>CM053415.1:16435884-16492115 GCA_028644305.1 Xerus rutilus | reverse complement strand
ATAAAATATTTATTATAAGCTGGGCACTATGGTACTTGCCTGTAATCCCAGAGGCCCAGGAGACTGAAGCAGGAGGATTGTGAGTTTGAGACTAGCCTCAGCAATTTAGGGATGCCCCATCTTAAAATAAAAATGAAAAGGGCTGGGGATGCAGCTCAGTGGTAAAGCACCCCTGGGTTCAATCCCTAGTACCACCCCAAACCAAAAAACCTCAAAATATTTCTTGTAGTTGATACATATTAATAGGAATAGCTGTTATGTTTTCAGTATCTATTATGGTATCAATTGGACAGTTTGTCTCTGTGGATTAGACTCTTCAAATTCTCCCAGTGATTCTTCATCTGAGCAGTCTTCCCCTATAGAAGTCACAGAGATCGTGATTACTGCTTTAATAAAAATTCTGGCCCAAGCTGTTAAATCTACAGTTTCCATCATGAATTATCCAAGCATTACTTTGAACTGTATCCAAAACAGCTTGGTGGCCCAGAGCATTACTTGCAAATCGAGTCCTGTTTTGACCACAAAATCAAGTATCATCACGCTATGCTCCAAGCAGAAAATAAACGTTTCTGGTATCTTAGATCTACCTATGCACCAGCTATTGGTAATCTGGAAATTGTTGGCAACCATTCTGCCCAAACGTTGCTGCCTGACTTTCAAGGGGTAGTTTGGCCTGGTTGTGCCACCCACTCTGATTCACAGGCTGTGCGTCATCACCTTCAGACTCTCCTTCACTATGAGCATGCTCAGATTAGCCACCATGATCCCAGCTTCTTGTCCTGTCACCTCTTGGTGAATTTATGTGGTGCGATTGATTTGGACACCATGCTTCCAGTATGAACCCAGGCAGTGTGGCAACTGAGCTTTTACTTCTAACATTAGTCTGCATTAACATAAATGCTGTTTTTTTCAGAACCATTTCCTGTTAACTAAAATGATGTTTTGACCTTTGGTTTTAGTATAAATGTCCAGGGACCAGTTCTTTAATCGAATCCATCTGAGAGACAGATTGGCCAGTTGGCCCCTGTCGGGTGCCAGGGAGAGTGCCGAACACCTTACCCATGTCATCTCACTTGGTCCTGTAACCAGCAGTGGGTCACCAGCACCCCATTTTGTTGCTGAGGAGGCTAAAGTACACAGAGGGTAGGGCTTGCCCAGGTCTGCCTGCAAAGCCTTTGTGGCACCCTCTGTGGCAGATGGCCCTACAGAGAAAGGCCGTGCACCGAGAGTGCCACCCTTCCCGCCCGCAGACTCCATCAGCAACTATGAAGCCCAGATTGCGTCCCTGAAGCAGGAGCGGCAGCAGCAGCAGCAGGACTATGAGGAAAAGGAGCGAGAGCTGGGCCACCTGAAGCAGCTGCTGGCCCAGGCCCACCCTCTGGACTCCTTGGAGAAGCAGATGGAAAAGGTTGGGGTCGGGGTGGCCTGCACTTCCCCCAGGCCTTGGGAAGGTGTTGGGTGGGAATCACTGAGGTGCCCGTCCACAGTCACTGGGCACTGGATGCAGAGTGACGACTCCAGGTGGAGCACAGAGCACCACGTATTGCTGACCACTTGGCGCAATCCTGACTTGCTCCATGCTTGTGGGGTGACCAACTTCATTACCTGCAAAGCCAGGTCAGCTGTGTAACGGGGAGCAAACTAACCCTTCAGGGTACCTCTCGTGCCAGGCACTGTGCTCAGTGCTGGGCAGGCCCGGAGCCTCCAGTCTTTGCCCCACATGTGAGGCAGGATGATCAAGTCCATTTAACAGGTAAGGGAGGCTCAGAGGGACTCAGCGATTCTCCCAGCTTATGCAGACATAAGGGAGCTGAGTTGGCACTTACCATTCTAAGCAGTGTGGTTCTGAAGTGTTTGTTCTTAACCTCTATGGTGCATAGCTTCCTTTATTATTATTATTATTATTATTATTTTTTATATTTTTTTTTTTGGTTGTAGGTGCACAGAATATCTTTATTTTTTTATTTTTATGTGGTGCTGAGGATCGAACCCAGTGCCTCACGCGTGCTAGGCGAGCACGCTGCCACTGCGCCACAACCCCAGTTCCCTTTATTATTATTATTATTATTATTATTATTTTTTTTTTTTTTTTTTTTGGTACTGGGGATTGAACTCAGGGGCACTCGACCACTGAGCCACATCCCCAGCCCTATTTTGTGTTTTATGTAGAGACAGGGTCTCACTGAGTTGCTTAGCGCCTCGCCGTTGCTGAGGCTGGCTTTGAACCCACAATTCTCCTGTCTCAGCCTCCCTAAGTGCTGGGATTACAGGCTTGAGCCACCGCGCCCGGCTCCTTTATTATTATTTTTAATGTGTATTTTTTTTTTTAGTTGCAGATGGACACAATATCTTTGTTTTATTTATTTTCATGTGGTGCTGAGGATCAAACCCAGTGCCTCATGCATGTGAGGCAAGCACTCTACCACTGAGCTACAATCCCAGCCCCTCCTTTATTATTTTTATTGTTATCAACAAAGATAGTGAGCTGAGTGTAGCTCCCGGCCAGCCAGGAGGCTGAGGCTGAAGGATGGCTTGAGCCTAGGAGTTTGAGGCCAGCCTGGACAACTCTGTCTCTTAAAAAACAAAAAAACTGTATCATATATATATGTTTACACACACACACATAATGAACAAACAGGGCTAGGGCTGTAGCTCAGAGGTACTTCTCTAGCATATTCAAAACCCAGGGTTCAGTCCCCAGCACCATACACACCCTAAAAACAATAATAGGAAGCATGTATTTCCAAATGTTTCATCTTTCAAAGCAATTTTATGTCATTGCCTCATTTGACCCACACAGCAGCCCTGTGAGCTACGTACTTAATTAATACCTCATTTCATGCATGAAGAAACTGAGGCTCAGGGAGATGGAGGCAATTTCCCAGTTAGAGAGACAAAGAAAACCAGAGCCCAAGAAAGGAAAGCTGCCTTCTGCTCCTCAGCTTCCAGCAGAGGCAGCTATTTGCATCCAGTGTTCCCCTGGGAACATTTGTACAGAGTGGTAAAGAAGAGGACCTCGCTCAGTGCCAACCCTCTGGTATGGAGGAAGGCGCATCCAGTCTGCAGATAGGCAGAGGCTAGTCTGGCCAACCCCTGCGTTCAGCCATCACCATTGGTTGCTTGGGCATCTGCAGAGTGTGTTGGAGGGCTGCAGATGAGATAGGGTGTTTGTTTTGACCACACAGGTTTATCCTGCCCTTTGTAGCTGTTCCTATAAGACTTTTGGAGGGTTAGATTGAGCTCATATGGGAAGGTTTTGAGTGATTCAAGAGATAGAAATGGCACAGAAATGGCATGCCTGTAACCCCAGAAACTTGGGAGGCTGAGGCAGGAGGATCACAAATCTGAGGCCAGCCTCAGCAACTTAGCAAGATCCTGTCTCAAGATTAAAAAAAAACCCTCAAAAAAGCTACATCCAGAGGGCTGGGATTGTAGCTCAGCGGTAGAGCGCTTGCCTCGCATGCGTGAGGCCCTGGGTTTGATCCTCAGCACCACATACAAGGCAATAAAATAAAGACATTGTGTCCATCAACAACTAAAAAAAATATTTAAAAAAAAAAAAAAAGCTACATCCATAGCTTAATGGTGGAGCCTCACATGCACAAGGCCCTGGGGTCAATCTCCAGTACTGGAAAGAAAGAAAGAAAAACTGCATGAATTGGAAAAGGGTAGGTGACAGAAAGGATGACTGGCCAATTTCTGCCTTGAACACCCGAGTGGATGATGGGGCCATTCTCAGTACCTGGCACTTGTGGCAGGAGGAACTGTGTTGATGAGTTGGCTCAGTTTTGGTTGTGTTAGGTTAGAGAAGCCAGGTGAACACATGCAGAGGCTCTTGCTCTGCAAGCTCAGTGGGAACAGAAGAGATAATTGGCCTCAGAGTTGTGCTGGGAGTGTGGGAAGATGTATCAGTTAGGTTCGGATGAGGTTTGGCTCTATGCGATTGAAGATCCAAATTAGCATTGGCTTAAATAAGATAGAAATTTATTTTCTTAAAGTCCAGGCTAGTGTAGCTGCTCAATAAGTCATTAGGAATCCAGGCTCCTCCTATAGTGCTATTTTACCCTAGGTAGCAAATTGCCTCGTGGTCCAAGATGACTGCCTGAGTGCCAACCATCATATCCACATTTCAGCCAGCAAAGAAGGAGAAGTACAGAAAGATATTCTCTGTTCCTTTAAGGAGTTGTCCTGGAAGTTCACATGTGGTACATCTGCTTATACCTCATTAGCTGGAACTGACTTATAGGATCATGTGTAGTTATAGGAAAGCTGAGAACTATAGATGGTATGGTAGAAGTTAGGCCATGTGCTCAATTAAAAAGGTTTTTAAGATTAAAAAAAAAAAGATGGATGTTGGAGAGGAAGTGGGCAACAGGAAGATAGGCATGACCTTGACCCCTTTACCTAACCTCCTGCCCTGGGGCAAGGCACAAAAGCTCTCAGAGCCTCTGCTTTCTTACATCTGAAATGGAGTGGGCAGTACCTTCTAGAGAGTGAGAAGAGCTGGTGTCTGAGAGAAAGCCCTGAACAGAACTGAGGGGTCCAGGGGCTGCCAGGGCTGTTGGTGCTGCCCATCCCCCTCCTGACGTCCCCCCAGGCCCATGAGGACTCTGAGAAGCTGCGGGAGATAGTGCTGCCCATGGAGCAGGAGATTGAGGAGCTGAAGGCAAAACTTTTGAAGGCGGAGGAGCTGATTCAAGAGATCCAGGTGAGGGGCGGCCAGGGGCATGGAGGTGAGCGGGGCTGCCCCAGGAGCCCGGCTCCCCAGCCTCTTCCCTGCGCCTTTCCCTAGAGACGGCCCCGGCACCCTCCTTCTCTACATGGCTCCACGGAGTTGCTGCCACTGTCCAGGAACCCATCTCCTCCACTGGAGCCCCTGGAGGAGCCCAGCGGAGACGGGGGCCCGGCGGCTGAGGCCTTCGCCCACAACTGTGACGACAGCGCCTCCATCTCCTCTTTCTCCCTCGGTGGGGCTGGCAGCAGCGCCTCCCTGCCCCGCAACCGCCAGGGCCTGAGCCCCGAGCAGGAAGAGACGGCCTCTCTGGTGTCCACGGGCACCCTGGTCCCTGAGGGCATATACCTGCCCCCTCCTGGTTACCAGCTTGTCCCAGACAACCAGTGGGAGCAGCTACAGGTGGAGGTGTGTGGACTGGGGTGGACAGCCTGGGGGCCGCCACACCACCCTGTTCTGGCCCTGAGCTAGAGCTAGAGTTGGGGATGCCACAGGGACGGAGAGACACCATCTCCTGGGGAGTGGGAGTCAGACACCAACATGCACATGGACAAAGGAGATGAGTTCACAGGGCGAGTCGCCCAGGACAGAACCGAAGAGGGCCATGGGGCAGAAACTGTCAGCACAGGAGCTGAGACCCAGATGATGGGAAAGAGGCACCTTTGAGGGTCAGGGGTGGGGGGAGCTGTGAGTTCAAAGGCCCTATGCATGTGTAGACCCCCATGTGTGAGGGAGAGAGGTCAGGAAGGGTGGAGGAAGCGCCTGCAGGCTTAGCCGGGGAGAGGCCTGTCTGGCTTCCTGCTTGGGGAGCTCACTTGGGCCTGTGTGTAGGGGTGGCCTGTGGTGGGGCTGGGGAGAAGCTGAATGACCAGTGACAGTGGCTTCGGAGAAGGTGGTGACTGGACCAGGAGATGGCAGCAGAGATGGAATTGGAGGAAGCGTGGGCAGGGCCTGCTGAGGGCTGTGCAGAGGAGAGGAGAATCCACGCGATTCCTGGGCTTCTGGCTGAGGGGGTACGGGGACGATGGCACCATGCCTACAGGAGAGGGATGGCCTCCCTTGGAGACTGAGACAGGTCTGGGTCTGTGGCAGGGGCAGCAACTGCAGAAGGACCTGGAGAGCGTCAGCCGCGAGCGGGATGAACTGCAGGAGGGCCTGAGAAGGAGCAACGAGGACTGCGCCACGCAGGTGCGTCCTGGCCTCTGCTGTTGCCCTCACAGGGCTTGTGGCCACCTGCTGCCCCCAGGTGGCCCTGACCTCATTCATGCCCTCCTTCCACCCTCAGATGCAGGTGCTCCTGGCCCAGGTCCAGAACTCAGAGCAGCTGCTGCGGACCCTGCAAGGGACCGTGAGCCAGGCCCAGGAGCGGGTGCAGCTGCAGATGGTGAGCGCTGGGGACATGTGGCAGCAGGAAGAGGAGTCGGGACTAGTTGGGGTGCTGTGGGGACATGGGGAGAGTTTAGGCACCTGTTGCTCCTCCAGCTGTCCTGGCCTCCCCAGGCATTGGTGCCAGGTAGGTAAAGGGTTTAGGGCAGCCCCGCTGCAGCCAGCGCCCCGTGATCTTGAACTAACCTGCAACCTCAGCGCCTCTGCGTCACCATCTGTGAGGCTGAGATGATGGGGCCAGGATTGCGGAACCGTGAGATGGAAAGCACATCAGGTACTTACCAAGGCCAGAGGAGAGGGACAGGATCAAAGGGGGCCAAATGCAAGGTAGGAAGTGTGGTCCGTAGCTTGGGCCAAGAGGGGTGGGTGCAAAGGGATGGCCACTCAGTTACACAGACGCTTCCTGCCTGGGAATATCAGCCCCGTGCAGCCAGGTTTTCTGGTTTTTCAAGAGAAGCCAGAAATCTTGATAAGTGTGTATTATCTCTCAATTATTAAAGTTGGCAACTACTTGAAGGGTTTAAAAATAGTGTGTGGACCAGCCGGGCGCTGTGGCTTAAGCCTGTAATCCTAGCACTTAGGGAGGCTGAGACAGGAGAATCGCGAGTTCAAAGCCAGCCTCAGCAACGGCGAGGCTCTAAGCAACTCAGTGAGACCCTGTCTCTACATAAAACACAAAATAGGGCTGGGGATGTGGCTCAGTGGTCGAGTGCCCCTGAGTTCAATATCCAGCACCAATAATAATAATAATAATAATAATGTGTGGACCTAATAGGACACCTGGTGTGGACTGTGGCTGCCAACCGATGACTCCGGGTCAGCAGGGAGGGTGTCTAGAGCGAGGAGCCAAAGCCAAGCAGTAAGGGAGTGTCTCCTGTGTCAGCACATCAGGAGTCAGCCTGGCCTCCTCACTGCAGTGTACTTGTGTTTGTCCCCAGGCAGAACTGGCCACCTCTCACAAGTGCCTGCACCAGGAGGTAAAGCGGTTGAATGAGGAAAACCAAGGGCTCCGGGCTGAGCATTTGCCATCTTCAGCCCCCCACGGCCTGGAGCAGCATGAGGGTGAGGACGAGTCGCTGCCCAGCTCCGTGCAGGTGAGCAGGGTGTGGGCACCAAGAGCCCCAGGGCCAACCTGTCAGCCCTTCCTTTCCAGGCAGAGCAGAGCATCAGCCTGGGACCACTGGGGGGACCACAGACCTTGGCTGCTGTGTTTTGGCCGGTTTGCCTTGGCCAACCCACTTGACTTCTCTAAAGCTCGGTTTCCTTATCTGAAAAATGGGACCATAGCATCTTCCCAGCACTGGCAGGCAATGATTTGGTTTGTTTCCTATTTTTAAGAGACCTGAGATCCTTAAGACTGATTTCATCACAATCTGTGGTTCATAAGCTGCCATCATTGATCTGTGCATGGCTTCTGTTGATTTAATTTATGAATAATATAATTTATTAAAAATGCAAAGATCACCGTGGACCGGTCCCTACCCCAGGATCACAGCTCACATCTACTTCTGCGCATGCCCCGTGTTCCTTGGCCCTATTTCATCCTTTTGTTCTTTTTCGGTATAATTTTCATTACATAAATAACGGAGTGCTGAACTTGTGTGGTTTGGGGGCTTTACGAAGGCGCTCTTGGTCCTCTGGAACTTCGGCCCCGCCCCATTTCTGAGCGTCCCAGCCCGTGGGGCGCCTGTGGCCCGGGTTCCTGCACCGCCACCACTGAACGGGATGTGTTTATGCGTCCTCCCTCCCGACGGGCATTTGGGTTCTTTCCTATGTGGGCAGTTTCCTTCCTTCCGCTTCCTCCCCACAATCCCCATCTGGCCAGCGGCCCGCCGGCCTCTGCCCTCCTGCTCTTCCGCCCCGTGCCCAGCAGGTGACTCGCGTCCCTTCCAGGAGCTGCAGCAGCTGCTCCGCCGCACGCGGCAGGAGGCTCGCACCCGGCAGCGGGCCCGGGAGCACGAGGCCGAGCGCCTGCGGATCGAGATCGTTACTCTGCGGGAGGCGCTGGAGGAGGAGACCGCGGCCAGGGCGAGCCTGGAGGGCCAGCTGAGGGTGCAGCGGGAGGAGACAGGTGAGGGCGACCCTGCTGCCGGGGCGCCTGACCTCCCCGTGGGGCCACCTGGGCAGAGGAGGGGAGACCGTGCGCACCAGCCTCAACCCCCGTCTCTCTCTCTCCCTCCCACACAGAGGTGTTAGAGGGTGAGTATGGGAGGAGCCCTGGCTGGGGCTGGCCGGTGGGAAGGAACTCGTGGGGGCCTGACTTGCAGCCTCCTTACGCCTGACTTCCCAGCCTCCCTGTGTAGTCTGCGGACAGAGATGGACCGGATCCAGCAGGAACAGAGCAAGGTGAGGCAGATCTCAGGGAGGAGACCTGGGTACGAGCAACAGGCAGCTGTGCCAAGAAGGCCCTAGCAGGCCCCTCCTGTCCTCTCTGTCTCCCTCAGGTCCAACGCCCAGAAGGCCTCACACAACTGCCAGGCTCTGGCTGGACAGAAGAGGTCAGAGTCAACTGGTGTAGAAGGGGTGACTGTGTGGGGACATCCTAGTGCTTGGCCACACCCCCTCCTGGCTGGCCCAAGGCTGAGCCAGGCCCTAACAGCGTCTTGTCCCCACAGGCCCAGCTCACAGACCTCCTCGCGGAGCAGAGGGCCAAGGTGCTGCGGCTGCAGGCTGAGCTGGAGACCAGTGAACAGGTGCAGCGGGACTTTGTACGGCTGTCCCAGGCCCTGCAGGTATGGCAGGCTCATCCCACCAGGCTGGCATGGCTTTGGGTGACTTGCCCAGGGTCTTGTGAGGACAGTCCCTCAATTGGGGCAGTCCTCCTCCTCCTCCTGCTAGGGCTGGCATGGTCTGTTCCCCTGAACTATTGCTCCAAAAGCCGAAGTCTCTTGTGTGTATCTTGGTCTGTCACAGGATGCCCTTGGCACAGGCTTGGTGGCACAGAGGGTCCGTGCCGTCAGCACCACCAGTGGCAACTTGAATTTTCTCAAGCTGTCCTGGGACCCATTCCTATTTCCCTGATGGTACCGGGGATTTGGGGAGGTGCAGTGTCTCTAGGTCCACTGGTCCTGGGCCCTGCCACTGGGGGCTGGCAGGTGGGGCAGGAGCTATTTGCCTACCAGGGACTTCTGCGTCCCTTGCCTCACCCCATAGGTGCGCCTAGAGCGGATCCGCCAGGCAGACACTTTGGAGCAAGTGCGCAGCATCGTGGATGAAGGGTCCCTGAGGGATGTGAGGGACATCAAGGACACCTGAGGGGCCTGGCAAGAACCCACCCCACCCCGCTTCCACCCACCCTGGAGAAGACTGCCTTCCTCCAGTCCAGACCCTGAGTTCTGGGCTTTGGGGTCTCAGGACGGAGCTCTCACCCTCTCCAAGCCTGGGATTGGGGTGCTGGGGCTACCACTGCCCAGTGCCTCCTCCCAAGAGTAGCTGGGCCTTCTGTTCTCAGGGAAGACGCCAACCCCTCCTGGAACCAAAGGGTGCAGGTGAACCCTGCGGCTTTCTGGCTGCCATGCTGCCCTCAGGGCCTCAGCTGTCCAACAGCCACGCAGCTACCGTCCGTCCCCATCCGAGGCTCAGCCGAGCTGTGTGGCTGGAAGCCTCTGTCGGCATCAGTGGGGCCCTCATGCACACCCTAGACAGGCAGCTGCTTCCTGGACCGCACAACACTAAGACGCTTGTCCACCGGCCTGACGCAGGCCTCGGGACGCGCACTGAGGCAAGGCCAGAATTTTCTGTCATTTATTTTCAATAAATAAGCAGCTCAGCTCAATCGGTCGCCTTGTCCCTGCAAGCCCCACGGGGTTGGGAGGGGAGGATTTACAGGGTTTGGAGGGAGGACAGGTCGCTGAAGGGAGAAGGGGGACGGAAGGGGACGATGTGTTTATAAACAGAAACGTGGGGAGGGGGAGTTGTGTGCCACGGCTCTGGCTGAAGATGCGTCGCTATGGGAGGAGGGGGCAGTGGGCGGTCACTTCCTCCTCTCATCTTCTGGATCTGGAAGGAGAAGGAGAAGGGATGAAGTGGGCGGCGGGCAGAGGGGAGAGATGTCCCTCCCGGTGCCCATCTCCTGGCATACAGCCTGGAGAGTCCCCCCAGCCCCTTACTCCCTGCACTTACCTGTGTCCCCAGATCCCAGCCCACCCCCACCCCACAGTCCCAGCAGCAGAGGCAGCCAGCGCCACGCAGCGCAGCCCAGCAGCTGTGCCCGGAGGCTGGGGCGCCACCAGGGTGCTGAGGCCTGGCAGCGGTGCTGGTGCCCGCTGTGAGGGCATAGACCAGCCATGTGGCAGTGCGGCAGTGGCAGCAGTGGCAGCGGCTCCAGGTGGAGCTGTGAGCGCAAGTGACCTGGGATGCGCGGGAGGCTAGGGGGCGGGCGGCGGGGCACAGCAGCTGGCGCGAGGGCAAGGAGGGAGGGCGATACCTGTGACACGGGTTCAAAGACATGGAGGAGGGGGACGGTTATCCTGTGGCCAAGAGGACAGAGAGAGCCGATGTCAAGGAGGGAGGCGGCCTGCAGGGCCGAGGGCTGAGCAGGCTGGGGGGCTGCCCAGGAGAGTGACCCTGCCAGGAGCAGCTGGAGTGGAGAAGGGGCCTGGGGTGCCCCTCCCTGGGGACACGGGTCCTACCAGGGCCACAAAGAACTTACCCGCCTGTGACGGGAGAGGGCGGGGCAGGCGCTTCGCAGCGCAGGGGCAGGGGATGTGCTCAGGGCCGGGGCTCACGGGTGGAGGAGGGGTGTTCCTTACCCTCTAGGTAGTTCCGAGCAATGAACTTGAGGATTTCGTCCAGCCCGATGACTGGAAGTGAGATCTTGAGGACCATGAGCCACTGGGTGACGTCCAGGGCCTGTAGCTTGAAGATCATCTAGGGGTGGGGACAGTAGCCATGAGGAAAGCAAATATCCTCTCAGGAGGAGATGGAGTGGGAGCCAGGGTGCCGGGCACTGTCCCAGCCAGTCCCTCCTTCTTCCCCTCATCAGCACCTCTAGTGCAAGTGGCCACAGGCCCTGTGTGGGCTCCCCGGGGCTGGGGGACAGGTGGCAGAAGTGGGCTCACCGGCAGAGGGTCCACGTAGAGGATGAGGAAGTGGAGGGACATGGACAGGCAGATGGAGCCCAGCAGCCAGATGTTCACCCAGGGTGGCATCCGCAGCAGGGACTGATTCTCAGACAGGCTGCAGCCAGGGCCGGGCAGAGCCACAGCAGGAGGACACAGGGAGAGAGACCATGAGGGGAGGAGGGCAGGGAGGTGGAAGACCAAGCTGGTGCCCCAGAAGCCAGTAGGGGGCCGGGGGCAGGCCTACCTGTTGAGAGCATTGCACATCTCGATTGTAACCAGCACAGACAAGGCCATGGTCATGGGCTCAGGGCTCTCGAAGACCTCACAGTCCAGACCGTCAAAGTCAGGGTTGTGCTCCGTGCACTGCATGAAGTGGGTCTGCAGGGGAAGGGACAGACGCCTGAGGTCCCATGGAAGCCTCCACACCACCCGCCTAGTGCCCACCTCTGTGTCCTCTAACCAGCTGGCTGTAGGTGACATGAGGCCCATCATCGGCATACAGGAACCACCAGGCAGCTGCTCCCACAGTGGCCGCACCCACGTAGCCTGTGGTGGAGAAGACAGGGTGGGGGTCAGGGCGGGAGGTGGGAGGGCCTTCCAGGCTGGTCACAGCTGGCTGAGGAAGAGGACCGTTGAGGGGCTGCACTGGGGAAGCTGGTGTTCCAAGACGAGGTCAGTCCCAAGGGCTGGGAAGGACTATGGGGCTCCCATCCTGCTTACCTCCAATTGCCATATAGCGGAAGAAGAGCCAGCCGCTGATGAGGGGCTCCTTGGGACTCCGGGGGGGCCGATCCATGATGTCCAGGTCTGGGGGGTTGAAGCCCAGGGCTGTGGCTGGGAGCCCATCAGTCACTAGGTTCACCCACAGCAGCTGCACGGGGATCAGGGCCTCAGGCAGCCCCAAGGCGGCTGTCAGGAAGATGCTGCCAGAAGGAGGCGGTCACACATCTGTCCAGACCCTGGGTGCCCCCTCCTACCCAACACGGGCCCCTGGCTGCTCACCAGACCACCTCGCCCACGTTGGAGGAGATGAGGTAGCGGATGAACTGCTTCATGTTGTTGTAGATGGCGCGGCCCTCCTCCACAGCCGCCACGATGGTGGAGAAGTTGTCGTCGGCCAGCACCATCTCAGAGGCCGTTTTGGCCACAGCGGTGCCAGAGCCCATGGCAATGCCAATCTCAGCCTTCTTCAGGGCAGGGGCGTCATTGACACCATCCCCTGTCTGAGGGGAGAAAGAGGTGGGGCTCAGGCCCCCTCCACACCCCTCCTTGAGAATCTCCCCCAGAGTGGATCCTTTCCCTCTGTGCCTGTCGTCAGGGCCCTCCCATCCAGTGTGCCAGGACTCAGTGGACACTCAGAGGAGCTGCCCAGGCCTGGCGGTGAGCTGGGCCCCTCACCATGGCTGTGATCTCGTCGTAGGACTGCAGGTACTCCACGATCTTGGACTTATGGGAGGGCTCCACACGGGCGAAGCAGCAGGCGCGACGGCAAGCCTCCCGCTGCTCAGCCAGGGGCAGGTCGTCGAACTCACGACCGGTGTAGGCACGGTCTGTCACCACCTCACTCTCGGAAAAGATGCCAATCCGTCTGCAGATGGCAATGGCTGTGCCTTTGTTGTCTCCGGTGATCATGATCACACGGATCCCGGCATCGCGGCACAGCTGGATGGAGCCTGTGACTTCCTTGCGGGGCGGGTCCAACATGCCTACCACGCCAACGAATGTCAGGTCCGTCTGGGAAGGAGCAGACAGTGGTCAGGGAGGGACTTGGGAACGAGCTAAGGGGAAGCTTGGGGAACGAGGTGAAAGAGTTGAGGAGGGGCAGCCCGCAGCCTCAGGCCCTGGTGTTAGACCGCAGCAGGGCCCTGGAAGCTCAGGGGCAAGAAATATTTCTCATTCCTTTATGTATCTGCATGTCCCCACAGTGCCAGATGAGTCACAGGTGCCACACTGTGCCCTTTGTAGAATATATGCTAGAGTAAGAACAAGTGGCTTCTGCTTTCAGCAGTGCCACCTCTTGACTCACAACTTGGAGCACATCCCTGTGACCTGACAGGCCCCAGTCTCCCCTCTATGAAACGAAGGCAGTGGGCTTTTGGTGCCACTCAGAGTCCACACCCAGTAAGGAGCCGATACCAGAATGTGCATGACGACGTGGAGACAGTCTCGCTATGGCAGACACATCAGTGGAGTGACACTGATTTCCCTTCTGGTGTAAGAGCCTTCCTCCCCTGGTCGCAGACTATCCTCAGGTCACACTTAAAGTAGCCCTGGAGGCTGGGGGGCAGCTTAGCCACACAAGTATGTTCCTAGCATGTGTAAGGCCCTGGGTTCCTTCCCCAGTACCGCACATAAATAAAATAAAGTGGCACTGGACTAGATGATTTCTAGGGCTTTTTCAAAGTCTAATGTTCCATGATTCCATGACCCTATTACAGAGCCGCCCTGGTTTGAAATAAGAGGGCACGGGGAGGCGGGCAATGGGCAATTGGCCTCTTGGTGACCTCCAGGACAATGGAGGCTTCCCCCTGCTCACCTCATACTCCATGAACTTGGCAGAATCATCCAGGACCATCTCCTCTTTCTTGGGAGGGGTGTCCCTGGTGGCCAGGGCCAGGCAGCGCAGGGTGTCCCGGCCAGTGCCCCACTCCTTAATGACTGACAGAATCTTCTCCTTCACTGGGCCGGTCAATGGTACCCTGGTGGTGCCAACTCGCACATAGTTACAGCGGTCGATTACACCCTCAGGGGCACCCTAGGAGACCAGAACAGCATTCAGAGATGACTGCCTGCCTGCTGAGGCACAGTGAGAGGGGGTGGGCACAGGAGAGGGTAGCAGGATTAGGAAGAAGAGGAGGTGGGGACACATTCCAATTTATGACCTTGACAAACATCTTGTTGCCCACAGCAGCCCGGGAAGACTTGGCTGGTGAGCAGTAGACAGACATGGACTTTCTGTCCCGGGAGAATTCCAGGGTGAATTCCTTCTTCATCAGCTGGCGGATGACCTGGGAGAGAGGAGACCAGACCCCTTAAAACAGTGAAAAAGGATTTGGAGGTCAGAGTAGAACCTCAGACTAAGGCTAAGGCTGATACCTGCAGTGCAAAGGGAGAGAATTCCCAGGCTAATGCCACAGTGTTTACAGTGACTGGTTTAAAGCACAACAGAAACAAGATGGCCTTATGTGGTACTGTCCAACAGGATTCTGAGAGAGGGCAGAAATTGGCAATCTGCACTGTTTAAGCAGGCGAGCCACGGCTACTGAGTACTGGGAACATGGTCAGTGTGACTGAAAAACTGCATTTTCATCTTTGTTTATTTTTTATTTTTTTGGTACTGGGGATTGAACTCGGGGCACTCGACCACTGAGCCACATCCCCAGCCCTATTTTGTGTTTTATGTAGAGACAGGGTCTCACTGAGTTGCTTAGCACCTCGCGGTTGCTGAGGCTGGCTTTGAACTCGCGATTCTTCTGTCTCAGCCTCCCTAAGTGCTGGGATTACAAGCATGAGCCACCGTGCCTGGCTTTTGTTTAATTTTAATTAATTCAAATATAAATAACCACATGTATCATTGGACAGTACCGGCCTCATACCTGCATGCAGAAAAAAGCACTCCACCAAAATCAATGAAAACCTTTTTTTCACCAAATACACATGGCTTCCTCTCCACAAAACAAGACAAAAATGAAAATAACAATAAAATAAATTATACTGTCATTTGTCCATTTTATTTTTTTGGTACCGAGGATTGAACTCAGGGGCACTCGACCACTGGGCCACACCCCCAGCCCTATTTTGTGTTTTATGTAGAGAAAGGGTCTCACTGAGTTACTTGGCGCCTCGCCCTTGCTGAGGCTGGCTTTGAACTTGCGATTCTTCTGTCTCAGCCTCCCAAAGTGCTGGGATTACAGGTGTGCACCACTGTGCCCGGCTTCATTTGTACATTTTAAAAAGTAATCCTCCCTGGCTGGGCATGGTGGTGCATGCCTGTAATCCCAGTGACTTGGGAGACTGAGATGGAGATCACATGTTCAAGGCCAGCCTAAGTAACTTAGTGAGACCCTGACTCAAAAATAAGGGCTGAGAATATAACTCAGTGATAGAGCATCCCTGGATTCCATCCCAGGTACCAAATAATAATAATAACAATAATAATAATAATCCTTCAGTAGATATTTAGATTATTTTTACTTTTTAAAAAAATTAGATTAAATAAAATCACAATGAGATTTTGCACATGGGAAAAAGAAAAAAGAAAAGCTTTGTCTAGCACGCTCAAGTCCCTGGGTTCAATCTCCAGCACCTCATGAAGAAGTGGTATAAGACATGCAGGAAGCCGGGCATGGTGCACACCTGTAATCCCAGCAGCTCGGGAGGCTGAGGCAGGAGGATTGTGAGTTCAAAACCAGCTGTAGCAACTTAGCAAGGCCATAAACCACTCAGTGAGACCCTGTCTCTAAATAAACACAAAATAGAGCCAGGCGCAGTGGCGCAAGCCTGTAATCCCTGCACTTTGGGAGTCTGAGACAGGAGGATTGCAAGTTCAAAGCCAGCCTCAGCAATGGAGAGGCTCTAAGCAACTCAGTGAGACCCTGTGCCTACATAAAACACAAAATAGGGCTGGGGATGTGGCTCAGTGGTCGAGTGCCCCTGAGTTCAATCCCCAGTACCAAATAAATAAATAAACACAAAATAGGGCTGGGGGTGTGGCTCAGTGGTTCCTGGGTTCAATTCCTGGTATTAAAGAAAAAAGAGAGAGAGAGAGAGAGAGATGTAGGAAAATAACATCTCAGAGAGACTTAATATGGAAATTCAGCAAGTATTAATAGCAAGAGCTCAGAGTGAGTGTAACAGAATTGGCCTTGATCATGTGGTGCTGCCCTGTAGGTGCAGTGGCCACATATGCCCAGTTCTAAATCAGGACCTGAGATCTGATGGGGACAAGTTTGCTCCTAGACACAAAGGGATCGGAGTTGAAACTGGGGCTGCCCCAGGGTGGGCCGCTTGTGGTGTCCATTTCAACTTGGGACATGACGGTAAGATGTGACCTCCCGGGGCACTATGGCCAGGCAGAAGAACCCACTGAACTGCAGGGGCAGTGGGTCTCCCCAGAAGTCTGCTTGATGGAAAGCAGCAGGTCCACCTACAACAGTTGGGGTCCCAGCACAGGGTGTAGGGTCTGCCTGGCCTGGGGCTGCTTGGGGCTGTGTGACATGAAGCCAAGGCCCAGAGAGGGCTGTCTAGACTCACCGAGTTGCAGGCATTAGCTCTCTCCACCTTGGAGAGGCTCCTCACGTCAGTGTTGAACACGTTCATCTTTTCCACCAGGGTGGTGAGTGCTGTCTCAGTGGCCTCGCCGACCTTCTCATAGACACCTTTGGTCTGAGATGGGCAGAGGAGGAAGAGGAAGTGAGCGCCCTTGCCCCCACCATCACACCCATCTTCCACTTGGACGAAGCGAGAAGGGAACCAAGAACTCCTTTCCCTTGCACCCAGGGGCAGTGGCCTCAGCTCCTCGCCCCTTCCTATGACCCTTCCTCCCGGCCTGCAAAGGAGGCACAGACTGAGCCAGCTGGAAAGGAAGAAGAGGTGGCTTTGGGGGTGGGGAGGTTACCTCATTAAAGTCCAAGGAGGAGTCGTTGCAGAGGGCACAGATGGTGGCCAGCTCCACCAAACCATCATACTGCCCTGACCGGACTGGCTTATCATTCTTCAAGCTGGCAGCAGGGTGGGGAGGAAGGAAGGAGAGAGACAGTCGAGAAGGACAGCGAGTGAGATGCAGAGAGCACAGGGAAGCAGAGAGCAGGGTTCAGGAAGATGCCAATGAACTTGGAGATCAGAGATGGGCTGGGGAACAGAACAGGTAGGGAAAGGAAGGGAAGAGAGAAAGGAAGGCAAAAATCTGGGGAGGGAGGGGCTGCCGGGGTTAGGGTATATATAAGGTGCTGGGGAGAAAACTCCCGGGTGACTTACACCTCTCCCTCTGGAGCATAAGTGGAACCAGTGATGGAGAACTCATTTAGCTGGCAGATGTCCCCGTCCACCTTGTCAATGATAAACATCTGCAGGGGAGAAGGGCATGCACAGATGTCTGCCTCTCCTCATCCTCAAAGGCAGGCATTTGCACTGAGGAAGGCCCACACTCCTGATGTCCAAGCCCTGAGACCCAGCACTCCAAGCAGACTAAGCAAACTTGCTGGCGTCTCCCTCCAGCTCCTTTCCTTGTTCCTCCCTGCATCCCCCTCCCCTCCATGGCTTAGCAATCCATCATTCTCCACATTCTGTCTCTGTGGACTTATAACAAAAGTTACTGCAAGCCAGCCGGGCGTGGTGGCACACACCTGTAATTCCAGCACTTAGGGAGGCTGAGACAGGAGAATCGCGAGTTCAAAGCCAGCCTCAGCAACAGCGAGGCACCAAGCAACTAAGTGAGACCCTGTCTCTACATAAAACACAAAATAGGGCTGGGATGTGGCTCAGTGGTCAAGTGTCCCTGAACTCAATCCCTTGTACAAAAAGAAAAAAAAAAGTTACTGCAAGCCATGTTGGGGCTAAAGAAGCTCAATTAATAAAACAGGACAGTCCATTAAGGTATGATGATGTGGACTGTACCTGGTCCATCTACAGTCTGAGTTTCTTTGGACCAGATTTTCCAGTTTTGTAGGAAGAGCTAGACATTCAGGTTGCTTTCCTATGCAATCTCATTTCCTTCAAATGTCAGCAATTAATTTGTTTTTATGAAAGAGGACAGGAGCCACAGGAGCCCGTGGTCTGGCTTTGAAACCTGTGCATTAGAGGGATGTGGAGGACATGACTTCCAGAGGGCAGCAGCCTGCCCCAATCCCACAGCAAGAGGCAGGAGAATCCCTTGAGGCCAGGAGTTTGAGGCCAGCCTGGGCAACATAGCAAGACCTCATCTCAAAAAGACAGGTAGCAGGGCTGGGATTACGGCGCAGTGGTAGCGTGCTCGCCAAGCACGCATAAGGCACTGGGTTCGATCCTCAGCACCACATAAAAATAAAAAAAATAAAGATATTCTGTCACCTACAACTAAAAAAAAAAAAAAAAAAAAAAGACAGGAAGCAGAGTTGAGTGCCACATCCAGGTCTGTGCAGTCCTCGAGCTCCTGCCTGTGCGGCAACCTGCCCTCCAGAGCGGTCACTTCATGGCCACACTCGGCAGGCCCAGCCACACTTACCCTGAACAGCATTTCCTTCCCTCCTTCCCTCCCTCCCTTCCTTCCTTCCTTCCTTTTTATATATACAAATATAGATATTATCCTGAGAAGAGGTCCAACTGTCAAGGATCCAATGCATAGATAAGATTAAGAATTCTCAGTTTAAGCCAGGTGTGGTGGCATATGCCTATAATCCCAGTGGCTCGGGAAGCTGAGGCAGGAGGATCATGAATTCAAAGCTAGCCTCAGCAACTTAGGCCCTAAGAAACTCAGTGAGACCCTGTCTCTAATAAAATGCACTCTCACAGGGGGACTGGGTTTCTTATTCCTGAGAAGAAAAATAGTCATAAAGCATTCCCAGATAAGAAGGTTCTTGGGAAACTCTGGTTAAACAAAGTGAAATCCATCATTTCTATAGCTAGCCTCTCCAAGGCTTTCAGATGCCGAGAGGGCACTTGGGGGTCTCCACAAGGGACCAAGGGCACAGCCTTTCTTGGCCTAATCTGACCACACATTCCTCACTCCTCCAATCAGGTCTCCCCAACCCTCTGTACTGAGGATAAAACCCAAGGCCTCACGCATGCCAAGCAGTCCCTCTGCCACGGAGCTACACCCCAGCCCTATAGAGAGGCAATTTCTATTTCAGGGACAAAGAATTCCACAGAGCTCTGATTAGGGCAGGGATTCTTTGCCTAGGGTCTGTGGTCAACCTCTCTAAGAGTCTCTGAATTTACATAGCAAAAAAAAATTACATCTTTTATTTTGTCCTTGACATATGGCATTTCCTTCAGTTACGTGGTTGGTAGGCCTCATTAGAATTAGTAAAACCTGTGACTTTGAGGTTGGTGGGGTTCCTGCTACTTGGGAGGCTGAGACAGAAGGAACACTTGAGCCCAGGAGTTCAAGACCAGCCACAGTATTACAGAGACCCATCACAAAGTACAAACAAAAGGCCTGAAGCAAAACCTTCGACCTTGTCATCGATATGACAAGAGCTGATTCCTGTCACATGATCATTGCTGTGGAGCTTTCAGAATAGCATCCTCACCACTTCAACATTGTGATGCTTTTTTTTGGTACCAAGGATTGAACTCAGGGGCACTCGACCACTGAGCCACATTCCCAGCCCTATTTTGTGTTTTATGTGACAGGGTCTCACTCATGCTTAGCACCTCACTGTTGCTGAGGCTGGCTTTGAACTCACGATCTTCCTGTCTCAGCCTCCCAAAGTACTGGGATTACAGGCATGCGCCACCACGCCCAGCTTATTGTGATGATTTTTAGACCTGCTGTCAGAACTCACTATTTACATGCATTAATAAATAAACACATGTTACCAAATTACATGTTTTTAAAATATTTTGAGAAGGATGAGGCAGGAAGATTTCAAGTTCAAGGCCAGCTCGGGCAACTTAGGACAATCTTGGTTCAAAATAGAAAGGGCTTGGATATATAGCTCAGTGGTAAAGCATCCCTGGGCTTAATCCCCAGTACCCACCCCCAAAATATATATGTACTTGTAGATAGATGACTTTTTTTCAGTCATTAGTTATTTCAGTAATTATATGTATTTTTTGTTTCTTTTCTTTTTCTTTCTTCTTCTTCTTCTTTTTTTTTTTTGCATTGGGGATTGAGCCCAGGGGTACTTTACCACTAAGCTACATCCCCAGCCCTTTTTATTTTTTATTTTGAAACAAGGTCTTGCTAAGTTGCTGACTCTGGCCTCAAACTTGCAATCCTCTTGCCTCAGCCTCCCATGTTGCTGGGATTATAGACACACTTCACCACACCCAGCTGTTTTTCCTATTTCTAAAACAGAATCCTGTATATTTTGTTTTACACATTTAAAATTTCACATTGAGGAATTGGAGGGTGTATATCAGTGGTAGAATGCTTGCCTAGCAAGTATAAGTCCCTGGCTTCAATCCTCAGCACTACAAAAGAAAAGAAAAAATATAATGTATATTATACTTATATATATTATGGAATACATATAAATAGATATAAAAATATGCATATTATACTGAGAAGAGGTCCAACTGTCAAGGATCCAATGCATAGAAAAGATTAAGAATTCTCAGTTTAAGCCAGGCGCGGTGGTGCAAGCCTGTAATCCCAGCACTTAGGGAGGCTGAAACAGGAGGATTGTGAGTTCAAAGCCAGCCTCATCAATGGCAAGGTGCTAAGCAACTCAGTGAGACCCTGTCTCTACATAAAACACAAAATAGGGCTGGGGATGTGGCTCAGTGGTCGAGTGCCCCTGAGTTCAATCTCCAGTACCAAAAAAAAAAAAAAAAAAGAATTCTCAGTTTAAGCCAGGTGCAGTGGCACACACCTGTAATCCCAGCACTTAGGGAGGCTGAAACAGGAGGATTACAAGTTCAAAGCCAGCCTTAGCAACTTAGCAAGCCCCTAAGCAACTCAGCGAGACCCTGTCTCTAATAAAATACAAAAATGGGCTGAGGATGTGGCTCAGTGTTTAAGTGCCCCTGGGCTCAATCCCCAGTAACAGAAAAAAAAAACAAAAAAAACTCAGTTTAACAAATGCTGTTCAGGGGCTGGGGATGTGTCTTGGTGGTACAGTGCTTCTCTAGCACTCTGGGTTTGACCCCTAGGAACTAAAAAAGGAAGGAAGGAAAGAAGGGAGGGAAGGAAATGCTGTCCAGGATAAGCGTGGCTGGGCCTGCCGAGCATGGCCATGAAGTGACCGCTCTGGAGGGCAGGTTGCCGCACAGGCAGGAGCTCGAGGACTGCACAGACTTGGATGTGGCACTCAACTCTGCTACCTGTCTTTGTGAGATGAGGTCTTGCCATGTTGCCCAGGCTGGCCTCAAACTCCTGGCCTCAAGGGGTCCTCCTGCCTCATCCTCCTGAGTAGCAGGGATGACAGCAGGCAGCTTGGCCACCTGTTGCCTGTGCATCTTTCAGCAAGCCCCTGACTCCCAGAGCCTCAGTTTCCTCCTCTGCAAAATTGCACGACTGAGCCGTCCCCTGAAGGGGCTGTTGTGGAGGATGGGAGAACACACAGCTGTGGCTGGCACCGGGATGGTGGCTCCAGTGTGCTGGCTGACTGATCCCTTTCATAGGTGGCAGGACGGCCCTCTCCGCCCTGTGAGCATTTCCCAGGCCAGGCAGAGAAGCTGCCGGTGATGAAGGGATAACCTCGTGTTTGGAGGGCTCATTTCACCCCCAAAACAGGCTTCTCCTCTGCCCACACTGATCCTGACCTTGCAGACAGACATCTGGTTGGTGGTGAGGGTGCCGGTCTTGTCAGAGCAGATGACAGAGGTGCAGCCCAGGGTCTCTACAGAGGGCAAGCTCCTCACGATGGCATTCTTCTTTGCCATCCGTCGAGTACCCAAGGCCAGGCAAGTGGTGATGACTGCAGGAAGACCTGTGGGGAGAAATGGGTATAGAGTCAGTTCAGGGTAGGAGGGAGACCTGATGTGGTCAGCTACTGACTCCAAGGATATCAGCTTCTTATTTATTTTATTTATTTTTTGTGGTACCAGAGACTGAACCCAGCCCAACCCTTTTTATTTTTTATTTTGAGACAGGATCTCACTAAGTTGCTGAGGACCTTGCTAAGTTGCTAAGGCTGGACTCAAACTTGCAATCCTCCTGCCTCAGCCTCCTGAGTCACTGGGATTACAGGTGTGTGCCACCAGGACAAGCAAAATATCAACTTTTAAAGCCGGGCGCGGTGGCACAAGCCTGTAATCCCAGCACTTAGGGAGGCTGAGACAGGAGAATCGTGAGTTCAAAGCCAGCCTCAGCGACAGTGAGGCGCTAAGCAACTCAGTGAGACCCTGTCTCTACATAAAACACAAAATAGGGCTGGGGATGTGGCTCAGTGGTCGAGTGCCCCTGAGTTCAATCCCCAGTACCAAAAATAAACAAATAAATATCAACTTTTAATCCCTGGAACTGTCACTGTTACCTTATTGTGAAAAAGAGTCTTTGCCATTGAGATTTAACAAATGGAAGGAGAAAGAAAG
Organism: Xerus rutilus; assembly: GCA_028644305.1. Taxonomy (NCBI): domain Eukaryota; kingdom Metazoa; phylum Chordata; class Mammalia; order Rodentia; family Sciuridae; genus Xerus; species Xerus rutilus. Next base: position 16,469,756 of record CM053415.1, on the reverse strand, counting down.
GCTGCTCCATACCTTCTGGGATTGCAGCCACAGCCAGGGCCACGGCAATCTTAAAGTAGTAGATGGCACCACGGATCCAGGATCCCCCATGGACGGGATCGTTGAAATGGCCAATGTTGATAAGCCAGACAGCCACGCAGATGAGGGAGATGACTTTAGACAGCTGCTCTCCAAATTCATCGAGCTTCTGCTGCAGAGGGGTCTTGTCTTGCTCGGTAGCAGCCATTTGGTCACGGATCTTCCCGATCTCGGTGCTCACACCAGTCGTGGCGACAATGCCCAAGGCCTTGCCGGCTGCAATGTTGGTACCCTTGGAAGGTGAAGAAGAAGCCAGGAATCAGGCCACAGGTGATAATCAGGCCATATCCGCCCATGCAGAGGGCTTTAGCTCTTCTCAGACCACCATGTTTCTCTCCCAAACCAGGCCCTTGGCTTGAGGGCATGACAGCTGGCCCTGGACCGCTCACCGAGAAAAGCATATTCTTCTTGTCCTGGTTGACAGCTCGGGGGTCAGGGACAGGTTCTGTGTGCTTGATGACAGATACAGACTCGCCTGTAGAGAAGGGGCCAAGGGGACTTTCAGATGACATATGTTCTTCTCCTTAACTTCCTGTCCCTAACTCCCTCTCTGCTCAGCAGGACAAGGTTGGCCAGGACCAAACAACCATCCTGGAGGAAGTCTGGCCTCGGAAAGTCCATGGCACTTACAGGAAAAGGACTTTGACCCAAGCCCCAGCTGTATGACTTTGATCAGTGAACCACCTGTTCCTCTGGGAAATGCAGACAAGATTGTGTACACTCGAGAACAGTGTCTTGGTGACAGATCAAATGAGCTGATGGGTGTGGAGGAGCACTGTACCGCACAGCATGCTCCTGGGAAGAGGAGCCGCACCCTGCTGGGACATGGCCCTCCTTTCCCTAATGGCAGGGGCTCAGCCATCCTTGCCTCCTTGGACCCTGGGGAATGTTCACGGTTCTTCCCCTCCCCTCCCAGTAAAAGGAGAAGCAGCCTTGGTTTGAAGTGTATCCGAGCCCTCCACCTTGTCCCAGAATCTTATGGCTTATTACTTGGGCACTTTTGAGAATGCCGGAAGAGATAGGACAGTTCCTTGAGTATGTGTGTCCCTATGTCTGTGTGGAAGGGCTGGGTTGATGGCCGTATGGAGAATGGGCACAAACACCCAGCTGTCTCCCATAACCCACCAAGGGGAGGCCCCATCTCCGGCTGTTCTCCTTCATCCACCTGGAACCTCATCCTGATCCACCCTGCTTTCCCTCAGTGCATCCTCCCACCCAGCCAGCAGACCTGTCAGGATGGACTGGTCAACCCGGAGGGTGGTGGATTTGATGGAGAGGATGCGGATGTCTGCAGGGACTTTGTCCCCCACTGTGGAGAGAGTAGAGAACAGCGAGATCAGTTGGGGATGGAGTCGTATTCTTTCCTAAGAAAACCCAATCGCTGTCTGACTCTTTACCTCACCCAGCCCCAGGTCTGGGCTTTCCTCAGGCCCTCAGCACACAGGGCCTTTCCTGCCACCCCAGCAAGCACGCCCCTCCCACTATCTGGCATCATTCCCACTGTCCCCCTTGTTGAATGCTTTTCTTCCCACTAGCTCGAGCCTGTGTGAAGGGAGGGTCTGGTGTAATTCCTGGCACATAGTATGTGCTCAGTAAAACAACTGAGGGGGAAAATCAGAGACAATATAGCTAAAGCAGAGCAGAGAAGGGGACAAGAGTGAGAAAGGCGAGGAAGGCAAGGCAAGAAGATAACTGGGAAAGAACAGGCTGAGTTGGAGAGAAGTGGCACCAGGCGAGAGAAGGAAATGTCCAGCCAGGAAGGTCAAAGGAGGATGTGGGAGGAAAGGAAGGGGCACATGTGGTCACGTAGGAGACCACACGTCAAACCTGGCAGCCAGGCCTGAGCATCTGGGGGCAGGCGGGAGCCAGGGGTGAGCAAGCTGGGAGAGAGGAGGATGTTCTGCAGGAAACGAGGTTCAGGGCAGCGGGAAAAGCAACACACAGGCAGCTAAGAAGGCTGCGTGGGTGAGGGAGGCGCCCAGGTAGGAGTCCCGCACATGGAGAACACCCTGGGAGGAGCCAGAGAGGCACAGATTTTTGGGGAAAGCTGGACAGTTCCCAGGGCCTCTGCCTAATTCCACCCTGGTCCCACAGATGCCACTGGGGACAGAGTTCACTGTCTCTCCTTTTCCTCAGTTTCTAAGGTCCCTTTTCCAGTGCCAGAGGAAGCAGACAGAGGGAGGAGGTCAGTGATGGAGTCCGACACCCTGTCACCCAAGCCCCGGTGATATTTATAGATATTCATGGTGCTGACTCCAGACTGTCACCGGGGCAGGACGGCATTGGGGTCCTCAGTCTGCCCGCCCTCCTCCCTGTGTTTCCCGTGGTGGTGACATGGGTGTCTGGTGAAGGGAGAGAGGCCTAGAAAGATACATTCCCCATGCCAGGGGCCTGGGGACGCGGGAAGGCCTGCGCAGGGCAAATATAAAAACCGCTGAAGGGGGCAGAATCCCAGTAATCTTAGCCACCCGGCCCCCACCCCTCCCTGGGCAGGCATTAAGTGTCCCTTGCTGGGGGCGGGGCCCTCCTTGAGCTCCCCTCCTCCCAGGTCCCGTGCTCGGAGCTGGGACCAGAGTTTCCCTTACATGGTCGGGGGCTTGAGCCTCGGCTCCCCTCCTCCCTTCTACCCTCGCTCCTTCCCCTTTGAGAGGCCTCAAGGGCACTGGGAGGTCAAGACTGAAAGCTGACCAAGCTTGGGGGTGGGTGGAAGGAGAGGGAAGCCAGGCCCCACGAGGGGGTGGAGACGGGGCCATTGGCAGAGACTGGGTTCCACCTGTCGCTTGCAGTGCTGGGGGAGAAGAGGGGGAGCAGGGGGTCTGCCTGCAGACTCAGGGACAGGACTGGCTGTTCCTGCTGAGACTCTGACGAGGGAGAGTGCCGTGGCTGGAATGTCCTGGGGTGACCTCCTGAGGAGTCTGGGAAGGAGAAGCCTACTCCACCATCCTCCTGGACACCAGGGTCAAAGCTGACCAGCCCCCACCTTCTTCTTGGCCTCAGACCCAAGGCCTCCCATCCTGGACCACTCGTTCCCATCACTCACCGGCCACCTCCACAATGTCGCCAGGGACGATGTCCCGAGCCTTGATCCTTTGTACTGCCTTGCGGTCAGCCCGGTAGACCTTCCCCATCTCGGGTTCATATTCCTTCAGCGCCTCAATGGCATTCTCTGCATTTCTCTCCTGAGGGAAGCAGGTGGAGGGGAACAGAGTCACCAGAGGGAGAAAGGCAGTGGGAGGGAGGGGACTCGTCTAGGAGGATTGTGGTCAGAGGGTCAGAGGTGAGGAGTGCAGAGATGAAGGAGCAGGGACCCAGATTGTAGGGGACTTAGGACCATCACAGGCAGAGTTATGTAGTTCCAGCTGGCACAGGGGAGTAGACCAAACCCCACGAGGACAGGTGTGTGTGTGTGTATGTGTGTGTGTGTGTGTGTGTGTGTGTGTGTGTTTTAAGAAAGCTGTCACCTATGGCTAAAAGCAGGTAAGAGAGATTTGGGCAGTCAAAAAAGAAAATCAGGAAGCAGGGAACAAGGTAAGTAGAAGGTGGTGAGATAAGAGGAAGAAGGAAACCAAATTAGACTACTAGTTTGTACTATGTACCAGGCACTTTCATGCTCCTTGTATTCAATTCCACCAGAAGCCTGAGGGACAGCATTATTGGCTCCATCTTACAGATGAAGAAACTGAGACTCAGAGATATGAAGGAACTTGCTCAGGGTCAGACAGTGAACAAGTGACAGTGGTTCTCAGTTCTTTCCAACTCTCCATCCTATTTCCAAACTAGGTGAGAGGACCACAGGAACAGGGAGCCCCAGGGGAAGTGGAGGAGGAGGAGGAGACTGGAGGGAGGGTTGGCCTCCTGTTCAGTGTCAGCACCAGAGGAAAGGGGAGGGGTCAATGCTAACCTGCCAAACCCCCACGATGGCATTGGCAATGAGGATCAAGAGGATGACAAAGGGCTCAACGAAGGCGGTGATGGTCTCTTCACCTTCCTCAAACCAGGCCAGCACCTGGGGAGCAGGGCAAGGGAGAATAACAGATAATAAAGCTCTCCCCCCAGCCTGGGTAAAGAAAAGAAGTGGAAGGTTTCCAGGTACCACTGCAGAGGTACCTATGCAGGAGCTTATGGGGCACATGGAGACTGCAGGCCCACAAATGTGGGAAGTTCTACCCATTCAGAGGACCAGCCACGGCCACTGTCGCTATTCAGAGCGAACAGGCCAGCACAGACATGCACAATTTCAGGATTAACTGGGAGTACTTTCAGGTTTCCCTCACTGAATTGTTGGCTTGGAAGCAAAGCTCAGGGGACACCCAGGCTAACTACCCCCACAGCCACATCCATCCAGGGGAGCCAAACCCATAGGGAAGACCCTGTGGTCCTCACAGGCAGGCGCCTGGCCCACCCACAGCCCTCCCCCACTGCCGAGGTAGGGAAGCTCCAATTTCACGAGGGAGCAGGAGGGGGGATAGTGTTACCCGCCTCCTGTACACACCCCGCCCCAGCTGTTGCCACTGCCAGGCAACAGCCACAGGCAAATGTCAAGGAGCAAATCTGAGAAGGGAGAAAGGAGGCCCTGCCAGCTTGCGCTCAGGGGCGGCAGGGCCTCCATTAAGGAGACCAATGGCCAGGGACGCTTCTAAACCTCTGGAGTCTTGTCTTCCAGTAGGACTAAGAAGTTAAAGAAAGTCGGAAATGTAGGGTGGCCTGCTGGGATGGTGTCTGCAGAGGAGCCGCCAAGAGGGGCTGTGGACACTGGGGGAGAAGCCTCAGGGCAGGAGAGGTGGCAGGGGTCTGAAAAGGGGTGGGGTAGCCCTGAGGTGGAGAAGGGGTAGGGGTGTCAGCCTGGGTGGATGAGGAGAAGGATGCCCAGTTCCAGCCCTGATGGGGTTTGGGGTGGTGGTGAATCCTGGACACAGATTTAGAGTTGGGGCCTTGGGGGCGCATTTGCAGCCACCCTCGCACCAGCAGCGCTTTCCCGCCTCTCTGAGCAGAGTCTTTCCCTCAACCAATCAGCATCAGAGAACGGGGTGGGCGGGGCAGGGGCGCGGGGATGCTCGGTGATTGGTAGAACGGAGTGGCGCGGGGCATGCCGGGAGTGGTCATGGCCCAGGAGCCTCAGCGCGCGGGCGTCTGAGCCCCGAGTCCAGCGCTTGCGGGGTAACCCGAGCCCTCGAAGCCCTTGAAGCTCCGAGGGTGGCTTAGCTTCAGTGTTTTGGCCGAGAACACCCTTACAGCTTAAAATAAAACCTGCCTGCGGGCTGTGGGGGAGGACGGAGGGCGCGAATCAGCCCCCCCCAACTCTGGTCTGGAAAATAAGGATGCTCAGGGCTTGGACTAGAGGATCCGGGACCGGGAGCCTTGCTCACCTCCGCGGCGAGCAGACTCCTGATCCCCCATCACACCCAGCCAGCCCCCAGATTACCTCCTACACTTACAAAGGAGATGCAGGCGGCCAGGAGAAGGATCCGCACCAGGAGGTCTTCAAACTGCTCTATCACCAACTCCCACAGGGACTTCCCTGGGAGGGGGGAGGAAAATGGCAAGGGGAAGGGTCCCCAGGGTTAAGATCCAAAGCATGAAACTCTGGGACTTTGCATACAGGCTGGGGTCCAGGGAATGTAGTGCCCTGAATCTCTAGGATGATGGGCGGGCGGCTTGTATGAGAGAATGGCAGAGGGAGCTTCCTGGAGTCCAAAACACAGGCTCCTCAAAATACTAGGCAGTATTGAAGGGTGGGACGCCTCAAGGAAAAAGTGCTTGGGGATTTTAATATCTGGGCAGGGGATCTTTGCCTTTTGGGAAGGAGCATGGGGTCTGTGTAGCAGGGAGAAGCAGGGGTCATTTATGAGTGCTCAGGGCTTCCAGTACTTACCTTCCTCCGCGGGGAGCTCTACGTAGGGAAAAAGGAGAAAAGGACATGTTCATTTGGGGTTCAGCCTCATGCCTCCCACGCCCAGGAGTTTGTGGCTAAGGTAAGAGAATCAGGCCACCAATAGGGCATCTGAGGTTTATCAAGGTCATCCCATAAAACTTCCCCAAACTCCACATCTCAGACCGTTTGCTCAGTATCCACTTCCCCCTACAACCATCAGACCATGTCCCTGGGATACTCCGGAGGGAGCAGCTCCCAGCTGTGCATGTGCATGCATGTGTGTGTGTGCATGTGTAGGCACAAGAGGGTGCTACTAGTCTGTCCTCCAAGGGACACTTACCATTGGGGCCATATTTCTCCAGATGCCGCTTAACTTGGTCCGGGGTAAGGCCTGTGGTCTCACTCACCCCAAAATAGGCCAAACATTCCTCTGTGCTCTTGGCATGTGCAGCCTCCATTGTGCTCCCTTCTTGGGGGCCAGGGGGCGGTGTGTTCCTTATGGGGGGCTCTCACGCGTGGGGGCCTTCCTCAGTGTTTCCACCTGCCTGTAGGTCTGGGTTTCTTCCTTTTTCTCGCCTGCCCCCCCCCAGGTTTTCCTTCCTTCTACGAAGCTCTGACCCCCGTCCCACTTGCGGCAGCCGGCCACCCCCCCAGCCCCCAGCTGGTCCTTATGAGAGAATGGGGGGGGCCAGGCTCCCCCCTCCCCCAGATCAGGGATTGGCTGGCTGAGACTCCAGCAGGAGGGGTCAGAAGAGAGAGATATTTCTGCTGACAGAGGGGAACAGTGGGGCTGCAGCCTGAGATGTCACTCATGAGAGAAGCAGAGGTGGCCCTAGCCCTGGGGGGGGGGTAAGGATAGACTTCATTATCATTTGTCACTGACCCCTCCCCCAATTGCCTCAACTTCCCTAGTTGCACTAATTTCCAGCCCCAGACTCCTCCCCGCAGTTCTTCCCTTAACATCCTCTTCCACTCTTGGGCCTGGCCTTTGTTTTTTTGTCACACCCTCTTTCCATCTCAGTCTTGTCTACCCTGAACTTGTTTCCAGTGCCAGTCTACTGTCTCACCTACCCAAGCCTTCAGGGGACCAAAGTGAGAAGAACATCTTTTGAGGACCAGAGGAAGTGGCTCTAAAGGGACAAGGGGAAGTAGGGAGGGGAGAGGGTCAAGGGGACAGGGCCGAAGATGGTAACCCTACCCTAGGGAGGGGTTGCTGCAGCCATCAACAAGGGATTTAGTGTCCAGGGCCTGGTGAGCAAAGCCAGGACTGCCTGTCTCTCCCCTAAACCGCCTCCCCCCATCGCTCAAGCTCAGCCTCTGGGAACACAGCCTTCAGGGCCCCCCCATCCCTGACAGGGAATCCCCCTCCAAGAAAATGGGACACCCAGGCAGCCAGGTAACCCAAGAGGCTACAGAATGTGCTGATGGCAGAGGGGGAGGGATAACTTTCAGGATGGGGGCGGGGGTCACCCCAAGTCATGGAGTGAGTGTCGCTTCATTTCCCACTGCGCTTGCTCTGACCCAGGAGGTTTGTATGGTAGACCCCAAAGCGTGTCGTCGTAATCCTACTCTGGCACTGCCGGTCTCGACACCCTTGAGAGGGAATGAGGATGGGACCAGGGCTGTGTGCTCAGGAGCTGGGCCTGTCCCACTGACAAGGTGCCCAGGGAGGCTGGGTAAAGCAGAGGCTCTAGTCCAGAGGAATGGGGAGTGGGCAGATTTGGGGCACAGGTCTGGGGGACGTGAGGAAAGAACAGAGCTGGGGAAAGAGGGAGCACAAAGATCAGAGGGAAGTCTGAGAAGCAGTGGGAAAGAGACAGCAGGAGCCGGCTAGTGGCAGCCAGGTGGGCGGGGCCCCAGGGTTGGGTGCAAAGCCACAAGTTGTTGCTGAGCGGCTGGCCTTGGTGTCAGCTTCCTCAGAGGAGCAGCTGCTCTGAGCTGCCCTTCCCCGCCCTGCTCTCCAACGGGGGCGTCTTTTGATTTCCACCAGGGCAGCTGCTGGAGAAGCAGACAGGGTACCAGGGTGCATGTGGGCAGGGGAGGGAGGGATCCAGCAGCCATTCCGTGAGAGCGGTGTGAACGGCGAGTGACAGCAAGCAGCCTAGTGACCCGGGCTGAAGTCCTGCCAGGGCCTCAGTTTCCTGCAGTGAACAAGCAATGTACAGATGACTTAAAAGTTTTGTTTTTTTTAAAATTAATTAATTTGGTACTGGGGATTTAGCCCAGGAGTGCTTTACCATTGGTCACATCCCCAGTCCATTTTTTATTTTGAGACAAGGTCTCACTAAATTGCTGAGGTTGGCCTCAAACTTGCAGTCCTGCCTCAGCCTCCTGAATCACTGGGATTGCAGCCTGTACTATCACACCTGACTTTTTTTCTTTTCTTAGTATTGGGGTGAACCCAGGGCGTTTCACTGCTGAGCTACATCCCCAGTCCATTTGATTTTATTTTGGGACAGAGTCTTGCTAAATTGCTGAGGCTGGTCTTGAATTTGTGATCCTCCTACCTTAGTCTCTGGAGTCGCTAGGATTACAGACATGGGCCACAGCATTATAATCTGAAAGGTTCCTAAGGCTATTTCTCCCCCTGGGCTCCAGCTTCCAGACAGGACCAGGAGGCAGTGGGGCAGGGCACAGGGAAGCCCCTGCACTGCGGGTGGGATGGCGGGGTACATCCAGCAGAGGTAGATGCAACCTAGGGATTTGACCTCCTAGATTTAGGCCTTGTGCATGGAGGTGGGAGGGAGAGCCTCCTGGGTGAGTTGAGGACAAGGCGTTCCCTCCTCCTTTTCACAGTTCCCACAAACCCCTCCCCTGGAGTCCTGCTGTGACCTGGGACGTGGATGCCTCAGACAATGGGGTGTGTATGTGTTGGGGCTCACATCAACAGACACCTTCACCTGGCCCAGCACCCACTGTCTCAGGCCAGAGTCAGGCCCAGCACCGGTAAAGCTTTTTGGGACTGGCTGCCTTCTCTCCAGCAGCACCTGGAGGAGTGACAGGGCCACTGTCTTATAGCAGCAGGAATGCCCAAACATGGAGAGGGGGAGACGAGATGGGTATCTTCAGGGGAGTCAAGCATGAGACCAGGGAAAGAGGCAGGCTTTACAGGGCGCTCCTGCCAACGGGGCCCTTTGAGGTTATTCGTTTCTACCTCCTCTGGCTTCCCAGAGGGGCAGAATGAAGCCAGAGAGGGAAAGCCACCAGCCAGGAGCTGCAGAAGGCTCTCTAACAAGGAAGCATGGCTGCGGTGGGGACTGGGATGGGGAGAGTGGGAACAGAGGGCTCTCTTGACTCTGAATGGTGGTGTCTACACCCAGGGTTGAAGGGCTGAGCTGCCCATCCTTGATAGGTTCAGAACTTCAGTTTATAAAGAAAGCTGTAGAGGGAAACTGAGACTCTTTCAACCAAGACAGGCCCGTCTGGAGGGTGGGTAGGCGTCCTTACTCCCATCCCTGCTTCACTCTGGAAGGCAAGTCCCTGAAGGCTGGCAGGGTTTGCGGGGAGTGGGAGCCTCAGAGGACCAGTTGCTGCTAGATTACGAGAGGATCAGGCTGTCTCTATCCTGGGGCACCACTGGCCATCCTGCCTTGAGAACACCACCCAGGTCTCCAAAGCACTTCCCTACCCCTTCCCTTGATGGCCAATTCTATCTTGTCTCCTGAAACCAAGTTTTGGGGGAGCCCCAGGGATGAGACACAACAGGAGAGCCAGCAGGCTTCCCCCAGCCAGTCCCCAGCCTGAGTGGCCGGTGTGCCCAGCTGTCTCCTGTCCATCTCCCCACAGGACACAGGCCCAGAATAGCAAGGTCATGAGCATGGGTAGGGCCTCCTGGGGTTGAGGCAGAGGCTGGGGGGCTGAGAGATGGTGCTTGGGGCAGGGAGTGAGAGACATAATGGTAGGAGGCAGGGGGGAGGAGGCTGAGCACCAAGGTAGGATTCTTCAGACCCTGCATGTTCCCTTCTTGGCACCTGTCACCCCAGCACTGCAAAGTCCAGGGGTGCCCTCTGTTGGAGGACACAGCTGTAGCACAGAAGACCAATTCAGAAAGCAGCGTTTCAAGATGGGGGCACACCAAGAGGAGAGGCATTGCCAGCTGCATGCCCACAGGCCAGGCCCTGTAGGTGCAGGAGAGGAGCTGGTAGGATGTGGCAGATGTGGAATCTGGACCCATGCGACTGGATCTTCTGACTTTCAAGGGAAGCCAGTAATCTGAACAGGTTTGTGACACTCAAATGGAAACATTATCCAGGCCAAACAAATCAGTTCAGCGGCATGCCTGAGATGAAACCTCATCTTGGTTGAGGACACCAAGGTCCAGAGCAGGTATGCCTTGCCCCCAGGACACACAGCAATGAGAGAAGAGCCAGGGCTGGAAGCCAGTGCTGTCATTCAGCTTGTAGGCTGGCCCTGAAGAGGGGCAGTCAGCTTGCCCTGTGTCCCTCTGCCGCATTAGGTCTCTTCCAACAGGGTTCCCACCCTCACTGCCCATTGCTCTCTGCCTGCTTTCTCCTCAGGGCATGAAGGGCCTTTGGCAATCACCAGTCCTGTCCCATTAGGAGACCTTATGGAAACCCCAAGCAGCAGTGCTGAGCTTAGCATTCACCAAACCAGACAGCTGGAGAGCGACAGGGACTGGAGATCACAGCACTGAGTGAATGGCCTTCCTGACTCACCTGCCCTGTTCCCCACCACGGACACTAGCCATAGCCACCACAGTAGAACTGAGATAAACCCTTTTATTTATTTATGCTTTCCATTTTGTTTAAAACAACAACAACAACCACCTTCATATAACTGACAGCCCTTCCCCCCTTCACCCTTGCTTGGGCTGGGGGTTAGTTAATGGGGAAATGGCCCCCAGGGATGGAGCTGACCGTAAGAGCCGCTCAGGGAGGTAATGGAGCCCAAATCCCCTGTTTAGGGGACGGGTGCCTGTAGTGTACGAACCAGGGAGTTGACAGGGCTCTTGAACCTCTGCTTGTACCAACACATATGCCCTTGACTGACAAGGGTCAGGAAGCATGTGAGAAAGGGACTCCCAACTCTCCTCTATGTCCCTACCCAGTCCAATCTCATGACCTGAGAACTGGGGAGCAAGAAGAGTGGAGAGAGGGTGGGGTGGGGTGTCTCACACAAAGGAGTACTGGTTATTAATGGCTCTGGGATGGCCCCCTTCTTCTCCGTTGCCCCCTAGTGGTAACTGCTGGAGCTGCACCATCGGGGTCACCCCAACATCCCCACCAGAGCCAGCGACACCCTGGGCCTCAGTGCCTGGTGCTATGGCCTCTTCCAATTCGACCACGGGGACCAGCTCAACCACGGGGACCAGCTCTTCCTGGACCCGTCCACTGCCCGCTTTCTCTTTCTCTTGCCTCTCTTTGGCTGCTGGGGCTGCTGCTGCCGCCACTTCTGGCGCCCCCGACGCCTCTTCTGCCCCAGGATGTAGGGAATCTGTCCATGAAGGGGGTTCAGGGGGCTGGGGTAGGTCATGGGAGGTGTTCGACTCTGGATAGGAATGGTAAGAAGACAGACTGATGGCTCCTGCAGTGACCTGCCCCTGGCTCATCCCCCCAGGAGCCATGTGCTATCTCCCCCCAGCCCGTCTCCTGAGCACCCCCCCATGGAAGATGGATCATGGGCGGAGGTGAGAGGAGGACCACACTTACACACAGTCACTCGCTCCGAAGGGCATGAGGGTGGAGGAGGCATCGGGGTAGCATCGATCTCCCTCGCACACCCCTGCATGGCTCCCAGCCTGCTCCCGGCCTGGGGGGGGAGGGGCAACGTGGGGACAGATGGGACATTGGGGTGGGGGAGAGGGAGAGATCAGACAGGGACATCAGACATCAAGGGAGGGGGCGGGGGATCAGACCAAGCGTCCCCCAGAAGGGCAGGCCCAAGGCAAGGTGGTGATGAAGGGCAGACAAGGCTGGGAGGGTGGACAGGAGACGGACGCATGATGGAACGGAGGAGTCCGATGGAATGGGGATGCGCCAGCCCAGCTCTCCGCTGCTGCCCGGCCCCGGCAAGGAGCCCTCCTTCCTACATCCTAGCAGCCTTCCTCCGTCCCTTCCAGACCCCCTGGCGAGGGAGCCTGCGCTGCCCTGCCCTCCCTAACAGCCTCTCCTCACCCCCCGCCCCGGCTTTCTGGCACACACACCTCACTTCTTGGGTGCACGGGCACCTCCTCCCCTGCAGACCTGCTCTGCTCACCCTGCTGCCGCTGGGAGGGCACATAGCTGACAAGGACAACATCACTGGAGCCTCCAGACTCCAGAGGGATGGGGTGCACCCGGAAGTGCTCGAGCATGTCGAAAATGGACTGGAACCACAGGTGCTGGACCCGGCACTGGCCCTCCTCGTTCAGTGACAAGCGCAGGTGCTGAGGGCCGGATGAACAAGTAAGGTGGGAGCCGAGGCCCCTGCCGTCACCAAACCCTCCTCCCCTGGACAGCGGTGTCCCCCAAGCTCCCCAGTCCGCACAGAACAGAGCCTGTGCCTCAGGGACACTCACCTTGGCCTTGCCCTGGAAGTTGAAAGTGAGGACATATTCACCCCGCCTCGTTTCGCTCTGACGCACCAGGAAGACACCGTGGGAGCCGGTGCCTCCTTCCAGCACTAGCTGGGCGGCCTTGAGTCGAGAGAGCATTCCATGGAACCAAGGGTATCCTGAGAGAGGCTGGTCCCCCTCACCTCCCTCTGACTCCCCCTGGAACAGGAAGGACCCTTCAGGGAGGAGAGAGGGAGGGAAACCTGGGCGTCAGGGAAGCTTCCCGCATCCTGGGAGGAAAAAGCCTCGCCCTCCCCTGTAGGGCCTCCTCCCCTCACGTCACACCCTCCGCCAGGGTCACGTCCCCTAGACTCCCACAGCAACGTCAGGAAGGCAGGCAAGTGGCCTGGAGAGAGACCCACGCACACCTCTGGTACCTGTGGCTGTTTCTGGAGTGTCCAGGGGAGGGTAGGGGGTTGAGAGGGGATGAGCTGTCCCTGCCGGGGGGCCCTCCTCAATAGGAATGCGGGGGGGCAGCTCTGGGGGGAGCAGTTCCATGGAGTCAAAATGGGAGGCAGCGATGGAGGCTGAACTGGGGGAGATGGATGCTGAGGGCCGGTCTGAGAGGCCCCCATACGCTCCTGGAAAAAAACAGGAGGGCACAGTTGAGAACTGGAGAAGTCTCTCCTCCGCAGACCTGGCCTCCTGCATGTTTCTGCACCAGCAATCTACTCTTGGGCCCAATTGCCAGACCCCTCTGAAGGCAGTGACCCCTGCTGATTTCTAACTGATGGCTCCCAACTTCCACTTTCTGCCCTGTTGAGGGACTGCAGCTGTTGCAAGAAGGTCCTAGAATTCAAATGTGACTGCAGCTTTTCTGAATCAACAGCTGAAAAATCGCTGCAGAGGTGCAGGGATAGAATCTCTCAAATATTCTCACATTAAAAAGGAGTCCTTTTTTTGGAATATAGGACAAAGTCCCCAAATCTTAGAGGCATCAAAAAGCCTCCTAGCTGGTGTGGTGCCACACGCCTGTAATCCCAGCAACTTGGAAAGCTGAAGCAGGAGGACTGCAAGTTGAGGCCAGGCAGGGCAACTTTATCTCAAAATAAAAAGGGCTGGGGATGTCGCTCAGTGGTAGAGCATTCCCAGGTTCAGTCTCTAGAACCATAGCAAAAAATAAAAAATCCTCCTACTTCATCTTTACTTTCATTTGCATCCATGTAGCCTTGACTTCAGCCTATCCAATTTTTCTAAGTGTCCTGAGCCCTCCCCACCTCAGATCTCTGCACTGGCCTTTCACCTGCCCCGAGTCATGCTCTCTCGTCTCACCTCCTCTGTGTAGTACTCCGTCTACTCCACCTTCCCTGTGCTCTTCCTCCTGAGCTCCTAAGGACTTCCTGCTTGTGCTGTTCAGAGGACACTAAGCAGACACTGTTTTGGGACCTGCTTTATCTAAGGAGTGATGTCTTGCCAACCCATGGAGGGCAAGGAGCTCATCTCAGACAGAGTTCCTCCATCCTGCCCCAGGGCTGGCACAGGACCATGTATGGACTGCCCGAGCCTGCCCGAGTTGTTGAGTAGCAGGGCTGGGCCATGCTGAGAAGCCAGGCAGGTGTGGAGAGGAGGGCTGGGGCTCAGGAATGAAGATGATGTAGCCCATCTTTATCAGTGACTCTCAGGTGACCTCAGAAAAGCCACTTCCTCTCTCTGAGATCTGATGCTGTGTGAAGTCCATTCTAGCTCCAAGAGTCTATGATTTCTTTGTTCATTTGCTGAATAGAGCCATATACTAAGTACTGTGATGCTGAACCCAGAACAGAGGCCAGAAGAAAAAGGTAGAGAGTGGAAGTCAAGTCTAGAAATGTGAGCTGGGATAGGCAGATACATGTCTTTGTGTGTTTGGTCAGGCCAAAAGATTCAGACAAAAGAAAACTAGCTGACCTCAACCTATGCAGAGTAAGAACAAAACAAAGATGTCTACAAAATGTTTTGGAAGCTTGGAGAAGAGAACCATTATCTCCAGCAGGAGTGTGGCCTGCAGCAGACTTGGGTATACCCTAAAGTGGCAAGGCTGGGCACAGAAGCTGACTAGGAGTCTGCCTGAAGCCTGTGTGGGATGGTGATGGTGGTGATTCTAAATGGCAAGCTGTGGCTTAAGAGTACTTGGCATGTTTGGGGACAAGAGACAAGCAATAGGTGGGACAGCTGGGGGAGAGGAATGGAGTGCCCAGGAGAGTGGAAAGAGGGTGTGGGGCTTGACAGCAGGAGCCTCGCATAGAAGGCTCTGAGGGTCCCAGTTCCTGAGAGCCGCACCTTACCCTGTGAAAGGCGATCATTGCTCTCACTGGGTCCCAGCAGCAGATCCTGGCTGGGCAGACTCTCTGAGTGGTTCAAGCAGGGCAGCTCCAGGCCATCTGTGTTCTCTCTTGTGAGGAAGGAGGTCCCAGGAGCCAGAGGGAGGGTCATGGGGCGGGGACTAGTAGCAGGGCAGGGTCTACAGAAACAGGAAAAATGGTGTTGGGGAGAATGTCACCAAGAGAGAGGCATAAGGCTACTCCCCACCCCTACCCCTAGGTCCCCTCAGTGACAGAAGGCAGACTCCTCACCCTGGGCTCAGGCATTCTTGAATGTCAGACACCCAGGCCTTCACATGGAGAGCATCAGTTGTCTCCAGGATATACTCCAAGGGGCCTTCCACCTATGGGGCCAAAAGGAGGACCTCAGCCTGGGCAGGGGCCAGGGAGGCAGCCCCCAGACCACATCTACCCATAAGGAAAACTTCTCCCACTCTAACACCTCCTAGGAAAGCCACAGTCCCAGGGACATACTCTTTTTTATTTTTGGTACTGGGAATTGAACTCAGGGGTCCTCGACCACTGAGCCATATCCCCAGCCCTATGTTGTGTTTTACGTAGAGACAGGGTCTCACTGAGTTGCTTAGTGCCTCGCCATTGCTGAGGCTGGCTTTGAACTCGTGATTCTCCTGTCTCAGCCTCCCTAAGTGCTGGGATTACAGTCGTGCGCCACTGTGCCTGGCTGGGACACTCTTGAAGCACCTGATGTATAAATACCTCTCTCAGCCAATGATGCTTGCTCAAAAGTGCTGAGAGGTTTCTCCCCAGCATAAGCACTCCACAGGGGCACGGGCAGAAGGCTCAGAGCTCCTACCTTGACCACAAATGTGTTTTCCCGGTCAGGCATCTCCAGGGCTGTGGTTGTCCGAACATCTGTGATCGTAGAGCAGGGAATGCTGAGTCGGGGCCGAGATGCCTAGGTGAGAGGAAAGGAGATCCAGCCTTCTGGTGTGCAGAGACCTGCCCTCCCCTCCCTCCAGACATGCATCTTTCCTTCTAGTCCTAGGGCAGTTGGGCAAAAGGAGAAACACTGCTGTTTTGGTCCTGCCCACAGCTACTAACAGAGAATGAAGTGCACTTTGACATGTTAGTGAAACTATGGGTGTGGGTTGGTAGATCCTGTGGCTTATTTGCAGGGCTGTTATGGCTCTGGCTGCTCCATCAGTACTCCCAAAGGCCCACCCTCCTCCATGCCTCACCTTGGGTGGTACAAAGAACTCCAGGCGACTTCCTCCTCCTCCTTCTCCTTCACTCCGAAGCAATAAGCGGCACTTCTGCCACTGGGGCTGCCCTCCTCCCCCTGAGGTAGGCCCAGCTGCCCCTCCTCCCCGGCCCACTCCAGCTGGATCAGGGGCCGCCTCTTCAGCCCCCATGAAACTCAGCAGCTCTTCCCTCTGCACCACCCCTGCTCCGTCCTTCAATGTCCCCCCTCCCCGACTTAGTCTCAGCTTCTCAAATCGGTGAGTCCATCTTTCCCCAGGGGACGTGCCATCACTAATCAGTCCCCGACTGACAGTCCCAGCCCCGCCAGAGGAGTTGGAGTTGCTGTTTCCACCTAGGACTGGGGGGCCAGATGAGGTCTCCAGGGGACCTGCTGGGGAGGGAGGGTCAACAGTTCCCCGCCACTGCAGGATGCCACGGACAGAGCCTCTGACGGAGCGACCCACTGAGCGGAGGGAGAAGCGTTTCTTGAGCTTCGGCTTCGAGGAGGTCGTAGAAGAGGAAGAGACTGAGGAAGGGAGGGGGCCGGCCAGGTCCTCGGATGATCGAGAAGGGCCCAGCACAGCCAGGGGCCCGCCCACCCTGCAGCTCTCAAGGGACAAGTCATGTGGCGGAGGGATCTCCACACCCGGACTCAAGGGAGCTAGGACTGGTGGTGAGAGGGAGCCCGAGGCCCGGGCCACCTCAGCTTCAAAGTGCTGCAGGAAGAGCTCAGCGAAGCGGCGAGAGAAGGCAGCCTCTGCCCCAGGGCCCGCGTACTGCGGGTGGGAGGCCAGGTAGAGGCGAAAACGGCGGGCAAAATCCAGGGCTGCAGCCCGGGCGTGGGACTCACAGAACTCCCGCCAACTTGGAGGAGGGGGTGGTGGCAAGGGGGGAGGGGAGGGGGAGGCCCCATCCTCTGGGGAGGGGGCACCATTCATGATGGGCCCCAGGAGGTGGAGAGGGGGAGCCTGTGGGGAGGGGCGACAAAGAGGGAAGCGGCCAGAAGACACGGGGTGAGCTGCAGCAGCTGCAGGAGGAAGAGAGAGGTACATACATGGAGTCACTGCAGAGGTGGGACTGGGGGGCATGTCCCACCCCAAGCCAGGGACTCCCTACTCTGGTTCAGATTCCTCAGAGGGCAAAGGTGGAGAGAACTGCCTCCCTTTCCTCTCCCAGGTCGGCATGCTCCCCCGGGTAGTGGCCTCCTGGTGTCTAGCCTGTGTGTTTCCTGCTGCCTTTCAGGCCATTACCCGTGTGGGATCCTCAAACAAGAGGATCATGGAGCACCTTCCTCCACGAAAAACTTCCCCGATCACCATTATCCCTTCTCTAGATGGATCCTCCACCATCCATCACATATTCCTCGTGTGCCATTCCAAAGGCTTCCATGGGGTCATCTTACCTTTCCCTGTGAAAGGATTTAATAACCTCTCCAACAGATGAGGAAACCGAAGCTCAGACAACTTTCAGAACTGGGAGTCTACTGTTTTGCATAGTCCTGGACCAGCCTCAGCCACAGCTGATTGGCTGGACCAGCCTCAGCCACAGCTCTTTACTACCCCAGCTCTCAGGGAGCCAATGGGGGTGCTGGCCCTACATAGCTTACAGACCCTGCCTCTTGCACCTTGAGGAGGGAGTTCACACATTCAGGCCCAAGGATGTACGATGAATTCAAACAGCAGTTGTTTTGGAAGCTGACCCCAGAGCCCAGCACCCAAGCACTGCGTGAAGGAAACTTGGAACGTCTAGCATCCACTTTGAGTGTCCCCATCAGTGTAGGGGCACAGCAGCACCAGCAGCAGCAGCACCAGAAGAGATGGTGGGTTGGGTCAGGGCAAGTCTTTGCTGGCCACAAAATAAATAAAACATCACAGAACGCTGGGGTCCTAGGATCTGGTACCTCCCTTTACTCTTCTAGGGAGAGTGTACCCTTAAGGCTGGTTAGCCTAATGGTTAAGGACAGGAGTTTTGGAGTGAACAAATTACACATCCTCTCTGAGCTGCAGATTTCAAACTTGTGAAACAGAGCTAATGATCTCTACTCCCTACAGTTGTTCAGAAAATGAAATGGAATGGAACGTGTCAGTGCTTGACACAAAATAAGCCATGAGAAATGACTGCCGTGACTGCTATCTTTATGAGGGAACATAGTGGGGTTCCAATTTTCTAAAAGAGAAATTGGAGAAAGGAAGAGGTTTCCCAAAGTCTCACAACTACAAAGTGGCAGAGCTGGTGAGGAAATTTACCCCTGGCTTTTTGGTTAGTGCTCCTCCCCCATGCTACATTGGAAATGACTGGCCCCAGGACTGGGCCAGGGCAGCTCAGGAAAGTCTCCCTGATCCATCAGCGACCTCACACTCCTGCTCAAACCCACAGCCAGGCTGCAAGTCAGCGACCCCTCCCCTTCCTCTATGGCCTGGGCCTTACATACTCAGATGGCTCCAAACACAGGGGCCACTCTAAACCAACGAGAAGCGGCCAGGAGATGCGGGAGTCATGGAGCACAAGGGAACCGGGCCAAGAGGTGCAGACAAAGCAGAGACGGGTCCTCAGCCAGAGGCCACCTCGGCTCCCACAGGCCCACCCAGTCCTCTGCACCAGGCAGACCCAGCCCCCCTGCAGGCCCGCTGACCCTGCGGCTCCTGAGCTGGTGACTCAGTTTCTCTTCTGCCCAGCAGGGCTCAGAAACATTTTCCCAGTGCACCTGCCTCTCGGCTCACTTGTGACATTTCCCGAAGGGCGGGTGGTGGAGGGTGCAGGCTCCGCTCCCGGCTCGGACCCTCCGGGCCCCGCGGTCAATCCACTCCGACCCGACCCGACTCGCTGGACACCCCCCTGTCGCGCATTCCCCCGGGCCGCAGTCTCCTGGGGACTAGCCCAGTCGGCTGCATTCCCCGGGGCCAAGTGCCCCTCCTGCCCCCGGCTCCCCACGCCCACCCCCACCCGGGGATCTCCTTAGGCTCCGGGGTCGGGTCGTGGACAGGCAAGAGGCACTTGAAGAGGGGGGTTCCGGTTCCGGTCCCACCTGCATCTCGGTCCCCGCGGTTAGCTCCGGCGGCGGCGGCGGCTCCCGCTCCCTTCGCCCCCCCCCCCACCGCGTCCGCGGCGAGCGCCCAGCCCGGTGCTGCGCAGGCGCCTGGACCCTTTTTCCCGTTGCCGAAGGAAGCGACCATAGAGAAGAGCGGCGAGAGGGAAGGGCACCTGCTTACTCGCTTCCGCCATCCTCCTGCTCAGCGCGGACTCCTCGGGAGCTAAAGGCGGGTGCGACTCGTGGGGTTGCAGTGACTTCTCGGTTGCATCTAAAAGGGGCCGCAGAGGCAGCCGTGGGAAGGGCTCGGTTCCACCAGACCGCCCTCTCGGAGGAAATTCGGGACAAATGAGAAAAGTCAACCATAGAGAAGCCACCTTAGGGGATAGAGTCCCGAGTCCCCGCTGAAGGCTAGAGTCGCCGCGCGGAGTCCTGAAAACCAGAGAGATGCCAAGGCTCTTAGGAGGTCCCGCCGCAGCCTAGAGCGCCTGGCCCTGCTGCTGAGGGACGTGGACGTCGCCCCCCAGGAGCTGGGCGAGGGAGGAGGCAGGTGACCTTGGGGAGGCCCCGCGAGGAGGCGGAGCCTGAACTTAATTTGGCTGCTTCCGTGAGGAAAGGGGCAGGTGGTCCGGGAGACCATTCCAGACGGGAAATGAAAATGGGAGCCAGAAATAATGAGGTCTGTTCTAGGACATAAGGAGGTATAAAATCTATGGCTCAAATAATTGAAAAATCCAGAGTGGGCCAGGGTCAGCTGAATACAGAGGCCAAAAGATATGAGGAACCTGTGGCTCACCATCTCTAGTTCAGTTTTCCCATGCATTTAGTTTTCACCCTCATGCAGGTGTCCTTTCTTGGTGGTTAGATGGCTTTCCCTATCTCCAGACGTAAGTCCCAATAGTTTAGCAACTCGGTAGAAGGAGCACACTTTTTTTTCCTGAGATTTCCAATAAAATTCCAGAACTGACTAACTGGATCAAGTGCCCATCCTGGAACACAGAGGTAAGTAATCTAAAAGATGGAGATGGATAAATACCCTGACTTTTTGCATAAAGACGTTTGTTTAAGACTGAAGTCAGCCAGATGGGGCTGGAAGGAATAATTGTGAAAAAGCAATTTCTGACCTAGCCAATCCTTTTTTTTCTTTTTTTTTTTTGGTACCGAGGATTGAACTCGGGGGCACTTGACCTCTGAGCCACATCCCCAGCCCTATTTTGTGTTTTATGTAGAGACAGGGTCTCACTGAGTTGCTTAGCACCTCCCCGTTGCTGAGGCTGCTAGCCAATCTTAGTCCTGCTGGCTCTAACCAAGCTAATATCAGGTCACAGATGGCCTTTGTTAAGGTCTTCATCACCAGCTTTGTCCACTCTGTTTCAGAAAGAGATGTCAATGAAAAGGGAACCTATATCTGTGATCTGCCCCTACATACCTTTATACACCTCCTGTAGTTGGCTTGTCCACCTGGGAGAGACACAGTTGGGGAATTCAGAAGGGCAAAGTGCTGTTGATGAGTTAGGTTTGGAAGTTTTGGGTCTAAGCTGCCCAGTAAAGTGTGTGGGTGGGCATGCTGGGAGTTGAACCCAGGGCCTCACATGTGAGGCAAGCCCTCTACTGCTGACCTACACTCCCAGCCCCCAATAAAACTGTGAGATTACTGAAATATTCTACATCAGCATTGTCCAATATTGTAGCCACTAACCACATCTGGCTATTAAGCACTTGAAGTGTGGCAAGGATGACAAGCTTAAGTTTTAATTTGTTAAAACTAAAATAGTCACATGTAGTTAGTGGCAACTGTATTAGATTTATCAGGAGGTGTTCTTGTACAGCTAGGTGGAGCTGTCCAGCAGAGATGAATTTATAGTCTGAACTGTACAAAGCAGCTTAGTGATCAGATATGAGCAGTGGAACAATGGTTGAAGCCATGAACATGAATGAGACTGTCCAGGTAATGTATGGAGAGAAGAGACCTCGTTCTGGGGAACAATCAGCACTAAACAGGCAGAGAAGTAGAAAGTGCTGAGAGGATGTTTTGGGTCATATTTCCCAGAAGTGTTCTGAGATGAGGGTTTGTGTTCAGGGTGTTCAAATTATTTATTAAGAGAGCTGGGCACAGTGGGGCACACCTGTAATCCCAGCACTTAGGGAGGCTGAGACAGGAGAATCGTGAGTTCAAAGCCAGCCTCAGCAATGGCGAGGCACTAAGCAACTCAGTGAGACCCTGTCTCTAAATACAAAATAGGGGTGGGGATGTGGCTCAGTGGTCAGGTGCCTCCGAGTTCAATCCCCAGTACCAAAAAATAGAAAGGACTGGGGATGTAGCTCAGGAGTGAAGTGCCCTTAGGTTCCCCAATACCAAAAAGCAACAAAGCTACCTGAACTGGGCCTGTGGCCCAGTGATAGAGCATGTGCACAGCATACTGAGGCCTTAGGTTCAATCTGATTGCCACCCCACCAAAAAATAGTGCTACCAAGAGAAACCAGTGAGGAAGCAGGAGAAGAAGGAAGGAGAGGAAACCGAGCAAGCACATGATTATCAGGCAGAGGGCACTTCAGTTAGAGCCCACAAGGGAACCCTGGAAATAAGCTACGCCTCAGATTTGTCCAGAAACGGGAGTTGGCCCTTTTGTACTTACACATCAGCCGTTGGCCAAGGGCTTCCTTCCCCTGGGAGATGTCAAGCCCCGTGCACTTCTGTCAAGGCAAAGCCCTCCAGCAGCATGAGGATGTTCCTCAAAATGAATGAATAAATAAATAATAAAAATAAAAGGCAGGAGTTTAACTTTTGGAAGAGAAACCATATACCAAAGATGGGGATTGTGGTAAAATAGGATGTGTGAGGGGGAAATGCACAAGTGCATACAGGACATGAAGGGATCCATGGGAATGGGGGTCACGCACTGCTACCGTCTCTCACAGAAGACGTTGATAACAGAGATTACTGAGTGACCCTGGGGAAAGTAATTTTAGGGAAGCGGTAGTAGCAGATGCCAAGTGGTAGTGGCTTAAGGAGTGAATGAAAGGTAAAGAAGTGGGAGGACGAATGTGGAGAGCTGTTTTCCAGGGTGGCTGAAAAGGGAGGACAGAAATAGAGGGCTGGAGTGTGAGAAGGTGGGAAGGTTGCTAAGGGAGTCTTGGAAGTCTAAGGGGAATGAAGCTAGTAGACACAATGGCCATTGAAGCAATGAGTTTTGGGGAAGGTGGGACAGATGGCATCCAGGGCCAGGTTAAACTAAGGTTATTAATATGAAGAGGAGAAACACTTCTTCAGGAATGAGTTAATACTCAGGACATACAACAAGTGATATAAAACCCAGTTTAAGCTAGTTTAAACATGAAGGGGGGAATTTGTCAGTTAAAAGAATTAAAAAATCAGAGGTAGAATGGCTTCAGGCATGGCTGGATCCAGAGGCTCTAACAATGTCATTTTGAACTTGGCCTCTGTCTCTTAGCTCTGCTTTCCTGTGGGCTGCCTTTATTCTCAGACACGTAGTCTCCTTGATAGCAAGATGGCCAACACCAGCTCCAAGCTTTGTCCTACAACTTCAAGGGAAAGATCATAGCTTTCCTGATGGCTTCACCAAAAGAAATAGGACCATCATCAGCTCAGCTTTTAGTAACCTTTTTTTTTTTTTTTTAAATTAGCATTTCAGACAAGTTTAGTCTGGAGAACATTAGCTTGGTAAAGTACTTGTCCAAGCTTTATGTATATTTTTTTAAATATTTATTTTTTAGCTGTAGGTGGACACAATAGCATTATTTTACTTTTATGTGGTGCTGAGGATCGAACCCAGTGCCTCCTGCATGCTAGGCAAGCACGCTACCACTGCGCCATAACCCCAGCCCCAGCTTTTAGTAACCTTAAGACCATCTCCTGGATAATAATTTGTCACTGGGTATGGTGGAACATGCCTATAATCCCAGCAACTTGGATGGCTGAGGCAGGAAGATCACAAGTTTAAGACCAGCCTGGGCAACTTAGCAAGGACCTATCTCAAAATTAAAAATTAAAAAAGGGCTGGGGATGTAGCTCAGTAGTAAAGCACTGGGTTCAATTCCTAGTACTGAAAAAAGAAGAAGAAAAGTAATTTATGTGTTCTTTGTCCCAGGTTCCTAGCACAGAGCTGCTAAAAACATGCACATTTTCCTAAGTGATAGAAACAACTTATTCATGAGTCCTTTAGGTTATACTGAAGTTTTTGCTAATGAGTTAATTTGTGACAGCCTCTTATGTAGCTTCAGTATGGGGTGATCACCAGAAAGAACAACCTGGTGATTTGTGGCCTGGAATTTGGAGTCAGCTGACCTGGAGATTGAGATTATTCACATGACCAATGATTTATTAATCAACCATGCCTAAGTCATGAAACCCCAATAAAAACTCAGGATGCTGGAGGCCAACAGGGATGAAGGCATTGAAGTGCTAGGAGGGTGAAATACCTGGATTTCACAGGGACAGTGTCCTGGAATTCTGCCTGTGGACTTTCCCAAAATTTGCCCTGTGCCTATTATTATTTGGCTGGTCTTAATTTGCACCCAATGAAACTAATCCCAATGTAGCACTTTTTGCATTCTGAATCATTCTTGCAACTTACTGAACTTGAGTGGAGGAGCAAGGCCTCCTCTAGGCAGGCACACATGGCCAACCCACCTAGGCCACCTCTCAAGTGCCTGTGATTTAGCAGCTTTTGTAATATTCACAGTGTTCCAATTTGGATATCTCCATTCACATCCAAGTGCCATGGGTGTGATCAGTGTTGTTTGAAGGGCACGCAGGGGTGGGAGGCAGGTGGGTAGGCCTGGAGGCAGACAGGAAGTTGGTGCAGTGGTCCAGGAAGGGCTGATGTCAGCCTGGCAAAGTCAGTGCAGTGGGGCCTGTTCCCAGGGGGACATCCAGAGATCTCTGAGGACAGTACCAGGCTGGCCCGTAGGAAGAAGAGTGAAGGACGTCTTTGAACTTCCACAAGGGCTTGATGAGTGGCACTGAGGACAAAGTTTTGGGACTTGTTCCTTAGTTAGTTACAGTGCACTCATTCAAATGGCAACAGACTCTCTTAAAGGACAACAGCAAGGCAGGAAGATCACAGGTTTGAGGCCAGCCTGGGCAACTTGGTGAAACCCTACCTCAAAAAAGAAAACAGCCGGGCGCGGTGGCACACGCCTGTAATCCCAGCTCTTGGGGAGGCTGAGACAGGAGAATCGCGAGTTCAAAGCCAGCCTCAGCAATGGCGAGGCACTAAGCAACTCAGTGAGACCCTGTCTCTACATAAAACACAAACTAGGGCTGGGGATGTGGCTCAGTGGTCGAGTGCCCCTCAGTTCAATCCCCAGTACCAAAACAAAACAACAACAAAAATGAGAGGTTCTCTAAAACTTTAGTAAAGATAAAAGAAATCTTAGAGATTATACAGTTAATTTCCATCCCCAATTTATAGGTAATAAAGCTGAGGCCCATATAGTTGCAGCAACTCATCTTTATTTATAAAGTAAATATGAATACAAGATTTGTTTTCCATTGAATACATCAGGAAACTTAAGCCCAACAGAAATGCTCAACTGAATGATACAAGTCATTCCTTCATTGAATAATTTGTTCATCTAAACGTCACACACTGTTAAACAGTAAGTTCTTATTGTCATGAGCTGGTGAGACAGGACAGCAGAAAAAGAAACAAGCAAACTAGTAATTTTGGATATCTAGCTGCCATGAAAAAAATCAAAAGAGGATAACTGACAAGAGGGCTACTTTAGGTGGAAGTGACATCTGAGGTAGACCGAATGAGGACAAGCCTTGGGGAAAGCTGGGGAGCAGCAGCCCAGGGAGAGGGAAGGACATTTGCAAAGATCCCAGGGGACAATCTTAGGATGTTTGTAAAACAGATGGCCAGTCTGGCTGGGGGGAGAACAAGTGAAATGAATGATATTAGATGGATTCCAAGGTGGTCAGGGGCCAGATGCTGCAGCCACAGGGAAGAGTCGATTTTGTGTTAACACCAGCCTTATTAAGATACAATTCAGGGGCTGGGGTTATGGCACAGTGGTAGCGTGCTCGCCTAGCACGTGTGAGGCACTGGGTTTGATCCTCAGCACCACATAAAAATAAAGATATTCTGTCTGCCTACAATTAAAAAATAAATATTTAAAAAAAAAAGATACAATTCATCTAGCCGGACATGGTGGCTCACACTTGTAATCCCAGCACTTTGGGAGGCTGAGACAGGAGGATCACGAGTTCAAAGCCAGCCTCAGCAATGGCGAGGTGCTAAGCAACTCAGTGAGACCCTGTCTCTACATAAAACACAAAATAGGGCTGGGGATGTGACTCTCTGGTCGAGTGCCCCTGAGTTCAATCCCCAGTACCTATATATATATATATAAAATTAATCTACCACCTGTCCCCACTGAGATGCAACTCACACACTTAAAGTAGGAGTTTATATTTCATTCTAAGCACAAAGAAGAATTACTGAGGTAAAATGGATAGTTGGTTTGTTTGTTTATTTGCAGTGTTGGGGATTAAACCCAGGGCCTTGCACATGATAAGCATGTGTTCTACCACTGAGCTACAGCCCCAACCCCCAGTCCACATTTTAAAGACTGTATGGAGAATGACAGATATTGGGAATAAGAACAACCTACAGGACCCACTGGAGAGTTCTTGAGGTAACCTAGACAATGGATGATCCCAGAATGAACCACAGTGTTAACAGTGCTGAGGGTGAGAAGTCACATTTGAGATCTAGTGTAGGGAGGAAACCAGCAGGACTGGGTGCTAGGTGAGGTGTGGGGGAAGGAGAAGAGTAATGTATAAGAAGAGTGTTGGAAGCCAGGGGTGGTGGCAATGCCTGTAATCCCAATGACTTCAGAGGCCGAGGCAGGAGGATCCCAAGTTTGAGGCCAGCCTAGGTAACTTAGCAAGACCCACTCAAAAAATGAAAAAAATAAAAGGCCTGGGGGTGGAGCTCAGAGGTAGAATACCCCTGGGTTCAATCCCACAACCCCCAGTAATAGCAGGGGTTGAGGGCAAGAGAGGAGAATGGGAGAAAAATAAGTCTTGTTTTGCATTTATTGAGTCTAGTACCACCATATTGGCCCCTTCAGGTGGGAAGACTCATTGATATAGTTTAAGTGCACTGTGTGACCAATGTGATTCCACAATATATGCAATCAGAAAAATGAGAAATTATACTCCATTTATGTATGATAGATCAAAGTGCATAAATGTATTCCGTTGTGTATAACTAATTAGAATAGAAAAATTATAAAAAATAGTTTAAGTGCAAATACTAACAGAAGCCTAGAGACATAAACAGATGAAATGGCCAAGTGCAGAGGATGGAGAAACAGATAAGGCCTACCCCCAGCCCTACGTCAGGCATTGTCTCAAGACCAAAAAACTCAAGAAATACATCTTGATACCAAGCCCTGTTACGAGATGGTAGTTGGCATGTATTTGGCTGTGAAAAAGCAGATGACCCTGGTTAAAACCATAAGGACATTCATCATCGCACACCAGTAATCACCTTGGGTGTGCTTCACTTTGTCCTTCTCTGGAATTTGGTCTCGTCATCAACTGGGAGCAAGATGGGCACAGCAGTTCCAGGTTTCCTATCCAGACCCTGCAATATCCAGAGTCAGAGGGATGTGCATCTCTTCAATGCCTCCATAACAGTGAGGAATCCTTGCTAAATTATTTTGTTATATTGTGTGCATGCACAAATATATAATGAATTTCACCAGTATGTATAATTGTAATGCTCCAATAAAAAAATATGGGAGAGGGGTTGAGGAATTCTTCTTGGCAAGCCTGGCAAGCAGAACACTTATTAATCACTGGTCCCAAAGAAGTCACACATCCAGCCCCCAACAAAACCCCTTGCAGGGAGAACCGGTCCACCAAAAGTGGAATAGACCAGTTAGGATGTCTTCCTGGAGCTGGGGGAAAGGCCACCCTGAAAAATGGCTGTAAAGTGGGAGCTCAAAGTGCCTGCCACATGGTAGAAAAAACAGATTGCTGGGGAGTGGAAAGCCATTTAATTTTTTTTTTTTTTTTTGGTACCAGGGATTGAACTCAGGGGTACTCGACTGCTGAGCCACATCCCTAGCCCTATTTTGTTTTATGTAGAGACAGGGTCTCACTGAGTTGCTTAGCCCCTCGCCATTGCTGAGGCAGGCTGTGAACTCCCGATCCTCCTGTCTCATCCTCCCAAAGTGCTGGGATTACAGGCGAGTGCCACTGTGCCCAGCTAGCCATTTGATCTTAAGAGCATCTTTATAAAGAGTTCAAGATTCTAGGCCAGGCAAGGTGGAGCACATCTGTAATCCCAGGATGCTGAAGCAGGAGGATCACAAGTTCAAGGCTAGCCTCAGCAATTTAGGGAGCCCCTCAACAACTTAGACCCTGCCTCAAAATAAAAAAAAGGACTGGGAATGTAGCTCAGAGGTAAAGTTCCTCTGAGTTTGATCCCTAGTACAAAAAAAGAAAAGTTCAAGATTCTGCACAAAGAATTTTTCTTCAACTTTAAACACATAAATGTTTGAAAGAGAAATCTCCAAGCAAATTTAGCCTCCTAAAGTTGGAATTATTTCAATTTCCTTTGTCTCCACTCCCTCATTCCCCTCACCCATACACATGTGATTTTTCTAGTGTTCAGCTGTCCTTCATTTAACATTGCTCACAAATGTTTTCACGAGTGCCTAGCTCTCCTGGTCTCTGCACCTCTGAACCAACCCTATTAACATTTCACCCCTACTCAGGAGGCAAGTTTGAGGCCAGGTGGGGCAACTTAGATTGTCTCAAAATAAAAAGTGTTAGAGAATGCTTGCCCAGCAAGTACAAGGCCCTGGGTTCAAGTCCCAGAACTGAGGGGGACACCATGTAACCATATCCAGGCTAGACTGACCTTTGTGCTCTTTCCACTGTTTCACTGTAATGTGGTCATAAGTATAGACGGACATTTGTTTTTAATACTGGAGAGTGAACTCAGGGGTACTTGACCGCTGAGCCACATCCCCAGCCCTATTTTGTGTTTTATGTAGAGACAGGGTCTCACTGAGTTGCTTAGTGCCTCGCCATTGCTGAGGCTGGCTTTGAACTCGCGATTCTCCTGTCTCAGCCTCCCAAAATGCTGGGATTACAGGCGTGCACCACTGCACCCAGCTTAGACATCTTTTTTTTTTTTTTTTTTTAATTTTTTTTTTTTTAGTTGTAGATGGACACAATGTCTTTATTTTATTGCTTTGTACGTGGTGCTGAGGATCGAACCCAGGGCCTCACGCATGCAAGGCAAGCGCTCTACCGCTGAGCTACAATCCCAGCCCCGCTTAGACATCTTTTGAAGAGACTGTATACATCTGAGGAAATTGTCAGTCTGTTCCCCAACATCAACGTCAGTCAACCTCTCAGCCTCCACTGATATAAGAATACTGACATGACTTAAGGTCCTTCAATGAGACACATCCACGTGTGGCACTGGATATGTATGGTTTTGGGGCTGGGGAGAGGAAAAGTCACTTTCTTGACTTTAGTGCCACTAGCGGTAGCTGTTATAGATAAGTTTAAATCCTGGCATATAATATTTGTTGGCAGTGGCAGCAGTTTTATTTTCAATTTCTTTTTTCTTTTTCTTTTTAAGCAGTTATCAGATCAGATCAATCCTTGGCTTGGAACTGTTTCTCAAACCTGTGTCATAAGTCTGTAAGCTGCCAAATACTCTACCAAGTCCCTCTTTGCTTAACCCAGCCAATGTGAAGTCTGTTATCAGTAAATCAAGATTCTTGAGGTGGGAGGGTGGGGAGAAGTGTTGGGAAGTGATCTTGGTCAAGTTATATTGTGTGCATGTATGAATATGTAACAACAAATCCCATCATTACAACTATAATGCACCCATTAAAAATGTGAGGGCTGGGGTTATGGCGCAGTGGTAGTGTGTTCACCTAGCACGCGTGAGGCACTGGATTTGATCCTCAGCACCACATAAAAAAATATATTCTGTCCACCTACAACTAAAAAATATGTTGAAAAAATGTGAAAGACTCCTTTTATAGAAGTTGCCATAGTCAGCAGCTGTAGAAAATATTTCCCCCATTTTGGACTCTTTCCTGAACACTGTTTCTCAAACTTCAGGCATGCACACTCAGCTTTCCCCCAAATTTGTCATAGTGTTCTTTAAATTGATTAACTTTTTTTTTTTTGAAGAGGTGATGGGGATTGTTACTAGACCTCACACATGCTAAGCAAGTGCTCTAAAATTTTTTTAAAAAATTTTCAGACAAGTTCTCACTTAAGTTGCTTAAGGCCTCTGGAAGTTGCTGGGGCTGGCCTCAAACTTGGCGATCTTCTTGTCTCAGCCTCCTGAGTCGCTGGGATTACAGGAGTGCAATACTGCACCAGGCTTCCCTCCCTCCCTCCTTTGTTGCTTCCTGTGGTGCCAGGGCCGAAATCAGAAGCTTGCACATACTGGGCTAGCACTCTATCACTGGGCTACATCCCCACCCATACATGAGTTTCAGAAACAACTCAGAGTTAGGCAGCTACTGTCACGACCTCAGGGTGAGGTCACAGAAAGCTGCGATGAGATGATGGATGTGAAAGGTCATTTACTACCTTGCACTCATTCATTCAGTCGAAGTTTACTAGGCACTCATTGCGTGCCCCATCCTGTTAGGCGCTGGGGCGAGGGCGGGAACAAGACTCAGGGCTGTCCTTACAAGGCTCCCCAAGGTGGTCCTTAACCCTCGGTGTCATCTGCAAAGTGGACAGAGATGACACGAAGGTGGGAGACCACGAAGGGTAGGAGTCTGGCAAAGCTGTCCTCGTGGCTCTGACTGAGGTCAGGCAGTACAGCGTCCACGCAGGTTGTGAGACATAGCGCTGGTATCTGAGGGTCGGGCCTGGGCGCTCCGCGATTCCTTCTGAGATCTCCTTCTCAGGTGGAAACCACTATCCCCATTTTGCAGCTAACAGTTTAAAGAAGAGATGAGTCACATCTGAGCCCCAGTCCAGGCACTGGTCCTACCTCCAGCTGCGGCAGAGGCCGCCAGATCGCTCAGGAGTTCGGTGCCACTCTGCGCCGGGCCTAGGACGCTCCTGAGCAGTCCGCGCGGTGGCTGGCCGCAGGCCGGGACCTTCTTCCCTTTGCACCCGGCCCGGCCCTATCTAACCCCCTAAGTCCGCTGCCCCGTAACTACAAGCCCATGAGCCTTCGGGCTGCTGGTACACTACGGGGCACCCCACAACGCCCTGCTGCCCAGCCCAGGAGTGCTACACGCTGCCCTCGGCTTCCCAGGCTGCAGAGGGCGGTGGAAACTCGCATTCTCCGCCCCCTCCGAGACACAAACACCCTCCTCTTCCGCCCCACGCCCGGAAGTCGGCGACATGCCCATAGAAACTGGCGGCTAGAGCAACCCAGACCTGCCCTCCGGCCCTCACTTCCGCCGGAAAGTGACCTGCGGCCGCAAGTGCCCTTCCTTGGTTGCACGCGCGGGCTCCCGGTACTCGGTCTCGGCGGCGGAGTATGACCACAATGGCGGCCGCCACCCTGCTGCGCGCGACGCCCCGCTTTAGTGGTGAGGGGGCAGGGAGGGCGATGGCGGCCTGGAGGCACGCGGAGGCTTCGCGGGTAGCTGGGCTCGGACCCAGGCCTTGACTGCGCGCTCATGTCCTGGCAGGTCTCTGCGCCCGCCCGACCCCATTACTGCAGGGCGTGTTGCGGCCACTGAAATCCCGGGCCTTGCCCCTCTTGTACCGCAGCCTGGCTGTGGAGGCCAAGAAGAACTACGTGCGCGACAAGCCCCATGTAAATGTGGGTACCATTGGCCATGTGGACCACGGCAAGACCACACTGACCGCAGCCATCACGAAAAGTGAGCGGGCTTGGGGTGGGGGCGTCCAGCAGAGCTCTGTCTACTTGAGGGACAGGGGACCAAGGAGATGAGGCTAGCATGGTGTCAGTTGGTAGAGTCTAGTGTCGCTCCAAGGAGCAGAACTCGAACGTGGGGGAGGTGATTTGGAATATGTAGGAGCCAGATATACCTGAACATGCAGAGCTTAAGTATAAACCCCAAATGTCCTTCCTTTAGGACATTTAGCTGTGGGAAATGCTAAACAGAGCCTTCCCCAGAAGTCACAGGGCAGGCCTTTGAGGCCCTTTTAACAAATTTTTTCTGACCCAAAGTGGTCTCTGCTGGAAGAGAATTTTTCCCCATATTTTTTATTGGTGCACAATAGTTGTACATAATGGTGGGATTTGTTGTTACATATTTGTATATGCACACAAAATAACTAATTTGCCCAATATCATTCCCCAGGATTTACCGTTGCCCCGCCTCCTGGTGCCCCTTTTCCTCCCTTCAAAACTATGGTTTACTTAGGTGGGAGGGGCCCAGGGGTGTGGTTTGAGCTGTGCCTTTAGCTCTGAACTTGAGTTGAGGTGTGTGTTCTCTTCCCTCCAATTAGTTCTAGCCGAGGGAGGTGGGGCTAAGTTCAAGAAGTATGAAGAGATTGACAATGCCCCAGAAGAGAAAGCTCGGGGTATCACCATCAATGCGGCCCATGTGGAATATAGCACTGCTGCCCGCCACTATGCCCACACAGACTGCCCAGGTCATGCAGATTACGTTAAGGTGAGGGTTGCTAGGGACAGGTCCAGAACCTGCCTCCTGTCAAGGTAATGGTAGGCTGGGGGGTGGGCAGGGGGGTGTTTAAGAGTTATTCAGATGTTTGGATTAGATCGAGGGTTTGTGGCCATGGCCATACCAAGTGGTGGTAAGGAGATTGCAGAGAATGGAAGGTCTTGGTTTCTAACTGCTATCTTTAGCTGAATGGTTATGGAGCTGAGGAGGCTGTTTTCTTTCTACCCAGAATATGATCACAGGCACTGCCCCCCTTGATGGCTGTATCCTTGTGGTGGCAGCCAATGATGGCCCCATGCCCCAGACCCGAGAGCACTTATTACTGGCTAAGCAGGTACTCAGAGCCTGGCTGGGGATGGAAAGAGGAAAAGTGGAAATTTGAGTGACTCTGGACATCAACTCTATTCCTTTCCCATTTACAGATTGGGGTAGAGCACATTGTGGTGTATGTGAATAAGGCAGATGCTGTTCAGGACTCTGAAATGGTGGAGCTAGTGGAGCTGGAGATCCGGGAACTGCTCACAGAGTTTGGCTATAAGGGGGAGGAGACACCAGTCATTATAGGCTCTGCTCTTTGTGCTCTTGAGGTAAAGGCAGGGGTCAAGTGGCGGTTATTGCTGGTGGAGGATGGGGCTAGGTGGGCATCCAAGGGCTTTGCTGTGTATCTGGGGGAGTGGCTCTTGGTGAGAGGAACAGAATGGAAATTTCAGAATCCTGTCTCCTTCCTCAACAGCAACGTGACCCTGAGCTAGGTGTGAAGTCGGTGCAGAAGCTGCTGGACGCTGTGGACACTTACATCCCGGTGCCCACAAGGGATTTGGAGAAGCCTTTCCTGCTGCCTGTAGAGTCAGTTTACTCTATCCCTGGTGAGGACTCTGCTTGTTCACAGCCTCCCACAGCAACAGCCTACCACGAGGTCTCTGACATCCTGTTTTTTTTTCTCCCAGGCCGGGGCACGGTGGTGACAGGTACTTTAGAACGTGGTGTTTTGAAGAAAGGAGATGAGTGTGAGTTTCTGGGACATAGCAAGAACATTCGCACTGTGGTGACAGGTATAAGAAGCCCTAGGACCCAGGGGCTGGCTCCAAGATGACTTTCCCTTCTGCCTGAGGTCCACACCCTCACCCCATTTCTCTTGTGTCTACCCTCCCTTTTATCTTCCCTCTAGGCATTGAGATGTTTCACAAGAGCCTGGACAGGGCAGAGGCAGGGGATAACCTTGGAGCTCTGGTCCGAGGCTTGAAGCGGGAGGATCTGAGGCGTGGCTTGGTCATGACCAAGCCAGGTTCCATGCAGCCCCACCAGAAGGTGGAGGCACAGGTGAGGAAACCAAGTGATGGTGGCAGGGCTGCGCTAACCTATCCCCTGCATAGGAGCAGGGCTTCCAGCCAAGCCTAGCTCCATGTTCGTTGCTCTTCCCTCCAGGTTTACATTCTTAGCAAGGAGGAGGGTGGCCGCCACAAGCCCTTTGTGTCCCACTTCATGCCTGTCATGTTCTCCCTGACTTGGGACATGGCCTGTCGTGTCATCTTGCCTCCAGGAAAGGTATGATGGGTATGGGGAATGTGAAGGAGTGGATGGGGTACTATTTCTACCAGTTCTGTCTCATAGTTGAAAGATGTCATAAGCAAGCTTGGGTGAAGAGAGGCTGGTTGCTGCTGTGAGACCAGTGGAACTGGGAGTGAGTTCTCATCCAGCATGTCTTAGGCTAAACTAGGTCAAATGCCTAGTGACACCAGCATTTGCCCACAGAAACATTCCCTGGAAGGACGCCTTTTATTGAGTTTCTTCTTTTTTTTTTTTTTTGGTGCTGGAGATTGAACTCAGGGGTACTCGACCACTGAGCCACATGCCCAGCTCTATTTTGTGTTTTATGTAGAGACAGAGTCTCATTGAGCTGCTTAGCACCTCGCCATTGCTGAGGCTGGCTTTGAACTCATGATTCTCCTGTCTCAGCCTCCTTAAGTGCTGGGATTACAGGCTGGAGCCACCGCGCCCAGCTGAGTTTCTTCTTTTTTTTTTTTTTGGTACTGGGGATTGAACTCAGGGGCACTCGACCACTGAGCCACATCCCCAGCCCTATTTTGTGTTTTATGTAGAGACAGGGTCTCACTGAGTTGCTTAGCACCTCGCCATTGCTGAGGCTGGCTTTGAACTCGCGATTCTCCTGTCTCAGCCTCCCTAAGTGCTGGGATTACAAGCGTGAGC
>CM053415.1:16388546-16435784 GCA_028644305.1 Xerus rutilus | reverse complement strand
TGAGTTTCTTCTTGATGAGTGTTGTTAAATACAAGGGCTCTGAGAAGTCTTCTGACAAAGAAACCTGCATAAGGCAAAGTTCCTAAGTATTTTTTTCTCAAGTGTGTACCTCAGGTTGGGTGTGGTGGTGCATGCTTGTAATCCCAGAAACTCAGGAAGCTGAGGCAGGAGAATTGCAAGTTCAGGGTCAGCCTCAGCAACTTTAGCAAGACCTTGCCTCAAAAATAAATAAAAGGTTGGGGATGTAGCTCAGTGATTAAGCACCTTTGTTCAATATTCAGTACCAAAAAACAAAAGGGAATGTACCCTACTCTAGGAGCACTGATCATTGGTCTCCTTGGTGTTCTTTGAATACATGTGTCTGATGATCAGAATTCATGAAGCTGTCCCCAGACAGAATCTTCACCCTGCTGCTTTTTCCCATGACTTAACCTCCACAGCAGCGAGCAGTTATAAATCAAAGTCCATGTCTGGTCCTTTTCTCCATCTCTTCTAGGAGCTTGCCATGCCTGGGGAGGACTTGAAGCTCAACCTAGTCTTACGGCAGCCAATGATCTTAGAGAAAGGCCAGCGCTTCACCCTGCGAGATGGCAACCGGACCATTGGCACAGGCCTTGTCACAGATACCCCAGCAATGACCCAAGAGGACAAGAACATCAAGTGGAGTTGAGTGTGGATTCTGCTCAGGTTCTCTTAATTTTAGGGCTGCAGTCTAGCACAGTGCTAGACGGACACTTTCCCTGGTTACAAGGGTTGGCCTGCCAGGCAAGGTAGGGCAATAAAACTGTTCTGTGAATAGTAAGCTAGCCTTTGTCTCTTATGTCCTTTGCATAAATTGGGACAACAGGAGAGAACATAAAATAAGTGAAGCCAAAGGTGGATGAGGAGCTGGTGAGATCTGAGCTTGTAACTTCATTCCTCTAGTATAGTCCATCTCTATAGATTAACTAAAATCTCTTCAAAGCCATCATAACTGCTGTTGATAGTTTGAGAAGTGGAATGTACTGTGGTGAGTTTTGCGTGATTCTTAGCAAAATGCCACAGTAAGATATTGTTGGGTATCTGAGACATTGGGGAAGAATTTGCCTGTCACTTGGAGTCACCATGGAGTTAGCTCTGTCACCAAGCACTCATCTTCTGTTTTGGGTAAGTGACCACCCATTTAAATGCTATGGTAGCAGGGACTATACTTTGTTCATCTCTAGACCTAGTAGCCAGTACATAAGTACTTACTAAGACATAATCTCAGAAAGCCAAGTAATCATTCCTGAAGTGTACTTGAGTAGTCATTACTGCTCTATGACTAGTTTGAAGTACAGAAATGACAAGGTTTAAAAAATGCAATTTGGGGGGCTGGGGATATATAGCTCAGTTGGTAGAATGCTTGCCTAGCATGTAGAAGGTCCTGGGTTCAATCCCAGCACCGCACTCCCCACTCCCCAAAAAAATGCAATTTGGGACTGGAGTATAGCAAGGTCAATGGTAGTGCGCCTACTGCCTGGTAGCATGCAGTCACATGTTCAGTCCCCAGCATTGCAAAAGAAGTTTCATTTTCAGTATTTACTGAGATTTGAAATTAAGGAAAAGGCCATTTATCAAATACCTAAGGAATAAAATGCTGAAACCTTAAAAAAAAAAAACAAACAAAAAAACCCACCAACAAACATGGTTTGACTGTCAGCGGAAGCTGACCCCAATGAAAAAGCAGGGACAGGTGGGCACGCCTGTCAAGCTTGCATCCTGATGCTTGAATATCCTCGATACCTGCCCATTCAAGGGAAGGCTCTTGAGCCCAACCTGAGAGCTGTTTTAAGAAACTCAAAACCTAATCTATGACTCCAGAGCATTGGCAAACTAAGAAGAAACGGGCCAGAAGGAAAGAAGATGGATGGATGGATGCAAGGAAAATCTTTGCAAAAGCAGTGTCCTAATACAAGGCAGGTTTGTTTCACCACCCTCCTTGTTCAAGCAAAGCTGAAAGTTTTCACGGGAACTCCTGACTTCATGAAAGCTCTAACTTTGAAATTTCTGCCTAAAGACACTAAATGATAAATCAATCTACAATTCTCTCACAAAACATCAAAGAACCACTCCGTAATATCCACAAGTACCTTCCACAATACTAGACACCTGCATCTCCATCATACGTCCTAAGCCCAAATGCATGCAGGCTTCTCAGCTCCAGCTGCTTCTACTGGCCTCCACCCCTATACTTGGGGTTGAACCCTGCACACACTACCACTGAGCTATATTCGGGGCCCTTTTTTATTTTGAGACAAGGTCCAGGCAGGCTGGCCTCAAAAATTTGATGGTCCTGCCATATTCTCCCAAATTGCTGGGATTATAGGTGTGTATGACCACACCAGGTTTCCATTACTATCTTGAGGGCTCTTTTGCTTAGAATCCCAGCCCTGCCCAATTAAGGGTTTTTTCACTTAAAGCCGTCCCCATTAAGCTTTCACTTAATACACTCCCCTCCCCATGCCTATTTCCATCAATTATCAGGTTCCAGACCCTTAATTTTCTCACTGTTTCAAGCAGTTAATCCTGTCACTGAGCACTAGCTCTATCTTCACAATCCTGGGAGGAATAATCTCATTTTATGGACAAAAGGATCAAGGTCAGGTCACAAAGAATTGCAAACTGCCTCCTTGAAAAAACACATCTGAGGGGCTGGGATTGTAGCTCAGTGGTAACAGCGCTTGCCTCGCATGCATGAGGCCCTGGGTTCGATCCTCAGCACCACATACAAAGCAATAAAATAAAGACATTGTGTCCATCTACAACTAAAAAAAATTTAAAAAAAGAAAAAAAAACCACATCTGAAGCCTGTTATTTCAACATCCCGTGCTTTTTCCCCAACCCCTCATTTCTCTAAACTCGTTCCTCAATCCACTTCTCGCTCCTCTTCTAGCAGGTTCAACCCACACCCAAGACCTCTAATCTGTGCACCAACCAATGAGGCTGGTATTTATAAAATTTTCAATGGCCAAAACACTAAAACTGCACTCAACACAAAGAGGTAGGTATAACTGGGTAGAGTGGTGCATGCGTATGATCCCAGCATCTCAGGAGGCTGATGCAGGAAGATTGGAAGTTTGAAGCCAGTTTTGACAACTTAGCAATACCCGGGGTCTCAAAATAAAAAGGGCTTGAGCAGCAAGTAGCTCAGTATTGTAACACTTGCCTACCATGTGTGAGGCCCTGGGTTCTACCCCTAGTAGACCCCTCCCCAAAAAGATACAACTCTCCAGGTACTTCCAATTTTCACCATCCAGTTACCCAGAACCTCATTAACCACACAACTTCACATTAAGTCTGGAACCCACTTTCAAATGAATAGCCTACAACTCCAGGTGGTTCCCCCTTATCCTAGGTTCAAGAGAAACTGGTTATGATTTTTAGACAAGAGGAGAAAGAACAGGTGACAAGATGAATGCAAACCTAGTATCAGCTAAGACTAACAACTACAACCGTCCTCTCACCTCTAAAGAGCAAACTATAACCAAGTTCAGTTAGTTTAAAATTTTATTTTTTTTATTTATTTTTTAATATTTTTATGTAATAAAAAGTAAAAGTCCTTGTCCAACCATCCTTGTGGGGCATCTGTCTGTCTGTCTCTCACGCAGGTCACTCAAGTTAATGGGGAAGAACGAACAGGGGGCCCAAGTCTGAGGTTATAAATAATAGAAAATAAAAGATCTTCCGTCTCCAGCGGGGGGAATAGATGAGAGGATGGGAGGGCAAGATTGGGTGGGAACAGGCAGGGGCAGAGCAGGAACCCCCCACCCCTGCTGGACCCTGGCCCTGCCCACTTTGAGGCCCCTCCCATTCAAGGTGCTTGGCAGGAATTCCCCAGCTCCCCCGGGGAAAGGGGGGGTTGGGGGGCTGGGACTGGTCCGAGCTGCTGGGGGAAGAGACATAGATCACTCTTCCCTCCACTCATGGAGGTCTCAGGTCGCGGCCAGGACAATCTTCAGTTCCCCGGGGGGTGGAAGGGGAGCTGCTGGGAGGGATGAGATTGAACTGGTTGGAGGGGAAAGAGAAGAGAGCAGGAGCATTAGAACCCAAGCAGCTGTCCCTTCATCAATGCGTCCAGGGGCTGTGGGGGTGTGTGGGTAGGAGCGGCCTCCTCAAGGTGTCTCATGGGGCTGTCAGAAGCACAGGTCAATCGCTGTTTCCCAGTAAGCCAGAGCCCTTACTCGTGTGCCCAGCTCAGCCCCCCACACCCCAGTCTGGCCCTGTCTGCTGCGCTGACCTTACCTCGGCTAAGTCAGGAGACAGTCGGGGTCACTGAGAGCTGGGGAGGCAGTGGGGAGGGGGGCTGCTGGATCACAACTGAGCGAGGACGGAGGGAAGCAAAGGACAGAGCCAGGAGCAAGCCCCTGGCGGCGGCGACTGTGGCTTCTGCCCACCCTACATACTTCACAGACAGGTGCAGGTCGGCGGGCGCCCTGTGGGACAGCCCTGCCTCCAAGACCCCTCACTCCCCACCCAGAACCCGTGCATCCTGCCCCACCTGCAGCCCCTCAGCTCTTCCATGCCAAATTCCCCCAGCTAACGAGAACTCACGAATCCTGTCATCGGCTCCTCCTGGAAATCCAGGCGCCTGGCCAGGCTGCTCACCTTGGGGGTGTCCGATGTAGGGGTAGGGTGAGGGTGTGGAAGCTGAGAGTGCAGGCACCCCACTCTGGGGCACCGCGCCTTGGGGGGGCCCCCCATGGCTCTGGGGTGGGTGCAGCAGCATCACCTGGGGCGGGTGGGGAGCCCCAGGGTGAGGGGGCGGGGCTGCTGTGATTCCAGTTTGGACATGGGCCTGTGAAAGAGAAAAAGCAGCTAGGAGTACCACACAAGTATGAGATGGGACCGCAGAATCCTGGCATCAGGGACACGCCTGCAAAGGTGATATTGTCTCTGGAAAGGAAAGCCCCATGGCTCATTTGCACTGGCAGAGACCCAGCGGAAGCAGTCCCTAGGGTTCTTACCTGGGTAACATGGGCCATATTGGTGAAGCCGTGGGGCAGCTGCTGGTGGGGATGGATGGCATACACAGCGGCTGGCTGGGGAAAGCTGCTCTGAGGGGACTGGGCAGAAGGTCCCGGTGGCAGAGAGGGCGGCGTGCCTGTCAGGGCCCCTGGGTGGTACAGATTCTGCTGTGGCTGTCCACTGCCCAGGTGTGGGGCCTGCCCCGCCTGGTGCTGTTAGACAGGCAAAGGGAAACATGAGTGCCGTGCCATGTATTGCTCTGGTACCAGGCCAACCACTTCTGAGCCCTGATCTCCCCACTGGGGAATAACACCAGGCTCTCTCTCCCTCTCTTCCATCCACCCTTCCTGCTCCAACCATTCAGATCCCCAACAGCAGGCACCTGGACGGGACTGGGGGCCGCATGCTGGGACTGCGGCTGGCTCCCAGTAGGAGTGGTGGCCGGCTGTGGTTGGTGTGCATGGAGCGGCGTAGCATGGTGTGGATAGGACTGGTGAACAGTGGCTGCAGAAAAAGAAGGGAGATAACCAGTGCTGAGCACACCAGAAGCCACTAGGGAATACAGCCCGGAGCAGAGCAGGAAGGCACAGACAGAACTCACCATAGAGGGCTTGGGGGGTGGGCTGCTCTGCAGAAGGGTACTGAGGAGTGGAGGATGACACAATGGCCTGGGGATGGCTACCCGACGTCAGCATGCGTGGGCTGCTTTGAAGCATGGGGGCAAACACCGGCTGATGGGACAAAAGAAGAATTAGTTCAGCCAACCAGGGAGGCTGGTCAACATGTTCACACTGCTTGGACCTCCGTAGCTACCTTATTTATTCAAGGTGTAGAGTAATCCTGTCAAGCAGATGCTAATTCATTTACACTTCAGGAAAAAAATCCTCAGAAGCAGGTGTTCAATGCTTGTTATAGGCATTAAG
Organism: Xerus rutilus; assembly: GCA_028644305.1. Classification (NCBI taxonomy): domain Eukaryota; kingdom Metazoa; phylum Chordata; class Mammalia; order Rodentia; family Sciuridae; genus Xerus; species Xerus rutilus. The sequence goes on along the minus strand of CM053415.1, from coordinate 16,429,875 downwards.
CCCCGTGAGAGCTAGGACTTCAGCACAAGTCTGACACTGCCAATCATGCAGCTATCTCCCTCACCCAGGTCTGAAGTGGTGGAAATGGAGAAGATGGGATCCCTTGCAAGGGCTCTGTACCCCCCTTCCCTCCTGTGCCATGGTCACCTGTGAGGGGTAGTGGGCCATAGGCTGCATCATGGCAGGCTGGCCTGGGAACTGCTGCGGGTTGTAGGGGATGTAGGAAGAATAAGGTGTGGCAGCCACCAGGGGTGGGCCAGCAGCTGCAGCAGCCTGCATCATCGGAGGGGCTGAGGCTGGCTGGTGTTGGTCTGAGCGCTGGGGCGGGAGGGAGCCTGAGGGTGGGGGGAAAAGAGCGCAGAGCTCAAGCTCCATCTGCCAGGAGGTACCAGGCAGACCCACCAATTGCCCCTCCTGACCCTGCTCACCTTTTGCTCCTCGGTACTTGCCCTGCTGCCCAGGCACTGAATTGGATACAGGATATGGATACATCTGAGGTGCCTAGGACAAGGACACACAAGGCTTGGCTTGCTTATGGATGTTCAGGACTGGCCTGACCTGGTCCCTCAGTCTGCCCAACCAAATTCTACTCTCTTACTCTGGGCCCCAAAGCTCTTCTACCTGCACAGCTGGTCCCATGTGGATCTGAGGTATGTAGGAGATGTACTGGGGGCTGTAGAGCCCACTCTGGCCTGCTGTCAGCACCGGGATGGAGGGAGTTGAATGAGTTCGGGGCCCTGGAGAAGTTGGGGTACTGGTGGATTTGTTCTGTAAGAGACAAGGGAGGACACTTTACTTCTGTATCCCCACTCCTACCCTGCCACAGCAGCTGGCATTCACAGCGTTGTGTGCCAAACACATTTTGCACATTCTAAACTTCCCATCAAACCCTGCCATGGGCATTCACAAATCCCAGGTGGGAAAACCGGTTAAATGGCTTGTCCAAGATCCATAAACCTGTAAGCATACAGGTTCAAGCCAAGTCAGTTGGTCTAAATAAAGCCCCAGCTCCTAACAGTCTCACACTCAAATACTCCAAACGCTGAGAACTTCGTGGAGAAACTAATGTCTGCAAGACTCACCCAACCCTGGAGACGCCTTTCTTCCCAAACCAGCACAACTGCTTTTACCCTACACTTTTGTAGTGGTCCCCTCCACTATTCTAGTGCTTGCTCCCAAGATTCCCTCATGGAAACCCAAGTCCACATTCTCTGTCCCCATCTCACCACAGACAGCAGAGGCTTTGTGGGATTAAACTCCTTGGCATTGGGGTTCAACGTTGATTTCTTTACTTGTCTACGAGGGAAAAATAAAGTTAAGCCTTCATGGCTTCCCCTCACCACCCAGCATCCACCCAGCTCCCCACACTACTTACTCAGCAACAGGGCCCTCATCCTTGTCATCTCCCTTGATGAGCCCCACCGGGGGGCTGCCAGTTTGGTTTGGGCAAGGTGGTGGGGGCTGCTCTGGGCCCTCAGTGCTTCCTGCAGGTGCCATGGGTTGTTTGTCCTCCTTATCCGATACAGATTCTGTCTTAGATGAGACTGGGGACCCCAAGGGCTCTGAAGTCAATAGACCATCAACCTCCTTCTCCTTCCCTTTGACCTCCTCCTTTAAAATCCGAGGAGGAAAAGGATCCAGGCTGGTCTCAGGGGAGGTGCTGGGCTGAAGCTGGAAAGAGAGAGATACATATCATGCTGTTTAATCCAGACCTCAGGCCTGCCCTCCTCCTGTCAGCCTGAACTCATCACTCGGCCTGTCTCTTCTATAAACCCCCACACCCCCTGTTGACATCTAATTCATTTTCACACTTCATGTACCTTGAACTGGGCCCCAAACTTTCTCAGTTCTTCCAGTTGAAATCGTTTCTGCTCATTCTGAAGGCCAGGGACTATCAGAAAATCGTGGAAAAAAGAGAAAATATAATACATCTCTTTCTCAAAGGTGTCTACACAATACTAGCAGCCCAGAGGACAAGAAACCAAAGAAAATGAGAATTCCAAAGTAATTGTAAGTAAAGGGGTAATAAATAATGTCTGCTCCCCAATCCCAACAAAACTTCCTGAAATGCTCTCCTCAACAAAGGGGCATCAGACTGCAGCAAAACAAATCACACTCACCTTTCCCAGCTATCCGGGGTAGCTCCTGAGGCTCCAGAGTTCTGCCAGGTTCCTTGGTTGGGAGGTCTTTTACTGACAAGGAAAGAGAGACAGACACCTGAAGATCCTCCTGTCCAGAGCCAAACTTTACACTGTCCACAGTACTCAATCCTCTGGCTCTTACCATCAGTGGGGGCCAGTGAGATCTTTGGAGAAGCTGGGGAAATGGAGCCCACTCCAGGATCTGCAACTGATGATGTCACAGGGATAGAGGCTGAAGAGGTTGCCACTGCAGAGCCGATAGGAGGCTCAGGACAGGAAGCAGAGATTGGGGCAGGGGCAGCAGACTTGGGAGAGCGTGGAGGGTACATCCGGCCCACTGGAAGAAAAGGGAGAGCTGTACAATGGTTACTGATGGTCAACAGGCAACAAATACAGGGAACTTAGTAAAACTCAAAGTGTACACAATTATTACACCTAGGCGCACAAACTGAACCAAGGCCAAATAAGTAACATAAAGCAGGTAAATGGCCTCAAGGGCACCACGAAAGACTGGAATGCTTAAAGAAACAGTTGTGCTTCTGGGCCAGCTAGAGCTATGCAGGAAGACAGGCTCAGAGTTGGCAGAATTTCATGTATTTCAAAATTATCTGGAAAACTTCTTTGACTTCTCATGTTTTAAAACTACTGACAACATATTCAAATCTAAACAAACAAACAAACAAAAAAGACATCTGCCAGCCAATATACAATCCATGGACTGCTAGGTTAGATTTCATACTAGGGAAACTGAAAAATCTCCTTCCCCAAAGGATAAAACCAAGCCCTCTAAAACAACTTATCCCACATTCCAGCATTCCAAGGGACATTTTATCTCCCTGTACAAATTTCTACCCAATTCTTCATCCAACATCACTGAAGTTTTACCTGCAGGAGGAGGTGGAACAGAAGCTTCTCCAGAAGGCCTGTTATTGGGTGAAGACAGAGTCTTGGCACCTCTCAGAGGGCGCTGTGCCTTGGGGGACATGCGGGAAGGACCTATTTTCAAAAGATAAAGAAGAGACAGAGAACCTGCATCATCACCAACTCATCATCTTTCCAAATGTTCCAAATCCTTTCAATCACCTTTCCCACTTTCTTTCCATCCATTTCCATCAACTTACTGTCGTAAGTCTGCTTCATAACTCACCTCCATTGATACCACGTGCCTCAGAACCTGGGCCAGGGCTGCTATTGTCAAGATGATGAGGGCCACGAGGTGGCAAAGAGCTAGGGCCAGGCCGGCCACCCCGAGAACTGCTGCACCGAACTCCTCCCCGGGGACCTTCTCGAACTCGTTGAGGCAGAGGGATATACTTGCCCTCCCTAGGAAAGAGTTTAAATAAGGGAAGGTAGCCGCAAAATACACATTTTGGCTAGGGATGTAGCTCAATGATAGAGCACTAGCCTATCATGTGTGAGGACCTGGTTTCAATTTCCAGTACCAAGAACATCCCACACAAATTGGCAACATGAGGCCTTTCTAAAGACCCTCTATGAACACACTTCCTGGCTCCAGCTTTTATCACTATTCTACCTGAAAATCACCGAGTTAAATGTTGAGGGTACAGGCTTATGACTTTCTGTTACATGAACCCTGGACCCAAACAATCTGGTCAATGTTCCACAATTTTACCACTCCTAACTCTTAGGAGGAATCAGACTGCAGTTTAAGATGGAGCTTTCACAAGAAGCTGATGGTAGTTTGATTTCATTTTTTTGGGGTGGGGAGTACTGGGGATTGAACTCAGGGGCACTTGACCACTGAGCCACATCCCCAGCCCTTTTTTGTATTTTATTTAAAGACAAGGTCTCACTGAGTTGCTCAGCGCCTTGCTTTTGCTGAGGCTGGCTTTGAACTCACAATCCGCCTGCCTCCCAAGCTGCTGGGATTACAGGCATGCACAACCATGCCCGGCTAATTTCATTTTTTAAAAGTCTCTTCTTTCTAAATCTATAAACCTCAGCCTTGCTGCAAATTAATATCCCTAGGTTTCAGTCTCCTAACTTAAAAATTGAGAACTAGGTATTAACTTTTATTTAACAAAGCGGTGAGATTCAACAAACTGTACAAAGGTCTCAGCCCAGGCCCTGGATCCTACTGTTGAGCCCCATAGAGTCCTGGCTGCCCCAGCAAATACCTGGATGCCAAGCTGGGGCTCTCTCGCCCGGACCCCTGCCGCTGTACTGCACTGTGCTTCTCCTCCTCAGTGCGCCCATCATCATTCTCCATGGCGATCCGCAGGCGGTACTGGGGGCTTGACTCAATCTCCCGAGCCAACTGGGCTGCACGCAGCTCCCGCTGACGGAACTCTTCTGAGTTGTCCTTTTCTAAGGGAACCCTGAGCAAACACCCACAGACCACCACATCCCATCACCCACCAGGGAACAAAAGAAGAAAATGGAAAACATTCCTATCAGTCCCATAACTAGTTCAGGCATACAGTACTTAATTCCTTCAATAACAGCTTTTCTTTTGCAGTGCTAGGGATCAGACCTAGGGTCCTGTGCATGTCAGTTAAGTGCTTTATCATTGAGCTACACACCATCCCAGTCAACATGCATTTAAATGGGTATTTACTAGGTTTTAGGCAGAGAATCAGGATATATCCAAAATCTTTTTTCCAGTACTGGCGATTGAACCCAAAAGTGCTCTGCCACTAGCCTTCTTTATTTTTAGTTAGGATGTCACTGTTTCCCAGGCTGGCCTTAAAATTGCCATCACCCTGTCTCAGCTTCCTGAGGAGCTGGGATTACAGGAATGTACCACCATGCCCAGCTAGCATATCCTAAATATAATGCTTATGTTTTTTATGTTCTAGAGAAAAGGTATGGGTGAATGAATAAGCAAGTAGCTAATTCTATACATGGGTGGCCTGAAATCAGAATACCTTTCAGGGAGCAGTTCACAAAGCAGCCAGGAGAGGGGGAGGGTTACCTAGATACCCAGAAAAGCATGTGTAAAAACTACATTCCACCTAGAGATTTGCCTTCTGTTGGTGACCCCACAACCCCAACCATACTTTCTAGAAGCACCAAAACTCACGTGTAAGATGACAGACTACTATCATAGGTGGTCTTCACGCCATAGTTCTCCTCATTGAACTTGAACATTTCATTGGGGTCCCATCCATTGGACTAGGGAATGAAAAGGGAGATGTTTTAAAACTCAGCAAGTAAAGGAACTTGGATTTTTCCACTGATGAAGAACAAAAATGTGACCAAACCAAGAGTGTAATAATAGAACACGGCTGGTGAAAGCATCAACTAATACTGCCAAATTTGCAGCATAAGTTGGCAATAACCAATAAACCTGGAAAGTCTAAAGACCTAACAAATCCATTTCCAGGTTTACGCTCTTGAAAAATTCTAGCTTATATGTATGGGAATACATGTTCTAAGGTCCAACAAGACACTATTGGCAAGTGGTACTGGGGAGTGAACCCAAAAGTGCTTTACAACTGAGTTATATCTCTAGTCCTTTTCATATTTTACTTTGAGACAGGGTCTGATGAAGTTGCTGAAGCTAGAGTCAAACTTGTGATTCTCTTGCCTCAGCCTCCTGAATCACTGGAATTATAGGTGTGCACCACCACATCCACAAAAATGCATTTTTCTTTTCTTTTTGGTACTGGGAAATTTAGCCCAGGAGCTCTATTTATTTTTTATTTTCAGACAGGATCTTGCCAAGTGGCTTAGGGTCTTGCCAAGTTACGGAGGCTGGCTTTGAACTTGTGATCCTCCTGTCTCAGCCTCCTGAGCCACTGGGATTATAGGAGTCCACCACCATGCCCACCAAGACACTATTTTAATAGCAAAATAATGGCAACAAACCACAGATAAACAAAAGAAATAGTTTGTTATGTGTACATACTGGTATATGCATATAATTAAAAGAAACCAACTAGCCCTGTGTACAAGTATGAAAAGTTCAAATTAAAAATAAAAAGATTCTTGTACAAATTAAATATGAATGTATTCATTCACAGGACTCTAAAAGTACCAAGGCAGTTGTTTTAGAAAGGAAAATGGGGCTACATTAGTCAATCTCACATCTTTTCTTTATATTGAAAAAAATAAATTCCATGAAGCAAAAGTTACTAATTGTCAATTACAAAGAGTAGAACTGGTACTTTTGCTTAGCTATTTTCTGTACTTTTCTACTTGCTATTTGACCACACAAATAAGCTAATAGTCGATATTTTCCTCCCTCATTTTCCAGAATCAACTCCTGGTTCCAACAATGTCACTGCCATCAACCCACATTGTAGCTGCCCAGTTCTCAGGGAAGGAAACTATACCATGTCAGACTCGAGGTCATAATCATCACTGTTGCTGTCACCGCCCTCCCAGCGCTGAAGCACTTTCTCTTTGTGCTCCCCATTCACCTTCGAATTCATGGCAATGGCTGAGTCAGTGAACTTGTCTGTGGGGGCAGAGTTGAAGATCAGAAGGAGTGAGGTGACATTTGACAGCTCTCTTTTCCCGTACCTTTACCCCCTCCCCTCATAAGTAGTTCAGGGACACAGGTATTTTAATAAACCCAGAATTAGGGTATCTATGCTTATGGGGCATGGAAGGTGGAGCAGAGCATGAAAACCTGATCTTTTTTTTTTTTTTTGAGTACCAGGGACTGGAACTCAGGGGCACTCAACCACTAAGCCACATTCCCAGCCCTATTTTGTGTTTTATGTAGAGACAGGGTCTCACTGAGTTGCTTAGTGCCTTGCCATTGCTGAGGCTGGCTTTGAACTCGCGATTCTCCTGTCTCAGCCTCCCTAAGTGCTGGGATTACAGGTGTGCGCCACTGCGCCTGGCTGAAAACCCTGATCTTAATGGTTCCAAAGGAACAGTAATTTGAAAGAAAACCAACTAGAGAAAATATGAAGAACCACAACACAGGCTGGAATTTGCCCCGCCATAGATTAGATATCAAGACACATTTTCAAGAAGAAAAATTCAGCCATTTCCCTCAGTCATGAAAGGTAGTAAAGAAAAAGTTAATATATTCCACCTGCACATAAACTCCCCTCTACAAAGTCTGACACAATAGCTTAGCACAATGATACCTTTAGTAGCATAATTGAAGTCAACGTTTCGGAAATGGACAAGCATGACATCACTCGGTTTAAACACCATAGTGTCTACAATGTCTTCCCGTCGAGGGCCACCTGCTGGCTCAGATGCTTTCCGGTGCACAGCGTCTACTGCCAGTTCAAACTACAAAAACCCCGTTCCCCAACACCCAAGCATCAGTATCAAGAAATGTGAAGGCAAAAATATAGTGTTTCTCTAATCCCTTCTATATTTTGCCCTATATCTCATTCTCATGTGCCTGTATTCTCAACAGCCACAGGACTCAGAAAAGGCTTAAACTTAAAATGTTTGAATTTCAAACATAAGTTCTACATAAACGATTAGCCACATTGTCCAATACCACCAAAAAAACCCCCCTCATTTTTATTCTCCCGCTCCTCCTCCCATGCAGCACCAAAAATAAACTAATTTCAAGTACACTGACCTTTGAGCTCAGAGTCTTGAAAATGCCTTCATAGGTGGTGCCATTTTTCACCTTTACATCACAAGTGGAGCCCTAGGAGAACGGGAAATAAAGGAGAGTGACTTTAAGAAAACTGATGCACTGCATTCCTCAAACAACCTAGGAGTGAAGTCCTCACTTACCACAACAGCTGTCAGGAAATGCAGCATCCTGGAGTTGTTATAAACACCTTCAAACACCTGTCAGTAACATAAGAAAGAGAAATAAAGAAGTAGTGAATAAACACTCCATTTTCTAAACAACCACACTCTACCCACATACACCTTATTTGTGCAGGGCCTCCTGCCCTTCTGAGTCCATTTGACTATCTCTGCACCTATTCTGCCCTATATTCCCATATATTTGGCTTTCAGGTTTCTGAATCTTATATAGGAGGGAAGAAGGAACTCACAGGTGACTGTGGGGGTCCCTTTCCTGTGCTCTGTCCCCTGAAAGAGAGGGAAACAAGAAACTAGTTACTAGTTAGCATTGCTGATTTAGCATACAAAGAAATTAATCCAAAAGATTTTCAAACTCTAAAAAGAAAAAAGTAGACATTAAACGCCAATAAATACATTTCCTCCAAAGCCAGTAAAAAAGACCCCAGTCAACAATAGCTGTCAATTGCTACAGCTAATGCAACACATCCCTCTCACTTTCTCCAAGGGGATAGGGCTGCATGCTTCCAACAGACAAACGCTGTATGTAGTATTCAATAACCAGTAACCCTCTCCAAATGCGAAGGTGAACACCTAGGGGCGCAGATGCAGAACTACTCAGCTCAGGCCCACTACCTCCCAAACGGAAAAAAAATCATTTTCAGTAGCCTTATGCCCCAAACCCTGGGAGGAGGGGTATTCCCTCCACACCCCATCCCTTCACCCTCACTACTCATTCAGCCTGTTACCCACTCTGCAGGGGGCACCAATCGACAGGTAACACTGCTCCTCGATGGCTGATGTAACCGGCAGTAGAGGAGAGCGATGAGGGGGCCGTTGGCGGGGCTGGGGGACAGCGCAGCCGCAAAAGCCATCCACCGGGAGGCCTCGCCCGGTCTGCGCCTGCGCACTAAAGCCCACGGGCCTCTTCAAAATCCCCCCTCCCGCGATCAGAACCCAGTGCGCCTGCGTGCACTGCCACTCTCAATCGCATACACACACATATACACACACACACACACTCCTCCCCCCACACACACAGATTAGAAACTGAGTGGTGCGTCCACGACTCATCCGCCCAACACCAGACGAATCCCTTCATGCACACTCCCAGCCCCTGCCCTAAGAGTTACCGGGACACACGAATGCCCGGGTCACAAGACAGAGCATCCGCGCGCACGTACGGGAAGGGCGCGCGCGCGCTGGAGGTTCCCGGCCCGCAGTCCTCCCAGTAGTCGCTCCTTCCGTGCCCCCTCCCACCCCGCTCCCCTCCTACTGGCCAGACCGGCAAGGGGGAGGTAGCAACCCGCTCCCAAGTCCCTCCCTCCCCATTGGCCAAACTGTGGCCCGCGCGCCCCCCTCCATTGGCTACGGCCGGGGACCCTTTCCCGCAGCTGACTCCCCATTGGCTGAAGCCGGGGACCGCGAGACCCTTCGTGGTAATGGAGCCGGGGACCCCAACACCTCCTCGCCCCCCCCAACTCCCGGTTCCGACGGCGCTGGCGGGACGCGCCCCGCCTCCCCTCAGGGTCCGGGCCCCGAGCCCCAACTAGGCCCCAAGAGCCGAGCACAGCCCCTAGACTTCCCGGTGGCCGCCCAGGGACCCTTCCCCTCCGACCTGTTGGGACCTGAGGGGCCACCTCTAGCTTCACCAGGGTCCTCGGCTCCCGGCGCCCCTCAAAGCCGCCGGGCTGGGGCCCGCCCAGCCGGAACCAAGCCGCCGCCGCCTCCTTGCAACCTGGGCTCCCGCGCCAGGAAGCCCACCCCTCCTCACCTGGCGCTGCCGATGGCGGCGGCCCCTGGCCTCTCTTGATGCTGCGGCGGCGGCGGTTGCGGTGCCAGGATGCTTTCGGCTCCCCGGCGGAGCCCGCTGCCGGGAGCAGCCGCAGGCCCCAGGCAGGGAGAGACAGCCGCGGGAGGCCCTGGGGGAGCAGCGGCGGGGGCCAGCGGCCCCGGGAGGCCGCCGTTGGGAGGGCTGGTGCCGCCGGGAGGCCGGCGGGCTACGGCCTGTTGCGTGGGGGGCGGCTGCTGGGGCTGGGAGGTCTGTTGTGGCGGCTGAGGCTTCAACATGATGGCAGCGTCCGGAAGGGGAATCAGAGGGAAAGGAGAGAGAGAGGGGGCCGGGGCTGGGTCCCCGCCAGAGAGCGCGGGAAGCAAGGGGGATCGGGAAGCTGGGGACCCGCCGTTGGCGGGCGGGGGGAGCCCCGCGGTGTCGGGGGTGGATAGAGAAGACCGCGGCGCGAGGAAGCGCCGCGAGGCGGAAGGGGAGGGGGGTCTCGCGGGCTGGAGGAAAGCGAGAGGGCGCGAGCCGGTCTGGCGCGCGTGCGCGTCGCCAGGGAGCGGGGAGGGGAGGAGCGCGCGGGCGGGAGCTCCGAAGGGGGGGCGGGGAAGAGGGAGCGCGGCGCGAGGTGCCCGCGCGCACCGGGCGTTTAGCTCCGGACGAGAGGCGGGGAGAGAATCAAATAGGTGACCCTCGCACCCCTGGGCCTTGGTGTGGGTAAGGAGCAGCGCGGGCGCTCACGCGCGACAAGGATTTAGGGTCTCTAGGGCTCAAACCGCCTTAGAGGTTGGCGGCCGCTGTCGCTTCACAATGAGCGTGTGAAGCTCTGTGGGAGGAGCCGAAGAAGCGGAGAGGAAGGACCGGCTGCCCCGCCCACGCCGCCGGCGTAACGTCAGGATGCCTCCGCAGCAGTGTGAGCTATAACGTCGTGGCGTGAGGTTCTTCCGCCACTTGGGTACCGGTGGGCGGAGTTAGGTGCCAAAAAATCCCCGAGACTGGACAACCTAGCAGCTGCTCATTTAGACAGGTGGTAGGTTTCCCAATGAGCCACATTTTACCGTATCTGCTTTAAATAAAAGATTGATATACATTAATTAGTTCGAGCTGGGTGTGGTAGTGCACGCCTATTATTCCCGCGACTCGGGAGGCTGAGGCAGGAGGATCACAGGTTTGAGACAGCCTCAGCAAATTAAAAAACCCTTGTCTCAAAAACGACTGGGGATATAGTTCAGTGGCAAAGCCCTTCTGGATTCAATGCCCAGTGCAAAAAAAAAGTTTGAGCGTGCTGTTCCTTGCAGACAAATCTATGCCCAATCCTAAATTTTAAATCCCAGTAACTTTAAACCTAAATTGTCATTTCTCCGTGCCTGGGAATGAACCCTTGAACGGTAGCATCGAAGGCCAAAGTTCCTAATGTCTACTTTAAAACCCGACACCTAATGGCTGAGGGTATCCGTAGCTCAGTGGTAGAGCCCTTGCCTACCATGAGCTAGCACCTATGTTGGATCCCCAACACTGTAAAAATAAAACTAAAAGCCGGGCGCGGTGGCTCAAGCCTGTAATCCCAGCACTCAGGGAGGCTGAGACAGGAGAATCGTGAGTTCAAAGCCAGCCTCAGCAACGGCGAGGTGCTAAGCAACTCAGTGAGACCCTGTCTCTACATAAAACACAAAATAGGGCTGAGGATGTGGTCAAGTGCCCCTGAGTTCAATCCCCGGTACCAAAAAATAAAAATAAAAATAAAAATATCAATCAAATAAAGGATGTGGGATGTGGCTCAGTGGTAAAGTGCTTGTTTGGTATGCATGAGGTTCAAATCCCCAAGCACCAAAAAAAAAAAAAAAAAAAAGGAATGGAAGGAAGATCAATAAAGGAGCAAGAAAAGAGGAGAGAGAGGAAGGGCAGGGAAGAGGAGAATGGGAATTGAAATCATTCCTTGCATATATAATTTTGTCAAAATGAACCCAAATACTAAAGACAGAGGGGTAGGTAGCTTTAGCCCAGGTTTTAAGCAAACAGAATCAATCAGTAATTTCAGTGATTGGCGTGTGGTCTGTTTTTTTGTTGTTGTTGGCTTGGTTTTTATACTGGGGATCAAACCCAGGGGCACTGAGCAACAGCCCCAGTCCTTTTTTTTCTTAATTTGAGACATGGTCTTAATAGGTTGCTGAGGCTTGGCTAGAATTTGGGATCCTCCTGCCTCAGCCTCCTGAATTGTGAGGTGTGTGCCACCTTGCCTGCCTGGGCATGCTGTCTTAATCCCAAAGTCTCACTCTTTCTGCTCTAGGCACCAGCATTGGGACTCTTCCCAACTCCTTCCTCCCAAACACAAACATGCCTAGCTATGAGTCTCTCTTACTCTTTGGGAAATATAGTCACCACTGCCTCAGTCAAATGTGTTAGGTTCCTCTCATGGGTACTTGCTCAGCAATTTACCCTTCTTTTTCTAAGCTTACTGACTTCTGTCTTCCTGTTAACATCAGTTCCCTAATGGTTGGGGCCTTAACTTTTATTTCCTTCTCTGTGGGACCAAGTACAAGGTAGGCAGTCAATTGAATATTTGTAAGATGAATGGATCCAAATGGTATTTTAAAGACCTTCTTGTCTCCCAGGTAGCGTAACAGTCCAGCTTTTTCCCAGCATTACCTGCACCACATGTGATGTGTCACCTCTCCAACCTCACCATGAGTCTCTTAACTGCTCCCCACCCCTTCTTCCTCCCACACCCAAATTCTAAGTTTTAGCCCAGTTAACGTCCCTTTTCCACAACAAGCTTTGTCCTTATTCAACTCTGCCTGCCTGAGTACTATTTCTACACACAGAATTCCCTTCTGATTCTCTCCTTTCTCACTTCAAGCTCAAGTGTCAGTTTTCTTTCAATGTCTCTTGTTATTGACTCCTTCCTCCAGGCCTCTAAAGCACAGTGCGTTTGTGCATTTGTTATTCTTGGAGTCTGGTATCATGAAGGACATTTCTCAAACCCTCTATCAGCTCAGTGGCTAGCACCCCACTCCTTCACTAAATTGGTAAATGCCGTCTTACTGTATGTGATTTAAAAATTAGCTAAGAGCTGGGCATAGTGGCTCATGCCTATAATCCCAGCCACTCAGGAGGCTAAGGCAGGAATATTGCAAGTTTGAGACCAGCTTCAGCAACTTAATGAGGACTAAAGCAATTTAGAGAGAACCTGTCTTGAAAATAGAAAGTACTGTGGGTGTAGCCCAGTGATACAGCACCTCTGGTTCAATCCCCAGTAATAACAACAACAGAATTAGCTGAGGGGCACACACCTGTAGGGAGTCTGGGAGTTGGGAATCTGGGGCAGGAGGATTGCTTGAGCCCTGGAGTTCAGAGCCCGCCTGGGTGTCATAGCAAGACACCATCTGTTCAAAAAGGAATACTAATAATATGCTACAATAATTTACAAGATATGTTAAGAAAGCAAAGTTCCAAAGACTATATACTGGGCTAGCTTTTGTATAAGAAAGGAGAAACAAGAAAACAAATGGATGTGCAGGTTTTTACAAAGAAAAATACATTAAGAATAGACCAAAAATGAGTCAAATTAGTTACTTATGAGGGGAGAGGAGGAAATGAGGATTTCTTGGGTTACAATCTTGTTAAAGGAAGCCATGGAGCTCTGACTGGGGAGGGTGGACACTGCTCTTAGTAGACCTTTTCATGGAGTTTTTACTTCAAATCGTGTTAACATCATCCAAAATATTCCAGAAGTTAAATCAACAAGGATGGGGAAAGGAATTAAAAAACTGAATGCAGATATAAACAAAGAAACTCAACTCTTTTTATTTCTTTTTTTGTGGTACTGGGAATTGAACCCAGAGATGCTCTACCACTTAGCTTCACCCCCAGCTCTTTAAAAAAAAAAACTTAAGATTTTGAGACAATTTCACTAATTCGCCCAGGCCGACCTTGAACTTGTGCTGGGTTGCTGGGATGAAAAGGCATTTGCCAACACGCCTGACTCAACTCAACCAATAAACCAATAAAAGGCACTGGGAGTTGCACTGGGGCCCTCAATCACTGAGCTACATTCCTACCTCTTTTTATTTTTTATTTTGAGACAGGGTCTTGCTAAGTTGCCTAGGTCCTCGCTGAGTTGCTGAAGCTGGCTTTGAATTACAATCCTTCTGTCTCAGCCTCCCGAGCTGCTGGGATTACAAGTGTGCACCACTGTGCCCCGCAATTCTGTACCTGTTTTGCCTGTATTATTGGATGAAGCATATGAGTAAATATGGATGTTGTTGGGAGCCAGAGACTTTAGCAGGAGAGAAGGGAGGCACAAAAACTTCGTGACATTGAATTGAATGAAAAGCATTAGTACAAAACCCGTGGATAGACACCTAGCACTCAGATCTTACTTTCTAAATTCCATTCTCCCCTGAAAGCACCTGCAGCTCTTTGAAGAAATGGCCGATTCCAGCCAGGACAAGAGCAAGGAAAGTATGAAATGAATTTGGAACAGTCTGTTGTCAGAAAATAGGTACTTAGCTGGGGGTTTAGCTCAGTGGTAGAGCACTTGCCTAGCATATGTGAGGTCCTGGGTTGGATCCCAGCACTAGAAAAAAAGAGAGAGGAAGGGAGAAAAAACTTAAATTATGTGACAAAGAGACACAAGGGCTAACTTGAAAAATATCCCACCAGTCCAATCTGGGACAATTTAAGCTGCAAAATAAATAAGAACAAAATAGATAATACAGGTAACTCTGCAAAAACCATATGCATCTGATGCTGGAGACCAGAACTTTTGACCCAGTGACAAATAGAAATGAAACCAGGCCAAGGAGTATAAAACACAGGTAAAGCGCTAATTGGGGAATTTTACTTCAAGGATGGGGCCAAACAGTGGAGAGAGAGAGATCAGGCTGCTCCCCAAAAGAACAAGCCTTTTATCAGGTTGCTGGGGGGTGCCAGGTTGGTCATTATCTCAGTTCTGGTTTTGCCAAATGTCTCTGGAGAAGTCCTTATTACTGAAGGGTAATCTCCATTTGTTTTGCAGAATGTTTATCAGTAGTAATCCTGAAAAAAAGGACAGGCAATTTGGTGCCCCACGAGGTGTTTTGTTTTGTTTTTTTCCACTTGGGGGAGCAGTCATCACAACCTGCCTGCAAGGCTGCACTGTTGCTGAAGGTGTAGGACAATGACTGAAGAGTTCTCGGTGCCACTCCAGGGGCTGGAACATTGTAAAAGCTGGCAGTTGGATATCCCTGCAAATCCTGGAATACATTAGTCACCCTTTTTTTTGTTGTTGTTCTGGGGATTGAACCTAGGGGTGCTTTACCACTGAGCACCATCCCCAGCCCTTTTTATTGTTTTGTTTTGAGACAGAGTCTCGCTAAGTTGCTTAGGTTCTCCCTAAGTTGCTAAGGCTGACCTCAACCTTGTGATCCTCCTGCCTCAGCCTCTTGAGTTGCTGGGATTACAGGTGTGCACCACCACGCCCAGCTACATTAGTTTCCCTTAGCTCTGCTTCTTCAGCCTTGAAGGGGAGTGATTATCAACTTTAGATGAACGTCCCTCAAATGATTAATATGCTTGTGTGCACAGCTGAGTAAGTACTGGACACAAAGTTTAAAGAAGCTAGGCATGGTGGTGCACGCCTGTAATCCCAGTGGCTCAGGAGGTTGAGGCAGGGGGATCATGAGTTCAAAGCCAGCCTTAGCAATTTATTGAGGCCTCAGGCAACTCAGTGAGACCCTGTCTCAAAATAAAATATTAAAAAGGGGCTGGGAATGTAGTTAAGTGCCCCTGGGTTCGATCCCTGGTACCAAATAAATAAATCAAGTAATAAAGGAGACAGATACAGAATGAAGGCAGAGATGCCAAGCTTTTGTCCTGCTTTTAGTAACCGATCAGGCATCTGTAAAAGAAGAGAAGAGTGAGTGCTTTATAGCAAAAGAAATCTCTGTAAGTCCCTGTTATAATTGGGGGCTTGGTTTGTCTAGTTTTTTTTTTAGTTGTAGATGGACACAATATATTTATTTATTTATTTTTATATGGTGTTGAGGATCGAACCCAGTGCTTCACGCATGTGAGGCAAGCGCTCTACCACTGAGCCACAATCCCAGCCCTTGTCTAGTGTTTGTGGTACTCTTTTTTTAAAATATTTTTTTAGTTGTATATGGACACAATATCTATTTGTTTCATGTGGTGCTGAGGATCGAACCCAGTACCTCACACATGCAAGGCAAGCACTCTACCACTGAGCCACAACTCCAGCCTGGTACTTTTTTTTTTTTTTTTTTTGGTACTGGAGATTGAATTCAGAGGCACTCAACCACTGAGCCACATCCCCAGCCCAATTTTGTGTTTTATGTAGAGACAGGGTCTCACTGAATTGCTTAGTGCCTCACCATTGCTGAGGGTGGCTTTGAACTCGCGATTCTCCCGTCTCAGCCTCCCTAAGTGCTGGGATTACAGGCTTGCCACCACACCTGGCTCCAGTACTTTTTTTTAAACACATTTTTTATACCTTTATTTTGATTTATTTTTATGTGGTGCTGAGGATTGAAGATCCTAGGCAAGCGCTCCACCACTGAGCTACAACCCTAGCCCTGTGTTCTTCTCATGAATATTAGATCATGAGTTAAGGACTTGGGAGTGCATCTGCCCTTTGTCCCTGCAGTACTCTGACCACCTCACATCTCTGTTAATAGGTATTAACATCCATGATGAATACACACAAAGAAAAAGCAAGCCTGGGGCTATAGCTCAGAGGTGGAGCGCTTAACTAGCCTAGCATCTGCGAGACCCTGGGTTGGATCCCTGACGTATCCCTTCCCCCTCAAAAATCATGTCATGGGAGACGGAGGACAGAAAAAATATAAAATCTAGGTAGAAAGGAGAGAAAAGGAAGGACGAGGAGACTAACTGTAATCT
Source organism: Xerus rutilus (assembly GCA_028644305.1). Classification (NCBI taxonomy): domain Eukaryota; kingdom Metazoa; phylum Chordata; class Mammalia; order Rodentia; family Sciuridae; genus Xerus; species Xerus rutilus. The sequence continues at coordinate 16,413,363 of CM053415.1, read as the reverse complement.
GAAGCCTGCTGAGGCTGCACACAGGCTTCTTCTCCAGACCACTTGTCTCCCCGCCTGTCGTCCACAGATTTCTAGGAAAATCTACAGATCTTCACTCATAATCTTAAAAATTACTGGAAATTCACTCACTCATGAAAATGACCTTGTGCCCTGTTTATTAGCCTATGTAATAAATAAAGCAAAGAGAAATATGATATTTTTTAAAAACGGGCTGGGGTTGTAGCTCAGGGATGGAGCGCTTGCCTCACATTTATAAGGCACTAGGTTCGATCCTCAGCACATTAAAATAAAAGTATTGTGTCCATCTATAACTAAAGTTATTTTTCAAAAATGAAACGGATATTCTAGTGTATCTACCAATCAGATAATGGAGATCAGTCAGCCTAAGGATCCTGAGAACAGTTAGACCACCATCAACCCTCTTTTGGTCACCAGACTGATGTTATCTCCACATACTTTCCCATGCCTGTCCTCACCAAGTTTCCTTTAGTAGCCAGGCATGGTGGTGCACACCTGGAATCCCAGCAACTCCAGAGGCTGAGGCAGGAGGATTGCAGGTTCAAAGCCAGCCTTAGTTTAGCCCGCCCTAAGTAACTCAGTGAGACATTTCAAAATACAAAAGGGGCTAGGGACATGGCTCAGTGGTAGAGCACCCCTAGGTTCAATCCCCAGTAATAAATAAAAGTTAATCATACAGGAGCTCACTGGTCTTTAAAATTCCTCCCTTTTTTCTTACGCTGCAGTTGCAGGATTTACTAAAGAGGTTCTCAGTTCTCTGTCTACCTGGTATCTGTCTTCTAAGGTCTGTTATCTTAATCAAGAACTGGAAGGTAAACTGTGACTCATTGCTCAGATTTCTTTGAGATCAAAAGACAAAAAAAGTGGGGGAGAGTCCTCTTTTAAAAATTAAGTGCTGCTGAGCATGGTGGCACAAGAGTGTAATCCCAGCAACTCAGGCGCTGAGGCAGGGGGATGGCAAGATCAAAGCCAGCCTCAGCAGTTTAGGGAGGCCCTAAACAATTTAGTGAGACTCTGCCTCAAAATAAAAAAATAAAAAGGGCTGGGGATGTAGCTCAGCGGTAGATGTGCCCCTGGGTTTAATCCCCAGTACAAAAACAAACTACTGTAAGACTTAGGCAGGTGATCTTAATTTATTATTTAGAATAAGAACATCAACCATAAATAGATCATCTTCTATTGAAGTTTTCCTAACTCTGTCCTACCTTGGAATGCCTCCAAATCTTCTTTAAAACTCTGTAAAAGGTCTTTGTGTCTTCATCATCTTAAAAATCATAAATTCTTGCCGGGTGTAGTGGTGTAGGCCTGTTATCTCAGCAGCTTGGGAGGCTGAGGCAAGAGGATTGCAAGTTCAAAGCCAGCCTCAGCAAAAGCAAGGCAGTAAATAACTCAGTGAGACCCTGTTTCTAAATAAAGTACAAAATAGGGCTAAGGATGTGGCTCAGTGGTTGTGTGCCCCTGAGTTCAATCCTTGGTACAAAAAAAAAAAAAAAAATCCCATAAATTCTCAAGTGCATCTAGATGATTTTATATCTCTGTAATATTCTTTTCATAGGGGACTAAGGTGACTTTTTTTTCTTTTTTTCGGTAGTAGGGATTGAACCCAGGGGTGCTTTACCACTGAGCTGTATCCCCAGCCCCATTTATTTATTTATTTATCTATCTATCTATTTATTTATTTATTTATTTTGAGACAGGGTCTCACTAAATTGCCAAGGCTAGCCTCAAACTTGGGATCCTGCTGTCTCAGCCTCCCGAGTCACTGGGAATATAGGCATGTGCCACCATACCCAGCTAAGACTTCTTTTTTTGAGGACACCAGCAGTATAGTTTGGTGGGTCCTGGGGCTATGTGTGCTTTTTGGAGGTGAGGATGCCCCAACCACCAATAATTTGCAAAAAGAACGAGTTGTTGCCCACTCCAAATCTAGATTACCTCACAGTTGCGGGGACACCTGGTTACGCTAGGTGATAGTATGGGACAGACTGGAAGTTCTGTCCTGGTGGGGAATCCCAGAGTACCCTGAAAAACTTAAGTAGTTAGTATCTTGTTCTTTTTTCTTTTCAGAAAATCTTCAAAGTGGGCAAACTGCAAGATGATGGGTAATTCAGTGTCTATCCCTGAGATCTCACTCCTCAGGTACATAATAAATAACTGGGATTATTTGTTTGTTTTGGTGGCACTACAGAGTGAACTCTGAGGCCCTGTACCCCTAGCCCTTCCTTCCTTTTTTTTTTTAGTTTTTTGAGGCAGGGCCTTACTGCATTACTGAGGCTGGCGTTGAACTTGTGATCCTCCTGCCTTGTTCTCCAGAGTAGATGAGATTACAATAATTGGGATTATTTTAAAGCAGAAGTTTTTTGTTTTTTGGGTTTTTGGGGTTTTTTTGGTACTGGAGATTGAACTCAGGGGCACTCGACCACTGAGCCACATCCCCAGCCCTATTTTGTGTTTTATGTAGAGACAGGGTCTCACTGAGTTGCTTAGTGCCTCGCCATTGCTGAGGCTGGCTTTGAACTCACGATTCTCCTGTCTCAGCCTCCCAAAGTGCTGGGACTACAGGCTTGCGCCACTGTGCCCGGCTAAAAGCAAAAGTTTTAAAATAATTTTTTTTTTTTTTGGTACCAGGGATTGAACTCAGGGGTGCTTAAACACTAAGCCACATCCCCAGCCCTTTATTTATTTATTTATTTATTTATTTATTTATTTATTTATTTATTTTATTCTGAGCTGGGGTCTGGCTTAATTGCTGAGACTGACTTTGAGTTTTCAATCCCAACTCAGCCTCCAAGCATTTGCCACCACACCTGGACACCGTTTGGCCCAATATAAATTAGAGAATGAGGAAATGTGGCCTGCAAATGGGACTGTAAATTTTAACATAATATGTCAGTTTGACTTGTTCTATAAACAGGAAGGAAAATGGACAGACGTCTGACTATTTGGTTCTTTTCTCTGATTTTTTTTCTTTTTAAAAATTGTTATTCTAGTTGGGCCTAATGGTGCACACCTGTAATCCCAGTAGTTTGGGAGACTGAGGCAGGAGAATTGTAAGTTCAAAGCCAGCCTCAGCAATTTAGCAAGGCACTAAGCAATTTAGCTCGTCTCTGCCTCAAAATAAAAAATAAAAAGGGGGCTGAGATTGTAGCTCAGCGGTAGAGCGCTTGCCTCGCATGCGTGAGGCCCTGGGTTCGATCCTCAGCACCACATACAAGGCAATAAAATAAAGGCATTGTGTCCATCAACAACTAAAAAAATATTAAAAAATAAAATAAAATAAAAATAAAAAGGGCCAGGTGCAGTGGCGCACGCCTGTAGTCCCAGCACTTTGGGAGGCTGAGACTGTAGAATCGCAAGTTCAAAGCCAGCCTCAGCAATGGCGAGGCGCTAAGCAACTCAGTGAGACCCTGTCTCTACATAAAACACAAAATAGAGCTGGAGACGTGGCTCAGTGGTCGAGTACCCCTGAGTTCAATCCCCAGTACCAAACAATTACTCAACGGTTTGTTATTTTAAGCAGTGACTTAAGGGCTAACTCTCAAGTTCACAAAGGACAAAAGAGAAGCAGGATCTTCCTAAAGAGGAGGATAAATGGGGTGGGGGTGCTGACTTGTGCCTCGTGGCTAATAAACAAGTGGTCACCTGAACCATTGCTTCAGCATCAGCCAAGACGTAGCGTCTGCTCCCGGCCATCCCCAACTAGATGGGCTTTCTCCGTTTCTGTGTCCCCTATTGTGTGATCTGTTGCTCACTGTGTCATTTGATAACCATCTGTGTCAGCCTCATTTTGGTTTCTGGAATTCTAAATCTGGCGCATGCTCCTCCTATGGGGATCCTATATCTAGTAAATGATAACTATTAAATCTTTGTTTTCTGCCTTTTTATGCATGTTCACATACGTGTATATATTCTATGTCTACATGTGTGCTTGTGTTTGTATATTTGTATGCATGGTACCAAATTGGCTTAGCGATAAAGGAGTGATCATAAATTTTAAAAAACTGAATCCAAGATGTCTTTTCGTTCATTTGACTTAAATAAATCTTCGACAAATAAGTTAATTTAAAATTTTTGGCAAAGTCACAGTAAAGATGTTTTTAGAATTATTAACACGTTTTTGCCCAGATTGCTAGCCAATGAGGATTATATTTGTCTCCATTAGATGTTTAAAATATTATGTCCATTGCTTTTAGGGATTTTATTTGACAAAAAAAAATTAATAACTATTAACTATGCTTATCTGATATCTTGGTTTTCATGTGTAATTTTTTTTAAATGTTTATTTTTTAGTTGTAGGTGACAGAATATCTTTTTTTTTTTATGTGGTGCTGAGGATCGAACTCAGTGCCTTACGCGTGCTAGGCGAGCACGCTACCACTGCGCCATAATCCCATCCCCTTTCATGTGTAATTTTAAAATAGTTGTTCAGCTAAGCATGGTGGCCCATGCCTGTAATCCCAGCAGTGACCGAGAGTGTCAGGCTGGCTCAAACATAGGACAAAGATAGATAGCTTTTATGGCATCTGCAGGGTAGGTGGGAACTTGGTCTCAATCCCATGTGGAATTTTAATAGTGCCTGGTCTCTTCTTTATCATATTTCTTTGTGTGTCCTGTGTCTCATTGCCATCTTAAGTCTCCACCCAGGGGTGTGCATTTTACTACTGTAATAAAGTAAAGGTAGCAGCAGGTTATGTTCCTGACTGTTCTACACGTGCATTTGCCCTTCACCACATGGAGCTGCTCCTTATCATCTGGGAAAACCTCTAATGTTATTTTCAAAATCGGGCAGAGTATTGTCCTGTTGTGGTGAGTTTGGGTTTCGAGATCTTGACTTCTCTGGCTTTCTGATATTTCTGCTGACCACATAGTCTCAAAAGGCTGAGCTGGCTTCTCAGCCTCCCATCTCCTGGTGTGCTATCTTAATTCCATAAGTTCAACACTGGTCCACTCTTTTTTTAAAATTTTTTTTAGTTGTAGATGGACACAAATATCTTTATTTATTTTTATGTGGTGCTGAGGATCGAACCCAGTGCCTCACACATGCAAGGCAAGAGCTCTACCACTGAGCTACAACCCCAGCCCAATACTGGTCCACTCTTTAAATTAATTTTCTAGTATGTCTGTTAACCCTGTAAGACTGAGCTAGCTTGTCTTTCTCAAGTCCACATTCAGGATTTCCCTGTTCAACCCCATGTCAACCAGACTTTTCTCTATAAATACTATTCTCCTTCTTAGACCTATAATAACTTCCCCAGTGCGTCTCCTATTTTTACTTCATCTTCCTTTCTTTCGTTTCTTTTCTTTCTCTTTCTTTCTTTCTTTCTTTCTTTCTTTCTTTCTTTCTTTCTTTCTTTCTTTCTTTCTCTTTCTTTCTCTCCCTCTCTCTCTCTTTCTTTCTTTCTTTCCTCCTTTCCTCTTTTCTTTCTTTCTTTTCTTTTCTTTCCTTCCAGCACTAGGGATTGAACCCAGGGCCTCGTGCATGTTGGGCAAATGCTCTTCCATTGTGCTACGTCCCCAGCCCCCGCCCCTCCTATTCTTCATTGCTCAGATGGCACATACTGACTTGGAGTTCACCTCTTCATCGACTTCTTCTAATGCCTTCTGTTCTCTCTTCTGTTTCTCCACTAAGCTCTACTTCTCCACCTTCCCAATTCTCTTTTAGTTATATTCATTTGTTTTAAAATATTTTTAATTTTAATCGACATGTAATAATTGCACACGTTTATGGGGTACAATGTGATATCTCTATACATGCAAACAGTAGTAATATCAGATCAGGGTAGTTGGTGTATCCATCTCCTCAAACACCATTCTTTTGTGTTGAGAACAAGAGCTCTCCATTAGCTTTTTTTTTTAATTAAGAGTTTATAAACATCAGCACATTCTTGTTTTTTTAAACTACTTGATTGTTGTCAAGTGCAGTTATCCTACTGTACTTAAAATAGATGCTATCCCTCCTGTCCAGTTGCACTCTGCACCTGTCAATCATCCTCTCTCCACCCTTCCCATTCCCCATTTGTGTGAAGGATAAGTGAAGTTCTCGCCCTTTCCCTAGAAAAGAGTCCCACAGTCTCAAAGTTCAGTCATAGTCCTTCTGAATATTCTGCTACCTAAACACTAAATTGTACAAAAAATAAAATGAGAGGAAAAAGGAAATAGTTCACATATACAAATAAACACATGCATATTAGGAAAGAGAAAATATATCAAGTTGCTGTAGTCCTCATTTCTGTAATTGGTCATAAGTTCCAAATTGGTTACTATGGTTCCTTCTTAAGTATTCAGGTCATATCTACCTGGACATCACCCAAAATCTTAAATAACTGGACTTATTACCTGGTGAAATGAAGCCAACTCCATTCCTGAAGGGTCTGCCATAATCCTGCTGTCTTTTAGTTACTGTAGTTTCCCAATGACCTTTGCCATTGGGCTTGGAAATAGTCAGAGCCACCTTGCAGAACCCCTGGGTTCCAGTACACCATTCTTTTTTTTTTTTTTTTTTTTTTTGGCACAGGGAATTGAACTCAGGTGTCCTTGACCACTGAGCCACATCCCAGCCCTATTTTGTGTTTTATGTAGAGACAGGGTCTCACTGAGTTGCTTAGCACCTCGCCGTTGCTGAGGCTGGCTTTGAACTCGCGATCCTCCTGTCTCAGCCTCCCAAAGTGCTGGGACTACAGGCGTGCGCCACCGCGCCCGGCTTCAATACGTCATTCTTAACCCCACTGCGCAGCAGTGCCCAATTTCCTCCTAGTCAAAAGAATCAGTGACTCTCGCCAGTAGAGCTCTTTTGTCTGCAGTGTGCTCAGTCCACAATGTGGCATGAAAAGTCCATGCTGGCCGGGTGACAGTCTCATCTTCCAATACAATGGAGCCATTGTTGTGTCACCTAAAGGAAGAATTTCTCCCTTGGGAAATAAGACCTCTAAATCAGCAAAGCTCAAATTGGACAAGATGGGAAGCAAAAGTTCTACAAATAGGTTATTCAATATCGTAGAGAGAAGAACAAGATCCAGTTCCACTGCTTGGTTCTGAGTCGTCTGTTCTGGCTGTACAGGAGCCAGCAGCACATAGCAGTCTCTGATTAAAGTATATCCTGCATCCTGCATTTTTTAAGGATGTGATCTCTCAAGTGATGCCTATATTGTTATTGATTGATTGATTGATTGTGGAACTGGGCATTGAACCCAGGGCCTAATGCATGCTAGTCAAGCATTCTACTACTGAGCTATATCCTCAGCAGCACCACCCCTTTTTTTTGGTACGAGAGATCAAATCCAGGAGCACTTAATAACTGAGGCACATCCCCAGCCCATTTTATTTTTTATTTTGAGAAAGGATCTCACTAAGTTGCTGAGGCTGCCTTTGAACTTGCCATCCTCCCGTTTTGGCCTCCTCAGCCACTGGAATTATAGGCATGTGTTACCATGCCAGCTCCCCAGCCCTTTTTAAAATTTTGAGATAGGGTCGTGCTAAATTGTCCATCCTGGCCTCAAACTTGGAATCCTCCTTCTGAGTAACTGGGATTACAGGCATGTGCCACCACACCGGACTATGTCTGGATTTTTTCTTCTGCTTAATGCAAAGTTATTCTAGTAAATGGACACAGACCCTTTTTCAAGGAGACTCAAACTTCCCTTCAACCAAAGGACTGTGGATATATGCTGACTTGGGTCTAGAAACTGGGAAAGAGACCATGAATCTCCACTGTGGCAACTCAAGTGAGGTTTTTGGCTACCAGGGTAAGATTTCTTTCTGTTGTATAAATCAAACAATTCTTTGGTGGCTGCCCACCCATTTATTCCTAGGAACATGGTGAAGAGTTATCCACCGCCAAAGATGTCCGTGGGGCAATGCATTCTGGTTATTGGGATGTCCCTGCTGCCCTTTATAATACATGCACCTATCTCATCTTTAGTGACAGTGTGCTGTCCCTTGATCTCTGCTATTTCAGATTCTCATCATGCCATTGACATCATGGAGCCCATTTCATTGGTGGCAACTTCTGTGGTCATACCTTGTTTACACAAACATGGAGCAACAGCAGGGCATTTCAATAACATAGATGTTTTCCTCAGTGATCTATTTCTCAATGCCTTCATGAAGGAAATATCTTCTAGGTCTTCTCAGTGAAGGTATTCAGGAGTGATTATGTCAGCTGCATATGATGTAATCCATAATATTGGAGATCAACTCCAACATACCTATTCCCCTAAGACTTTGGATTCCCTATTCCAAATCTTGGCAAGGAGCTCTGGCATCTCATCTTTATTAAAGTTATGCCATCGTTGAGGGCATTTTTTTCAGTAAACTTACTGAGTAAAATGTTAGAACCACCTCGAACTACATAAGCTAACACAGTAAATACAGACTTCTAGTAAGTGCACCTATGTCAAAGACTTCAACCCAATATACTGCTGTTTTGCTTTACCTAGTCTAACACTCTTTCATACATATTGCCCAGGTTTCTGCCCATATATTTTAGTAGTTTTGCAATTATTTGTTGTGTAAGTTATTTCTTCCTAGATTATAGGATGTATGTAAACCTAAACCCTCCAGAGCATACTGAGATTTTACTCTTGGCAAGACTTATTGTTTTAATTTTTTCTTGTTGTTTTTTGGTACTGGGGATTGAACCCAGGGGTGCTTAACCACTGAGCTACATCTTGAACTCTTTTTTTTTATTTTTTGTTAAGTTGCTAAGGGCCTCACTAAGTTGCTGAGGTTGGCCTTGAACTTGCAATCCTCCTGCCTCAGCCTCCCAAATTGTTGGGATTATAGGCCTGCACCACCATCCCTGGCTTCAGAGATTTAATGGCAACATTTGTGATGATCTTGAGGAAAACACTTTTTTTTCCAAGGAATACGTCACTGGTAAAGTTGTCACAGAAATTTCTAACAGAGAGCACTAGTCTCCTCAGATATTGGAAGGCAAGACAAGATGTTGTTCTTCTTTCTTCTTTTTTTTTCCTGAGGATTGAACCCAGAGCCACTTTACCACTGAGCCACATCGCCAGCCCTTTTTATTTTTTATTTTGAGACAGAGTCTTTTTTTTTTTTTTTAATATTTTTTTAGTTGTAGATGGACACAATGTCTTTAATTTATTGCTTTGTATGTGGTGCTGAGGATCGAACCCAGGGCCTCACGCATGCGAGGCAAGCGCTCTACCACTGAGCTACAATCCCAGCCCCTTGAGACAGAGTCTTAATAAATTGCTGAGGCTGGCTTTGAACTTTTGATCCTCCTGAAGGCAAAATACTAATGATTGATGGCAAGGGAACCTCAGAAAACTTGAGTGTTCAAATTTTCAGTTTCATTCATGTCCAACAAGGCATTTCTCTTCAACTTTCCTGGTTCTATTGTTTGCTAATCAGACACCAGAATTACATATGAGAAACTTGGTGAGACTGAATTCTTCATTGTAATTCATTAATTCACAGAATTAATTATAAAACAAGTTATGCACACTTATAGGGCAAAATCTGATGTTTTGACAGACATATGTACCCCTGAAACCATCACAACAATTAAAATGGTGTAATCTCTCTCACCTGCCTGTATTCAATTGCTCATCCCCTGGAAATCACTGACCTGCTTTCTGTCACTATAGATTGGTTTGCATTTTCTGGAGCAGGAGTTGGCAGGTATTTTCTATAAAGGGCCAAATAGTAAATATTTCAGGTGTTGTGAGACAACAGTCGAAAATTAGGATCTGTAGCTAGGTGTAGTGGCTCACTCCTACAATCCTAGTGACTCAGGAAGCTGAGGTAGAAGGACTACAAGTCTAAGGCCAGCCTCAGCAACAACATATTTTTAAAAGGGCTAAGGATGTAGCTCATAGATAAAGCGCCCCTGAGTTAAATCTCCAGTACCAAAAAAATGGATTTGTATAACAAGAGAAAACAAATTTTGTGTTGGATGAGATTAGAAGTATAATAATTGAGTACATTTTTTCTTTGCAATGCCAGGGATTGGACCCTGAGCCTTGCCATGGTAGGCAAGTGCTCTACCACTGAGCTACAAACTAAGCACATAATTAAATACTTTTTTCTTTTTGGTTGGGGTTTCCTTTTTTTCTTTTCTTTTTTAACTTTCTTTTTCTTCTTCTCCTTCTTCTTCCTCTTCTTTTTCTCCTCCTCCTCCTCCTCCTCCTTTTTGTTCTCTTAGTTTTTTTGGAGCTGGGGGTCAAACCCAGGGCTTCTCACAGGTGAGGCAAGTATTTTACTACTGAGCTACGTCCCAGCAAATTAAGTACAATTTTTTTTGGCACTGGGGATTGAACCCAGGGGTGATTAACCACTGAGCCACATCCCCTGTCCTTTTTTAAATTTTGAGACAGGGACTCACTAAGTTGCTGAGGCTGACCTTAAACTTTGATCCTCCTACTTCAGCCTTCTGTGTCTCTAGGGTAACAGATGTGTGTCCCCCATGCCCCGCTAAAGTTAGTGTTTTTTATCACCAGAATCTATCACAAATTTTGTCTAATCTATAATCATGTTTTATTAAAATGTTTTTTCACAGGGATAGGTATTGCTAAGTACAAACAGCAACCCACAGCTTGTGGTTTTACTTGAGTACATTCATCATTTGGAGGCATGTATAGAATTTTGTTAGATTATTCACTTGATCATGTGTGTTTTAGCTTGTCACTACATTGCAGTTTAATAACTTTCAATTAAAAGTTATGCATAAATTCTTCAATTAAGCAGTTTAACTAGATTTTGAAGCATAGACATTTCCTTCCTTGCATTCTAAAAAGTTCCGAAAATGCTACCAGAACTGTAGCTTGATCTTGGAAAATATAATCACTGCAAATTTATGTTGAAATGGATATCTTGCTTCTTGTTGTAAATTTTGATATTGTGGGATATGTGTAAAGCTGCTTGACATTACATGTATCTCAAACAATATGCTATCATTAAAATTGCCTTACAGCAGTGTAAGGTATGCATACATGTACTATCTTGCTTTACAATTTTAGGTAGCTTATTAAGAAATATCATCAAGTCTGCAACTAAAAGTAGTTACCAAAGCCATCCAGATAGGAATGGTTGAGTATGGTTCTTCTCATTCAGAAAAAATTTCAAGAAAAATGCAGCCCCAAGTTTAGGGGGAAAAAACCCCCCAAAACCATGAAACTTCAGCCCTGATAAGATATCAAACAACTGTGTGATTGGGCAGGTCAGGGATATTCAGCTTCTATTTCTAATAGAATTCGTAGAACTGATGATGGCTAAGTCTATATAAGCAAACAAAGTTCACAATTGACAATAGTGGTTCAAATCATACGACAGATTTAAAATTTTCTGCAAAATATGAACTGATGAAAAACAATTATTAAAGTTTTAAACACTTTACCTTTTATTAAGCTTTGTACATTTGTCCTACTAAGGCTTCTCCTTTATGTATTTTTACCAACATTACTTTAAACACATCTTAGTAGATTCCACCTCAGTTCATACTGAATTAGTATTATCTCAATTGCTAAAAGAATATTCTTGAAGATTATCCATAGAGGCTAATTTTTGGGTCATTTCAATTTCAACATTGGTTCTTCAATTAAACAACACTAGCTGAGCAGTAATGATAAAATCAGTTAAATCAAGAGTCAAGAAAAATCAAAATAATTCACCTTACTTTTAAATTGTTATTGATGTTTCTCTCAGTTTCCTCACTCTTTGAGCAACTGTTCTCACATAATGGCCGGGAGTCTTGAACAGTTTATCTTCTCTGGATACTGTAATCAAGAATAATTTAATCAACTCACCATCAATGAGTTTTTCCTTGCTTGACTAGCAAATAAGCCACTTGAAATCTGACTTTTATTGTAGTTACTTTGGTTTTTTGTTTGTTTTTGTTTTTGGTACCAAGGATTGAACTTAGGGGCACTCAACCACTAAGCAACATCTCCAGTCCCTTTTAATATTTTATTAGAGACAGGGTCTCACTGAGTTGCTTATTGCCCCGCTGTTGCTGAGGCTGGCTTTGAACTTGCAATCCTCCTGTCTTAGCCTCCCAAGCCTCTGGGATTACAGGCGTGTACCACCACGCCTGACTTTGTTTTGTTTTTATTCAGTCTGGGATTGAAACTAGGGACACACTATCAATGGGCTACATCCCCAGTCATTTTTATTTTTTATTTTGAAACAAAGTCTTATAAAGTTGCCTAGGCTGACCACAAACTTGAGATCCTCCTGCCTCAGCCTCCTGAGTAGCTGAGATTACGTGCATGTATCACCACTTATAGCTCACTTTTTCATTTTTTTATTTCAATTTTTATGAAGAATTTCTCCTGTGGTTAAATATCTTACTTCAATTTCCTAATTTTTTGACTGTTGTCTTCCCATGAATTAGGAATATTATGATAAGTGTTTAGTTTGGCAAGGCCAATGTGATATTGTGTCCTTCTAGCATCTCTGTAGTGTTTATTATATAATAAACACAAGGATTTGCAAAATAATTTGTTATTTAATAACAAAATAACACACTCTTGAGTGCCACTTTTCTTTTTTGAAATGATGGGTATGAATTGGTGTTTTCAGGGAAAGGTATGGTGCTATGCATGGCACTTGAAACATTGTCATGTTAAATTGTGCCACTGTGATTTTCAGTGCCCCTTACATCAGTATGAAGTGGTGAGGATACCAGCGTATACAACTCTATAGCAACTGCATAAGTCATTGTTGTAGCTCAGTAACAGCAATAGACACTCCACAACCCCAATAGATGTGGCTGTCTCTGATAAAATTTTAATAGATGCTAACATTGGAATTTCATGAAATTTTCATATGTCATTCTTCTTTGATTTTTTTTTAACCAATCAACTGGTAGAATGAAACACTCTTGGTTCACAGACCATTAAAAAACAAAACAAACAAAAAAACAGCAACAAACAGAAGACTGGATTTGGCCCATGGGTCAGTCCCTGAGTATAAACTCAGTACATTTATCCCTAAATAGTTCAGGATGTATATTATTAAGTAGAGTTCAGTGTTTCTTTACACTTTTCTTCTTTTGAGGTAGAAGTCACATATAACATTCTAGAGTTTTTAATGGGTGTGGTGGCACATGCCTGTAATCCCAGCAATTTGGGAGGCTGAGGCAGGAGGACCTCAAGTCTGAGGCTCTGAGGCCAACCTTAGCAACTTAGTAAGGCCCTATCTCAAAATAAAAATAAAAGGAATGGGGATATAGCTCAAAGATAAAGTGCCCCTGGAGTCAATCTCCAGACACACACACACACACACACACACACACACACACACACACACACAAATATTCTAGAGTTCTTATGAATGCAGTCATGAACTGTTTTATGTCTGGCTTCTTTCACTCAGCACAATAATTTTGAGATTATTCCATGTTGTTTGTCAGAATAACTTAAATCATGGAGTAGATACTCCATATTGTGAATTTATCACGGTTTATCCATTCATCTGTTGATGGACATAGATTGTTGCCAGTTTGAGACTGTTATAAATAAAATTCCTGTGAGTATTTATGTACAATTTTTGTATGGACATATGTTTTCTTTTCCCTTGACTGGCTTATATTGTAGATGTATGTTTAACTTTTTAAGAAACTCCCAGACCATACCTACCTTCAGTGCCTGAGAGTTCAGTTGATCTATATCCTTTTCAATGTTTGACATGGTTAATCTTTACTTTTTTTTGTTTTCTTTGGTAGTGGGGAATGAGCCACTGAGCCACATCCCAGCCATTTTTATTTTTTGAGACACGGTCTCACTAAGTTGCCCAGGCTTGCCTCAAATTTGTGATCCTCCTATCTCAGTCTGCTGAGTTGCTGAGATCATCACCACATACAGATATTATTATTGTCGTTGTTCCCATCGTCACTTTTATAAACATTCGCTCTCAGTTGACAGTTTATTTTTTTATTTCTCTGGAATATCTTTTAATCAGCCTATATTTTTTACTTTAGTAACATAAAATGTATGGATTTATTCCTTGATCTATTGTACTTTTCAGTGTCGAATCTAAGAAATCTTTCCCTAACCAAAAGTCACAAAGATTTTCTCCTGTTTTCCTCTTTCCCCTCACCCTCCCTCCTCCTCTCCTTGTCCTCTTCTTTTCTAGACAAGGTCTTGCTGTGTTGCTTAGGCTGGTCTTGAATTCTTGGGTTCAGCCCTGTGAGAAGCTGGGACTACAGGCATTTGCCACCATGCTAGGCTTTACGGTTTTTTTCTGGAAGTTTTACAGTTTTAGGTTTTACACTTGAGTCTGTGATCCACTTTGAGTTACTTTTTGTACTTGGTGTTTTCCCCCTATGGAAATCTACTTGTTCAGTGCCATTTGTTGAAAAGGTGGTCCTTTCTCCATTGTGATGCTTTAATACCTGTTAGAATTGTCCACATATGTGTGGATTTATTTCTGGACCTTCTATTCTGTTCCACTGAACTATTTGTCTGTCTTTACAATAAGACCCCATAGTTGATTACTGTAGCTTTAGGAAAATACTTGAAATCATTGTAGTGGTAGCTGTTCTTTTTAAAGTTTTTGTTGTTGTTGTTGTTTTACTATTTTAGGTCTTTTTATTTCCATATCAATTTTAGAAATAGCTTATCCATTTATATAAAAAAGGCCTGCTGGGACTTAGTTTGGAATTATTTATGTCAGATTTCAAAATATCTGCAGCTGAAACTTTTAAAGAAAAGAAGTTTGTTTATCTCACAGTTTGGGAGGTAGAGAGTCCAAGATCAGATGGGCCGTTGATCTGGCCTCTGGTGAGGGCCTGATGGCTGATGACATGATGGCAGGTATGCATGTGTGAGGGAGAGATTGCGTGGTGGGACAGGAAGCCAGAGCCACAGGGAGAGCTGGTTCTTTTACAACAGTTCTCACATGAGAACTACCCAGGGGCCCATGGAGACAGTGCTGCCAGTGACTTCAGCACCTCCTGCTGAGCCCCATCTCTTAAAGGTTCCACACCACCTATCAATATTGCTACCTTGGGGACCAAGCTTCCAACACATCAAGCACTGAGTGACACTCAAACCATAGGGGCACTGTACTAAATTGTTCTATAGGCCAGTTTGGGAAGAACTTTTATCTAAACACTTTTGAGTCTTCTAATCCACATGGTATAGCTCTTAACTAAGTATTCCTTAACTTCTCTGAAGCATATTTTAAGTTTTTAGTGTACATATCTTTCAAATTTTTTGTTAGATTTACTCCTGAGTATTTCATATTTTTTTTGTAAATGGTATTTTTAAATTTCAGTTTCCAATTGCTTGTTGCTACAAGATAGGAAACAATTTTTTTTTTTTTTGCACCTGGGTTTGAACTCAGGAGCACTTAGCCACTGAGCCACATCTCCGGCCCTTTTATATATACACGTGTGTGTGTGTGTGTGTGTGTGTGTGTGTGTGTGTATTGGTTGTGGATGAACCTTTGTTTTTATTTTTGTGTGGTTCTGAGAATCGAACCCAGTGCCTCACACATGCTACACAAGTGCTCTACCACTGAGCCACAACCCCAGCCTCAACCCCAGCCCTTTTAATATTTTATTTTGAGACAGAGTCTTGCTAAGTTGCTCAGGGCCTCGCTAAATTGCTGGGTTGACTTTGAACTTGTGATCCTCCTGCCTCAGCCTCCTGAGCAGTTGGGATTACAGACACATGCCACCGCACCCAGCTACACTTGATCTTTTTCTTTCTTTCTTTCCTTTTTTTTTTTTTTGTGGTACTGGGGATTGAACCCAGGGCCTTGTGCATGCAAGGCAAGCACTCTACCAACTGAGCTATATCCCTAGCTCCCTTACAATTGATTTATTTTTAATATTTTTAAAATTTTAATTTTTTTGGCCAGGCGCCATGGTGCACGCCTGTAATCCTAGCACTTTGGGAGGCTGAGATGGGAGAATCGCGAGTTCAAAGCCAGCCTCAGCAACAGCGAGGCGCTAAGCAACTCAGTGAGACCCTGTCTCTACATAAAACACAAAATAGGGCTGCGGATGTGGCTCAGTGGTAAAGTATCCCTCAGTTCAATCCCCGGTACCAAAAATATTTTTTAATTTTTTCCATTTTTTATTGACACATTATAATCATTCATAATAGTGGTATTTATTGTTACATATTTGTACATACACACAATGTAACAAATATAATTTGGTCAATATCATTCTTTTTAAAAATTTTAAAATTTATTCTAATTAATACAATTGATTTTTGTACATCAAGTTTATATTTTACAGTCTTACTAAAACCAACTTATTAGTTCTCATAGCATTTTTTAATTTTTTTTTAGTTGTAGATGGACACAATGTCTTTATTTTATTGCTTTGTATGTGGTGCTGAGGATCGAACCCAGGGCCTCACGCATGCGAGACAAGCACTCTACCGCTGAGCTACAGTCCCAGCCCCCTCACAGCATTTTTTTTAGATTTCACTGGACTTTCTTCAAACTGATGGGGATCTCTGTGAAATTAGACAGTTTTACTTCTTCCTGGGTAAATCTGTTCCCTGTTAATCCATTTTAGAAACAACTCTTCCACACAATTAAGTTTTATTTTTTATTTATTTTCACCCAAATCAGCCCTGTGGCTACAAGAAATAATAGGTACTTTCAGGACTGTCATGGGTTCTCTCTTGTTCTCAGATCATGACAGGAGCTGGGAGTTAAAGAACCTGAACTTGTCATGTTCATTCTGTAAGCAATCTAATGCCCTTAGAAGAAGAACCCATCCTAGACCGCAGCCCTTGTAGTCACCATTATTGAGTGAACAGTCAGGGGTAGCAGCCACTTTGGCTCCCAAGGCACACGCTTTCTTTGGTAGTTCATCAAAATAAGCAAAGATGATTACTCGATTGTGATGCACTACAATGCTTGGATCACTAACATCACATTACCCCGCTGTCAAGGAACTCAGCACAATGCTCACACCCAAGGGTGTGACCAAAACAATTTCCAGGTTCTACCCTTGTAGCTCTGTCTGTGGACTACACACTTTGTACCAATTCTACATCAGTCAGGATCCAGTCAAAGGCAGAAACCACACAGTAATTTATTTACCTAGTAACAGACAAGGGCTTACTATGATGCCCTCAAGTAGCTGAGACTATAGGCCTGTGCCACCGTGCTGGCTCCACATGGTAATGTAAACAGGAAAGGTTTAACAGGAAGAATAATGAAGCTGGGCGTGGTGACACATGCCTGTAATCCCAGCACTTAGGGAAGCTGAGACAGGAGAATCGCGAGTTCAAAGCCAGCCTCAGCAAAGGCGAGGAGATAAGCAACTCAGTGAGACCCTGTCTCTACATAAAACACAAAATAGGGCTGTGGCTGTGGCTCAGTGGTTGAGTGCCCCTGAGTTCAATCCCTGGTACATCAAAAAAAGAAGAAAAAAAAAAAAAAAAACAAGAACAATGAACTAAATCAAGCTCAGTGGTGCATGCCTACAAACCTAGAGACTCAGAAGACCGAGGCAGGAGGCTCAGCAACTTAGTGAGACACTGTCTCAAAATTTTAAAAAAGCCAGCCTGAGCAACTTAGCAAGGCTCCAAGCAACTCAGTGAGACCATCTCTAAATAAATATTTTAAAAAGGGCTGAGGATGTGGCTCAGTGGTAGGGCGCCCTTGGGTTTAATCACCAGTACTACAGCCAAAAAAAAAAAAGGCTATTTACAAGAGACTACTACCAAATGTGATTAAAAGAGAACTTTCAAAACAAAACAAAAACAAAACACCTGTGGTGGAGAACTTGCCTAATATGATGAGGCCCTGGTTCAATCCCCAGCACCAGTGGTCAGGGAACTCCAAGCAGGAAACCCTTCCACTAAAGTGCTGTCTGGAAGGGAGCAGGAGGCTGAAGGCCACTGGGAGTCCCATCAGTGGTGCCTGCCCAGAGGTGTAGGATGCAGCAGATAAAACCTGGACCAAGCCTCTTTTTTCCTGCTGCAGCCCTCTGATGCCCTCTACTGGGAAGAAATACTACCAATTTCACATCTAGTAGCAAGCAGAGGAAGAAATAGATTCGGAACCAAAAGGCACTAAATTGATAACTGGCATGAATAAGTACTCAATAAAAAAGGAAACAGAAAATCAGTTTTGCTTCAGAATGTCCTTTTTAAAAAAATTTGGTACTAGGGGTTGAACTCAGGGGTGCTCTATCACTGAACTACATCCTCAGTCCTCTCTACCTTTTGAGATAAGTTTCTCCAAGTTGCTGAGGCTGGCCTCCAACTTGTGATCCTCCTGCCTCAGCCTCTGGAGTTGCTGGGATTACCGGTGTGAGCCACAGCACTGGGCGCCCCCCTGTATTTTTAGCTAATCTTTAAAAATGACTCTGTCGAATTTTATTGTATTATAGTTACAATTATTTGAAAAATACTCTTCCTTTTCCAACTATATATCTGTATAAGGCTGAATTTTCTGTGTGTACTTCAACTAAAACAACCCACAAACCATATTGCATGCAAAAGCATATATAAGAATTCAAAGCTGGGCGCGGTGGCGCACGCCTGTAATCCCAGCACTTAGGGAGGCTGAGACAGGAGGATCAGTGAGTTCAAAGCCAGCCTCAGCAACGGCGAGGCTCTAAGCAACTCAGTGAGACCCTGTCTCTACATAAAAACACAAAATAGGGCTGGAGATGTGGCTCAGTGGTCGAGTGCCCCTGAGTTCAATCTCCAGTACCCCCCCCAAAAAAAAGAATTCAGCTCTCTCTTTATTAGGCCAGACATTAAAGAGATTCGTAAAAAGACAACACAAGCTACTCTTCTGAGTAAATTTGTTTTGTGTTTTGGAAAATTTAGGGTTTTTTCTTATTTAAAACCATGTTATTTATGTTAATGTAGTTAATTTAATATTATTATTATTATTATTATTATTATTATTATTATTTTGGTACCAGGAGTGCTCAACCACTGAGTCACATTCCAGTCCTTTTTATTTTTTATTTTGAGACAGGATCTCCCTAAGTTGCTTAGGGCCTCACTGAGTTGCTGAGGCTGGCTTTGAACTCACGATCCTCCTGCCTCAGCCTCCTGAGCCACTGGGATTACAGGCGTGTGCTACTGCACCTGGCAGATTAGAATTTTAAAATATTTCTGTGTGTTTGTCTGGGACCCTCCATTGTAGACAGGCAAGTCGGGGGTGGGTGTTGTGGGGAAGTTGAGAGCCATGGAGAAAGGACCTTGGAGCTTGTCGGGGATCAGGCTCAGTCTCAAGAAGTAGCTCATCTTGAAGATGGGGTGAGTTGAAGAAATAGAGCTTTGTCTCTAGCGTAGAGGGCTCAGAGAACAACAAAGCGGAGGCCAGAGGGCTGTGGGGCCCGGGAAAGCCTGCAGGAGAGGGTCTCCGAGTGCTGACCATCACTTCTTGTGGGCTGTGCTGAACGCTGCTGAAAGCTTTGCCTTCAGGAACAGAAGCTGATGGGATCCTCCTGAGAACCTCCATTCTCTTCTTTTTCCTCCTCCTCTATACATTGGGCCAAAACGTGTCCCTCAGGGGCACAATGGCATATCTGGACTAAACCCGACCAGCTGTTCCTCACCCTGATGGGCCACGTGAGCAGCACAGGCCTGTTAGATCTGCAAGAGAAAGGCTGAAAGGGAAGGAGGCATAGTGAGGAAGGCAGAAGTCAAAGGTCAGTGAAGGCAAGGAGGTCAGAGAAATACAAAGTAGAGAATAAGAGATGAGGGGGAAAGACATAGATAAGATAGGGAAGGGAGGAGGACTCAGCCCAAGTCAGGATCAGCTCAGAGTTCCATCTCCAAAACCCCAAGAGAGAAGAGAAAACAACTAACAATTGTATACCAACACGTTGGGTAAGTTAGAGGAAAATGGACATGTTCTTAGAAACACATGATCTAAGCCGGGCGTGGTGGCGCACGCCTGTAATCCCAGCACTTAGGGAGGCTGAGACAGGAGAATCGTGAGTTCAAAGCCAGCCTCAGCAACCACGAGGCTCTAAGCAACTCAGTGAGACCCTGTCTCTACATAAAACACAAAATAGGGCTGGGGATGTGGCCCAGTGGTAGAGTGCCCCTGAGTTTAATCTCCAGTACCAAAAAATGAAAAAAGAAAAAAAAAAGAAACATATGATCTATCAAAATGGAATCAGGAATAAATAAAAATCTGAATATACATCTTTCTCACCCATGCCCAGGTGTGCCAGGACAGTGGGGTAGGTTGCTAAAAGGCCAAAGAAAGTGCCTGGAGACTGCATGGCAGACATAGGGTTTGTCAGGGAAGGCTCACAAGAGATCCTATATGGCACCAAGAAGGGTTCAGGAGCGACAGACTGAGCAGATAGCACCTCTGTCCCTGCAGGTGCTTCACCAAGCAGTGCCTCCTCTCCTTCCTGGCAGCCAGCTGGATGAATGACACATACCCTTCCCATAGTGCCCTGGGTTTCATGCCAGTCACCACTGAAAGAGGGGCACTTTGTAAGTCATGCTGCAGGAGCAGTGACGTCACCAGCATCAGCTGGCTTGGTCTGTGCACATGACCAGCATCCCAAGGAGCAACTGTCCTGGTGTACACGCAAGAAAGTAGCTTTCTACAGATCACATGGGCGCACCCCAGCTCCCAGTGTGAATAAGAGACAAACATAAGAGACAGTGTCTCAAGATATCCCGGCTGGGCTTGCTGTCATTGCTCCCTTAAGATAGCTAGGTTTTGGGAAACAGAAATTGGGCATTCAAGGACATGGTGTTTTAACGTCCTCCTTTCATAATGCAACACCAAAAAGTTAAAAGTGAAAAACACACACACAAGTGAAAAGACATTTTGTATTAATGGAATGGAAGACTTACTATTCTTTTTTTTCTTTTTGGTACTAGGGATTGAACCCAGATGCCCTCAACCATTGAGCCATATCCAAGTCCTTTTTAAATTTTTTGAGACTGGGCCTCTCTAGGATTGCAACCTCAAACTTCCAATCCTCTCAGTCTCACAGATCGCTGAGATTACAGGTGTGTACCACCACACCCAGCCTGGAAGATTTAATATTCTGGGATGAAAACTCAGAGCAATACTCAGGTTGAATACAATCCCTATCAAAATCAAAATGGTGCCAGGCGTGGTAGTGCATACCTGTAATCCCAGCTGCTTGGGAGGCTGAGGCAGGAGAATCCCAAATTCAAAGCCAGCCTCAGCAATTTAGTGAGTCCCTAAGTAACTTAGTGAAACCCTGTCTCAAAATTAAAAAAAAAAATTAAAAAGGGCTGGGAATGTGACTCAGTGGTAGAACCCCCTGGGTTAAATTCCTAGTACAAAAAAATCAATATGGTGTATTTAAAATTTCTTGCAGATATAGAAATACTAAAAAGTCACATGGATCTCAAATGGAAGGAAGGGAGGGAAAGAGAGAGGAAGGAAGGAAGGAAGGAAGGAAGGAAGGAAGGAAGGAAGGAAGGAAGGAAGGAAGGAAGGAAGGAAGGAAGGGAAAGAGAGGAAGGAAGGAAGGAAGGAAGGAGAGAGGATGCACATTTTCTAATTTCAAAACTTATGCAGAGTAGCAGCATAAGGACAGACATATAGATCAATGGAATAAATTAGCCCAGAAATAAACCTTCACATAGACCCTCGCGAATGATCTTTGACAAGCATTCCAAGACCATTCAATGGAGAGAAAAAAAAAAGTCTTTTCAACATACCTTATTGGGAAGACTGGACACTCACACACAAAACAATGAGGTTGGAACTTTATCTACAACCATGAACAAAAGTTGACTCAAAATAGAGCAATTTGACAATGATTCACTAAGTAACAACTCCTTGTTCTTCCTTCTCTACACCCTGGAACCCACCATTCTACTTTGTCTCTGATTTTGAATATTCTAGGTAGCTCAAAGAAGCAAAATCATATAGTATTTGTACTTGGAAGGCTGGCTTCTTTCTTTTATTTTTTTTAGTGCTAAGGATTGAACCCAGGGGTGCTTTACCATTTAGCTTCACCCCCAGATCTCCCTACCTTTTTATCATTTTGAGACGGGATCTTGCTAAGTTGCTGAGATTGGCCTCAAACTTGAGATCCTCCTGCCTCAGCCTCCTGAGCCACTGGGATTACAGGCATGTGCTGCCACACCTGGTTAATGGTTTTAATTTTAAAGAGGTCCAATTTGTTTGTTTTCTCTCTCGTGCCTTTCTTTGTCAGCATGTCCAAGAAACCACTGCCAAATGCAAACCAGTGATGGTGTCCTCCTAGATTTTTCAAGGTTTACCTCTTTTGTTTAGGTCTTTGCTCTATTTCAAATGAAACTTTGTACATCTACATTCACTCTCTTGGGCGTGAGCATCCAGTTGCCCACTATCGAGTTCAATCCCAGTGCCCCTGAGTTCTTTTTATTTTTTATTTTGAGACAGAGTCTCACTAAATTGCTTAGGGCCTTGATAAATTGTTGAGTCTGGCCTTGAACTTGCAATCCTCTTGATTCACCCTCCCGAGCTGCTGGGATTCAAAGTCATCCTCATTCAATGAGACTAAGTTCCTGTAGTTCCGCAACATCACATCCCTGTGACGCAGGATCCAGGAACTTCCACTCCTCCTGGGGGAATTTTATGGCTATATCCCTAAATACCCACAGTCCCAAGGGCACCATGCCCAGGTGCAGGGACTTTAATGTTCGTATGGACTCCCCCAGCACCCAGGGGTATAGATGAGGGACTGAGAGATGCAGGCTTAAACCAGAAAGACTCAAATTCACAGATGCAGATGTGACCTTTGCTCCTGGCTATCTACTTCCAGGTCTCTGCTATTTGTTTTCTATATGTCTTGTAGGGTTTTTGTTTGTTTCTTCATTTTGTGTATTACTGTCTTCCTTTTTGTTCAGTTAAATTTTTGGAGAGTAGTGAGACATTTTTAAAAATATTTTCTTTGGTTGTGGATCTTTATTTTAATTATTTTTATGTGGTTCTGAGGATTGAACCCAGCGCCCCACGCATGTGAGGCAAGCGCTCTACCACTGAGCTACAATCCCAGCCCGAGATATTTTAATTCCTTTCTCAATTTATTTTATATTTTATGGCTTTTTAAAATTTTTGTTGCTATGAGGATTACAATTAATATCTTAAAGTTATAACATTCAGCTGGGTGTAGTGGCACATTCCTGTAATCCTAGCAGCTCAGGAGGCTGAGGTATGAGGATCGTGAGTTCAAGGTCAGCCTCAGCAATTTAGCAAGGCCCTAAGCAACTCATTGAGATCCTGTCTTTAAATGACATATAAAAAAGGGCTAGAGATGTGATTCAGTAGTTAAGCACCCCTAGGTTCAATCCTTGGTACAAAAAAAAAGTTATAACATTCATTTGAATTTATAATACTAAACTTGCAATAACACACAAAAGTTCTTCCTTTACAAATCTGTCCTTACCTCTTTCATTTGTTGACATCACAGAATTACATTCCTATGTATGTATTGTGTGCAAACTGGTAATCCTCCCCACCCATGGTACTAGGGATTGAATGAACCCAGGGGCATTTTACCACTGAGCTACATCCCTAGTGCTTTTTATTTTTTTATTTTGAGACAAGGTCTCATTAAGTTTTTGAGGCTGGCCTTGTACTTGTGATCCTCCTGCCTCAGCCTCCTGAGTTGCTGGGATTACAGGTATGCACCACCCTCACCTGGCCCCTTTCAGCATTTCTTGCAGAGCAATTCTTAGTGATAACAGATCTTTCAGCTTTTGTTTATATGGGAACATGTTAATTTCTTCACCACTTTTGAAGGATACCCTTGCAGAATAGAGCGTTCTTGGTTGACAGACTCTTGTTTGTTTGTTCAGCATGTTGACTATGTCATCCCTTCTGTTTTTAAAGTTTGTAACGAAAAATCTATGAATAAGAATATTGTGTATCCCTTGTATGTGACAAGTCACTTCTCTCTCTTTTTTTTTTTTTTTTGGCACCAGGGATTGAACTCAGGGGTACTCAACCACTGAGCCACATCCCCAGTCCTATTTTGTGTTTTATGTAGAGACAAGGTCTCCCTGAGTTGCTTAGTGCCTTGCTGTTGCTGGGGCTGGCTTTGAACTCGCGATTCTCTTGCCTCAGCCTCCCAAAGTGCTGGGATTACAAGCGTGAGCCACTGTGCCCGGCTAAGACACTTCTCTTGCTGCTTTTATGATTCTGTGTCTTTGACTTTTGAAAGTTTAGTTATATTTAGGTGTATGTCTCTTTGAGTTTATTCTACTTGAAGTTTATTGAGCTTCTTGGATATTTATATTTATGTCTTTCATCAAACTTGGGAAGTTTTCAGTCATTATTTCTTCAAAGAATCTCTGCAATTTTCTCTCTGTTCTCCTTCTGGAACTCCTAAAATGTCTAT
The DNA here is from genome assembly GCA_028644305.1 of Xerus rutilus. Taxonomy (NCBI): domain Eukaryota; kingdom Metazoa; phylum Chordata; class Mammalia; order Rodentia; family Sciuridae; genus Xerus; species Xerus rutilus. The sequence continues at coordinate 16,389,056 of CM053415.1, read as the reverse complement.
ATTGGTCTCCTTGATGATGATCCAAAGGTCCTTTAGACTCTGCTTACTTTCTTCAATCCTTTTTATTTTTGCTCCTCAGGCTAAACAATATTCAAGTTTGCTGATTTTTTCTTCTGCCCGCTCAAATCTGTCTTTGAATTCCTCCAGTGAATTTTTCATTTCAGTTGAATCCAAGAATTGAGACCAGATTTCACACCTTACTCCACATTTAACTTCACATGATCTTTGGAAGCACTGTGACTTTGGCGATCAACAAGAGGGCCTCAGGACAGCTGCCCCTCTAGCCTACCCATTGGATAACATGTCAGGAACTCCCCGTTGACACCAGTGGGATGTCCAGTTGGGGTCCAGGTTCTTGGCATCTTGGACAAAGAATTGAGCAAGACACACAGAAGCAACAGGCATAGATTTGTTCAACGTGAAAGTGACACTCCATGGAAGAGCAGAGTGGGCCAGATGAGACTGATCAAGGCCCCATGTCCAGGCAAGTCTTATCTTACATGGCGAGCT
>CM053415.1:16368266-16388046 GCA_028644305.1 Xerus rutilus | reverse complement strand
TATCTTTAAACTATTTTAATTGCCCAGGAATGGCTGTGTTCTTGGTTGTGCTAGGTGTTTAAGATGAAGCAAGTCAAATTGACTTTTGTTCTTACCTATCGTTAAGAATCACCTTTTGGGGACTGGGATTGTAGCTCAGTGGTGGAGCGCTTGCCTCACATGCCTGAGGCACTGGGTTCGATCCTCAGCACCACATAAAAATAAATAAATAAAATAAAGATATTGTGTCCATCTACAACTAAAAAAATATTTAAAAAAAAAAAAAAAAAGAATCACCTTTTGGTCTCCTGGGAGGCATCCTTGAGGAACTTGAGGGCAGCTTGTTAGCTCTGCTAGTGCCATCTGCGTTAGGATAGGTCGAGGTCTGGCGCTGACCATGGGCTTCCCCGGGAAGCATGAGAGATTGTTCCCTCTCTCTTTGACCTTCTTGTTCATCATATGGCATTTTATTGGCTCTTTAATTCTCTAATGGTCTCAGAAATCTCCCTGATCAGGAGGTCCTGCAGCCCAGAGGTGTAGAGCGCTTTAGAGAAGTTTCCTCATTCCTTGGATTCATACTGACTCAGAGGGCAAGAGCCAAATAGTGGTTTTCTTGGCCCTTTAATTTAATTTTAGTTTTTAAGTCTTGATCTTAAACACTCCACAAGCCAATCTCACCAGTTTTAAAGTAAGGGTACTGGGCTTTAACTTTAAGATCTATCCTATATGTGGTGCCTGATTTATCTTAAAATAATCTGGGTTGCTTGTTTTTGAAGTAGTACCTCTGTAAAATATTAACAGGCGATAGTCAGAGTTTAAGGAAAATACAAAATAAAATTAACAACAGTAAAAACATATTTAGTTTGTGTAATACCTTTCTCAAATTTTGGCTGAGTTACATATTATATCCCTGTTTGAGGTCCTAATGATCTTTACAACAAAATTAATCCTTTGAACATATCTTTAAATGAACTGGAGTCTGGCCTACATTGACATCATTGTAGTAAGCTGGGAGACAGGACTATCTCAGGTAAGACGGGGCTCCTTGCAAAATTTTGGCAGAATATTAAATAGATTAGGTCCTCATTTAAAACATTAAATGATATAAATTGATACCATACAAGTTGAGTTTGGAGAACATCAGCTTGTTATAGAACATCAGCTCTTTTAAAACCTTCTATTTTAAAGCTTGTATATCTGAAAGAAATGAACATATTTAATATAAAATAGAACTAGTAGAACCAGAATTACATTGATATTATTACATTTAGTTCTGAAAGAAAAATTTATATTTTAACTTTTTGTTTAATCACAGTTGTAAACCTTTTGACCAGAAATATTTTCTTTCCTTCCAATAAATACCATATTTAGAATCTTTAATTCCTTCTGTTCATATCCTAAAGCAATCCTTGTAAATTTTTTGAATTTAGGGAACAGTAGAGACCTTTAAAACTTCATGTAGGAATCTATAAACCTTTGTGTTTATTCAAATTAAATTGAACCTTTTAAATCATGTGAATTAAAAATATTTGGATCCATTTTTAATTTTAGTTTATGAGCACTCGGTTTACATAAACACAAAAATAGAGCATGCAGAAGGCCTTTTGAATTAAAGGTAGGTGTATCTTGTCTCAGTAGAGTGTAAAAACCTTTTATAGTTGGATAAGATACATCTGATCAGAAGTTTTAACTTTAGCGCGCAGAATGAAAGTTATGAATTCAAAAATGTAAGAGTGAAGAGTCCTAGAAAGAAAAGCATGACGGCCGTTGTTTCAGTAAAGCAACAAGAGAGAACAGAGGAAGAAGAAATGGGTGGGGGGAGCTTGGGTAGATGTAAAGTAACCTCCTTTCTGTTTTTTTTTTTTTCTTGAGCTAAGGTGAAGCGGTAAGCCTGGGGGAAGGGGCTGCCGCAGGCAGGCAGCTCACAAACGCCGAGCTGCCCGTCTGAGCGGCGCGGAGGCAGCGAGAAATCCAGGGAGGCGGGGTGGGCAGGCTCCGCTCATGCCTCGTCTCTGCCCTCCGGCGCTGGGACTGAGGCCAGCCCGCTTCCCGGGAAGATGGCTGCATTGGCGGCCACACGAGGAAGGAGATAGAGGAGCAAATGGGAAAGGGGGCTTTTGGCGAGAAGAACTTGAGAGGACAGAGCAGATGGGGAAGAAGGGAGGGGCGAGAGCGCACTTTCCAACAAAGCCTTGGTGAAAGGAGTTTCTGTCCATTTCCCATCCGGTGACAAAAATTAGCCAAATCAGTGAGGGTTTGAAAATCAAAAGTTCCCCCTGGAGGCCATTTTGATCTGTTATCTAAGCCATAGCACAGCGGAGTTTTGAGGTCTAGAGAAGAGTTGGGGTTCCCTGTGACTTCTCAGCAGTCCCGGGGAGCGGGCGGGAACATAAAAAGGCGTCCCTTAAAGTGTTCGCGTCCACGGGAGAACGGAGGGCCAGGTGGAAAATTCAGGCATTCCTGCGAACTTTCCGGGGCCCCAGATGGCAGCGAATGACTAACACGAGGGTTGGGAACGTCTTCCCAATCCACGTGGCCTCGGGCGGACAGAAACCTATGCGCATGTGCAGTGGAGGGGGGCAAGCTGAGAAGTCAGAGGAGACGGGGCGGGGGCGGGGCCTACCTCACTTTGTGGTCCGGGTGAGGGGAGACGGAGAGCGGCTCCTGGTCTTGTTCAGAGAGTTTGCCTCTACCCCAGTGCAAGGGGAGGTTCAAGAACTCTCCCGGGTTTCCGCACCATTATGTAAAGACTAGACGACCAGAAGGAGAGGAATTAAAGCCGCTCGGCAACGCTTTATTGGAAATACACGCTCTAGGGCCAAATCCTCCCATTCATCAGAGTGTGTCTGGGAGAAATGGCTCTGGGGCTCCAGTGTAGGGAGAATTTCAAAAGGCCTGGTCAGGAAGGGCAGGGCTTGGGGGCAGGAAGAGAAGGCCAGAGTCCTTCCTGGATAGGTCAGGAAAAACCCGCTGATTGACAGGAGGCGTGTCTACTGGTGACGTCAGCGTCTGGCTGGCCGCTCCCGCAGCTACATCCTGATCTGACCTAACACCGTGGTCCCCTCTCTGCACGCACCTCATTGAAGACCTTGCCTCATTTGTTCCTATTGGTTACTTTATTTTCACCTAATTAGAAGACAGTTTCTGTTGGTTACCTGATTTTCACCTGATTAGAATACAGAACCTGTGGCGGGAGTTGCCATGGTAATAGGACTTATTGTAAACAGGGACATGATGACTCATCTCCTTGTACTCCAGCTGGCATTTTTCTGGTACACTGCCTCTGCCATGTTGGCATCCCCAAACTCCTACCTCACCCTGGAAGTCACAAACTGTCAATAGACTCCAGAGTTCCAAATAGTTTTATTGGATAAATTCTGTTAGTACTATTGCTAGCTAGGTTAGGGAAACTGATTCTATTTTTTTTTCTTGGTACTAGGGATTGAACTCAGGGGTACTTGACCACTGAGCCACATCCCCAGCCCTATTTTCTGTTTTATGTGGAGACAGGGTCTCACAGAGTTGCGCTTCACCTCTGCTGAGGCTGGTTTTGAACTCGCGATTCTACAGTCTGAGCCTCTCAAAGTGCTGAGATTGTAGGCATGCGCCACCATATCCGGTGGGAGATGGATTCTGCTATCTTCCTCCTCCATCTTTCAGCTTTTGAAAGAAGTTGTAAAGAATCCATGGTAATTCTTCAATGTTTAGTAGAATTCAGAATGAAGCCATCTGGTCTGGAATTTTCTTTATGGAAGTTTTGTTTTGTTTATACTGCAAATTGAACTCAGGAGTGCTTTCCCATTGAGCTACATACCCAGTTCTTTTTATTTTCTATGTTGAGACAAAGTTTTGCTAAACTGCCCAGACTGGCCTCAAACTGTGATCCTCCTGCCTCAGCCTCCTGAGTTGTGATTACAGGTGTGCACCATAGTGCCTGGCATTGTGGGAAGTCTTTTAAATTACTAAAATAAAATGCCTTTATTTTTTGTGGATCTATTCAGATGATCTCCTTCGTGAGTTAATTTTGAATCACCCTAGGAATTTTTCCATGTCATTTAGGTCATCTAATTTGTTGGCATACAACTGTTCATGGTATTGCCTTATAATTATTCTCTTTCTGCAATGTCAGTCATGATGTCTTCTCTTTTGTTCCTGGTTTTTTGTTGTTTTTTTTCTTTTGGTACTGGGGATTGAACTCAGGGGCGCTCTACCACTGAGCCACATCCCCAGCCCTATTTTGTGTTTTATGTAGAGACAGGGTCTCACTGAGTTGCTTAGCGCCTCGCCGTTGCTGAGGCTGGCTTTGAACTCGTGATTCTCCTGTCTCAGCCTCCCTAATTGCTGGGATTACAGGCGTGCGCCACCACGCCCAGCTGGCTCTGGCTTCTGGATATTTCTGCTGACTACAGGGTCGCAGGAAGCTGAGATGACTTCCCAACATCCTGCTGTGTTCATTCCATAGAAGACTTGTCCTTTTTTTAACTCCCAATTTTCTGTTACATCCACTAATTCTATAGGATTGAGAGTAGCTTGCCCATCTCATCCACCCTTTAATTTTAAGGAGTCTTGTTTTTCATTTAGGAGGGTTCCTGTCTTGAAAGCACTTTCTGAGTTTTCCCTTGACTCATTATTTTGAAATGTGTTAATTTCCACATATTTGTAAATTTTTACATTTTTTTCTCTGCTGTTTTTCTTTTTTCTTTCATTTTTTCTCCCCTTTCTTCTTCTTTTTTTTTTAATTTTTTTTTGTAGATGGATACAATGTCTTTATTTTATTGCTCTGTCTGTGGTGCTGAGGATGGAACCCAGGGCCTCACGCATGCGAGGCAAGCGCTCTACCACTGAGCTACAATCCCAGCCCCCCCTTTCTTCTTCTTTTAAATTTTGAGACAGGGTCTTGCTAAGTTGCTTAGGCTTCACTAGGTTGCTTAGGCAGAACTTGCAATCCTCCTGGCATGGTACAATCCACTATGCCAGGCTCTCACTTGTCTTGATCCCTAAGATTAATTCTGTTGCTGTATGGTTTCAATTCTTCTATATTAAGACTTGTTTCATGGCTAATGTATGTCATCACAGAGAATGTTCCAGGCGTACTTGAGAAGAACGTGCCTATTGTTGGGTGGAGTGTTCTGCAGATGCCTGTTCAGTCTGGTTGGCCTGTAGTGTTGCCAAGTCTTCCGTCTCCACGTTGCCCTGTATTCAGCTATTCTCGACGTTATTGATAGTGGTACCAGATGTGGCCACGCACACCTATAATCCCAGCAACTTGAGAGACTGAGGCAGGAGGATCACAAGCTTGAGGACAGCCTCAGAAACTTAGTGAGACCGTCTCAAAATTTAAAAAAAATAATTAAGAAGGGCTGGAGATGTAGTTCAGTGCTAAAATGACCCTGGGTTCAATCTCCAGTGCCAAAAAAAACAACAAAACAAAACAACAGTGATGTACTGAAGTCTGCTAGGATTACTCCTGTTGTCGGTACCTCTCTTAAATTTTACCAGATGGTCTGAGCCTCACTGGGGAGGGCCGAGGAGGGCTGTGAGGGTGGAGGGAATTAGTAAGAGAAAGCAGAGGCTGCTTGTTGTCCTTTCAGTCGCTTTTGCTGCTTCAGTAAAAGAGAGAAGAGCGAGGGCCTTGGGCTGTTTTGTGAGATCATAGCGCCCCCTGGGGAAGTAAAGTCCGTCCAGAGCATGAAGAGGCTGGATGCCAGGGGGAGGACAAAGAGAGAGCCAATGTGCCTTTCCACTCTGAAACTTGAGGGTGCTTGAGGTGGCAGCTGCATCTGAGGCCACGATGGGTGCTTAAGAGGCGACCAAAGCCTTGTTTCGCAACAATTGTCTGTGCTGTCCCGCAGTCCCTTCCCCCTCCTGTCTTCTGACTGCAGAACTCGGGGGCATGTCCTTCCTCCGGTCCCTTGAGAGTAGGGCCTTGTTCCTACTCCCTGTGCATGGGGCCCAGGTCATGGCCCAGGTCATGGCCCAGCACAGAGGTGCACAGGGATGGGTATCTAAATGAATGGTGTTCTGGGGATCTCCCCAGTGACAGGGGCCTGCCTACATGGAAGCACAATAAGTTGTGGATCTATCATGTTTAGTTGACATTTAGTAACTGCAATGAGAGCAGAATTCATAAACGGATTCCTAAGCCAAATCTGGCCAGCAAATGTTTAGTTTGTCCTGTATGGTATTGAATAGTTTTCATTTGTTTGTTTGTTTTAGTAAATCCAACATATTAGGCTTAAAGTTCACAATAAAATCTAAATTTGAGCCGGGCGCGGTGGCTCAAGCCTGTAATCCCAGCACTTAGGGAGGCTGAGACAGGAGAATCATGAGTTCAAAGCCAGCCTCAGCAATGGCGAGGCACTAAGCAACTCAGTGAGACCCTGTCTCTACATAAAACACAGAATAGGGCTGGGGATGTGGCTCAGTGGTCGAGTGCCCCTGAGTTCAATCTCCAGTACCAAAAAAAAAAATCTAAATTTGTTTCTCTTTAAATTCAGCCCTGGCAGCGCCGTGCTTAGGGTTGTGCTTAGGAGCTGCTTCCTGAGGCGGGAGCATCAGCTCTCTAGTTTGTCACATTCTCCCTGATTCCACGTTGCGTTTTTTTTCCTTTTAGTCACAGCACTGGAAATCAAACCCAGGCCCTCGTACATGTCAGGCAAGCACACAGAACTGTCCCAGACCTTTTAATTATTTGAGATAGGGTCTCAGTAAATAGCCCAGGCAGGCATTGAACATTTTTGATCCACCAGCCTGACCCTGTAAGTAACTACCACAAGGACTACCAGTTTGTACCATCACACCCAGTCTCCCTTGACCTTTTTGAGCCTTGTTCCCCCCTCCTTTTTTTTTGGTACTGGAGATTGAACTCAGGGGCACTCGACCACTGAGCCACATCTCCAGCCCTATTTTGTGTTTTATATAGAGACAGGGTCTCACTGAGTTGCTTAGCGCCTCGCTGGTGCTCAGGCTGGCTTTGAACTCGTGATTCTCCTGTCTCAGCCTCCCTAAGTGCTGGGATTACAGGCGTGCACCACCACGCCTGGCTCACTTCAATCTTTTAAATGAAGAAAAGATTGGATAATTTTAATTAAACGCATAAAGTGCTGAAACAAGTTTGTTCTCCATCCTTTGAAAACTGTCCCCTTCATTTGAGACATGAGGAGCCTGAGGACCTGGAAGGGAAAGGACTCACAGGGCAGGTCAATGGAAGACAGACTCACAGAGAGGCCTCAGCCTGCTCTCCCACTTCCCGAGGTGTGACACAGGACCGTCTGCTCACCAGGGGTTATACCCCATGTCTTCTGGTCCAGAGCCTGGCACACAGAAGGGACTGTGCCAGTGTTTGTGGATGTGAATGGTGAGTTACGATCCCCATGTAATCGCCTTTCCATGAGGGCTGCCGCCTTGGTGCTGGACATTACCTGATCCTTCTGGAGACTCAGTGAAGCACAGCTCCCAACACTAAGCCTCCACATATGCCTTGGACTGGGCTCTGGGCAAAGAATGTTATCTCATTTATTTTTATATTTTTATTTTCAGGTTCAGGAGATTGAACCCAGGGGTGCTTTACCACTGAGCCACATCCCTAGTCCTTTTTGTTCTTTGAGATGAGGTCTCAAAGCTGCTAAGGGTCTCCCTAAATTGGTGAGGCTGGTGTTGAATTTGCAATCTCCTACCTCAGTCTCCCAAGCTGCTGGGATTATAGGAGTGCAGCCCTGTGCCTGGCTATATATTTGTTTTTAAACTACAAACGACTTCGTCTTTACCGCTAATATTTTCCAAATCTCCTACATAGAGGAAGTGTCTTTTGTAGTCAGAAAATATTTTTCTTTGAAATGTCACTTGGACTGCAAGTTGAATTATGGGTGAGTCTGCTTCCACATCTGGACTGCATGTCCCTTCCAATCACATTCCTGAAGGCCCTGCCTAAACCCAGGTAGGGGCTTGACATTTGTTAGCTAATCCCCTAGTTTTTATCTGGCTGCAGCCTTTCTTTCTCTGTCTGACCTACTCAAACCCTGTCACTTTCATAGTAAAGGCTTGGAATATGTGGCTGCTCCTAACATTAAGGCTATCACTTGATTTGGGGCTCTGGCTGAATTTGACTCTTAGGCCGAGCTGTGTCAAGTTCAAGGTTGGAAACTTCATCCTAAATTGCTTTCTTGGGGAAAACCAGGCTTTGTTCAGGAAACTGGCAGAGCTTCCTAGAGGGGCACTGGTAACTTGTGAGGAAATGGACATATTGGGACTTTCTTCCTATACTAAAGGGGGAGAGGGGTTTCAGGGCAGGCTGAGAGTCAAAAGACTGGGAAAAATCACTTCCTCTCTGTATTTTAGTTTCCTCATCTGGCAAACATGGGAAGCTTGACTTCACCGTGAAAGTCCCTTGAAGCTCCCAGCATCACATGTTCTTTTTATATTTATAGTTGTGTGACCTTAAGCAAGTAAAATTCCCTGATGTTCATGAAAACAAGAGTCTAATTTGTATCTAGTTGTTAATGGGGTTTGTTTTTTGAGATGCTGTCTTGCTATGGTGCCAGGCTTGCTTTGCTCGTGGGCTCAAGTGATCCTCTCATCTCAGCCTCCTGAGTAGCTGGAAGTACAGGAGTGTGTCATCACTGTGCCTGGCTAACATCTAATTCTTAAATTGCTTGTTATAAATCATATTATCGTGAACCATAGATCTTGTGGTGTCGCTGATGTAGCCATTGACCTGAAGAAAAAAGTAAAGCTCAAGAGAGATCTAGTCAGATCACACAAGGGCACACAAATCATGGAAGAGGAACTAAAACCAGGTTCTGGCCCCGCTGCTCCCACACCATGATCCACAGGGTTGTCTTCAGCTCAGGAAAGGGAAAACATGGGTGTCCTTGATGCTCTAAACCTCTCAAGATCGCTGTCCATGCTGTAGCTGTATGTTTAACTTTTTAAGAAAGTGTGAAACTACTTTCCAGAGTAGTTGTACCATTTTACACTCACCAAGTGTAAGAACCACTTTCCCATCACCCAAAACAGAAACTCTGCAACAACTAAGCAACAATTCTCCATTTCCCCTGCCCCTGGTAAACCTACATTTTTCTGATTTTGCCCTTTAGATTAACTTGAGTGAAATAATAAAATATTGTCCTTTTCTGTCTAGCTAATTCACTTAGCATGTTTTCAAGGTTCATCCATGGTTATGACACATATTGGGTTTTTTATTTTCTTGTTTTTGGTACTGAGGATTAAACTCAGGGGTACTCTCCCACTGAACCACTTCCCCGGCCCTATTTTGTGTTTTATGTAGACAGGGTCTCCTGAGTTGCTTAGTGCCTCACCACTGTTGCTGAGGCTGGCTTTGAACTTGTGATTCTCTTATCTCAGCCTCCCAAAGGCATGTGCCACCATGCTTGGCTTCCAAGGCTTTTTATTTTCAAGGCTAACATTCCACTATATGTATATACCCATTTTATGTATTCATTACTCTGTTTTTTTTTAAATATTTTTTTTCAGTTGTTGATGGATCTTTATTTTATTCATTTATTATTTATCTGTGGTGCTGAGGATCAAACCCAGTGCCTCAGGCATGCTAGGCAAGCGCTCTACCACTGAGCTACAGTCCCAGCCCCGATGTATTCATTACTCTGTTGATAAGAGACTTGGGCGTCCACCTTTTTTTAAAAAAATATTTTCATAGTTGTAGATGGACACAATATCTTTATTTTTACATGCTGAGGATTGAACCCAGTGCCTCACACATGCGAGGCAAGCGCTCTACCACGGAGCTACCCAGCCAGGTAACTCAGATATCCCAGCCAGGGTATCCACCTTCTTGTTACTGTGAATAATTCTACTGTGAGAAGCTGGGCGCAGTGGCACATGCCCATAATTCCAGTGGTTCAGGAGGCTAAGCAGGAGGACTATTAGTTCAAAGCCAGCCTTAGCAATTTAGCGAGGCCCTAGGAAACTCAGTGAGACTCTGTCTCTAAATAAAATATGAAAAAGGGCTGGGATGTTGCTCTGTGGTTAAGTGCCCCTGGGTTCAATCCCCAGTACCAAATAAATAAATAAATAAATAAATAAATAGATTCTGCTACGAACATTGTTCTATAAGTAACAATTCGAGCTTGCTTTAAATTATTTTTTATTCCTATTATATTTTATTTTATATTCCTAAGACGTAAAATTGCTGAGTCATATAATTATTTGGTTTCTTTGGATGAGTATCTTCCAGTCTATGTTTAAGTAGGGATGTCTCATTGCAGCTCTCTGTATTTTGTGGGTTCATTTTTTATCAATGTATTTTACTGATTCCTTCCCGCCCTGTGGGTGGCCTTCACTGCTGAGTGTCCTTTGATGCCTGCACACTGACTTTTGCATCACCTTTGCATTGGGCAACTTTGCTGATTTCTTTCCTCTTCCTTTTCAACTGGATGCTTTTCTTTTTCTTGTCTAATTACTCTGGCATAAACCTCTGGTAAAGTTGAACAGCAATGGTGGAAGCTGACACCCTCTCATTCTTGATCTCAGGGAAGTTTTGTCTTTCACCATTGAGAATGCTAGCTGTGAGGTTTTCCTAAGTGCTCTTTATCATGTTAAGGATGTTCCTTTCTATTCCTTTATTTATTTATTTTGGGGAGTGGGTACTGGGGATTGAACTCAGGGGCGCACACCCAATGAGCCACATTCCCAGCCTTATTTTGTATTTTATTTAAAGACAGGGTCTCATTGAGTTGCTTGGTGCCTCACTTTTTACTGAGGCTGGCTTTGAACTCTCAATCCTTCTGCCTCAGTCTTCTGAGCCACTGGGATTACAGGCGTTCACCACTGCACCCGGCTATTTTATTTTTATTATAAAAGGCTGCTGGGTAGGAGCTGTGCTGTGTGCCTATAATCCCAGCAACTCAGAAGGCTAAGGCAGGAGAATCAAATTCAAGGCCTCAGCCTCAGCAACTTAGCAAGGCCCTAAACAGTTTAGTGACACTGTTTGAAAATAAAATGGGCTGGGGATGTAATTCAGTGGTAAAGCACCCCTGGGTTCAATTTCCAGTACCAAACGAGAGGGTGGGAAAGTTTTTGTTAAAAACCTTTTTTTGCATCAAGTTAATTGGGTTTCTCTTTTATTAATTTGTATTTACACTGATTTCCTCACATTAAGCCTCTCTTGTATTACTAGGATATATCAAATTTGGTCATGCTGTGCAGTCCTTTAATGTATTGATGAATTTAGACTTTTGTTGATGCCCTGCTGAGAACTATCTTTCCTAGTTTCAAATGTATCTATATTTCATAGAGTAGTTAAAATAGATTGTTCCAAGCATTTTGCATATTGAGACTCTAGGTTGTTAAAATCCCTTGGTAAATTGGGTGCAGTGGTGCATACCTGTAATCCCAGTGGCTCGGGAGGCTTATAAGGCAGGAGTATTGCAAATTTGAGGCCAGCCTCAATAACTCAGCAAGGCCCTAAGCCACTTGGCAAGAACCTCAAAACAGGGGGGCAGGGAGCTGGGGGAGTTGTGGCTCAGTGGTTAAGTGCCCTTGGGTTCAACCCCTGGTATAAACAAACAAATAAAATGGAAAGGGTTGGGAATGTATCTCAGTGGTGAAGTGTCTCTGGGTTCAATTCCCAGTAGGAAAAAAAAAATCTCTTGATGAAAAAAAATATTGTCAGTAGTCAATTAATTCTGGGCCAGAGAATCAGTTGTTCAGAAGTTTTAGCTGCCTGTGCCCCCACAACAGTTGGGCCCATCCTTAGGCCAAACCAGCAATAGAAGAACAAATAGTGATTGCTCCACTTCTTCAGGCCTGTGTCCTCTTTCCTAGTTCCTCTAAAGTTTTAGCTTCCAGGGCAACGCTGCTACATAGCTTTGTAGCTATGAGAGAAAAGAAACAGGATCCCCTACCAGGCTCTCCAGTTCACAGGCTCCTTTTCCTGGTCCTACAGCCAGATTCAAGATGAGTTTTTCTTTTGGGGTTTTTGCAGCATGACCTCAGAAGCCACAAAAAAGAAAAACTACCAAGAAACTCACCCCTGTATGGCTTGCTTCAAGTTTTGAATTTCCCCCCAATATGCCTGCTTTTACTTTGCAGAGTTCTCAGGGTCTCTTTTGTATTTTTTTTTTCCCCTCATTTCTCTCATCAGTGGAAAAGTGAGCTTAAATCTTGACTAGCACTAAAGCTTGAAGACAATTTTTCTCAAACTCACACTGTGGATAGTTTTGAGAATTGCTGAGTATGATCTTGTTTCCACAGATTGCTCTTGCAGCTGCATTTGTACACACTTACCTGGAGAAGTTAACTTTGAGAACTCTTGAATCTGAACTGATGTGCATAATTTTTTTGAGGGGTGGACACCAGGGATTGAACCCAGGGGCTCTTAACCACTGAGCCACATCTCCAGCCCCTTTTATTTTTTGAGAGTCTCATTAAGCTGCTTAGGGCCTTGCTAAATTGCTAAAGTTAATCTCAAATTTGCAATCCTCCTGTCTCAGCCTCTTAAAATGCTGGGATTACAGGCATATGCCACCATGTCCAGCCTCTAATCCTCTAATCCCTAATATTAGGGATTCAGCTCTATTTGCTGAAATGCATGTTGGGTAGTTATTTTTTAGAGCTTGTTTTCAAACAGTTTTCTTTTTCACCTATATTTTCTTAAAACTCGGGAAGTTACTTTTATTTATTTTGGTACCAGGGATTGAGCTCAGGGGCTACTTGACCACTGAGCCACATCCCCGGCCCTATTTTGTGTTTTATTTAGAGACAGGGTCTCACTGAGTTGCTTAGTGCCTTGCCGTTGCTGAGGCTGGCTTTGAACTCTTGATTCTCCTGTCTCAGCCTCCCAAAGTGCTGGGATTACAGGCGTGCACCACCGTGCCCAGCATTTTTTTTTTTTAGTTGTAGATGGACACAATGTCTTTATTTTATTGCTTTGTATGTGGTGCTGAGGATCGAACCCAGGGCCTCACGCATGCCAGGCAAGTGCTCTACCGCTGAGCTACAATCCCAGCCCCCTCCCCCCAGCCCAGCTTTTAAGCTCCCTTTTCTTCATTTGTTGGCCAATGAATAAAGTCCTTCTTTCTTTCTCCCCAATACTCATCTGTTGGACATTGGTCTTTCTGTGGGAAGAGCTTTTGAACCTGGGTTTGGTTACAATATGTGACAGAATCATAGGATGCCTGGTGTGCATACCCCTTACTTCCTAGTTATCTCAGACTTCTTTGGGCCTCAGGTTCCCTATCTATAAAAAATAATAATAGGGTTATTTCAAGAAGATTGAATGAGATATCACATGTACAACATTCACTATGTAAAAAGTCAATAATGCTGGCTCTAATGTTACCCATTACTATAGTTTGCACAACCATTTATAAATAACTCATTTTGAAATCTTTGTTTTCCCCTTCCGTGATGGGCTAGGAATTCTACCTCTCCCCTTCTTTTTGTTAGTAATAAAATGCCAAGTTTAAATCAACCCAACTATCCAGCTAGAGGCTTTCCTACAGGGTGGCAAGAATAAGACCAAGATCTGGTCAATGAACCAGTGCAATTTCCAGGCCTGCTACATCCTCTTCCAATTCCTGTAAGCTTGAACAAGGAGACTTGGGGCTAGTGGAGCAATATGACGTGGACCCAGATTCCCATAAGATCTTGTGGAACAGTTGTGACATAACCCCAAGCTTGGACCACCTACCTACCTCTGAACTGTCACAAGAGAAATACCCTGTTTTGTTTGAATATCTGTTCCCAGAATCTCTTAGCTGAATTAATACATGTCCCAAACTCTTATCTTCAATTACTGCCACACTTGTCTCAGACTCCTCAAACTCAAGACCTGGGAAAAAACCAACATTATCAGAGCTCCCTGCATATGTGCTCTTTGTGCATTCCTAAACTCAGAGAATGCCCCAGGTATTTCTTGATAACAGTCCTATTTATCCTCGAATCAGAAGAATGTCATTCCACTCACAGAAACTCCATGGCCTGCTACACTTGTATCTCCTCCGTGGTCCCCCACCTCTTATCCCAGCTATCCTGGCTTTAGATGCTTTTTGCTTTCTAAGTTAGCTCTGCCTCCAATTTCACACCTTACAATGCAGCTTCATTATCTTTCCTACATTGGATCCCTTCATGCTACCTGTCTACAAAATCCCAGTGAGCCTTTCTCAGATGCCTCCACTCAGGTTCTAATCTGCTTCCTGCACACACTCAGGTACACTTCCCTCCAACTCTTTGCACTTGCTCTCTTTTCCTCGACCTACAATGCAGCTTCCTAAACATGGTAAAAAATCATGTTTTTCAAAGTTTCCAATCTACTGTAGACTAATACTTTGTTTTTTTTTCTATCAGGGATTGAACTCAGGGGCACTCGACCACTGAGCCACATCCCCAGCCCTATGTTGTGTTTTATGTAGAGACAGGGTCTCACTGAGTTGCTTAGCGCCTCGCCATTGCTGAGGCTGGCTTTGAACTCGTGATTCTCCTGTCTCAGCCTCCCTAAGTGCTGGGATTACAGGCGTGTGCCATCGCGCCTGGTTAGACTAATACTTTTATAAAATTATGTTTATTCTTTCTTCTTCTTCTTTTTTTTTTTTTCGTGCTGGGATTGAACCCAGGGCCTTGTGCATGAGGCAAGCACTCTACCAACTGAGCTATATCCCCAGCCACGTTTATTCTTTTTTTTTTTTTTTTTTTTTTAAATATTTTTTTAGTTGTAGATGGACACAATGTCTTTATTTTATTGCTCTGTATGTGGTGCTGAGGATCGAACCCAGGGCCTCACGCATGCGAGGCAAGCGCTCTACCGCTGAGCTACAATCCCAGCCCCACGTTTATTCTTAATTCTGGTCCCCATCTTGTTATAACAGGTAATAGCTGATCTACACTAGTTCATGAACCACACTTCACACCGATCTAGATTAACTATCCCTTCTCCCTGCCAGATGAACTTCAAAGTTCAGCCGTCTCTACTACCTCTACTATGCCATCCCTAATGTTACGGTCCATGATCACATTCTGTTCAACACACCCACCTTTTTCATGCCCCTGTTGTAACTTATCACATTACTACAGTTTCCTACTAAATATCAAGGAGTACCAAGCTCTTTGAAGTCAGGGATGTATCCAATTCATCCTGTATCCCAAGCCTTGTTCCTGTCATGTGGTAACTTAGAAATCTAATTAGCAAATGAATGAGACCAACACACATCTGTGGCAATATGCAGAAAATCAGAAACTATAACAACTTTAAACAGACCTTTAATGACTGGGGTGGGTTTAGGACTAAAAGTGAATGGTCTAGGTTAAGACAAAAGCGGAGAGCTCAGTAGGCTGTCTGAGACTGCTGCTGGCGGTAGCCTCCCCGGCGCATGTAGCCCTCGTTTTTGCGGTAGCCATCCTTCTGGTCTGCAGCGAAGAGGTGGAAAGAAAGGGCAGGGCATGAACGCAGGGGAAAGGGAGTAGAGGGCTAGGGTACTGGGAGAGGACAGGGGACTGGACTCACTCACCTCGGAAGTAGCCGCCATAGGTACCCTGCTTGTGGTCAAACACCCGTTCATTATTCTCCACCAGGCTGCCCAGTTTCTCGGCCAGCTGTAAAGCCAGGTTCTGCTGGGCAGTGGGCTCAGTGCGGTGCATCACCACTGTCTGTGTTGGCTGGTCTAGGGAGGCCTGATGAAATCAAGGCAGAAGAAGGGAGGTGACACCAATAAGACCCTTCCAGCCTGCTCGTTCCATGACCCCACCCGCCGTTACCATCACCTGGCCCTTACCATCAACTCCTCATTAATGATCATCTTGCTGATGATGGAGTGCACAGTGGGAAGATCCAGCTCGAACATGTCGGACAGCGTCTCCATGCTGGGGAGAAGGAAAGCAGGGAGTAGGGCAGTCAGTCCCTTGACTACAAAGCTGGGGGCTCTCTGCATTCCCAGAGCCCATCCTACCTGATGGAATCATAGACACTGCTGTAGGTGAAGAGGTAGGTCCTCAAGGATTCTTCCTGGATCTTCCTGGGGGAAGAGGGCAGAAGAGGAGGAGGTCCTCAGGGAAGGAGACCAGCCAGTCTTTTCCTTCCCACCTACCACAACCTCCTGTGCTCACCTAACCAGCATGGTGCGGACTTTGTCAGCCTCGGGGAACAGGTCCCACACTTTCCCATTCATCTTCTCATTAATGATGAAACTGTGGCAGGTCTTCCAGTCACCCATCTTCATGGCCTTGGAGGCAGCAACCACATGTTCCCTCATGGACTCAGGGGGACCTGAAAGTTGGGAATGAGGCAGAGTCTAGACATACTTGGGGGACCAGGGCTCCTGCCCCATGAGCACTGCTCAGGAAGGAACGTAGGCCAGAAGGGCAAACAACTAGACTAGACAGTCTCCCAGCGCTCCACTAAAAAGTAATGAGGCTGGGCGCAGTGGCGCACGCCTGTCATCCCAGCACTTTGGGAGGCTGAGACAGGAGAATCGTGAGTTCAAAGCCAGCCTCAGCAATGGCAAGGTGCTAAGCAACTCAGCGAGACCCTGTCTCTACATAAAACACAAAATAGGGCTGGGGATGTGGCTCAGGGGTCAAGTGCCCCTGAGTTCAATCCTTGGTATCAAAAAGAAAAAAGTAATGGGGACTGTACAAGTCACTTGGTATCTGAATACGTTTACTTGGGTTTGGAGAAAACCAGTCATTCTTTTATCACCTTCATGATTTTTGCCATATCCATACACTGACAGCAGCTTATTATTATTGAAAGAGGTTAATTATTTTCCTTAAAAAATTCAGCCTTAGACTGGATGTGGTAGCACACACCTGTGAACCCCAGAGACTTAGGCAGTTGAGGAAGGATGATTGTAAATTCAAGATCAGCCTGAGCAATTTAGCAAGGCCCTAAGCAACTTAGCAAGACTTCATTTCAAAATAAAAATAAAAAGCGCTGGGTATGTGGCTCAGTGGTAAAGCACCCCTGAGTTAAATCCTCGGTACCAAAATAAGTTCAGCCTCAATTTAAATCATCCCAGGCTTGATGTACTGATTATGAATTCAGACCCCCAAATACTTTCTTGAGAGATGAGCCAGGAACACCACAAACCAAAATTAACTGGAATTCAGGGTAAACAAAGTCCAAAAGTGCTAAGACTGGAATTTAACATGGCAGACACCAGAATAGGCACAGCAAGTTCAAATGTGTTACACTCATCAGGACCAAACAATGTATGAATAGAACTAAGTGTAAGAAAAAATACACACCTTCTTAGACTAGCCTCTATCATAACACTGTTGCAAAGGCAAATTTAGAGGCTCCAGAAATACCTTTCTACAAATAAAAGTGCGCTGAAATAGAAACTGCTTTTTGACTGCATCAGGACTAACAGAGTCAGGGACTGAATAAGCCAGAGAACCCTTCCCTACATCTTCAATTTAGCTTTTGCCAAGGCTATCTCCATGGGAAGGCAGCCCTAGGGTTGCCAGATCCACCTAAGATGTGAGAATTTCAGATTTTCAATGGAATTTTCTCCATCAAATAAGACATCATTATGTAAATCAAACCAAATTTGCCTCAGGACTACACTTAAGGATGTCATCTGCAGGACCAGTAGAGGATTATGTGTAGGGTGAGTACATAGCAACAGTGAGTTTGGCTCAAGTCCTTCCATTCACCAACTGCATAGAAAGGGCACAGTTCAACTCCTTCCCCAGTAATCACAACTCATTCTGTCCTTGTATGAAGAGCAAAAGTGATCAGAGCAAAGACTGAGAATGTAGCTCAATGGTAAAGTCCCTGTTTAGCATTAAGGCTCTGGGTTTGAAACCTAGCAGCAAGTGTGTGCACAAGCATACACACAGAGCGATCAAAGGAGTCACTCAATATGAAGGGAGAGAAAAAGGGTTAGAGGCACATATTGGCTGTGTTAAAGTTGTGCAAGTCACTAACTTCTCTGTGTCTCAGTTTCTACATCAGGAAAAAGGATTAAATAAGAGAACTTGTATCACAGTGCCATTTCTAAAACAGATGAAACAAGTTTTCATTTGTAAAACATTTAGAACAGTGCCAAACAGAGAAGGTATCATTAAACCAAATGGAATCACTAAGTGGGAGAGTCACCCCTTTAACTTCTCTGAATACTTAATCATAACCAAACAGCAAAGGAAGTGGGCTGCACCACAGAGGTCCACACTCACCCAGCAAGGGCTGTCGCTCGCCCACTCGCAGCTGGTGATGGAACTGCTTGCTGATCATGCGGCGTCGAGCGTCGCTCTCATGGGCAGCCATGTAGGGGATCTCCAGGAGCATGGCAGACACCAGATACACACACTCCAGCAGCTCCAGGTTAATGTGCAGGTGAAAGGGCACCTGACGGCGCCGCTCCACCTTCTCCTGCTCCTGGTTGCGCTCCTGTAGGCTGCGCAGCAGCAGACCCTGGCCCAGAAGTTCCTTGGCTCGGCCACTCGACTGGATGTCCAGCAGTGCATTGTGTGCATCTTTGGTCAGGCCTTGGCGGAAGGCACAGATGCCCAGCTGTACCATGGTGCGGTTGTAGAGGATCTGGGGGAACAGAGTAATGCACTCAGGTGTCTGCCACAGGCAAGTTGTTCATTTAGTCAACAAATTTAAAGCATCTACTATGTGCTGAGTAGGCAGCCATGGCCTACGGATATAGAACAAAGTAACTACACTATGAAAATGATTAATGTTACAGAGAGAAATAAAATAGAAGAGGAAGAAAGGAGTCTGTGTGGTGATGGTGGCTTGCTTTCTTTTCTTTTTTCCTTTTTGCAGTCCTGGAGATTGAACCCAGGTGTGCTTGACAACTAAGCTACACTTTCCCTCCCCTGGCTTTTTACTTTGACACAAGGTCTTGTTAAGACGTTGAGGCTGACCTCAAATGTGTGATCCCCTTCTGCCTTAGCCTACCAAGTAGAGGCTTACAAGCATCCTCACTACGCCCACCACTTCATGTTAATGATTTTTGGGTGGGGGTGGGTAGCAGAAAATTAACCTAGCGACACTTAACCACTGAGCCACATCCTCAGTCTTTTATTTTTCATTTTGAGACAGGTTCTCCCTAAGGTGCTTGGGGCCCTGCTGAGGCCGCCTTTGAACTTGGGATCCTCCTGCCTCAGCCTCCTGAGCTACTGGGATTACAGGCATGCACCACCGTGCCCAACCATGTTAAGGATTGTAAGAAGGGAAACCACAGCAAATTTTTTGAGCAAAAAGGTGATATAATCTGACTTAACAGGGTTACTCTATCTTCTGTACTAAGACTAGCACACAGAGACTGATGGACACAAAGGAAAGTAGCAAAGAGAGAGATGAGGAGGAAGATGGTTGTTTTGACCAGAAGGAAGGAATGGAAGTGATAACAAGTGGTTAGAGAGAGAGATTTTGGACAAAGATGGCTGGGGAATCAGATGTGGTATATGAGAGGAAAAACAAGAATCAAGGATGACTGAGGTTTCTGGCCTAAGCAAATGGAAAGATGGATTTGCCACTAATTAAGATAGAGAAGATTTTAAGTAGAAGAGATTTGCAGAGGATCTGGGGGAACAGAGTAATGCACTCAGGTGTATTGTGAATTCGAAGCCTATCTTAATAATTTAGCAAGGCCCTAAGCCGGGCGCGGTGGCTCGCGCTTGTAATCCCAGCACTTAGGGAGGCTGAGACAGGAGAATCGCGAGTTCAAAGCCAGCCTCAGCAATGGTGAGGCACGAAGCAACTCAGTGAGACCCTGTCTCTACATAAAACACAAAATAGGGCTGGGGATGTGGCTCAGTGGTCGAGTGCCCCTGAGTTCAATCCCCAGTACCAAAAAAAAAAAAAAAAAAAAAA
>CM053415.1:16342644-16367766 GCA_028644305.1 Xerus rutilus | reverse complement strand
ACCACTGAGCTACATCTCCAACCCTCTTTTATGTTGAATTTTGAGAGAGGGTCCTGCTAAATTTCTTGGGGCCCTGCTAAACTGCTGAAGCTGGCTTTGAACTTGGGATCCTCCTGTCTCGATCTCCTGAGTCTCTGGGATTATAGGCATTTGACACCACACCCAGCTATTTTCGTTTACTTTATGTGAGTTTTATATTCCCATATAATCCCTGAGCTCCTTGAAGGCAGGAATGGAGTCTTCTAAGTCTAGTGCTAGGGTTTGAATGTCCTCTCCCAAACTCACATTGAAATGTCATTACCATTGTGATGATATTAAGAGGTGGGACCTTTAAGAGGGAATTAGGTTACGAGGACCCTGCCTATATGAATAAATGAGTGCCATTATCAGGGGACTGAGATCCCAATAAAAAGATAAGTTTGTCCCATTGGCTCAGGAGGCTGAGGCAGGAGGATCACAAGTTCAAAACCGACCTCAGCAATTTAGTGAGTCCCTAAGAAACCCTGTCTTAAAATAAAAATAAAAAATAGGGCTGGGAGCCGGGCGTGGTGGTGCAAGCCTGTAATCCCAGCACTTAGGGAGGCTGAGACGGGAGAATCGCAAGTTCAAAGCCAGCCTCAGCAACGGTGAGGCGCTAAGCAACTCAGTGAGACCCTGTCTACATAAAACACAACATAGGGCTGGGGATGTGGCTCAGTGGTCGAGTGCCCCTGAGTTCAATCTCCAGTACCCCTCCCCGCCCAAAATAGGGCTGGCGATGTGCCTCAGTGGTTAAGTGCCCCTTAACCACTGAACCAGAATTCAGTCTCTGGTACCAGAAAAAAAAAAGTATAAGTTTGGGCCCCTTCCTGGCTCTGTCTTTCAACTAGCTGGCCCTTCTGCCTCCTGCCTTCTGCTATAGAATGATAAAGCACAAAGGCCCTTGACCGAAGCCAGGGCCCTGCCTTACACTTCCCAGCCTCCAGAACCAGCAGCCAAATAAGCTGCTTTCCTTACAAATTACCCAGTTTGTGCTATTTAGCCCTAGCAGCAGCAAAGGGACTAAGATATGTTAATATCCCTTCAATGCATTTCACATAGTTTTGAGTTCAAGAACATGTTTTTCTTATTATTGAAAGACAACATACATACAGCTAAGTGAACCTGCAAATCAATCACTGGTTTGTCTTTTATCAGCATCTACAGGTGGTCCTTGACTTATGATGGGGCTTATCCCAATAACCCCACTGTAAATTGAAAATTTTGTAAGTTGAAATGCATTTAACATATCTAAACCAAATATCAATAGCTTAGCCTAGACTACCTTAAATATGCCAAGAACATTAAATTAGCCTACAGTTTAGCAAAATCATCTAATGTGAATTGAGCCAGGGGCACTCTATCCCCAAGCCACATCCCCAGCCCTTTTTATTCTTGATTTTGAGACAGGGTCTTGCTAAATTGCTGAGGCTGGCCTTGAACTTACAATCCTCCTGCCTCGGCCTCCCGAGTTGCTGGGCTTACAGGCGTGTGCCACTGTACCCAGTTCACATCATTTCTTGAATCCTGCATGGTTAGTGAAAAGCACAGCGACTGCAGGGGTGAGCTTTACTATGGTGAAGCCAAAAAGTTGTAACGAACCATGATAAGTCAGGGAGCAGCTCTATTAGTTTTGCCTGTTCTTGAACTTCAGATAAATATATTGAGATATGTGCTCTTTTACGTGAGATGCAGCCGTGTTGTGATGTGTACTGATACAGTAGTTCATTCTGTTTTGATTGCTGAATGATCTTCAATTGTGTAACTATGCTACAATATATTTATTTTGTTGATTTGATCTTCAGTTTAGGGCTATTATAAATAAAGATCTCATCAACATTTTTCTACAAGTGTTTTTTATCTTGGGTGGGATAGCTGGGTCATAGAGTAAGTGTATATTTAGTCTCAGTAAATGCTGCCATAATCTAAGCATATTTACTAAGGAGGAAAAAGGAGCTGGGCGTGGTGGCGCATGCCTGGAATGTCAGCTACTCTGAAGGCTGAAGCAGGAGGACTGCCTGGACACCATAGTGAGATCCTGTCTCAAAATAAAAAGGGTTAAGGGTATAGCTCAGTGGAAGAGAACTTGCCAACATGTGCAAGGCCCTGGGTTCAATCCTTCGTACTGCAAAAAAGGAAAGAGGAAAAAAAAAAAAAGGAATGCACTTCTAATAGATATTTGTATTGAAGTATGCAAATGCTGAGACCTAGTTTCCCTAGAAGATATAATAAGGTGGCCAGAGGGATTTGCACCTACTTGAAACAACAGCTTTGACAGCTGGAATTTATGAGAAAAAAAACGTAACGTGAAAAATTTTGACCTTCTTTCTTTGTATTTGACATTTAAAAATAAGTATGTTACGTCTCAAAATAAAAATTTAAAAGATCTGGGGATGTAGCTTGTGGTAGAGCACTTGCCTAGCTTGGTGAAGCCTTGGGTACAATCCCCAGTACCACACACACGCACAATTAAGTATGTGTAATATAGTTAGCATTTGTATACATGCTTAGGTTCAAAAGGGTAAATGAGGCAGCTACAGTGGGGCTGGGAAATAATAAGTTTTGCTCTGGGTGTTGCTTTTCAGAGAGTGTTTTCCAAAGGTGACAAACAGCTCTTGGTAAAGATTCAAACAAATGCCAAGGACAGTGGTGCACACCTGCAATCCCAGTGATTCCAGGGCTGAGGCGGGAGGATTGCAAGTTGGAGGCCAGCCTCAACAATTTAGCAAGACCCTGTCTCAAAATTAAAAAAAAAAAAAAGGACTGGAGATGCAGCTCAGTGATCAAGTGCCTCTGGGTTCAATCCCCAGTCCAAAAACTAAAAAATTTAAAATGATTCAAAAGATTCAAATAAAACAAAATACAATCTTCCCTCTGTGTGCATAATGTCCTAGCTCAGGCTGCTTTAACAATACTATAAACCAGGGGGCTTAAACATTTATTTTTCACGGTTCCGGAGGTTGGGAAGTCCAAGGTCAAGGTGCTAGCAGATTTAGTGTCTGGTGAGGTCCGTCTTCTGGTTTGCAGAAAGTCATCCTCTTGCTGTATTCTCACATGGTGAAGAGAAAGATCACCTCTCTTTTTATAAGGGCATTAATGCCACCATGAAGTCCCCATCTTCCTGATCTAATCTAACCCTAGTTATCTCCCAAAGGCCTCAACTCCTAATTCCACTACACTAGGGAGTCAATACATGAATTTGGGGGAGGGACACAAACATTTAGTTCATACCAACAGGACAGTCGTATCCCTGAAAAATTCAGTGTTCACTAAAACCAAGAGAAGGGGCTGGGATTGTAGCTCAGCGGTAGAGCGCTTGCCTTGCATGCGTGAGGCCCTGGGTTCGATCCTCAGCACCACATACAAAACAATAAAATAAAGACATTGTGTCCATCAACAACTAAAAATATATATATATATTAAAAAAAAAAACAAGAGAAATATTCCACTTACAAAATGAAGTTAGACTTTTGGCATATATTGTTAGATGTCTTAGGGAGGACACTGAAAAGCCACTCAAATATAGAACAATTCCTGTACACAGCAGGATGGCATGGCCCTTAGGCTCTAAGGACACTACCGTCATACACAGATTCAAAATCCCCACGAATTTCCAATGTAACCCTAGGGGGCAGTATCACCCCATTGAGAACAACTGTTCCACATCTGTTCAATACAGTAAAAAGCCACTGTGACTGGTTAAATTTAACCTAAGAAATTGACAAAATTAAAAGTTCAGTTTCAGCTGGGCGTGGTAGCTCAAGCCTGTAATCCCAGCACTTAGGGAGGCTGAGACAGGAAAATCGCGAGTTCAAAGCCAGCCTCAGCAACGGCGAGGCACTAAGCAACTCAGTGAGACCCTGTCTCTACATAAAACACAAAATAGGGCTGGGGATGTGGCTCAGTGGTCGAGTGCCCCTGAGTTCAGTCCCTGGTGCCAAAAAAAAAAAAGACTTCAGTGTAAGAGCTAGTGGGGTGTGGTGGTGCATGCTTGTAATTCCAGCTACTCAGGAGGCTGAGGTAAAAGCATCACAAGTTTGAGGCCAGCCCGGGCAACTTAGTGAGACTGTCTCAAACAAATATTAAGGGGTCTGGGAATATAGCTAAGTTGGTAGAGTGCTTGCCTCTCATGCACAAGGCCCTGGGTTCAATCCTTGGCACCATCAAAAAAAAAAAAAAAAGAATTTAAAAAAGGGCTGGTGTAGTTTAGCACTTGCCTAGCATGTGCCAGCCTGGGGTTCAATCCCAAGCACTGCAAAATAATAAAGAAAGAGAGAAAATTAGGAATTTGGCAACAGTTTCTTAGATGTCACCCAAATCACAAGCATCCAGCTGGACATGGTGGCACATGCCTGCTACCCCAGCAACTCAGGGTAACAATTTTTTGGTATGAGTGATATTGCTACAAACATTGATCTTGGATAATATCTAGGAATACAATTGCTGGGTCTCAAAGTAATTCTGTTTAATCCTTTGAGAAACTGCCAGACTCTTCTCCAAAATGGCTGTACCGAGGATGAAATGGTTGAGGTAGGAGGATCACAAGTTCCAGACCAGCCTCAGTAACTTAGCAAGACCCTGTCTCAAAATAAAAAGGATGTAGCTCAGTGCTAAAGCACTCCTGGGTTTAATCTCCAGTCTAAAAAATTAAAAATAAGGATTCAAACAAAACAAAATACAATCTTCCTTCAATGCACATGATGCTGGGAGAGCATGTGACCACTAAGCTACACACCAGCCCTGAAGGTCCAATTTAAAAATGGGCAGGTATCTGGATAGACATTTCTCAAAGGAGGTATGCGTATGACCAATGAGTACATGAGAAGTTCAACATCATCAATCATCAGGGAAATGAAAATCAAAACCACAGTGAGATCTCACATTCTCTAGAATGGCTATAATAAAACAAAAACCAAACCAATAAACCACATACACCCACAAAAATGGGAAATAGTCAAGTATTGGTGATGATGTGGAGAAAGGCGAACCCTCACCCACCACACAGGTATGGAAACTCATGTGGGCATTTTGTTTTGTTTGGTACCAGGGATTGAACCCAGGGGTGCTTTACCACAGAGCCACATCTCCGGCCCTTTTTATTTTTTAATTTTAATTTTAATTTTTATCCTCCTGAGGCAGGAGGATCACAAGTTCCAGGATGATTTTTATTTTGAGACAGGGTCTCACTAAGTTGCTGAGGCTGACTTTGAACTTGCAATCCTCCAGCTTCAGCCATTCCATCCTCGGTACAGCCATTTTGGAGAAGAGTCTGGCAATTTCTCAAAGGATTAAACAGAGTTACTTTGAGACCCAGCAATTGTATTCCTAGATATTATCCAGGATCAATGTTTGTAGCAATATCACTCCTACCAAAAAATTGAAACTCAAGTGTTCATCAACTAACAAGTAGAAAAACAAAATGCTATGTATTGGAATGGGATACTATTCTACCATAAAAAGGAATAAAGTACTATAACATGGAAATAATTATTGCTATGTACTACAAGGTTGGAAACTACTGTGCAAGACAGATATTGTGGTGCACGCCTATAATCCCAGCAGCTCTGGAGGCTCAGGCAGGAGGATTGCAAGTTCAAAGCCAGCCTCACCAACTTAGCGAGGCCCTAGGCAACTTAGGCCCTGTCTCAAAATAAAAAATAAAAAAGGGCTGGGGATGTGGCTCAGTGGTTAAGTGCCCCTGGGTTCAATCCCTGGTACCAAAAAAAAAAAAAAAAAAAAAAGAAAGAAAGAAAGAGAAAAAAACCCTCAAAACACAAAAATTATTTTTGTGTTGGGAAAAAATGTGTATAGATGGAACCACAGAATGAAAGAATGAATTAATAAAGCCTCAAAGACAGGTCAGAAGTCTGCTGCAATGCTTTCTTTCTTTCTTTTTAAAAATATTTTGTTTAGTTGTAGATGAACACAATATCTTTATTTATTTTATGTGGTGGTGAGGATCGAACCCAGTGCCTCACGTATGTGAGGCAAGCGCTCAATCGCTGAGCCATAACCCCAGCCCCTGCAATGCTTTCTTTATACACTCATATATACATTTATAACATGCACATATATATAAACACACATATTTGTGTGTGCGTGTGTGTTTCAAAATGGCCTTGCATAATTTTTATAATACGTTTTTTAGAAAGAAAGAACTGCACAAGAAGTCAGTTGATAAAATAAGCATTTATTCAGAGGGCATAATGCTGTGAGGAAACTCCCGAGACCGGCTTGAGAGTGGGAGACGATGGTCCCATGGTCAAGGGGAACAGGTCTTAGCACTTCCCACCCCACAAGCCTGGCAGGGAAGGCCTGGCAGAACTCAGGGATGGGCGCTGGGACAGGCCTGGCCATCTGACCTGCCCAAACGTCAGTCTGTCCTGTGTACCAACCAGCCAGAGCGTCAGGGCAGACGGCAGAGGAAGTCATGCACAGGCAGGGCGAGGACCCCTGACAGGGAGATCCCCAGGGTGTCAGAGATACAGGCAGCTGCCATGGCAAACTCTCGGTGCTGGTCACTGGTCTGGGAGAGCAGAGAGCATGGGTGAGGCTTCAGTGCTGGGGTCTCTGCTCCGGACTCCCTCAGAGAGGCCCCACAGCCCTCGCCGGCTGGTACTGACCTCCAGAGCAATGTTGTGGAAGGTGTTCACATAGGCCGCACCCCCCAGGAGCCCCTCGTAGAGGATGATCAGGAAGACGATGTAGATGCTCGGCAGGAAGGCCAACAAAACATCTGCCAGTAGGAAGGCCAGGTTGAGGAACTGTGGGCACAGGTGAAGGGGAGGTCAGGTGGGACCACTGCACGGCCAGAGGGAGGCCAGGCATCTCATTCAGAGGCCCCTATTTCTAGGACTCACTGGTGAGGGACACAGCTGACAGGCTGAATAAAATCTCAACACCCAGCTGGACCCACAGACTCAGATCCGGGGTAGGCTTTTGCCTTACCCTCTCTCCAGTACCCTCTCCCCCTGTAGGTCCGTCCCCTTTTCCTTTTGCTCTCTTTGTTCCTACTGCCTGGAGTGCTGTCCCACCTTCCCTCACTTGGAATCTCAGCTTGATCAGGATAAGGGTCACTCCCACGACTTCATTTCCGTCTTCCAATGGCTCCTTGAACAGAGCGTTCCCCTCCCCATTTACCAGTCAGACCAGTGGTCTAGGGAGCCCTTGGCAACATCCAGAGGCATTTCTGGTTGTCACAACTGGGGTGTTGCCCCTGCCATCAAGTGGGGAGAGCCTAGGGATGCTGCTAAATACCCTACCGTGCACAGGACAGGCCCCCATAACAGAGAATTATCCAGTCCCAAGTCAAGAGCGCTGAGGTGGAAAAACCCTGTTTGGATATTCCCACTTCTTTTAGGAAACCTCCTTGACCCCTATCTGAAGATGCAGGTCCCTTCTTTGTGTCCCAGTCCATGAGTAGGATCCCTGGAGGCCTTGTTAAATATGTGCCATGCAGGCCTCCCCCTAAAAGGTCCTTAATTCAGTAAGGGCGAGGTGGGTTCGGGGACCTGCATTAAAAAGAACACACCCTGGTAACGCTAACGTGCCAGGTGACACCACAAACCCATTCTGTAATGGAATGGCAATAAATGATTTTGGTCCCTAATTCTATGAAACAGCTTTGGTTAAAAGTATACCTCAAGCCGGGCGCCGTGGCTCAAGCTTATAATCCCAGCACTTTAGGAGGCTGAGACAGGAGAATCGTGAATTCAAAGCCAGCCTCAGCAACAGCAAGGCGCTAAGCAACTCAGTGAGACCCTGTCTCTACATAAAACGCAAAATAGGGCTGGTGATGTGGCTCAGTGGTCGAGTGCCCCTGAGTTCAATCCCTGGTACCAAAAAAAAAAAAGTTTACCTCAAACCATAAGCTACATGTTTCAGCAGCATCTTGCAAATGCTGATGCCAAATTTGGGACTTTGTGGGTACAAGCCCTGAGCTGGCAACACTGCTTACATAAATAAGGAGGAAGGTTACAGAATATTTACAAGTCATTGTCATAATATCAAAATATAAGCTATACAGAATTGAGTTCTTAATTTTTTTTTTTTTTTTTTTTTGGTCCTTGGGTTTGAACCCTGAGGTGCTTAAAACACTGGGCTACACCCCCAACTTTTTTTTTTTAATTTTGATACAGGGTCTTGCTAAATTCCTGAGGCTGGCCTTAAACTTGTGATTCTCCTGCCTCAGCCTCCCAAGTTGCTGAGATTATGGATGTGCACCACGGTGCCCAATAGTTCTTAAATTTTAAGGACAAAGGATATTCCTTTAACATATGTTATGTACCCTTATTTGTTATATATCCTTTAGGCTTTGGATTTCAGATTTTTTTCAGATTTTGGAGTATTTGCATATATCTTTGGGGGAGAGGACCCAAATCTAAACACAAAATTCACTTGTGTTTCTGATAAACCTAACACACGTTGCTTGAAAGTACTTTGATACAGTATTTCTAATAATTTTGTGCATGAAACAAAATTTCATGGTATAAGATTTTCTACTTGTGGTTGCCTCTCTGTGCTCAAAAAGTATCAAATTTTGGAACACTTAAGAGTTTCAGATTAGGGACACACAGTCTGAAGTGGAAGGCTTATTTTAACAATTACCTTCAGGGGGTGCTGGGGTTGTGGCTCAGTGGTAGTGTGCTTGCCTGGCATGTGTGAGGCTCTGGGTTTGATTCTTTTTTTTTTTTGGTACTGGAGATTGAACTCAGGGGCACTCGACCACTGAGCTACATCCCCAGCCCTATTTTGCGTTTTATGTAGAGACAGGGTCTCACTGAGTTGCTTAGTGCCTTGCTGTTGCTGAGGCTGGCTTTGAACTCATGATTCTCCTATCTCAGCCTCCCTAAGTGCTGGGATTACAGGCTTATGCCACTGCGCCTGGCTCTGGGTTTGATTCTTAGCACCACATAAAAATAAATAAACAAAATAAAGGTCCAGACAACTAAAAATATATATATATATTAAAACAAATAAACAAACAAACAAAAAAACCCAATTACTTTCAGGAGCTGTAGTCTTGCAACTTTGAAATAACGAGTGCTGGTCATGTCACATTCCTTCAATTAGACCACTGCAGAGAATGGGGTGTGTTCACTAAAAACTATAGGTGACTATTTGCCAAGGATAATTGAATTTGGTCACCAGAAATCATTTACTAAGATAGGTAATCCTTTGACCACAATGTCACTGATTTTATTATAATTAGCATCCAGAATGAAAAAACTGTACATTTTCCTATATGTAGAAATATGATTTGAAATCTTGTCTCTTTCCCAGCAGCTTGGAAGGCTGAGGCAGGAGGATCCTGAGTTCAAAGCCAGCTTTAGCAACTTAGCAAGGCCCTAAGTAATTTAGTGAAACCCTGTCTTAAAATAAAATATAAAAGAGCTGAGATGTGGCTCAGCGGTTAAGCACCCCTGGGTTCAGTCACTGATACCAAAAAAAAAAAAGAAAAAAGAAATCCTGTCTCTGCATGAGGCATGTATAAATAATCATTGAATAAGTGCCTCTAACTGATTAAGACACAACTCAAACTGTCGTCCTACTGTTCTCGTCATCTCTACTTCTATCAACTACTCTGAGAAATAGATGCTGACCCACAACTGGTTTATTTATTTTTTATTTTCTGCAGTGCTGAAGATCAAACCCAGGGCCTTACATATACTAGGCCAATAAGTGCTCTATCACTGAGCTACAGCCCCACTCCTCCACATCTGATTTACAGATGAGGAAATTAAGGCTCAGAGAGGTTCAGAGACCTGTCCTGAGTCACACAGCTACTGAGTACAGGTGGGATTTACATGCAGATTTGCCTGTCTCTTGGGGCCACACATTTTACTTGGGACCCTTGTAGCCTGTGGTCCCTCTGCTTAGAAATGCAAGTTCACAATAAACACTTCCTGAGGAGGGAGGGAAGCAGCAAGGCCCAGGGAAGCTGGGAGCCCAGGTATGAATGGAGGATGGCAAGGAGCCTAGTACCTGCAGCAGGGCCAGGACCCAGATGAAGCGGATGCGACAGCAGCGGAGAGAAGAGCGGGAGGCGAAGACGCCGGCCTGGTACAGCATCTGGTACCTGAGGGGAGGCAGGGAGAGGAAGCGCCTCCGGGTGCCAGCTGGGCAGGGCAGCCACATGACCCCAGGTACCCATCATCAAGGGGCCTCCCGGCCCACTGTCCCCCTGCCACCTTCTGTTCCACCTCTCACCAGCGGTACTGCTGAGCATGACTCAGGGATGTGTTCCGGAAAAACAGCAGCTCATACTGCAGCAAAAACCAGACAGGAGAGATGGATGCGGACGGTAGGTCCAGCGGCCTCTTCCACACCCCTCCCAACACCTCTCACTCACAAGTCCCTGGTTGATAAAATACTCGGCAAAGTAGACCAGCACCAAGGGGACGATGTAGCACAGCAGACCCTGCAAGAGTTGGCAGGTGTAAGCAGAAGGCTGGGGGGAGTCACCACCCACAGGGCACACACTGCAGCCCCCGCTCAGACCTTGAACACCGTCCACCTTTCCTGGAGGGAGAGGTTCCAGCTGGAGCCTGTAGGGGAGTGGGGACAGAGGGATGGAGGAAGTCAGAATGCTGAGGAGCTGAGGACTTGCCTAGGGGCGCCGGTGGGCCAGAAGCACCAGCCAACGTAGCAGTGTGAACACACTTAAAAGGCTGGGGAAGCCAGGCACCGTGGCACATGTCTATAATCCCAGCGGCTCGGAGGATCGTGAGTTCAAAGCCAGCCTCAGCAAGGCACTAAGCAACTCAGTGAGACCCTGTCTCTAAATAAAATACAAAACAGGGCTGGGGACATGGCTCAGTGGTTGAGTGCCCCTGAGTTCAATTCCTAGTACTGAAAAAAAAAAAAAGGCTGGTAGAATACTTGCCAAGTATATTCTATTCTCAGCACCAAAAACAAAAAAACATGTTAGCCAGGTACAATGGTACATGCCTGGAGTCCAGATATTCAAGAGGCTGAGGACAGAGGATCACTTGAGCCTAGGAGTTCAAGGTCAGCCTGAGCAACATAGAGGGATCCCACCTCAAAATAAATAAATAAGCTGGGCATGGTGGCACACGCCTGTAATCCCAGCACTTTGGGAGGCTGAGACAGGAGAATGGCGAGTTCAAAGCCAGCCTCAGCAACGGCGAGGCGCTAAGCAACTCAGTGAGACCCTGTCTCTACGTAAAACACAAAATAGGGCTGGGGATGTGGCTTAGTGGTCGAGTGCCCCTGAGTTCAATCTCCGGTACCAACCAACCAACCAACCAACCAACCAACCAACAAATAAATAAAAGTAAACTCGATGAAACCTCTTCATATCTCTGTATACACCTCAACAGCCTAGCTGTCCCTTCTGCTTCTAGAACGTCCAAACTCATTCACACTGCAGGGTCATAGCTCCCCGTGTTCCCTCTGCTTGGAACCTGTCCACAATCAAGTCTCAGCCCAAACGTTACCTTCTCCAAAATGCCTTCTCCGAAGTAGAACATTCGCTAAAGGAGAATGCCCAATCCTCCCCCACGTCCCTTCAACTGTCACTGCATCATATCACTGTTTTATGTCCTTCCCGTGCTAGTCAGTCAATGTGAATATAAAAACACCTTTTTTTTTGGACTCATTGGTTCGCTTATGAACTGCCTCATTTCCTCGTCGTGGGCATTCACTGTCCCCTGAGCAGTCAGAATGTCTGGCACAGCTGGTACTCAGTAAGTAGCTCTTGGCCAATGTTTTGACTGGAACCTACCCCACTCCCACCCCCATCCTGCCTTGACCGTGCCCACTGCAGAGAGGAGAAGAGTAAAACCCGAACACAGAAAGTGACCTCTCGGAGGGCCTGCGTCTCCTACCTGGCTTCGACTCTGAGGTGTCCGTGCCTATGAGGGGCTGCCGAGCCGCAGTTTCTGCCTCGTCTTCTCCTCCAGGGTCCTGGGGCTCAGGAGATGTGAGCAACAAGAAATAGCTACGAGTGAGCAGAAGGAAGACAGTCAACAAGCCCCCGTGGGGCTGGGAAGGCCCCCAAAGGCCACCAAGGCTACTCCTTCCCAGGGCACACCTGGCATTTGTATGCTTCCAAAGACGGGGAGCTGCAGGGTACCCCATTTCTGTGCTGTAGAGCCCCAATTATGGACAAGGGCTTCCTTCTGGAGCTGAAATGTGCTTCCTTCTACCTACCCAAAGCCCTTGTTTGCTTGCTGCCTCCTCTAAGCAGGCCAGTTCTGTCCTGTCGTCACCATTCCAATGACAGCTCTAGTTATGGCCTGTTTCATGTTCACTTTGTGCTTGGCCAGAACATCGCCAACTTCAGTCACTTATGCCCTGGCGTCATGTCACCTGCTATTTCTACATTCTTCCTACATGTACTTTTTTACTTAACGTTTCCTTCACACTGACTCCTTTTTTTCTACGTGGCCTCGTCCTGAGCTATAAGCTGCAGGGTGACAGGTTCAATTGGCTAGTTACGGTTGTTTCCTGATTCTTAGGAAAAGACACGCAGAACAAATAAAGTCCACCCTCGTCCTACTAGAGGCGTCCTGGAAACCACACTGTGCTAAACGCTTCACACTTGTCACCTTGTGGGAACGTGAGTACTGCCATTTGATATGGGGAAACTGACGGTCAGAGGGGTGAAGTAACTTGTCCAATGCCACACAGCTAAATGGCAGCTCCAGGATTCCAGAACTGGAGTAGCAGTATCCAAAATCTACACCTGTCAGGATATAAAAGCCATACTCCTGCCAGGCACGGTGGTGCACGCCTGTAATCCCAGTGGCTCAGGAGGCTGAGGCGGGACTGCAAGTTCAAAGTTAGCCTCAGCAACTTAGTAAGGCCCTAAGCAACTCAGTGAGACCCTGTCTCTAAATAAAATATAAAAAAGGCTGGGGATGGGGCTCAGTGATTATGCACCCCTGGGTTTAATTTCTGGTACAAAAAAAAAATCCACATTCCCCTCAACAAAAATGTTGGGATCTGAAGATCAGGATATGATCAAGTCCTCCCTCCTCCCACCTCTCTTCCTTCCAGCCCAGGGAGGCTCACCTGGCCAGCAGCAGGGCAGGGATCCCCAGCATGGACAGCAGGGTATGCTGTGGGGAGAGGCCAGCCTGGGTGAGGCCCAAGTAGGACAATGCCCCCAGCAGCCCTGCTCCCCCAGTGCCCGAGGACCACCAGGAGATCACAGCCCTGGGAAGGAGAACACAGGTGCTCTCAGGAGAACCAAAGTCAGCAGGGGGGTGGCCTCTGTCCTCACTCCCTGCCATGTTGCTTACCTGGGGTAGAAGGCAGTGAGTGAGAGGAAGGTGACTTCCCCCAGACCTGAAGAGATGCTGGCCAAGACCACACCTGGGAGGAGGACAAGCACAGAAGTGGCCCCAAAGCCCCAGTTCCCTCAGGTGCTTGACCATGGCTTTGTCTGCATCAGCTCAAAGAATCCCTTGGACAGGTTGGGTTCAGATCTGAAGTAGAGCTAACCTCCTTTCCGCATGTTCTCTTGCAGAGAATGGTACCCAGTTATCCAGCCAGGAGCAGGGATGACCCCTCCACGCATGTCTCCTCCATCCCCTGAGGTGGAGTCTGGCAGACTCTGCTCAGCTCCACCTCCGTTAATCCTCCCACTTTCTCTACCTACCCCTCCAAATACTCCTGCCTCCCATTTCCTGCTTGTGGCAGCCCTAGCAGGCTTCTGTGGGCTGCAGAAATAATCCATTTCCTCTGGGAAGCTGGGGAGACCACCCGCGCTACAAATGCTCTGCTGAGGTTCCTCTGGGCCCGTTCACTAGACACGGAACTGCAGACTCACCACACAGGCTGATCGCAACTGAGTGAGAAAAGGCAACCAGGATAAAGCTGCCCGCAGAACAAACCCCACTGATGAGCACTCGAGGGCTGAGGGTGAATGGAGAAAGGGGAAGTAGAAGGTCGGCCTCCTCCATTGGCTGTGCAGCCTTCTGACACCTCCCTTTCGCTCCCTCCTCCCTACTCTCTGATCAGCCTGCCCTTTCTCCCAGCACCCAACCCAGACCTGTAGGGCAGCAGATGAAGGCCTAGAGGAGCCAGCAATTTGATGATGAGGGTGGGGAGGATGTCAGCCAGGAGCACCGCCTGCAACAGGAGAACACAGTGAGACTCCAGGCTTTCCCAGGGACAACCCTCCCAACCAAGTGGCCAAGGGAAGACAGGAACCAGGTAACGAGACCTGCTACAAATACAGGCTCCGGAGTCACACAGATCTGGGTTCATGTCCCGCCCCACCCCTGTATCAAGGCACTGACATTCTCTGAGCTTCAGTTTCCTCATCAGGGAAGTGGGGATGCTTCCAGTAGTCAGCTCATAGGACTAGCATGTGGATAAGATGAGTTAATATGTGCCACTCACGGAAGGAGCCCAGTAACGAGCAGTCTCAGTAACGGTAATCGTGACAATCCCAGCTGTGTGTTAAGGGGTTCGCAGTGGGTGACCAGATGGGTACTCACAGCTGTGGAGACAGAGTTGCAGTCGAATCGAGATGAGCTGTTGTAGGGGATAGGCATTGGACTTGGGTCCACCTGATAAGAGAGAAGAAAGGTTTTCACCCAGGGAAGAAGGAGAGTAGACGTGATCCCAGTCCCAGCTCTGTTCTAATTTGAAAGATGGAACCAAATTCCCTGGAGAAAATTCACTGTTGGACCTACAAAGTGGTAGTTGCTCTGCTTGGATGGGGCATGTTCTTCCAGCTCACTACAGCCATGTGTTTCTCAACTGGGGGCAATTTTAATCTCCAGGGAACATCTGTCAATGTCTAGAGACATTACTGGCTGTCACTCTTGCTTGTCGGGGTAATGCTTCTGGTGTCTACTGGTTAGAAGCACAAGATGCTGCAAAACATCCCGCAATGCACAGGTTGGCCCTACAACAAAGAATCTCCAGCCCCAGGCTAAGAAACCCAGCTACGGGTATGGTGGTGCACGCCTGTAATCTCAGCAGCTCAGGAGGCTGAGGTAGGAGGATCCTGAGTTCAAAGCCAGCCTCAGCAACTTAGCAAGGCACTAACTAACTCAGCAAGACCCTATCTCTAAATAAAATATTTTAAAAGGGCCGGAGATATGGTTCAGTGGTTTAAGCACCCCTGGGTTCAATCCCTGGTACCAAAAAAATAAAAAAAGAAAGAAAGAAAAAAATGAACAAACTAACTCAGCCATAAAGCTAGGCATGCTAGTGCACACCTGTAATCCCAGTGACTCAGAGGGTGAGGCAGGTGGAGCATAAGTTCCAGGCCAGCCTCAGCAACTTAGAGAGACCCTGTCTCAAAATAAAATAAAAAGGGCTAAGAGTATGTCTCAGTGGTTTAAAAAAAAAATAAAGTAAGGAAGGAAAAATAAAGAGTGCCATAAACCACAGTCCTTCCCAGCTACTTTTAAGTTTGTAAACTTGGCACCTATTGATCTCTTTTTTTTTAATATTTATTTTTTAGTTGTAGGTGGACAGAATATCTTTATTTTTATGTGGTGCTGAGGATCGAACCCAGTGCCTCCCGCATGCTAGGCAAGCACGCTACCACTGCACCATAACCCCAGCCCCACCTATTGATCTCTTAAGGACCTTTCCTGCCCTGAGTGCCAGGGAGACCAGGAACTCAACCTCCCTTGCCCCATTAGCCACTTTATTTCATGAGTTTTTCAAGGG
This sequence comes from Xerus rutilus, assembly GCA_028644305.1. NCBI lineage: Eukaryota > Metazoa > Chordata > Mammalia > Rodentia > Sciuridae > Xerus > Xerus rutilus. The sequence goes on along the minus strand of CM053415.1, from coordinate 16,352,088 downwards.
GGGGGGGCGCCTCTGCCCGAGGGCAAACCTTAATCTTTCCATGGTGATGATGGTGGAGAGGGATCCACTTACGTGGCTCTGGTTCCCAGAGGCTCTCTCGTGTCTAAGGATGTCGTGTGCAGCACTGAGCATCACCACGTAAGAGAAGTTGTTGCAAAGGCCCAGGATCCTGGAACGAGCAGGACAGATCTTCACTCGCCTTCATGCCTACGATCCTTTCTCACCCGTGCCCTTCACCAAATCCCATCTTCTTTCAATGTTAGGGTAAGAAATACAGGTTTGGGGATCAGAGACTTGGGTTCACTTCCAACTTTTTCCTTTGAGCTCCAAGTGTAATTCAGTTCCTGGGGCATTTTTCAATCACTGATGCCCTGTCGTACAATAAAAATATCCCAGGGTTTGAAACCCAAAAGACTGTTCTGGTCCAAGTCTGCCAGTTTCTTTTCAGTTGCCTCAGTCTAACTCATGTATAAAATGAGTATATTAAACTTCTCACCTGACTACCTCTGCAGGGTGCTGTAAAGATTAAAATAATGCCAAAATCATTTGTGATCCATAAAGGATCTTCACTTACTTTCATCTCCCAAAGCTGTGCTCAGTGATAGGAAAGAAATTGGGCCCAGTGTCAGAAATTTCATGTGAAGTGAAGGTGGCTCTGTGAAGTGGCTCTTCCTATTTTACTGTTGAGGAAACTGAAGCTCAGAGGAGTTAAGTCACTCTTCCAAAGAGTTACATGGAAAGCCACTTTCAACGCAACTTGCCACCCAGACCTCCATGTTTAACTCATGTATGAAATGGGAATATAGCTGGGGATATAGCTCAGTTGGTAGACTGCTTGCCTCGCATGAACAAGGCCTTGGGTTCTATCCCCAGCACCATAAAAAAAAAAAAAAAAGTTAAATGTGGGACACATAAAAACTCAAATTGAGCAATAACTAAATAATGGTACCATTTATGGTAACTTTTGAAATAAATATGCTTTTACAGTTTTATTATTTTGAGAAAATAGATTACTGACAGCACTTGAAAAGATATATATAAAATACATAAAAAGATACATATAACCTCTAGATTATGATTTCCAACCTATTTTAATGCATCTATGTCAATTTCACTCAAATATTCGAAGAACTCAAAACTTGTGACTTAATGGGGTAAGCTAATGCTAGTAGTAGTTCCCAAGGCTCAGTATCTGAACGCTTTTGGAAGGTGCATGGATGACCTTGTAAAAAAAGTTTTAGCAATGATCCATTTATTTGAATATGCATTAGGAAAATATGGGTTTTCTATTTGAAGTAGTGGTTCAGCTTTTTTTAAAAAATATGTGTATTTTTAAATGTTGAGACTGAGGCTGAGTTGGTTGGAGAACATGAAGTGAATGATCTTACAAGTAGTACTGAAGATCTAGCCAATAGGTGAAGATGGCAAGGAAATGAGTGGATTTTGGAAAATTCACAGGCAGCTTCAGGGCAAACCAGTTAACTAAGTAAATATTTGTGGATTCAGCTTCTTTGTGCAGTTCAACTTTTCTCTCCATTTTCCTGCTGCTGCATTTTTTTATTTTAGCTGAACTCTCAGGCCACTTACCAAAAGCCCACTGCATTCTTCCAATTGGCACTCTGACGATCCAACAGAGGGGCCTGGGGCTCAGAGGTGGTCTCCTCCCCTGTGAATTAGAAGAGTGCATGACCCCTCCCACTCTCAGGTGCACGATTGCCCTGCGGGTGTCTTCCCCCTAACTGAGCCAGTTTCCAAGCCAGTTTCCCTCGGGTGTTGGCAGGGCAGAGGAAGTCACTCTTGAGGGGGCGGGCCATAATACTCACTCTCAGAATCCAAAAGGCGGCACCTCGAGCCCTCACAGCCTCCCATGGCATCAAGTTCAAATCCCCCAAAGGGTCCAAACTCAGCGAGTTGGCTCTGAGGATGAGGATCTGCGACAGGTGAGATTGGTTAACGCCCCATTTCCAGACCTACCTCGGGATGCCTGCTGTATTCGCGCCACATGATCAATCAGGAGAACCCAGGGTTCCGTCTCGCGCCCTCCCACTCTCCACCACGCCCCACCTGTCGGACTCTGCCAGTCCCCTCTAAAGCAGGCGGACCGGGGACGGGAGCTGAGGCCTGTACCTTTAAGAGCAGCTGAATGTTCCGCACCAAGTAGCAGCAGCAGCAGCAGCAGCAGCAGCAGGTTGGTGGGTCACGTGACATCACCCGCAGGTTCCCCCATCACGTGCTCCGAGGTCCTCCCTACTTCCGGGTCCTCTTGCCTTGGCTCTCGGCCTTCTCAACTTCAGGGCGTGAGAAATGTAGAATCCAGGAGAGCCCTGGAACCACTGGTTTTAAACTGGAACCGGTGGGGGCCAAGGAGAGCCATGATTACCGGCCACGATAGCCGTGACAGAATTCTGCCAGCACTAGTCATGGCGTGGGCGGCTTCAACTCTTCTCCAGCCTCTCTGGTTTGCCAGGAACAAATATGGCCACCCTCCCCTCCCCTCTCCCGCCCCACCCTACCCTACGGGGGCCGGTTGTTTGGAAGCAAAGACAGCCAAACTGAGGTCACTCATTTTTATCTATTACCCTTACATATTGTTTTAAAAACCTAAAATAAAGATAATAGCCAACTATGAGGGTTTTCTGGATTATCTATGGACAGTATCCAAGACCTTGAGAGAGATTCTTTCCCATGTTATCCTAGTACCAAAAATATCACGGAAGTATTTCAACCCCTGGTTTTACAGATGAGAAGACTGAGATACCAAAAGAAAAAAGTTAACGACTATCACATTAGACCTAAAGGTGACCTTAGAGACCCATTTAGCAATAAGTAAATAGAGCCTAGAGGCAGAGCTTCATTGGGCAGACCGCTGCAGGGTTCCTGCTCCATGAGAGGTCCTAAGATTCTAAGTCCTAAGATTCTGATTCTGTGATCTCACCCAATTGCCCTAGGAAATTAGGAAAGTGGGGCTGGGCAGGGGAGAGGGGGAGGCCAGTTCACAGAGTCTCAAATAAGGAGTCATTCTCTTACCTTCCTCTACGTAAAGCAGAGTCCTCTCTTTTCTTCATTGCGTCCTTCCCCTGTGAAAAACTCTGCTAAGGCTTCCAGCTGCCTGTGCCCATCTCTACCAGGTCTTTCCCACCACCAGGCCTTCAGACTGCTATTTGAAATGTGCCCCTTACGCTTCCCTGATCACTCAACCAATAAGAAACGAGGTCGTACTACCCAAGCAGAGCTCTAGAAATTCAGCAGCTTTTCCTACGTGGCTTCTGCCCTCAAGGAACTCACAGGAGTGTGGGAGGTAGATGCAAATGACCACAATACAAAGCTAGTCAAGTCCTTTTTGCAAGAATAACCACGGATGAGGGGATGGATGGCACACCAATCCAGCTCTTTATCCCCTAAGGAAGCTTTAATGACATGGAAATGGGAAGCCAGAGCTCCCACCAGCCCTTTCCTCACTCCTCTCTGTGCCCAGGCAAAACAGGAACCAGAAACCCCAGCTTCCTCTCTCAGAATGGCTGTGGCTTGGGACAGACGGAAATGGCTGAGGTGTGAATACAAGACCTGAGTCACTTGGCTACAGTTGCCACATACCCCTCCCCCATCACCAATTCTGAGGTCCCTTGCTCCCACTTCTTTCCGTTCTCACCCTTTGCGCTTTAACTCCAAATGTGCACCTGTGTCCCACAGGTGATGCACACCTATTTCCCCACCTGGGGTGGAGACTGCTGTGGCCTTGGGGAAGGTGGGCAGGGCCTGGGGATGCGTCAGGGAGAGACAGGGGAAGAGGAAGTGTCTTAGGTCCTGGGGAAGACTGACTTGTCTTGGTGGGTGGGGACCATCATTATCAGCTTTCTGGACACACAGAAACAGACAAGATGGACTTCCTCCGGCTACACCTCCCTGGGCTGCATCAAGCCTTGAGGGGGGCACTGGTGAGAGGGGCAGAGAGATGCCAGAGACTTTCACCCCGTTCCCTGTGTCTTCACCTTCCCTCCCCCCTTTGAGCCTCTCCTGGGACGAGGTTCCTTTCACAGGACCAGGCAGGCTGCTTGACCAATTCTTTCTGGGCTTCAATCCTCACCTCCACAAGCTCCTTCACCCCCCCCCCAACACCCCCAGCCTAGGTCCCTTTTCATTCCTTCTGCAGATCCTGTTCTCCCTGTCTGCCAAGATCCCAAACCCCTCTCCCTTACTGTGGGCTCCTGTGGCCCAGGGCCCCCAGGGAAAGGGCCGGGCCTGGCCTTCCCTGCATGCCTTTACCTTCCCCACCCTTTTCTTCTAGGATTCCTTCAACGCCTTTTGGTCCTACCTCATAGGAGATGAGGTCCCCACTGTAGAGCAGGAGGCACAGCTAGCCAAAGAACTGAGCGAGGTGGCTGCAGGAAAGCCAGAGAAGACTGTGGAGGAGGAAGACCTGGAGGCCCTGCAGGGCCTTAGAGACAGCCAGAGCCAGGGGGTCAGCAAGCCAGGAGGGCCTGGAGAGGCTGGAAGATGCCCGGAGGGGAGCTCTGCTGCAGAACAGACCCAGGGCTGGGGACAAGGCAGCTCCCAGGGGTCCCAAGCAGATAAGCAGGACACTGGGACCTGGGAGGTAGCCAAGACTTCCAGGGACCAGGAGCCAAGCGTCCCCGTGGAGGCTAGGAAGAAGTCTGAGGCAGGGTCCGGGGCTCAGCAAGAGAGGCACAGTCAATCCCAGGAAAGACAGGAGCCTGGTGAGCAGGAAGTGAACAGAGAGGAGACACCGAGAACCTGGGAACAAGAGGAGGAGGAGGAAGAGGTCAGGGCGACAGAGCCAGGGATGGCCAGGGGGGTGGAGTCAGAGTGGACCTGGCACAGAGAGCCTGAGGTGAATGCTGGCGCTGACGGGCACAAGGTGGCAGGAGACAGCAGGGAGACAGAGCAGGTGGTTTCAGAGGCAGTTGCAGAAACTGAAGGGTCTGGGGCCAGAGACTCTGGGGAAGGAGAGGAGTTGGTAGTGTTGAGGAGTGGCCAAAGCATAAGGACAGAGGGGACAGAGGTAGAGTCTGAGGACTGGGCAACCTTGGGCAGAGAAGAGGCCAGAATAACCTCCTCAGGCAGGGAGGAGATCTGGACAGCTTTAGCCAGGGAAGAGGCTGACCTCCCAGGAGTCAGGGAGACAGAATATGGGCCAGTCCCAGGAGAAAGGGTCCCAGAAGCTACTGGGAAAGTCTGTGTCCTAGAAAAGGCCACCAAGGATATTCAAGAAGAGGAGGTGGAGAGAGAGACTGAAGTGAAGCTTTTCTCCAAACAGACCCAGGCCCTGGGCACTGAGGAAATAGAAGAGGCAGCTGAGGGCCAGACAGCAGGGAGGGAGGCTGCAGAAGGCCAGGAGTCAGAGGAGGAGGCTGAGGAGGGCTTTGAGGGCGAGATCAACCAGCATGGGAAAGCGGCTGAGGGGAGGCAAGACTTGCAGATCAGGGATGATGGAGCCGGTCTGGAGGAGGAGGAGGAGGTGCAAGCAGAGGAGGGCCAGGAGGAGGAAGGGAGTAGCCTGGTCACAGGGGCTGAGGTGGCCCTGGACAAAGAGGCTAGATGTGGTGATGACTTGGAGGCAGCTCCAGAGGCCAGGCCTAAGGAAGAGTTTGTGGGGGAGAGAAGTAAGGAGCCTCAGAGGAGCCAAGAAGTGTTGGAGGAGGAGTGTGAGGACCTCAGATACAAGGTCACTGAAGGCCAGGAGCCTGAGCTGATGGGAGGCGTCTCAACCCCAACAGAGCAACCTGAGGAAGGAGAGGGCGTTTGGGAAGAACTCGGGAGAGTTTCAGACCTGAGAAAAGAGGAGATAGAGAGGAGGCTGGAGGAACATTTTGGACACACAGGGTCTATAGATCCTGAGGTCCTTGAGGGAGAAGCCAGGGAAAACCAGAAGAGAAGGGACAGGGAAAGTAGAAATACCCAGGAGGAAAAAACAGATGCTGAAGATGGGGAGGAGGAGGCTACAGGAGGCCAGCCATTGGAGGCCAAGGCCAAAGAGGGCTGGGAGTCTGAATTGCCAGAGATCCAAGCATGTGTGACACAGAAGGGGGAAGCCTTTGTAGCAGAAAACCAGGAGCTGCAGGGAAGCCACGGAGCAGAGGCAGAGAAAGACCAGTCACAGGGAGAAACAGAGGCCAGAGAAACTGAGGATAGTGAAGTGGAGGCCTCAGTACCATGGGAGGCAGACCTAACCTCCAGGGAAGGCTGGAGGCTGGAGGAGGCAGCTCTGGGCCTCCATGACCACGAGGATGCACAGGCCAGTTCTTTGGCTCCTGAGACTGTGGAGGATAAGCCAGTCCTATCCGGGGCTGGGGAAAGGCCAGAGTTCTCGGAAGCTGGGGTAGTTTGGGTGGAGGAGTGTGGGAGAGGCTGGGACTCAGGAGAGAGAGAGGAGGCTGCAGAGGGAGAGAACCGAGGTGGGCAGGATTTTGGCCTAGAGGGCTCAGCAGAGGAAGAGATGACTGCCAGAGGTGGTGAAGCGGAGGCTTTTGAGGCCAGGGTGGAAGAGCAGGCAGGGGTGGAGGGACCTGCCATGGCAGAAGGAAGTGGTGGGATGGAGGGCGTTACCTCAGGCTCCCAGGCAGCAAGAGCAGAGGGCGCCGTAGCCATAGTGGAGGCTGAGGGGCTCCTAGGAGAGCAGCTGCTGTTGGAAGAGGAGGCTGGGGGATGGCAAGGTAGAGAACAGAGGACAGACAGTGAGGGGCAGTTTAGGGACCACCATGCGGAGGGAGAAGTACAAAGCCTGCTGGATGTGGAGGACATTGGGACTGGAGACCAGAGGACAGAGACCAAGGAGACTGATCCAGAAGGCCTGGAAGATGTTCAAGGCCAGGAAAGGCAGCTGACACAACAGGCCCTTGTGGAGGCCCTGCCTGGGCCCTCAGAGACTGCAGAGGCTGCAGGAAGTGTCAATGGGGACACTCACAGCAGCTGGTGTGAGGTGAGGGCTCTGGTGGGGTCCAGGCGGGCACAGGCCGAACCTAGAAGCCAGCCCACCAAGGTCTCTATCCCCTTCCTTGCAGGCCTTGCTTCCTGGGTCCCTCCTTGACGTCTCTGTCCCGAGGAGCCGGGCACTCCTCTCACGAAGCTCCTCACAGCGGCGCTCTCGGCCCTCTTTCCGGCGGACCCACACCCCTGAGCAGCTGGAGGACCCTCCCAGCCCCCAGCCCAAGGAGGGACTGTCAGCCCCTGAGCAGAGACCACTCCAGCTGGAGGAGGCCCCAGAGCCAAGTCCCCCGAGACCTGAAGGGACCCCAGTACCAGCCAGAAGAAAGCCTGTGGGACATGGGTAGGCACAGGGGCACTGGGCTGGGATGGGTGGAGGCTGTGGGCCTGTGAGGACCAGCTCCCACGCACCTGTCTTCTACCTCCAGGTTTGGCCTGGCACACCTGGGCATGATGCAGGAACTACAAGCCCGACTGACTCAGCCGAAGCCCAGTGATTGAGACTTGGCCCCGTTGAGCCAGGCTGTGAGAGGCACAGGGCTCACCCCTGACTCTCTCTGCCACCGGATGCATTCTTCCCACCCTCTGGGCCTGGGTTTCTTGGTATGTCATTCACGGACCAAACATAACCAGATGTCTGTGAAGACCATGAACTTAAAGAATCTGACTCTCCAGTGCAGACTGCAGACCACCTGTGCCACTGGGACTGCCTCTCATGAGTTCCTGTCCTGGTTACCTCCCCAACCTGTCTCAGCTACCCAGAAGACTGCGAAGAAAATGGGGGAAATGGAGACTTCCCCACAGCCTTCCTTCCCTGACCCCTGCAGGCCCCAACCATACCTGGACCCCTCAGAGAGCCATATAGAAGTAACACACCTCTGGGGTGGAAGCCCACCCAAAGGAAAGAGGTCTGGAGGGCCTAGGGGACCACTTGGCATCAAAGGTCGATCAGCAGCAGGTCAGCTGCCTTGAGTCTCCAAACTGATAACCACGGAACTCTGCTGGTTGCTATGGCTACTACCAGCTGAGCAGGTCACAGTGGGGGAAAGGTGGACCAGGAACTCCGAAAACATAGGAGCAGAGAGGGGTTCTGAGTAACCAGAGGCCACCAGCTCCATTCCAGGTCCTTTGGCTGTCCGACATCCCTTCTGTAAAAAGATCTTGAAGCAGAGAGAGGGTGAGAGGGCTTTATTAGGCACCCAATGTAGCAGCCTGACCCAAAGATGAAACAATAAATAAACTATCATCTCTCTAGATAATAAATAAATATTCAAGAAATAAATATCTGGAAAGGACTGGAGGGGCTTTAAGTTATTGGGCAGAGTCTGAAGCTAGTCCTAAAGTCCTAAAGGGTGAGGGAAGGGGACTAAAAGATCACTCCATCAGGGCTGGGATCTGGGTGTTGGGAGCCCCAACCCAGGCCTGGGTGTTCGGCCTTGGACAGTAGCAGCAAGTCCCGCACAGCCCGAGACAAGACGAGCTCCAGGGAGCGCAGCAGCTGGTAGGTGTAGAGTAGCTGGGGCCAGGACACCTGGGCTGACACTGGTGCAGGGTCCCCTGGAGCCCCTGGGAACAGCCCTTTCCCCTCCTCTTCTTCCTCCTCCTCCTTGGGCAGGTTGAATCCTGCAGCCAGCGCCTATGAAGAGAGACCCACCGCTCAGTGACCAGGCAGAGAACCTGAGCACATTTTCATTCCTTATATGAGCCCAGTGGCTTCTGATGACATCAGTCCCCTGGATAACCCCTGCTTCATATCTTCCGTGTCGTTTTTTCACATGTCTTAACCTGATTTTTTTTTTTTTTTTTTTTTGGTTTAAGAAGATGGGAAATCTTGGAATAAGAGGATGCTCACAGAGCTGGGTTGCCCTGAGGATCAGGGTTCTGGAAGTTCCTCTTTGCCATTTTGGATTGTCTCAGGATCAGAAGTGGTCACAGGGGTGGCATAGCTAGTTTCTCGCTGCTTGTATTTTCCGTTTCCTTTTTATTAAGACTGAAATTTCTATTGCCCTTAGCAATGTTCAGGGGGATCTGGGTAATGTCAGAGAATCACACTGAAGAGAATTCACACAGGGAGAAGGGCACTGACCTAGCTGTGGGGTCTGCTGATGGCATAGTGTATCCTGGGTTTGCCAGAGTCTTCTCTCACTAAAGACCAACGCCAAAAGCAGGCAGGGACTTGGGTGGCGGAGCCAGGGCCCTGTGTGGTCACACACTCCTGCATGTTCTCGTATACTTGCTTAGAGGGGCATCTCCCTCCAGACTCGCCCAACCTGGGGGCACGGAGTGTTTTCTAAGGGAATCGGTGAGCCGGGCGCGGTGGCTCACGCTTGTAATCCCAGCACTTAGGGAGGCTGAGACAGGAGAATCGCGAGTTCAAAGCCAGCCTCAGCAACGGCGAGGCACTAAGCAACTCAGTGAGACCCTGTCTCTACATAAAACACAAAATAGGGCTGGGGATGTGGCTCAGTGGTCGAGTGCCCCTGAGTTCAATCCCCAGTACCA
>CM053415.1:16296082-16342544 GCA_028644305.1 Xerus rutilus | reverse complement strand
CCTTAAGGGAATCGGTGAGCCTCAGTTTTGTGCATTGGTCTCAGGGAGTCAAAGAGGGTGGGTGCGCTCTCTACCTGGAAGCGGAAATGCCACTGCAGGTCCCGAAGATCCAGCCTCATGGCCCACAGCTGCATCCTCTCTGAGCTGGTCCAGCCCCCCTGGCTCCCCAAGCCTCCCAGCAGGGCATGGAAGGGCCGAAGCATCATGGAGAGGAAGCAGAGTCGCTCTGGGTCCTATTGAAGGGGAGGGGCAAGGGCAGGCCAAGGATGACCTTGTCAAACCCAACCCCATATCAACCACAGGCTCATTCCCGCTCCAGCCTCCCATCCGTCCTCGCGTCTCTTTTTATTGTCAGCCTCACCTCCATCCCCATTTCCTTCCTATGCTCATCAGATGTCCCATCTCCATTGTCCCTGACCTCTGTCCCATCCCCTTTCCTGTCCCATGCCCCAACCCCTCTCTAACCCCATCCCTGGCCCCATCATTCTGCATCTGTCACTCCATCCCATTCCTCCATCGTCCCACCCTGTCTCCTGCCCACTGTTTCCATCCTATGTCCCACGCTCGTTGCCGTTCCTGGTCCCAAGTCGATCCTTTGTCCACACGCATTCTCACCGTCTTCCCATCCCATCTCTTTCCAGGCCTGGCTTCCCTCTTTCCCTTTTTCTAACCCATTTCCAAATCTCTGCTTCATCTTTATATCCAACCACACACTCAACCTCGTCCAGATTCTATCCCCAAATCAATCCCCAACTTGTCCCTGTGCTGCCCTGCCTATTGCCAGCTTCCCAGCTCCGACCCACCAACCCCTCACTCACAGAGAGGTGGCGCCAGGCCTGGAAGGTCAAGGAAACGTTGGGGAGCTGCTCTCCCAGGGGCAGCAGGTCCAACCTCACTCCTGGCAGACGAGATTCAGCCTGTAGGGCAAAGTCTGTTAGTGGAGGCCCATGGGGAGGGAGGGTCTCCTCACACCTAGAGCCAGCTGCATCAGGGAAACTCACAAAGCGGTGGGCCTGGCCCCGGACCTCGGAGAGCAGCTTCTTGGCGAGATGCAGGCTGACTGTGAACTCCCTGCGCAGCTCCTGCAGGCTCAGGGGAGGCCTCCCTGGTGGCCTTGGGAATCCCCAGACACCAGCTTGCACCAGGAGCAAGGAGAGCAGTAACAGGCTGAGCCCTGGAGAGACGAGGAGGGGGAGCTAGATGTGGGCTTGGGAAGAACTCAGAGAAGGAAAGGAACACGCCTTTTCTGAGCCTGCAGAATGTGCAAGCCCCGAGTGGGAACTTTCTCAAGTATCTTTACACGGCCCCTCCAAACCACCATGGGGACAATCGAGGCAACCATATGGAGTCTGCACAAGGTGCCCATTTTTGCAAGCAGACCCAAGGCTGGATCTTGACTCCTCTGGCCAAGTGCCCTTTCTGGGTGGCACAACTGTCTGTGGCAGCTTGGTTGCTCTTATTCTGCCCATTTTGCAGAGGAGGAACCCGAGGCTCAGTAAAGGTGACTGGCCCAAGGTCTGATAGCAGAGGGAGGGGGAGCCAGGGCTGGATTCCTGATGTGTCCAAACACAGAGTGTCCAAACAAAGACCATGTGCTTTCTCTAGGGAACTCAGAGGAGGCAGCTACCTGCCCCAGGAGTGGGGACTGTCTGTTCTGCCAAGGATTCCTTGGGCTCAGCCAGGCGGCTCTGATGCCTTAAACTGGCCACTAATGTCCCGGGGATGGCATGACCAGTTGTTCTATCCCAAGTGGTAAGGCCTCCTCCAAGGTGGGGGTTGTTCTGCTGCAGAACCCACCTGGGGCAAATCTGCAGCCTGGGAGTAGGAATGATGGGGGTGCTGGGAGGGAGGAGGGCCTGGATGGGAGGCGGATTCTGTTTCTTATCCTGGTCTTTCCTTGAGCAAGTTGCCTCTCCTCTATGTCTCAGCCCCCATCTGCAAAGCAGGGGTCAGACTGGCTGGCATCTGAGGGTGCTTCAAACCCTATGTTTTCCTGGAAAGAGTGACGAGGGGCCACGAGATGGGAGCCCTGGGGAGACAGCAGTCTTCATTGGTTTCTCCCTTGGGGTAAGGAAATCTAGCCATCACAAAGTTACACAATTCCCTTCGAAACGCAAACCAAAACTGAACCCCAGTCCGTCCCTGCTCTCGCTGCTGTATAGGCCTCTTCCCTCTCCACAGATAATCTCTAATCCCTGAGCTCTGCTCGTCAAAATGCCTCTCAGCAAAGGGTAAGAGAAGTTTCTGGGCCACCCACTTCCCCCCATGGACTTCCAGAGGGTGTGGGCCATGCCTAAGATCTCTGGCATTCTGGAGAACCAAGGCAGACTTCTTCCTGGCTCTATGTTGGGGGCAGAGTGGGTACCTCTAGGCCCTTGTGGCTATTGCCTATCCAGATTGGTCTGTGACACCTGTACTTACCTCTCTTCCTGCCTGAGCTCTAGAGTCCCCAGCCTCTCCCTACCCTTGTATCCAGTCTTGGGTTCTTGCCCCTGGTCTTTGAAGGCTCACTCCTCATCCTCAAGCCCTCTGCCCTACCTAGTGGTCCCAGCTTCTTCTCTCTTACAGCTCTGGTACCAGCTCCTGAGTTCTTTAGCTGCCAACTGCAGATTGGACCTCCTTCCAACCTTCGAACTGAAGACCTTTGATCCAGTTAGGCTGCTGGCTCCTTAGCCACAGCCCCCATTTGTACTGACTCATCCTGCTGCTCTTCCTCTGGCCTTAGTTCTCAGCCTCAGCCTTACCATCTGGCTCTGGCTCATTCAAGCTCTTCATTTATCTGCCTCATCCTGGTCCTAGTCAAATTGCCTGTCTAATCCTTCCCATTCATGCCAGCAAGACCGTCCCATCCTGTGCCCTGCCCTGGACCAAACCCTTACCCCACCGCCCCAGGCCCCCACTTCACTCATGCCATGGCCAGTCCTGGACTCCAGCAAGCCGAGTCCTTGGTCTTGGCTAAGTTATTGTCCCTGTGCCAGGGATCCCGTCCACACCAGTCAGGCAGACCTTCCCGACCTCTGCCCAGTCTCCATCAAGCCGCCCACCCCTCCGCTTCAACCCTGGCCTCCAACTCACGCCAGCCAAGGTCGCCTGTCGTCTGGCCCATGTCAGGGCCCAGCCTCTTTGTCCAGCCATCTCCTGGGTAGGGGGAGTCTTATACTGGGGGCTGCACCCGGTTTCACTTTCCGTCCTACTTGTAGTTTCAACTTTGCTTTTCGCCACCCCTTGCTAAAATGGGGAAATGTGATTTCCCTTCCCAGAGGGGGTGGGAGGCACGGGGGGTGGCGGGAAGCTGGAGTTTCAGTCGTCCGAGCTCCTGGCTCTCAGGTCTAGCTTTCTCCTCGGTTCCCCCCTCTTGTGCATGCCGTCCGGCTCTATTCATGGTGGGTCCCAGGAGCTCAAACCCCTTCCTGCCTCTCTGCTCTGTCACCATCATCTGGAGCCATCACCAGTCCACTGTCCTTCTTAAAGATGGATGGCCAGGTAAGGGGATTGCCCACCTAGAGGGGACTTGGGGTTCTGAGTCATCCTCATCCTCTCTGTTTGACCAGATGGCTGAGGGAGCTGTGTGCACAAGAAGGACGTCGGATCTCAATGGTGGCTGGGATGAGTGTTGGAGCGGGGTAGGCAGGGGCTGTGTCTGATGAAATCAGGGATGGCATCAAAGCAGTCTTGAACTAGAGTCAGGGAGAATGTGACCCAGGTCCAAGAACATGCCTGGGACCAGGATTGGCTCCATCCAGGGTCAAGGGCTCAGTCTTTGGCCCGAATCAGATGTGGGATTAAAGCTCCATCATATCCAGGGTCAGGACTTGGCCTAGGGCTGGTCTCCAAATCTAGTGTGGGACCCAAACCCTGGCTCTGTCTGTGTTTGGGGTCAGAGCTACCCATGTCCTGGGGCTCTGCTTTGGTCAGGGATGGACTTGTGTAGGGACAGAGATCAGTCTATGACTAGGACCAGGGCTCTGCCTGTGGCCAGGGTGGGGTTGTATGAGGTCGGGATCAGGCTCAGCCAGGACCCACCAGAATCCCCGAGCTTCTGGGCTGGGCTACATCAACTAGGGTTCTCCTTTCCAGCACGGCCCCGCCCTCAGCCACACCCTGGATTTCCCATCTTCAGGGAGGGGATGGGGTTTCTTGGTCTTCCCCAAGCCCCACGGCTGCCGCTTTCCTTTTAGGACTTGTGGGCTTTCCCTGCAGGGTCCCTGCTATGAGACAGAAACCAAGGGGGCTTCCCCTTCCCACACTCAACCTCCTAACTGCTGCCTGGGCACTGCTCACCAGGGCTGCCTGAAGGACCGAGTGCCAGGAAAACCAGCGCTGCCCTGGGAGCTGTCCAGAGGATTACTGGGGGAGAAAGAGAAGGAAACCCGGCTGGAGCATCCCTGGTCAGACAGGTTTCCTTGCAGCGCCCCCCAGTGGTAGCAGCTTCTTCTTCCATTTCCCATGCAGCTGGCACTCTGTCGTGCAGGGCTGGGGGCAGAAATCTCAAGATGGATGGTGAGGACACATAGAGCACTGGCTGGCCATCCATGGATTCCCAAGTCCTTTCTGTCACCATGGAGGCATGGCTACCCCCTTACCCTCTTGTGCATGTGGTCCACTCGCTAGCTCCCCTCCTTCCTGAACTACTGAACTTCTCAAATCCTTTTTTTTTTTTTTTTTTTTTGGTGCTGGGGGTTGAACCCAGAGATACTTTACCACTGAGCCACATCCCCAGGCCTTTTAATATTTTATTTTGAGACAGGGTCTCACTAAGTGGTTCAGGGCCTCGCTAAATTGCTGAGGCTGGCCTTGAATTTATGATCCTCCTGCCTTAGCCTCCCAAGTTGCTGGGGTTATGTGTGTGAACCACCATGCCTGGTCACTTAAATCTTGAACCCTCTTCTCCCCATCTCTGACTACAATCTCCTGGACCCCTGAGCCCTGTTGCTTCCTCTGCCTTTCTTTTGGCTGTAGCTGGTTCCTCCAGCCTCACCACACCCTCACCCTATTCGAGCCCTGTTGACTTTGCAGTCAAGTTTGAACACTCAAGTTTGCCTTTGTAAAGCTGCTCTCTGCTAGAATATCCCCAATGCCTTCTTCTTTTTTTGGGGGGGGGGTACCGGGCATTGAACTCAGGGGCACTTGAACTCTGAGACACAGAGTTACTCCCCAGCCCTATCTTTCATATTTTATTTGGAGACAGGGTCTCACTGAGTTGCTCAGTGCCTTGCTTTTGCAGAGGCTGTCTTTGAACTCATGATCCTCCTGCCTCAGCCTCCCCGAGTCGCTGGGATTACAGGCATGTCCCACCACACCTGGGAACTACCTTCTTGGTGGTTCCCTCTCCCCAGTCTTCCCCGCACACATACATGGTCACTTGGCTTCCCTGATAAACGGCTCATGCTTCTTGCCACAAATCTTGTCTCAAATGGACGTTTCACATGCTCTGCGTCTCGTCCACTTTACACTCGCTGCAGCAACGCTGCTTTCCTTGTCACTCTTAGAACGCCAAGCCTGCTCCTGCCTCAGGCCTTTAGTGATGCTTGCTGCTCCTTCTGTCTGGAACCTTCTTCCAGACATCTGCAGAGTTCACTCTTTTCTCTCCCTGCTCCAATATCACCTTCCCAAATGGGACCTTCACTGACTATCCTATGAAGAAATGCAAACCTGCTAGAGTCTAACCCCTCCCCTCCTTTCTGCCTAGCATTTATATAGTTTTGATATCCAGTGTTCATCCTCTTATTTTGTGGCATGGCTCAGACTATGAGTTCCAGGAATGTGGGTATTTGTGCCCACAATGCGGTGATGTGTCCCCAGAAGCCAAAAAGGGGAGGATCTTAATAAATCATTGTCGAACAAATGTGTTTCTGTCACAAATGCCTGATCCAGGTAAGTCACCTGGAAGGAGCAGCAGGACCACAACTAGCCTGAGATTTGAGGTCACATCAGACTTCTGCTCCAGCCTAGGGCCACCTGCTACAGGGATGGAAAGGGGCCCCTAGGCTACTTGCCATGGCCCTAGGATGGAGCAGACCCTTGGCAAGAACTCAGAGGGTCACTGAAAACAGTGCCAGGCTCTGTTCATATTCTTGGAGGATGGGTCCAGATTAGTCTGAGGCTACCTGGGCCTCAGTTTCCACAAGTTGGTCTCAGTTGATGGATTGTGACTTGGGCTGGAGCCCCCAGGAAAAGAAGGGGATGTGGTGAGGGGTGTGAACTGGTGGGAAGGAAACCAAGAAACCTAGGGTGTGGACTCTGGTGTGGAGCCGGCTCTGCGGATAACCTCAGGTGAGTCACTGGCCTGCCTTGGACCTCAGTGTCCTTGTGGAAAGGTGACACCGATCTTTGAGGGCTGCCACTATGATTATATAGAGAAACTAAGACTTGGGTGGTGAAAAAAGAAAACAACTATCTAGCCAGGCACGGTGGTGCAGGCCTATAATCCCAGTGACTCGGGAGGCTGAGGCAGGAGGATCGCAAGTTCAAGGCTAGCCTCAGCAACTTAGTGAGACCCTGTCTTAAAATAAAAAAGGGCTGGGGATATAGCTCAGTGGTAAAAACACCCCTGGGTTAAAACAACAACAACAAAAACTATCCACAAGAGTTTCTGATTCTTTTCTGAGCCCCCTGGGGGGACCCCAAGGGGTTGTTGGGAATCCAAGCTCAGGTGCAGCAGTGAGACTCAGAGCTGCCTTCAGGATGGCTGGAGGGGATGGGGGACACTTTGTTCAAGACCCACAGCAGATCCTCAACAGAATGGAGACTGGAACTCTTGGTTTGCACGAGGGAGGGGAATCTCTACACCCTGATGTCAGCTCCAAGGCTTGAAGTAACCCTCCAGAAAACCAAGATGGCCAAATGGCCTGAGGTGGAGGCAGGAAGGTAGGGGGCAGGTAGAGTGGCTGGAGCTGGGCCTCACCTGGAGGCTCCCAAGCCTAGGTGGTGAGATCCTGGGGCTAGCACAGCTCCCTCCCACAGAAGAGGGGCAGTAGTGAGGCCCAGAGCCCCTCCCTGGGTGCCCACTCACCTCCTCTGCCCACCCGGTGGATTCTCTTTTGGTGGTGGTGTTGCTGAGATGTTGCTAGGCAAGGGCTCCATCCCTGAGCTCCAGCCCAGAGCCCCACCGGGACGTCCTCTGCAGTCATGCTCACAGAGTCAGTAAAGGGCTAGGGTGTCCAGCCCTGTCCTGTCCACCTGCAGGGCTGCTTTACATGCGGCATCTGTCATGGGACTTGTGACCCTGGAGGGTGAGGGGTACTACAAGGGGTACTTTTACCTGCTACTCTCACAGCTGTGGCCTGCACCCGGGAAGGCTGGGGAAGGCTGGGGAAGGCGGTGGGGAGTGCTCTCCCCAGGGGCCAGACGTCCATCCCCGGGTGTCCTACGGCAATGACATGGCGGGGCTGGGAGGACTGAGCTACCGCCTTCGTGAGAAGAGGCTGGGAAGCCAGGTTTGTCAAGTACGGGGAAGGAAGCCGGAGAGGCCGGGGCTGCAGGAGGGAAACGCCAGCCTTGGAATGAAAAGTCCCGGTTTAAATCTCAGCAACGCTCTGTCCTTTCCTGGGTGCGCCTTCCTGGGCAAGGCTAGAGTCCGACATTGCACTTCAGTTTCCCTTTGTAAAACGAGGCCCATCCCTAGCACCTCTTAGTCTGAGCATGAGGATGAACTGGGGAAGGGTCAGGGCCTTGACTGGGGAGTCAAACAGATTTATGTTCCTTCTTTAAGAGCTCCAGTGTGACTTTGGTCGTGGCATGGAACTCCCTGTGCTTGGCTCATCTATCTGGTGAGGAGGCCACTCATTCCAGTGGGATAGGACTCCTGTGACCATCATGCACATACAATGGCACTGTTGCTGAATAGCTATGTGATCTTAGGCAAGTTACTTAACCTCTCTGTGCTATAGTTTCATCCTGTGAGAAAAAGAATATAAACTTGTGACTGGGGGCTTTTTAAGCTGTTGTGTGTGGAGCACTTAGGACAGGGCCTAGCTTGAGGGAAGACGTTAGGTTTTGGCTATTAGTAGTACAAGCTCTGGCCCACAGGAAGTCATCAAGAAATGCTAGTTGGGGAAGGAAGGTAGAGAGAGAAGGGGAAAGGAGAGTGGGGAGGTGGTGTAGGCCAGGGAGGGGGACCCACAGCTAGAGGGGCTGGTGACCCCAGGACTAAGTCAGAGCAGAGATCAGGCTGGAAACCAGTCAGCCAGGTCCAGGGCCAGGGTGAGGAAGTCTCAGATAGGAGGCCCGCTGGGTGGCACTCGGCTCCTGGGCCAGATGGGCAGGCTGTCCCCTCACTCAGGAGCCCTGCTTGCCCTTCAGCAGACCCCCGGCAGGCTTATCATCAACGTCCCTATAGCGAGGAGACAGGATGGAGTCCTGGCAAGCCCTGTCAGGTGTCTGGGACAGGCAGGCAGCCCTAGGTGGATATGCCAAGTCCTCCAGTGGCTCCAAACTCCCAGGCTGACATTGGGTCCATGCCCATCGCAGGGTCCTCCCCTGCCTGCCTCCGCCTTGTCCTAGTCCACCCAGACGGCGTGTTCCTGGTGTGTCCTGCCCACAGCAGGTGCAACCTCCAGGTGAGTGCACGGATAACTCCCCGGGAATGGCACACCCCCTGAAACATGGGCCCACCTCTGCTCAGCGTTTTAGGTACCAGCTGATTTGTATAAAGGGATTTCTACAACATGTCTATTTCTGCCTTCCTATTTTTCTTCTTCCTGCCCTAGTTCTGGTTCTGAGTCCCAACAGGCTGTCAGCACTATGGGCCCGTCGACCCGCATGGTTCCCCAATCAGAAACTTTGCAATGGCCCCTAAGGTCCTCTTGTTCCTGCCCCTTGCTTCTCTGACTTCTACTCTCTCCCTGGCTCCTGGCTGCCCTGCACACAGGCACACTCCTACCACAGGGCCTTTGCACCACTGTTACTGCTGCTCATCATATAAGTGGCTCCTTTTTCCTCCTCCAGGTCCCGTCTCTTGATAAATGCCTTTGTCACTCTAAGAAGACTGTCCCACTCCATCTCTGCCTACACTGACACCCTGTGTACAATCCTAAATTTACATGTTAGTCTCTTAGCCTTAATTTTTCTACGAATTCTGGGCCATTCGCAAAGCCCTGAAGTCTTCTCCAACCCTCAAGTTTCCAAACCCTCCTCATCAGGCATTCAGGTCCTATTGGCGATGTTGATTCGCTCAACTTCCACTTGCCCCTATTTCTCTGTTGAAGTGGAGCACGTAGGTAGAGAGGGGAAGATGTAATTGAGGGCTTGATACGGAGGCACAGGAACCATGGTCCTTGTCCACAGCAGTGGCCGAGCTGAGAACACAGAGCCAGCCAGACAAGGCAGGGCAGAGTTTGTAAGCGGCTGGAAGACTCAGAAAAGCTGCCTTCTGGTCTTCATTTTTTCCCTTGGAGAAGGGACATAGCAGTACCTTCCTCACAGAGGAACAGAGAGTGCATGCGCACAGGCTCTGGGATTCTAGAGCCTGGAAAATGCTATTAGTACAGTTGACTTACCACTTATTCAAGATGCTTGGGACCGGAAGTGTTTGGGATTTCAGATTTTTTCTTTTCAGATTTTGGAATATTTGCACATACATAATGAGATATCATGGGGGATGGGACCCAAGTCTAAAGATGAAATTCATTTTCATTTCATATATCCCTCATACACACAGCCCAAAGACAATGTTATTCATTATTTTTAATGTGTTGGTGTTTTGACTGTGAAGTCACATGAGGCCAGGTATGCCATTTTCCACTGTGACATCACGTCAGCACTCCAAATGTTTGGGATTGGGTGTAGCTCAGTGATAGAGAGCTAGTTTGGCATACAAGAGGCCCTGGATTTGATCCCCAGCACTAAAAGTAAAAAAATAAATAAATAAATTAGGATTTTGGGGTTTCAGAGTTTTGGATTAGGGATGCTCAAACTGTACTGAGAAGTCACAAAGCAAAAATTGTCAACTGGCCAGAGGTGAGAGGGTGCGGAAAGAAGAGCATTTGTTGGAACCTAGCTTGTGTGTCTTTTCCATCTGCCCACCTATTCCTCCTTTTTAAATAAAAAAGAAGGGCTATGGGTATAGCTTGGTGTTCAAGTGCTGGCTAGCAGGCGTGAGACCCTGGATTCCATTCTCAACAACACAAAAATCAATCAACGCATAAACCAGCAGCTGGTCAGTGTGGCATACACCTGTAATCCCAGGGGCTCAGAAGGCCGAGGCAGGAGGATCATGAGTTCAAGGCCAGCCTCAGAAATTTAGTGAGGCCATAAGCAATGTGGTGAGACCCTGTCTCTAAATGAAATATAAAAAGGGCTGGGGATGTGGCTCAGTGGTTGAGTGCCCTGGGTTCAGTCCCCAGTACCCAAAAAAAAAAAAAAAAAAGATACAAATCAACAAATAAACATTCAGATAGATAAATAAATAAAATAAAGCATTGGGTTTTCTTTGGGGAATCAAACTTGCTTAGAGACTGCCATTCTACCATGATGGACACAAGATCCAGGGCTAGCCAGTCAGGGTGAACCATGCCCCTCACTACAGTGAATGGTTCAGGGATGGACATGTGACTCTGAGAATCAGCCCTGGGATTCTCTCTCTGTAGGGATTGCTGAACTGGTGGAAGGACATGAACCTGAATCTGTTGGGAGCTGCCGTGAGGGAAGAATTTCCCCCAGACTGGAGCTGGCACGTGAGAAAGCAAAGCTGAGAGCTGGAGATGGAGACAAGAATCTTGATTATTATTTACTCCTAGATCCAGCCATTCTCCAAGTAATTACTTCTGAAATGTTGTTTCACAAACTGATCTTTTTCGTTTTTGCTTATTGAGATCTGTTTCTGCCACTTACAGCACACGTTCCCGCTGCCCTGTTTTGATCCACTCTTCTGATCTCATTTTCCAATGTCAAAAATCACAGGCTAGTGGGGTGTGGTGGTGCACACGTGTAATCCCAGATACTTGGGAAGCTGAGGCAGGAGGATCACAAGCTCAAGTCCATCCTGGGCAACTTAGTGAGACGTGGTCTCAAAATAAAAAATAAAAAGGGATGAGGGTGTGGCTCCATGGTAAAGCACTTCTCTAGCATGCATCAAGCTCTGGGTTTAATCTCCAATGTTACAAAAAATGTATCAATAAATAATATATATATATTTAAAAGTGCAGGCTAGAGGAAGAAGCATGAAAAAGTCCAACAGTATTATGTAGTAGAAAAGGCACTGTGTCTAAAGCCAGTGGAGAAAGTATTTCAAAGTATGAAAACTGAGAAGATACTCAGTCAATATTTACAGAGTACCAACTCAATGTGTCCTTGTTATTGTTCTAGATATTATATCAAATGTAACAGTATTGCAACTAAAATCTCATCAAGTGCTTATAGGTGCTATGCACTTTTCAATTGTTGATTTTATCCTCAAAATAATCCTATGTTCTGTAATCCCAGTGGCTCTGAGGCAGGAGCATTACAGTTAGAGGTCAGCCTCAGCAACTCAGTGAGGCCCTAAGCAACTATTTCGACCTTGTCTCAAAATAAAACATAAAAAGGACTGAGGATGTGGCTCAGTGGTTAAGGGCCCCTGGGTTCAATCCCTGGTACCAAAAAAAAAGTCTGCCCCCTTAACAGCTAACCCATACTGTCTATAATGAGTGAACAAGGGAATGAGGGGCCAGAAAACAGCTCAACGTGAAGGATAGCAAGAGACCAAGCCCTGAGTCTCCATGTCTAAATGGTGCCAGATTTCCATCTTGATCCTTCCTGCTTATTTTGAGAGTGGAATGAGCCCTACTCACCCTGCCCTCTATGCCCTATGGCCTAGCAGGACCTGTCTGTGTTCCCAGCACTGGGGATGTGACTGTGATGCCTATGGTGGCAAAAGTCAAAAGCCTGCAGGGGACAGGCACAAGAGCAAAGGAGAGCACAGCCTGAAACCCAAGAAGTCCCTCAGCCCCGCGGGACACGGAATGATCTTCTACCAAGAATCTCATGACCTTCTTCCAAATTCTGGTATTGTCCAGGTGTAGGAATGTGCATTCCAAATTTTCTCAATAAATACCCTGAAGCCCTCAGGAGCAAAGAGGCAGATAAGGGCAGGGGTCTGGCCTTCAGGGAGGGAGCCGGGGTAGAGGTTATAGGTCAGAGCTACATCAGGCTCCCCCTGTGCAACTCCTCTGACCCCCATCCTGTCTCACTCCACCCAAGAGATGGATCTGTGGGCAAACTCGTTCTTGTTCACCAGGGTCCCAGGGTCAGAGCTGATTGACAGGACTTTAATGTCCTCACCACCATTCTTGTTGGTCTGAGAGGTGAGAGCAGGTCAGAGCAGGCCGGTCAACTCAAATACAAGCCGCAAAGGGATCCCCCACCTGCCTCTCTCCCGCTCCTACAGTTTCTTGTTGCCTCAAGTCGCCTCCCCTAATCCCGTTCTCCTCACACAAATAGGCATCTAGTTTCCCAAACGCTTCCGCCCACAGCAGGGCAGCGGCTTCAGCGCCATGATATGACCTCATCCTGGAGCGCACGAAAAGGTCAGGACCTTGAGAGCCTGAGCCGTCTCAGCTACCCGCAGGCACCGCGGAAAAATCCCCGCTGGCATGCTGGGAGTTGTAGTTCTCCGCATGGACTCGTGCATTAGCCCTCACAACCAAGGTTTTGACCTGAGGTGAGGACAGATCCTGGGGAGGCCTAAAACAGGGATTCTTAGTCCCAAGTCTCCAGAGTGCACAGTTTAAATCTGGGAAATTATATTTAACTCAATTGGCACATCCTGTACATAATCTACAAAGGTTATTCCCCTTTCTGAGGCCATGGTACCAAGGGGAATAAACCTACTCCGGAATCTTACTCAGGAGGATCACACTTTAGAGGGTAACCTTGGCAACTTAGCAAGACCCTGTCTCAAGATAAAAATTGTTAAAAAAGGGCTGGGGAGTAGCTTAGTGGTAGATGACCCCTGGGTTCAACCCCCAGTACCTGCTCTTGCTTCCACATGCAAAACCGGAAATAGACTAAGCTCCTGTCTTCCAGGGTCACGCTAGGTGGAGACCCATTGGGAGGGAAGGGCCATCTGGGGCCTGAGTCTGTTGTTCAGGGCAGCATTACATCTTGGCTCTTCAACAGTAGGCACTAGGAAGTGACAACTTTTCTTGTTTCTTAGATCTGAAACATCACCTTGGGGTTCACCTCTCCAGACTCACCAATTGCTAATCACACTTCAGGAGGCCTTTGCTGATCGCCTGACAAGGATTCTTGCCTTGACCAAACTCTAGCTAGGCTCTTCTGAGCCCTTTCTCCTCTAGGCCTCCACCTTGGCCTATAAAGACTTGAACAAACAGGAAGGTGGTTTCTAACAGCCCAAGGCCACACCCATCAGATGGCTCTAACCCAGAAAATTGCCTGCCTGAGAAAACTTAAGGTTGCCAAAAGAACGTACTACTTGTTCCAGTCAACACCTAAAGATAAGGCCCTTGTCTCCCAGCCTCTGTGGGAGGGTAGGAGCCTGACTTCAATACACACCAGTTAGCAAATCCAGGTAGTTTCAGGTGGACCAATGCACAATTTCCAATTGTTGTTAATTTTTCAATTTCTTGACTCTACTGAGTCCCTATGCAGCCTCATTCCCTCATTCTCCCCTCATTCACCTCTGTACAAATCAAAGTTGAACTCAATTCACACTCTTTCCTTATTATAATAGTATATTACTGATTAAAACCTGTCCCTGCTAGGGATGGGGTGTAGCTTAGTGATAGAATGCTTACCTAGCATATTCAAGATGTTCAAGGTCCTGGGTTGAATCCTCAGCACTGTAAAACTAAATAGTAAATAAATAAAGTGTGCCCCTATCACTTTAACTAATGTCTGGCTTTCTCTTTGACACATCCCATCCCCAAACCAAATCAGCCTTACTTTTCACAGCTCAAATGTGTCACTCTATACTGGTAACTATCTCTTTATCAGCCAAATGTGTATGAATTTCAGACAACAAACTTACTAAGTGGCTATAGCAGGGCAGAGGGCCCATACGGTTCTCATTAGTTCTCCATGTCAGTTTTTTTTCTCAAAATCCCTTGTCCTGTTAGTTATCAGTTCTGACTCCCAGGTCATTCCTGTGACATCCTTCATTCCTGTCCCAATAGCCCCTCGAAGTCTGGTGGCTCACTCTGTCAATTTCCTACCCAATTTGGGTATGAATTGTTGCCACCTCAGAAGCCAGGTTGTCTGCGTCCCTATTCCTCCTCCATAGTCATTCCTTGACTGAAATCCTTCGAATTAGGATAGGTCTTCATTTACTAGCTAAGCCATATCCTTCCTGCCCTCACTTGCTCTGCTTTGCAGATAGTGGCAAGAGGGGACTGGACTTAGCAATTCTTTTTTTGGGAGGGGGGTACTGGGGATTGAACTCAGGGGCACTTAACCACTGAGCCAAATTCCCAGCCCTATTTTGTATTTTATTTAGATACAAGGTCTCACTGAATTGCTTAGCACCTTGCTTTTGCTGAGGCTGGCTTTGAACTCATACTCCTTTTACCTCAGGAGAGCCACTGGAATTACAGGCGTGCACCACTATGCCTGGCTCTAGTGATTCGTTTTTTTACAACTTTATTTGGGGCGGGGGATACTAGAGATTGAACTCAGTGGTGCTTTAACCACTAGAGCAATATCTCTAGCCCTTTTTAATATTTTATTTAGAGACAGGGTGTTGCTAAGTTGCTTAGGGCCTTGTTAAATTGCAGAGGCTGGCTTTGAACTCACGACCTCTTGCTTCAGCCTCCTGAGCCACTGGGATTCCAGGCATGTGCCATCATGCCCAGCACATCCCCAGCCTTTTCAATCTTTTATTTTTGAGACAGGGTCTTTCTTGCTAAGTTGCTGAGGCTGGCTTTGAATTTGCAATCCTCCTGCCTCAGCTTCCTGAATCACTGGGATTATGGGTGTGCATCACCATGCCCAGCAGCTCCTTTCTTTAATATCTCATCTCAGGTTTTTTGTTATAGCAACACGAGAGGGACTAAGGCAAAGCTGATGTCCTTGAGCAGCAGCCAGTGAGGACCCAAAGTTGGCCTTTAGACTATGTGTGGAAGCAGATCCTGTCCCCACCCCATCTCCCTTGCCAGCCTTTAAATTGACTGCAGCTCTGGCCAAGACCTTGATTGCAGGCTTGTGAGAGACCCAAAGCCGGAACAACCCAGCTAAGGCACGCCTAGATCCCTGAACCACAGGGACTGTGGGATAACAAATGAGTGTTGTTTTAAGCCTCTGGGTTTAGGGGTAACTTGTTACATAGTCAAAGATAACTAATACACACTTCTATTGTTACATGCTTAATTCTTTGTTGTAATCATTCAGGTTTCAGAAGCCAACACTTTTTTTTTTTGTACCGGGGATTGAACTCGGGCACTTGACCACTGAGCCACACCCCCAGCCCTATTTTGTGTTTTATGTAGAGACAGGGTCTCACTGAGTTGCTTGGTGCCTCGCCATTGCTGAGGCTGGCTTTGAACTCGCGATTCTCCCGTCTCAGCCTCCCTAAGTGCTGGGATTATGAGGAGTGTCCCACTGCTCCCAGCTAGATGCCAACTGTTCAAAGAAGTATTTCTGACCTCTAGCCTCACTCATCACTCTCAGATCATATCATTGTATTTATTTTGTTCTTAGTATTATTCAGTTGATCAGTATTTACTAAGAGTTACCTATGTCTAGGCACTGAAGAAACAGTGGTGAGAAAATCAGCCGATCAATAAATATATAATACATCAGATGGTGCCACGCGCTTTTAAGGAATAAACAAATTTCAACATGACTGGAACTTCCTTCTGGACCTTGCTTAAATGTCACCTTCTCAGCAATGCTTCCTTAAGGAAGGCATTTTAAAGTGCACTCGCCACGCCGGATTTCTTTTTGTTTGTTTGTTTCTGCCCCCATGGTTCATGTAAGCTCCATGAGGAAAGAACAATGTTTCTGTAGAGTCCACATTTTTAGAATGTTCCCTGGCATGTGGGGGTTGCCCAGTAAAGTCCCCGGATGAAAAACAAAACCCTCCAAACTGGTTTTCCAGAAATGAGAGGAGAGGATAAGGTTGCACAGAGCGGTGTGAGCATTCCATAGAGACAAGGATTCATGTCGTAATTTAAGGGCTTTGCAGAAGTTGAGAAGAGGGTGTGTTTGGTCAGGGGGACAGAGGACAGATCAGAGGTTGGGGATTCTCTTGTGATTCCGCAACCATAACTGCTTTGTAATCTGAAAGGAAAAGAGAACTTTGCTTTACAAAGGGTGTTTCTAGTTGACAGAGCCCTGGGTGCTGGTCCCAGCCCCAGGGAGAGTACTCCTCTGTTAAGTCATTGGAAGTACAGAAACTCAGGGCTGGAGACCTCTCCTCTCCACCGCTCTCTGGAGGCTGATAAGAGAGGAATTCTGAGATGTCCTAAATGAAGTTACAAATCAGAGAATGGAGGGAGGAAAGACATAAAAGTTCATTTTAACTCACAGCTCCAAGCTAAATCAACAAAGAAAAAACATCCACATTTATTTCCTGTATGCTGAGGATACCAACCAAGGGCACCTCACATTCTCCTTTTTGCACCAACTGGGAATTATCGAAGACTTCCCTCACTTCTCAGCCTCCGCCTCTTTTCTATAACCGACATGAGTTTGATATCAGCGTTATGTTTCCTTTTCCCAAAATTATGTTATAAAATGCCCTGGCCCCTTAGGTCTAGTGGATATTTTTCTTTTTCTTTTTTCTCTTTTGGTACTGAGGATTGAATCCAGGGGCACTTAACCGCTGAGCCACATTCCCAGCCTGTTTTTATATTTTATTTAGAGACAAGGTCTCACTGAGTTGCTTAGGGTCTCACTAAGTTGCTGGGGCTGGCTTTTTGAATTTGTCATTCTCCTGTCTCAGCCTCCTGAGCCACTGGGATTACAGGCGTGCACCACTGCAATTGGCTAGTGGGCATTTTCAACTGCTCTCTGGCTGTCATGCTGGTGGCTTAGGGAATTCGTTCCAGGATCAGTCCTTTGCCCCAAACTAGTTCTGGAACATACAGCTCAATAAACCCTTTTATATCAGAGATATCTTAGTCATAAAATTAAGTCCACAGAACTCTCTAGAAAATGGGAACATGAGGATCACCACATCTAGTCTATTCCTGGCTCATTCTCAGAGGAGCAGTGACCCCAGCTCCAGGTCTTTTCTCTCTTGCAGGTTTGGTCAGTGTTCAGTGTGGTGGTAATAATCATCACTGTGGGTGGGTAAAATGGGCAAACCAAGATGGAGCCTCCCCCAGGTCCCTTCACCCTCATTGCCTTCCTGATTCATCAGTGAGGGCCACATGGCTCTCTTGCCGCGGTGTGGGGGTGTTTCTTAGTCTATTTTGTGCTGCTGTGAAAGAACATGAGATCAAGTAATTCCTAACAAACAGAAATCTGTTGGTTCACAGTTCTGGAGGCTGAGAAGTCTAATCTGGAGGCCCCCAATGGGGCTGCGGATGTGGCTCTGTGGTAGAGCACTTGCCTAACACACAGGAGGCCCTGGGTTCGAGCCCCAGAACTGCACAAACAAACCCCCATATTAACAGCTGGTTTCAGTAGCATGTGCCTGTAGTCCCATCTACTCAGGGAGGCTGAGCCAGGAAGATGGCTTGAGCCCAGAAGTTTGAGACCAGCCTGGGCAACATAGCAAGTCCCTGTCTCAGGGAAAAAAAAAAAGTAAAAATAAAAAGCAGAAGATTCTGGAAACTGTGAGGTAGCAGAAAGGCAAAGCCACTTTTGCTGTAACAACATTAGCCCATCCATGATGGCAGAACCTTCTAGACCTAATTACCACTTAAAGGTTTCCCCTCCCAAAAATTGCTAGAAAGGCAATAAAATCTCAGTGTGAGTTTGGGAGGGGGAGGGAAACATTACATTATTTCCCCAAGTCAAGGAAAAAGATAATTTAAAGGGAAAGCAAAGAGAAAGGGCCCCTGTGCCCTGCTGCTTCTGAATAGTTGGGAGACTGAGGACAGAGGGGATCTTACTCCCCTTTCTAGGCTGATAGATCCCAGTGGTGCCCTTGAATCTGGTGTGACACAGGGGCTGTGGGAGGTGGCCCAGAGGACACAAACCTAGAGCAAGGGCTGCGTGGCTTGGGAGTAAAGAGCAGATAGGAAGTGCAGGAAGGGGGCCATCTCAGCAAACCCCAGTGTTCACAGAGGATGCTGAGGTGAAGGGCGTTCCATGCCCCTTCCCAGCTCCACTCTGGAGCAGTCCCGGGAGATGGGGAGGGAAAACCTCAGCCTGGTCTCCATGGAGCACCTGCCATCTGGCAGAAAAAAACAAAACAAACAAACAAACAACAGGAAATAGAAATTCAGCCCAACAACAGTCACACTGCTCACATACCGGACCTATGTTTATGTATCATTGTGTTTTTGTTATTTTATTTTATTTGGTATGGGGGATTGAACCGAGGAATGCTTAACCACTGAGCTACATCCCCAGCCCTTTTTATTTTTCACTTTGAGACACGATCTTGCTAAGTTGCTTAGGGCCTCACTAAGTTGCTGAGGCTGGCCTCAAACTTATGATCCGCCTTGCCTTAGCCTTCCTGGTAACTAGGATTACAGGCATATGCCCTAGCACCTGGCAACTAGTATATTTTTCTTATTATATTACAATATCACACCGTGTGCTCCCCCAAGTGTGTATACTTGTGACTCTTGGTGCACAAAGTCATCGCACAGGGGGACAGTCATTGCACCCACCTAACAGATGAACTTTTAAAAGAAGCTAGTTAGGAATTTCTTTTTACAGTTAATTGCTAATTATGACACTTAACTGTGGTTTTCCATTTTGGGTGGTTATACAGTTTCTTTTTAAATTAATGTGTGAGTATAAAATGCAAGGGGGCAGTTTTCCAATGCTAAGTCAATACGGTATAGCTGGAATGCCTGTACAGCAGAAATCACGACCGTTCTGTGTGAAAGACGCAGTTGGGAAAACCCTGAGGCAGATCATCGATAGTGGCAGCTATGACTATGACTATTATTAGTATTATCTTGAAGGAGTGCTGGTTGAAAATTAACTTTGGGTCATTCTAAAATTTAAACATATATATATATTTGGGCTGGCTTTTGAGAAACGGGTATGTAGAGGACCAGATTTTTTTGCAAA
This sequence comes from Xerus rutilus, assembly GCA_028644305.1. NCBI lineage: Eukaryota > Metazoa > Chordata > Mammalia > Rodentia > Sciuridae > Xerus > Xerus rutilus. Next base: position 16,323,416 of record CM053415.1, on the reverse strand, counting down.
ACAAATAACCCCACAGCGAATTTCTCAATTCTTCACAATTTTCTGGGAATCCTTCAGGTCGTGGAAACCTCACAGGGAAGTTTCTGTAAGCCCCCAAGGGGAAACAAGTCAGTGATTTCTCCAGTTCTCAGGAGGAACCCCTCCCCCCCACCAACGGGGAAACATATACCCCATGCAACCGGAAGAAGAAAAAGAAAGGGGATAGAGGGGTGAGGAGGGGCAGAGAGACAACAGGGAGATTCTAGACAGGGTCCTTCCTGATCCAGAAGTTCTGTGATTCAAGAAGTGCCTGACAGTTCCTCCTCCCAGGCGGAGGCTGCACCAGGGAGGGGTGAGACAGGGGAAGGCCAGTCAGAGGCCAAGAGTGAGGGGTGGCAGGTAGGACCTCCTGGCAAGAGTCAAAGGACTTTTGCTGGGAGTGGCTGCAACAGCTAGAGACAGGGCACTTCTCAGCCTTTACTTTCTCCTTTGACAGAAGAGAGATTAGTCTCACCATTGATAGGAGAGGGAAAGAAGGCTCAGAGGAATAATTGACCAGAAATTAATTATGGTCTAGGATCCCTCATTATCAATACCTTTTGGTTCTTTTCAGACATGTAGCAGAAAGGAAAAAGTCCAGACAGACCTGAGTTCATAATCCCATGTCCTGAGGCCGTGTGACTTTGGGTAAATTGCTTAACCTCTCTGAATCTTAGTTTTCTGATCTGAAAAAATGGGATCAATAATAATATGTCCTAGCCGGGCGCGGTGGCGCATACTGTAATCCCAGCACTCTGGAGGCTGAGGCAGGAGAATCGCGAGTTCAAAGCCAGCCTCAGCAACAGCAAGGCGCTAAGCAACTCAGTGAGACTCTGTCTCTACATAAAACACGAAATAAGGCTGGGGATGTGGCTCAGTGGTCGAGTACCCCTGAGTTCAATCCCTAGTAGCAAAAAAAAAAAAAAAAAAAAAAAAGTCCTATTGGGTTATTATAAGGATCACATGGAACAAATACTATAAAACACTTGTCACGGGGCTGGGGAGGTAACTCAGTGGTAGACTGTTGTTCAGTGTGTGTGTGGGTCTGGGTTCAATCCATAGCACTAAAAAATATACAAACAAAAAAACTTGTCGCAGAGCACGAATCCAAAACACACGAGTTGTTGCTGTGAATTTTTGAAGCTGACACCCCAGATCTGTGCTGGGCTGAGAACGTGCCGGCTGGTACGGGGCTATCATTGGCTCTAGGCTCTAAAGCTGACAATGGGGCCTGGTTCCCATCATACCAGAGTCTCATTTGTTCCTCCTTGCAGTCCATGCCTCAGTCAGGCCTTGGTAACAGAGAAGGCACCTAATAAAGATTGAATGAATGGATAATTTACAGGGTTCAAGGAGAAATCTAGAGGAGCCTTGTGTCAATTTGACTGTGAGACTCTGGGCTGAGGCTCACGAAGCAATCCCAGAGAAGGGACCTGGGAGGAGGAGGTCAAGAGATGGTTGCTCCAGGGCACAAGACTAAAGAGCAGGAGGCATGTGAGCTAAGCTTTGCAAGGTGCGTGCCAGAAAGCACGAGCTTTCAGCCCGCAACAAGCAGTTGCCCCATAGTGGAACTAGGCAACCTTCACAGGAAGCCAGGTTCTATCCCTAGTGGTATTTGAGTAAGCAGGGGCCATCTCAGTGCTGTGAGGTGTGGGCTCGGCCAGATGTCTTTTATTTTATTTTTTGGCACCAGAGATTGAACTCAGGGGTACTTAACCCCTGAGCCACATCCCCAGCCCTATTTTGTGTTTTATGTAGAGACAGAGTCTCACTGAGTTGCTTAGCGCCTCGCTGTTGCTGAGGCTGGCTTTGAACTCGCAATTCTCCAGTCTCAGCCTCCCAAAGTGCTGGGATTACAGGCATGCGCCACCACGCCCAGCTGTTTTATTTATTTTTATGTGGTGCTGAGGATTGAACCCAGTGCCTCACATGTGCTAGGCAAGTGTTCTACCACTGAGTTACAAACTCAGCCCATCTTTCCTGCTCCTTTTAATAGTAAAACCCTGCCCTCATCCAAGTTTGGTCAACCATGTGGCTTAAACAACTAAATACTACTTTCCCAGAACTCTTGTAGTTGTGTGTGGCCATGTGACTAAATTCTGAACAGATGTGAGGGTTCTACTTTTAGATGATGCCCTTAGAAATGAATAGGTGTGGTCTCCTGTGGTCTCTTACCTCTTTCCATAGGCTGAGATACAACAGCTACATTGGGCTCGGAGTAGAAGCTGTGTTTTGAGCGTGAGGGAACAATGAATGAAAAGAAGCAGGAATCTCTGACACAATGAAGTTGCCATTTTAGCCCAAAAGTACCTTCCCTGTGGGCTGCTGTATGAGAAGCAAAGAACTTTCTAGCCTGTGTTGTCTGAATCTTTGGTAATCAACATACCCACTCAGGTCCAACCACGCACTTGTTTGCTCCACATTCTTTCAAACTCTGGTCCTAAGACTGACCACACTGGGTTAGAATCTTTCCCCAGCGGACCGCCCAGAACCTTCTACTGGAAGGCCCTTTAAATACAATATGAGTCCTTGAATTTGAGCCCTGAGTCATTGATGGCAAATCCCTCCATATTTTAAATTTTGTTGCCCCCCCACCCTCGCCATCTTGCAGATGGCATCAATAAATAACAATCTCTTCCAAAGGCAGTTTTATATAAAGGTGACATCATCATATCCAAGAATGGAAGGGAGCTGAGGGCGGCATGTTTCACGGGCAGCACAGAAATCCGCACACCAGGGCGTGTGTATGCAAAACAAAAGAGAGGGCTCGCAGCCTAGGTCCCTCCAGGAAGAGCCCACAGAAACACACACACCGCAGATTCTCTTGTTGGTTCATGCAAATGGAGACACACAGACAGAAAAATATGCACAAAGAGTCGGGATACAACACACACAGACAAGCTGCTGCTGCTGGGTTTGTTTATTGTCACTGCTGTCCCTGGTGGGAGCTCCAGGGTCTTCAGCATTTCTTTGGGTGGGGGGAGTTGGTACCGTCCTGACTCTGCCTGTCCATCCCTGTCTGGCCCCATCCTGTCCTTTTGCTGGGCCTGGAGGTGCTTCCTTGGCGGCCCCCCGGGGCCTCACTCAGATGGGCTGAGTCCTAGGGTTGGGGTTGGGGGCAAGCAGGCCGAGATGCTGCCTCTGGGTCCATTCCTCACAATCCTGTCTTCATGGCTGGGTGGAGTGTTCGTGGTCTGGCTCATCTGTGGGAAAGGAAAGGCCAGAGACCTGCGTTCTGATTCTGCCTCTCCCACTCACTTCTTCTGTAACTCCAGAGAAGAGCCCGATCCTCCCTGGTCTCAGTTTCCCTCTCTGTGAACCAAATGTCCCTCCATTGGAAAGGTTCTGTGTTCCCCTCTGTGTGCTGGTCACTGGGAAACCCAGAACCAAAGGCGTCTCCTTTTATTCTCATGTTGAGACAGCTCTTCCTCCCCACCTCCCTGCCCCATCCTTTCAAGGCAGAGACACCTCCACTGGCCCTCCTTTCCCCGACTCCTTACCTCCAGCTCCGCCTCAGCGCCGGGTCTTTTTCCTCTCTGAGTTCTGGAACTTGGTCACTAGTTTCCTCTCGTGCCCGCCAGGACTAGGGCGGTTGGTGTGGGCAGCAGCTTCTCTCTTGGTGCGACCCTTCCGGCCTCCACCGACTGGCACCCAGGGAAGGAAATGGAGGTGGACCGTGTTGCAGAGGAGAGGTGGTTGTGGCAGTGCCCAGGGTTGAAGGGTCAGGGATGCTGGAGGGGCGTCACCATGCGACTCTGGGACAGACCTCACCCCTGCCTACTGTTTTCTCCTATATGGAATGAGGGTCCCCCAGCTGTATGATGTCCCAGGGCTGAGGGGTTAGAAGGACATGACTTATGGGGGGTACAGGAACAGGTTGACTAGAGAAGGGCAAGTCCTGGGGGGGGAAGACTGAGGAGTGGGGTCCTAGGGGGTGGTGGAGGGGCTTGGAAGTGGAGAGACCAGGGTGGTGGCAGAGCAGCCTTACCCACGAGAGGGTGGGCCAGTCCGTAGAGGTCATACTCATCTAGGCTGGTGTCTTCGTCCTCTGGGCCTGGGGGCTGCTGGGAGGGGCTGGCGGCGTGGGGCAAGGTGGCCATCATGTCTGGCCTTCTTCTCTGCCTCTCTTCTTCTAAGGCTTTGTTTGTGTCTGGTTTCCTGGCCAAGCGTCTGTCCTCTCCCAGCTCACTCACCCCTACTTATAAGGCTGGCTTCAGACCACAGACTGGCTTCAGTCCTTCAGGCCCTGTCTGATGCAATCTGATTTTCCCAGAACCCAGCCCATAAATGCCGGTCTTGAGAGGGGAAGGGGGAGCTGGGCCCAGGAGCCTCTGCTCCTCCCTCTCTGCTGGGTATTTTTCCACAGTGGAGACTCCCGCCTCTCAGGGTGAAGAGGGAGGAGGCAGGGTCTGGGCATAAACAGTCCTTGAGATCCTGGCCAACAGGGACCAGAAGGCCTCACCTGGGCCACTCCTTCCTGTCCTTCCTCCACCCTTTGCCACCGGCTCCTCCTGGGCCTGGGTCTGGGCCACAGAGTTGCCCCCATGCTGTTCCCCAGTCTGGTTCAGATTCCGGCTGTGGTAGCCAAGTATGGAATGAAGAGGAGGGAGGGGGAACTTCAGCACACCATGTGCCCCGTGAGTGGTTCCCGCCACATCACACCCAGTACCCCTGTCTCTTTATGGAGAGTCCCTTTAATATCCTGGAATGGAGTCCTCAGATGACCGCTCTCTCCTGAGAGGGAGAATAGCTGGGTGGCTGAGAACACAGGCTCTGCAGCCTCATGCCCTGTGTCCTAAGTGGTGATCCACTCCTGCCTCTGTGACCTTAGACATGTCACTTCACCTCTTGTGCTTCAGTCTCCTCTGAAGACAAAGATGACATTCCATCTACATCATAGAATTAGTGAGAGGATTCCAGGAGCTAATACATGGAAAGGTCCCCGCATGGCGCAGGGTGAGGGCTACCTAAGGGCTGGTCACATTTTCTAATATAGTGCCCTCACTGTATATAAGAGACAAAAGAAGTTAATTTATAATAAAGTGATAAGATCATAGACTGCCAGGTGTGGTGACACATACCTGTAATTCTAGAAACTTGGGAGGCTGAGGCAGAAGGATTGCAAGATTGAAGCTAACCTGGGCAACTTAGCGAGACCCTCAGCAACTTGGTGATACCTTGGCTCAAAATAAAGAACAGAAGGCTGGGGATGTTGTTCAGTGGTAAAGCACTCCTGGGTTCAATCCCTGGTACAAAAACAAATTATGAATTACTGTGAATTTAAGGATGAATTAAGTGTGATTTTTTTTTTCTTGAACTGGTGATTGAACCCAGGGGCTTTCTACCACAGAGTTATGTCCACAGGACTTTTCTTTCTTTTTTTAAAATTTATTTTAAATTTTGAAACATGATCTTATTAAATTGTCCAGGTCAGCCTTGAACTTGAGATCCTCCTGCGCGTGCCATGCCACCTGTCCTTAAATGTGAATTTAATAAGAATTGGTATGAATTCTAAGTTTAGATAAGAAACATGTTGAAATGAAATATTCCATGTTTGCCTAAAGGAACCTCAATCATATGAGTCATTTTGGCCCAGAGAGGTACCCACCCAGATTTTCTCCGCCCTGTTGTCTCTGGCAGGGAGGTAGATAGACAAAATGTTCCACATTTTAAAAAACAAACAAAGCACTCTGGTTTCCAACGAAGCAAGACCTTCTCAGGCCAGGCCAGATATGCTCACACCCCCATTTTACTGTGAATCCATTAAATCCTGTGTCATCTCAGTGTTACCAAATCCTGTCCTTCATCCAAGGCCCCTCATAGTCCAGGATCACCCATGGTTTGACAAGAAGCTGTCCTTCTGCTTGTGTTCCTGAATCAACTAAATTTAGCTTTTGTTTTCCAGATTTGGGTGATTCGTGAGTTCTTTAACACCCAGGAAATAAAAGTGAAAATGGAAGGCTCCTCGAATCAAGCAGAGTTGGGATAATAACAGACCAGATGATAAGAAGAAGAAACGAACCCTAATGTAAATAAAGATAGCACACCAAGACAAGGTGACATGGAGAAAATTAGGAAATATGTGTTCTTGGGACATGGTGTTTTTTGTTTTGTTTTGTTGTTTTTCCTCTCTGGTATTGTGGATTTGAACTCAAGGGTACACAGCCACTGAGCCACATCCCCAGCCCTTTATTTTTTATTTTGAGACAGGGTCTTGCTAAGTTTCCTAGAGCCTCACTAAGTTGCTGAGGCTGGCTTTGAACTTGTGATCCTCCTGCCTCAGCCTCCCAGATTGCTGGAATTACAGGTGTGTGCCACCACACCTGTCCACTCCCTTTTTTTTTTTTTTTTTTTTTTAAATATTTATTTATTTTTTTAGTTGTAGGTGGACAGAATATCTTTGATTTTATGTGGTGCTGAGGATCGAACCCAGTGCCTCACGCATGCTAGGCGAGCACGCTACCACTGCGCCACAATCCCAGCCCCTCCACTCCCTTTTTGTTCTGAGACAAGGTCTTGCTAAATTGCTGAGGCTGCCTCTGGAGTAGCTAGGATTATAGGCCAGTGCCACCAAGCCCAGCATGTGGTGGGCTTTATCACTGTGCTAGCAAAATAACTCCTCTATTACTACATGGGATAAGATTAGGTTTCAGGTTCGGATCACCAAAAATAAGTTTTTAACTTACATGACTATCTAGCAGGACATGGGACAGTACTTAACCATATGGCACTGTCCGGGTCCCTTTACTCCTTATTGTAACAAACAAACCACCCCCATCAATTCCTAAGGTGTCCCTTATGGGGCAGTTTCACTTTTTGACCTCTGCCACCAGTCCTACTTGGTGACAAGTTGAGAGCTTTGGGGAACACTTCTTTTTTCCTTGCTTTTTTTCTAATGCTGGAGATTGAGCCCAGGGTGTCACACATGCTAGGAAGGTGCTCTGCCACTGAGCCACACTCTAGCCCTCACACTTCTGGGTTTCAGTTTACTCTCCTGTAAAGGGAGGACAGCGAGAGCATCTATCCATATGTGAGAGGACTTGGCCCAGAGCAAGGCACATGACTAACATTCATTTCCTCATTTAAGAAGAAAAATTGCCGAGTGCAGTGGCACACACCCATAATCCCAGTGACTCCTGAGGCTGAGACAGGAGGACCGCAGGTTGGAGGCCAACCTCAGCAATTTGGTGATGCCCTAAGCAACTTAGTGAGACCTTGTCTCAAAAAGGGCTGAGGATGTGGCTCAGTGGTAAAGCATCCCTGGGTTTAATTCCTAGAACAAAAAAAAACAAAAAGAAGGCTCTGAGAGTGCTTTGCTCAAGATCACACTGCTGGTGAGTGACGAAGGATTTCTACCCACGGTTTACCTGACCCCAGTTCTAGGGCTCATTCTAAGTCAGCACAGCTGACCAAACACTGGCAAGGGTTTGGCTGCTCCATGTGTGGAGGCACCTGTCAGGGGTTCTCTCTCCCTCCTCCCTTCCTTCCCAAATGATCCTGCTGGGGATGCAGAGAACCACCATCAACTGTACCTTCTGGAAGTTTTGTGCAGTGAAGCAGATGGATCCTCAGCATATCAACAGACATTCTTATCTAAAATAATACACATGCCAGGCATGATGTTGCGTGCCTGTAATCCTAGCAGCTCAGGAGGCTGAGGCAGGAGGATTGCAAGTTCAAAGCCAGTCTCAGCCATTTAGCAAGGACCTGAGCAACTCACTGAGACAATGTCTCTAAATAAAGTACAAAAAAGGGCTGGGGATGTGGCTCAGTGATTAAGTGCTCTTGAGTTCAATCCCCAGTACCAAAAAACAAACAAACAAAAAATCACATACCAACAGCTATCCTTTATAACATCACCCTGATTTTATCTTTCTTTATGGCATTGTTACCATCAACCAAAAGTATTTTTTGGGTGGTGGTGCCTGGGGTTGAACCCAGGGGTGCGTTATCACTGAGCCACATCTCCAGCCCTTTTTATTTTTTATTTTGAGACAGGGTCACACTATGTTACTTAGGGCCTCACTAGACTAACTGCCCAGGCTGGCTTTGAACTTGTGATCCTCCTGCCTCAATCTGGGATTATAGACATGTGCTACCATACCCCGCCCAAGAGCATCTTTTTTACTTATTTATGTCCTAAAATAAAACCATTGATTTAATTTAATTAGTGGTTAAAGGATTGAGCTGTGAAACCCTTCTGCCTGGGTTCAAAGTTTGGTTCTACCTTTGTTAGCTGCCCTTACACAAGTTCTTTAGCTTCTCTGTGCCTTTGTTTTCTCATTTAAAAAAGGATCCCAGCGACTTGGGAGACTGAGGCAGAAAGCTGGTAAGTTCAAGTCCACCCTCAGCAACTTAGCAAGGCCCTAACCAAATCAGTGAGATCCTATCTCAAAATAAAAAAAAGGGCTGGGGACTTAGCTGATTGGTAAAACGCCTCTGGGTTCAACCCTTAGTACCAAAAATAAAATAAAATAAATAAAAATAAAAACTAAAAAAAAGGAAAAGTGACATTAATATATTAATATGAGATTAATAATGGCACTGTTCTGGGCAGGGGTGAAGAATTTATGGGGATTGAAAAGCCAATTTTTTTTTTTTTTTTTTAAATACCTTTATTTATTTATTATATGTGGTGCTGAGGATCGAACCCAGTGCCTCACACATGTGAGGTGAGCGCTCTACCGCTGAGCCACAACCCCAGCCCCCCAATTTTTTTTTTAACCAGTGCTGACTCTATGTTGCAAGTTGTCATGGCAGGGTATTGGGAAAAGTTTTCAATTAGCAACAATTATGCCTTGGACAAACTTCATTGGCTACCATACTACCACTGTGAAAAGCTGTGAAAGTCAATTCTTACAAAGGCTTAGCATAGTGCCTAGAAGGTAGTAAGTGTTCCATGAATGTTGCTGTTTTAATTATTCTTCATTACAGCAGGAGTCTTGACTATCTTATTATTGTATCCTTGACACCTGGCACACATTCAGAGCTTAATAAAGGACAAGAGGAATACATGAAGCTTTGCTGAGGTCATTACTGCTGTTCAGCTTCCAGATGCTCTGCTCTGAGGGATCTGAGGCCCGGTCCTAGTCTCACAGAGGACCATGAAGACATCTGATCAGCTGCAATGGAGCCAGGCAAGAGGGTTTTCTTTGGCCTTGATCTTGCAGGTGCTGAAGGAAATCTAAACCCTGGGGAGAAGGTTGGGCAGAAGAACAGTAGCCAAAAAAGAAAGGACTTCTGGGAAATGTAACACATGGACTTACAGGGCCCCAAAGATGACTCAATGGGAAAAGTCAAGAGGTGAGGTTTTACATCCTGTAGCCTCCAGCTGTGTGTATAAACAGGCATGAGGAAGTCTGCATTCTTTCTGTTTGGGATTACACCTTGTGACATTCCAGCAGGTTACCAAACACACCTATTACAACCCAGTAGGATCCCTCAGGGGGCTGTGCGGACAGCAAAACACACCCAAAGCCAGGAGTCAAACCCAAATCAGAAGGTCCTAGATAGCTTGAGGGATCTATGGAAGTCAATGGCTCAAAGGATCCAGAAACTTCCCCAGTTAAGGCATGATGTGTTGATCAAGATTATTAAATCAAGATTAATAAAAAGGGCTGGAAATGTAGCTCAGTGGTAGAGTACCCTGGGGTTCAATATCCATCATGGCCAAGGGAACCTAAATGAGGTGAAATAAGATGGGTCTGTAAAACCACATAGCCTTGGTCCAGAGAAATCCTCAAATCTTACAGCTGTGCTTGCAATTTTCTTGGCTCTATGATATCCTTAACTTGAATATAAATACTGTTTTATTTATTTATTTATTTTTGGTACCAGGGATTGAGCCCAAGGGCAATTAACAACTGAGCCACATCCCCAGCCCTTTTTATTTTTTGAGACAAGAGCTTGCCAAGTTGCTGAGGTTGGCTTTGAACTTGGAATCCTCCTGCCTCAGCCTCCTGAGCTGCTGGGATTACAGGCATGAGCCACCGCACTGAGCTCTTAATACATTTTTAAATGAAAAAAAAATTATAAAAATTTCACTCCTGCCAGAGAGCTGCTATTACTGCCCTGCTGTCCTGGATGGTGATCAGTTTTTGGGGTTGCGGATGGGCTACTGATCTTCAAAGGTCAAGTTCTGAGGAAGGTCAAAAGGATTCCTGAGGTTGGTCAGGGTGATCTTTGAGATCAGCTTGGTGGCTTTCACTCTGAGACAAGAGTCGGTCCAGATGGGGAAGATGGATTCAGTTTTGCAGTTTTGTTGGGCTAGTACGTGGAGTTGCGTTAGGAGACCTGGGTGCCTCCTGGAGCTGAGTCCGCCAAGCTGCAGGTGATGCTGCTTCAGACCCGGACCTCTAGGGGCCATACATCCGGAAGGCACCCCAGACGTGGATGTTGCAGCCCTCCTCACCCACTAAGGGCAATCCTGAGCCCAAGCCCAACACAGCCATGGGCAGCCTAGGAGTCTGAGGCTGGGCTTCTGTAATCCTATTCTTGTGAGAAAATTTATTTTAGTTACTGAATATATAAAGGAGAGACTATGGGATAAGTACATACTCTCCATAATGGTGACATTCTAGACTGGAACTATAAAAATTTTTATTTTCTCCATTATATATTTTAGATTTTTGACTTTATTTATTTATTTTTGGTACCAGGGATTGAATCCAGAAGGGATTAACCAATAAGCCACTTCCCCAGCCCTTTTTATTTTTTATTTTGAGGCAGGGCCTTGAGAAGTTTTTGAGACTGGCTTTGAACTTACAGTCCTCCAGCCTCAGGATCCCAAGCTGCTGGGATTACAGTGTGCCACCACACCCAGCTTTACAATGTATAATTTATAAGCAGACAAAGAACAATTTTTATGAGTTAATGTATTTTCATCCTCTTCCTTCCTTGTATTCCATGCACACTATGCCACCTTCTGGTGGCTTTTTGTGTATGCACCAGACACAAAAACCATTGAATTGTCCAGTTTCCTCCACCTGCCTGTCATAGATAGTCAGATCTGGAGAGAGAGCAATCTTTTTGCTCAGATGGGTGGTGGGTGGCTATGATCAAAGATAAGTTAAGAGGTGGGCAGCTGGGCTGGGATTATAGCTCAGTGGTAGAGCACTTGCCTCGCATGCGTGAGGCCCTGGGTTCGATCCTCAGCACCACATACAAAGCAATAAAATAAAGACATTGTGTCCAACTACAACTAAAAAAAAAAAAAAAATTAAAAAAAAAAAAAAAGAGGTGGGCAGCTGACTTTACCTAGAAGGTTTCTGAAATCCCTAAGGAAATAGTTCTGAATGGGAAGAAAGCAAAGAAGAGGGAAAGATGTGAGATTTGCCCTTGATAGTGGAACTCAGTGAAGGAAGGGATTTGTAAGGGAATTGTCCGAAAACTGAGAAACTTCTTTTCCTCCTCAGTGTCCCCAAGAGAACTTCAGGAAAGATCTCTGTGACTTTTCTAGGTTCTTTGGAAAGGATTTCAGATGTGATGCTCTGTAGCAATGATTTTTTTTTGCGGGGGAGGGTTCCTGGGGACTGAACCCAGAGGTGCTTTACCACTGTGCCACATTCCCAGCCCTTTTATTTTCTATTTTTTATTTTGAGGCAGGATCTAAGTTGCTTAGGGCCTTGATAAATTGCTGAGGCTGCCTTTGACCTTGCAGTCCTCCTGCCTCAGTCTCCCAAGTTGCTGGGATTACAGGCATGCAACACTGCGCCCAGAATAGCAATGAAATTTAAAACGAGAAAAGGAAGGTTTGATTTTTTTTTTCACTATGCGGTGGTTTCCCAGGCACAGGCAAAGAATTCTGGTCAGCTTCACTGTTTTATTTCTCCCAAACTGACTCAGCAGACTCAAGATTTACACCTCAGTCTCTTGGCAGTTGCAGCAGTAGGAATCTATTCTGAGAAGTTGCTAATGAAATGGAATTTCTGGTCCTGCAAAGTTGAGGCCTAAATTCATAAAAGTCACTCCACCAAGATACTATCCCCTCCATGGTTCTTCCTGAGAAGAGATGACACCTTCATTGGCTCTTTCATTTAAAAAAAATATTTCATTTTCATTTAGTATTTATGGTATGTGCTGAAGTGCTAGGCTAAGTGCTAAGGATACAGAGAAGACTAGGAACAGATAGAGGCCCAGGCTTCATGGAGTTTATAATCTAAGGAGTGATGGGTAGGATTGACATGAATGAAACTATGTCACAGATATCAAATTATGACACTTGTGTTACTGCCACAATGACCAAGGTCTACAAGGTGCTGTGACTGATTAGAATAGAGGTGTTTGAACTGGGCATGGTAGCTCATGCCTATAATCCCAGCAGCTCAGGAGGCTGAGGTAGGAGGATCACGAGTTCAAAGCCAGTCTCAGCAACTTAGCAAGGCCCTAAGCAATTCAGTGAGATCCTGTCTGTAAATAAAATAGAAACAAGGGCTGGGGATGTGGCTCAGTGGTAAGTGCCCCTGAGTTCAATCTAATCTCTGGTACAAAAAAAAAAAAAGTGTTTGACCTGGTCAGGGAGATCTGCAGAGGAATAGGAGTCAGAGAGGTGAGGACAGAGTTAAATATGCTCCAGAAAGCCTCTGCAGAGGCAGAGTGACCCTTAAGTGTGACCCAGGAGACTGAAATGAAGAGGAAGGTGGGTTGTTTGGGAGAGAGGGAGGCATGAAAGAAGACAGGGATACCAGAACATGAACACATTTGCTTTTTGTTGGTGGTGGTTGTTGTAGATGGACTCAATACCTTTATTTTATTTATTTTTATGTGGTCCTGAGGATTGAACCCAATGCCTCACACATGCTAGGTGAGCGTTATACCACTGAGCCACAAACCCAGGCCCACATTTGCATTTTTAAAAGACCACTCTGGTCAGAATAGATTTGGAGAGACAATTTAAGAGAGTATAGCTCCATGCTAGTGGTGGATAGTCATCCCAGAGAAATCCTCACATAGGCCATGAGTGGCAAGCTCACTGTGGCATTGTTTGTGGCAGCCAGTAGCGAGAGGCAATTTAGAAGTCCATCATCAGGGGTCCAAATAACTAAAATGTGGATGCCTACTTTCAAATACCACATGCTTGTTCTAAGTCACAGATTAGATGTACACACAGGGACAGGTCTTAAAAGGAAAGTCATGAATGGAAAAAGAAATGGAATGAGGTTGATAGCACAATGCTATTTAGGTTGGGTGTAGTGGTGCATGCCTGTAATCCCAGTGTCTCGGAAGGCTGAAGCAGGAGGATTGTATTTGAGGCCAATCTGGGCAATTTAGCAAGACCTCATCTTGAAACAAAAAATATAAAGGACTGGGGAGGGGTGTGTAGCTGTGTTAGAATGCCCCTGGGTTCAATCCCCAGTACTGCAAAACAGACAAAAAAAAAAAAAAAAAAAAGCACAATGAATATATGAGCACACTAATGTGAGCACACATTTTACAAAGACATTCCCATGTCCTACTGGTGAAAGGGGAGGAGTAAAGAAAAAGGTTAAAGGGACAAAAATATATAAACCAAGAGAGAGGCCATGCAGAGCCCAGGGGTGATAATGTCATGAAAGAGAAACAAACATTTCAACCTCAGCACCTAGTTAAAACAATAGCTGGTGCTGGCACAGGCCTGGCATCCCAGCGACGTGGGAGCTGAGGCAGGATTCTCTGGCTAACCTAGAGAGACTCTCTCTCAAAGTAAATTTTAAAAAGGGCTGGGATATAGCTCAGTGGTAGAGGACCCCGAGTTCAATCTCCAGTACTGGGGCAGGGGGAGGGGAAGTAGGTGGATTGTTTTCTGTGGATGAATACAGGTAAAGCATTTTCTGCAGTGCCCAATATCATATAACAAGCACCCACCCAGTCTGTTTTTTTTGGTACCAGGAATTGAACTCAGGAGTACTTGACCACTGAGCCACATCCCCAGCCCTATGTTGTATTTTACTTAGAGACAGGGTCTCACTGAGTTGCGTAGCACCTCACCATTGATGAGGCTGGCTTTAAACTTGCAATTCTCCAGTCTCAGCCTCCCAAGTACTGGATTACAGGCATGAGCCACTGTGCCCAGCCACGTCTGTTTTTATACAGCAGTCACTTAGTGGCAGGTTGAATATGAGAGGGGAAGGAAGGGGTGATGGTGAGCACAGGTGCTGGTTCAGAATTATGCTGAGCATGCCTAGCATGATGGCGAATTCCTGTAATCCCAGCAGCTCAGGACCCTGAGGCAGGAGGATTGCGAGGCACTAAGCAACTCAGTGAGACCCTGTCTCTAAAGAAAATACAAAATAGGGCTGGGGATGTGGCTCAGTGGTTGAGTACTGCTGAGTTCAATCCCCAGTAACCCCCTCCACAAAAAGAATTATGCTGAGGGGCTGGGATTGTAGCTCAGCGGTAGAGCGCTTGCCTTGCATGCGTGAGGCCCTGGGTTCGATCCTCAGCACCACATACAAAGCAATAAAATAAAGACATTGTGTCCATCTATAACTAAAAAAAAAAGAAAAAAAAAGAATTATGCTGAGTGGGAGGTGAGGTAAAGAAGTGAACATGATAGATGATTCTTTTGAGAAATCTGCATATGAAGGAGGAAGACAGAAAGAGCTCTCCCTTACATGTGGGCAATGCTCTGCAACATTTTTTTTTTTTTTTTGAGACAAGTCTCCCTATTTTGCCCAGGCTGGGTTCAAATGATCCTCTGCTTCCCAACTAGTTGGGAACACAGGCATGTGCTACTATGCCCAGCTAAAACATTTTTTGAGTTAATATATGTTTACTGTAGAAAATCAGAAATTAAAGAAAAAAATTAAAAAATTGTGAACCACAAGAATGGGATCCTAATTAGAAGAAGTTATACTCTATGTATGTATAAAATGTCAAAATACACTCTACTGTCGTGCATATGTAAAAAGAACAAAAATATGAAAAGACAATTGTGAGCCTCAAATCTCTCCTTATGAGCAACTACAGTGGATATTTGACATTTGGGAAAGATAGCTCCTAAGAACTTCATGAATGTAAAATTGGTGAAATTCCTCATGGTTTAGTCACAAAATGCAGGATGTAGAACTGAGACTGGATGGACTGTCCTACAATTTACTGACCTAGAGACTTCAGAAAAGAAATCCAAGTTTGATGGAAGAAAATGATATTAATTTGGGGGCTTAAAGTTTCAGTGTTGAAGTCTGAGACTTTTTTTTTAAATATCTTTTTAGTTGTCAATAGACTTTTTAATTTATTTATATGCGGTGTTGAGAATCGAACCCAGTGCCTCATACACGGTAGGCAAGTCGTCTACCACTGAGCCACAACCCCAGCCCGAAGTCTGAGATTTTCCAATAGAAAAATATCAATGGCCTGTTAAGTACCAGGTACTGTGCTAGGTACGAGGAATACTTAGATGAACAAAACAGATGATCCTGACCTCATAGAGCTTGCAAGTCTATCAAATAACCAACAAACGTATATTACATAGGGGTTCTGTAAGAAATCATAAGATACAAGATGGCCTTTGACAGACACCGTAGTAGCTAAATGTTTGCACATCCACATTCTTAATTTTCTGGGAAGATTCTGTAAAATTGTAATTTCTGGATTAAAGAACGGTTTATAATTTGTTTCTAATTCTTAAAAGACTTTATTCTTTAGAGCAGTTTTACGTTCACAGCAAAGCGAGTTGAGAGTGCAAAGTTCTTTCACAACCCCTGGGGGTCCTCCTTTCCCCATCAAAAATCTGCTCCCTCCACCCTCAATGCTGGGGATGGAACTCATGGTCTCGCGCACGCTAGGCGAGGGCTCCACGCTCGCTTTTAAGTACATCTGCTTTGTACAGAAGATTTGGGGAAGTGGGAGAAGACACTGAAAACACACAAGCCCCCTGGTTTGTACAGTCGCGCATAGGTGTCAATATAGAAACCACATTTCCCAAGAGGCAGCGCGGCACGTCACAGAGGAAGGGCCGCGCATGCGCACAAGGGTCCCCAGCGCTCAACCAAGCTCATAAAAGGGAAAAAAAAAAGCGTGTGTGGTTCCCGACGTGCCGCGAATCTTCGAACGCAAGTGCGTTACCATCCGCAGACTCTGAAAAAGCGTTCGCGGGACGCGCCTGCTACCGCCGTCGCAATTTCCAGCGCGACGCGTTTTTTCCGCTCGAGACTCGGTAGGTGGGGCTGTGCCGCGGGCCCGGGAACGCCTGAGAAAGGCAGGCACGAAGGGCCGAGTTCCCTCCTCTGTGATCGGGTTCCCGGCCTCGCTGAGGCTCGTCTTCGAGGGGCCGTGCGCACGCGCCCTGCACGGAAAGGGGCGGGGTTCGAGGAGGGAGTCCGGCGCCGGGCACCGGCGTCTGCGCGTGCGCCCTTCGGTCCCGGGCGAAGGTGGGAAGCCACACCGCGCCCGCCTCGGCGAGGGGGTCCAGCCCCTGGTGGGGTACTCAGTCAGGCGCGGGAAGATGAGCCGCGAAGATGAGCCCCGGGCGCCTGCACTTTTTTCTCCTTGCCCCCCAAATGCACAACAAATCAACCTCATTCACTGCTTCACCTTCCAGCTACACCCGGTTAAGCTCATTTTGCTCTCACTTGCATCCAAGGGCTAGACACCTTAGCAGGCTTTTTTTCTTAGGCTTTTTTCTTGTCCAACCTCTTTTCACTTCCCTCAGGCAGGCCACTTGCTCCGCTAATCCACTGAAACAGCCCGTTGGTGGTTTTTCAAAGCCACCAATGATCTCTGGGTCACCAGTTCAATGATCAGTTAGTTCTAGGCCCCGTTGCAGGATTTGATGCCGTTGATCCCCACCCCTTGTTGACCCCACGCCCCCCCACTTCCTTCTCCATCATTCTGTTAGCACATATTTACCCTTGAGGCTTAGTTTCATTTCTGGGTATCGGATTGTGAGTATTTTTTGGCACTTAGTACATGGTATGTCCTCCCGCCCCCGCCCCCTTTTTAATTATTTTTGCTGTACTGGAGTTTGAACCCAGAACTTCCCAGGGATTTGGCCCATGCGAGGCAAGCTCTCTACCGCTGAGCTAACATCCCCAGCCCTTTCTAAATCTTATTTTGTGACAGAATCTTGCTAAGTTGTTCAGGCTAGCTTCTAACTTAGGATCCTTCTACCTCAGCCTGCTGAGTATCTGGGATTACAAGCACATGCCACTGCGCCCAGCTTGCCCGGTCGTTTCTGCCTGAGAATTTGTTTTTCCTTCTTTTGACATTCTCTGTCATTATGAATTCAGGTTTATCCATTTATCTATTTTGTTCTCTCTTTTAGTGCTTATTTCTTCTATGAATAATTATATGGAACTGTAGGCATACAGCACCTAGCTGTAGGAAAGCATTCTGAGAAATGCATTTTTAGGTGTTTTCATTATGCGTTACTGAGGGCATCTACACAAACCCAGACTAGGTAGGTTTCTACATTCCTAGGCTATAAGGTATAGCCTGTTGTTCCTAGCCTGCAACTCTGTATGGCATGTTATTGTACTAAATACTGTAGGTAATGGTCACAAAATACTAAGTTTTTGTGTACCTAAGCATAGAAAAGTTATAATAAAAATACTAAGCAATAGGATTTTTTTTAAAAAAATATTTTATTTAGTTATAGATGAACACAATACCTTTATTTATTTTATGTGGTGCTGAGGATCGAACCCAGTGCCTCACACCCAGGAGGCAAGCGCTCTACCGCTGAGCCACAACCCCAGCCCGGCAATAGGATTTTTTAAGCTCTGTTATAATATTTTGCAATCACCATCATATATTTGGTCTATCCTTGACTAAAATGGCATTATGCAGTGCATGACTGTTTAATGTCTGTGTTCCTTTCTGGACTGTTTCCTGAGAGAAAGACAGGGACTTTTTGTCTTATTCACTGTTATATGTCCAAATATTATTGAGTGAATGAATTTACAAAGGGGGGAAGTACCTCTGTGCACAGGTAGTAAAGAGATATTCTCTATTGAGTCTGTTGGTAGCAGCCAACTTTTTTCTTGGGACAGGAAGGAGATGTTGAAGAGCCTCGTTTTAGAATTGTTGTAATATTTCTAAGTTTTTTTTTTTTTGGTACCAGGGATTGAACCCATAGGCACTTAACCACTAAGGCACATCCCCATCCCTTTTTATTTTTTATTTTGAGACAGGGTCTTGCCAAGTTGCTTAGGGCCTTGCTCAATTGCTGAGGCTAGCTTTGAACTTGGAATCCTCCTGCCTCAGCCTCCTGAGCCTCTGGGATTATAGGCATGTGCTTATACTACATCTGGCTTCCAGTTACTGATCTAAACTCTAGATAAGTTATTTCCTGTGATTCTAGATAATACAAGTAGATTTTTTTTTAAAGGAACATGTTCTTTATGTGAAAAAGCCTGATGTAAAGCTGTGATGGTAAAAATAGTGTTGTACATGTAGTAAAAAACAGATCAAGCCTGGCACGGTGGCTCACGCTTGTAATCCTAGCACTTAGGGAGGCTGAGACAGGAGAATCGCGAGTTCAAAGCCAGCCTCAGCAACGGCGAGGTGCTAAGCAATTCAGTGAGACCCTGTCTCTACATAAAACACAAAATAGGGCTGGGGATGTGGCTCAGTGGTTGAGTGCCCCTGAGTTCAATCCCCAGTACCAAAAAAAAAAAAAAACAACAGATCAGTGCCATAAGTGGTCAAAGAAAAAAAGAGAAATTGGATTTCATAACAACTAAAAGCATTCAAGGACACAACTCAATAATAAAAAGACAACACAACTTAGAAATGGATGAAGGCAGTTCTTTGAATTAGATACATAAATGACCAATAAACACATGGAAAAGATGCTGTCATTAGCCCTCCGGGACATGTTAATCAAAGCTGTAATGATACCACTTCAGGATGGCTGTAATAAAAAAAGACAGGCAATAGATAGCATGTGTTGGTACAGATGCAGAGATACTGGAACCCTCATACATTGCTGGTAGGAATGTAAAATGGTTCACCCACTTTGGAAGTAGGCAGTTCCTCTGAAGGTTAAATGTAGAGTTACCATATAATCTGGTGATGGATACCCATGCCTAGATATATACCCATCACGTGAAAAAAAAAGTCCACACAAAAACTGTACGTGAGTGTTCATAGCGGCATTATTCACAATAGCCAAAGAGTGGACACAACCCAAATGACCATCAGTTGATGAATTCATATACAAAATGTGGCATACCAGAACAAAGGAATATTATTCAGTAGTACAAGGAAATGAAGTGCACTGCAGGCAGATCTAAAGAGGCCGAAAGTACATTAGTGTGTGCCTAGAGCCTAGGTGGACGGGGATTGTACACCTTTTTAAAGTGTACAATTCAATGGGTTTTAACAACTATTAAATTCAATTTTAGAATATTTTTATCACCTGTCAAAAAGCCCCATATCCATTTCCTCTTTCTCCCCCAACACTTCCCTACTCAGTTTTCTATTGATTTGCCGATTCTGAATATTTCTGATAAATGGAAACATATAATATGGGATCTTTTGTGACTGGTTTCTTTAACTTAGCATAGGGTTTTTTAGGTTTATTGATGTCATAACGTGTTGGTACTTCATTTCTTTTTATTGTTGAGTAATATTACATTACATGTATAATACCACACTTCTCCATTCATTTTCTCCATATGCTTCCCAACAGTTGTTCTTATGTCCCTTTTTTATTACAGCCATCCTGTTACACATGAAATGGTCTCTCCTGTGATTTTGATTTGCATTCCTTGATGATAAAGAGGTGGAACATTATTTTATGTACTTAGTGGCCATTTGTATTGCTATAAGTTTGGATCTTTTTTTTTTGGTACTGGGGATTGAACTCAGGGGCACTTGACCACTGAGCCACATCCCCAGCCCTATTTTGTGTTTTATGTAGAGACAGGATCTCACTGAGTTGCTTAGCGCCTCAACTCACTGTTGCTAAGGCTGGCTTTGAACTCACAATTCTCCTGTCTCAGCCTCCCTAAGTGCTGGGATTACAGGCTTGCGCCACTGCGCCCAGCTGTAAATTTGGATCTGAAATGTCTCCCAAAGACCCATGTGTTAAAGGCTTGGTTGACAGCCTGGCACTATTGGGAGGTAGTGTAACTTTTAGGAGGTGGGACTAGTGGAAGGAAATTGGGTCATTAGGGATGTGTCCTTCCAAGGGGCATTGGGTCTCTGCTCCGCGCTTTGTTTCCTGGCCTCCATGAAGTGGCTTAGGAATTAGATGCATCCCCAACTACGGTGTTCTCTGCCACCACAGGCCCCAAACGGCAGGGCCAAATTACCTTGGACTGAAACTTCTGCAATGAGAGCCAAAATAAACCTTTCTCCCTTATAAGTTGATTATCTCAAGTATTTTTGTCTCTAATATATATATATCTTTTTGAGAAATTTCTGTTCAGATAATTTTTGTGGTCTGAGATTAGAGGTCCTAATTCATTCTTCTATATGCGGATATCCACTTGTTCCATTTGTTGAAGAGACTATTCTTTCCCTATTGAGTTGTCTTTGTACCCTTGTTGAAAATCAGTTGACCAGGGATGTAAGGGTTTATTTCCAGTCTCACTTCTGGTCCATTGGTCTACATGTCATTCCTTAACAATATCTCACCTTCTTGATTACTGTATCTTTGTAGTAGTTTTGTAATTGGGAAGTATGATTCCTCTGACTTAATTTTCAAAATTGTTCTCAGTCCCTTGACTTTGCATATGAATTTTAGGATGAGTTTGTCAGAATTTTTTTTTTTTTTTTTTGTGGTGCTGGCCAGGGCCTTGTGCATTTGAGGCAAGCACTCTTACCAACCAAGCTATATCCTCAGCCCTGAGTTTGTTTTTGCAAAGAAGCCAGCTGGGATTTTCATATGGAACACACTGAATTTGTAGATGAATTTGAGGAATATTCTGTCTTCTGAGATCCACTTATTTAGGTCTTCTTAATGTCTTTCAATGATGTTTTATGGTTTTCAGAGTAAACATTTTATACTTTTATTTTATTTTATTTTTTAACATTTATTTTTTAGTTGTAGGCAGACAGAATATCTTTATTTTATTTTTATGTGGTGCTGAGGATCGAACCCAGTGCCTCACGCATGCCAGGCGAGCACGCTACCACTGCACCATAACCCCAGCCCCACATTTTATACTTTTATTAAACTTATTCCTAAGTACTTTATTTTCTTGGTATTGTAAATAGAATTTTCTTCATAATTTCATTTTGGGTGGTTCATGATAGGTATATAAAAATGCAGTTGATTTTTGTCTGTAATCTACAAATTTGCTATTAGTTCTAACTTTGTTGTAAGTTCTTAGTTGTTTAGTGGATTCCTTAGGATTTTCTATATATAAGTTCATGTCACTGCAAATAGACATAGTTACACTTCTTCCTTTCCAATATGGATACTTTATTTTTATTTTTTTAAAATATATTTTTTAGTTGTCAATGGACCTTTATTTTTTTCATTTATTTATATGTGGTGTTGAGAATTAAACCCAGTCCTCAGGCATGCTAGGCAAGCGCTCTACCACTGAGTCACAACCCCAGCCCCCAATATGGATACTTTAAATTTCAACTTGTTGCATAATTGCCCTTACTAGAGCTTCTAGAACAACATTGAAAAGAAGTGACAAGAATAAAATAAACTAAATAACAAGTAAATAATAGCAATCCTTACCTTGTTCCGGTTGTTGGTGGTGTTTGTGTGTGTTTGTGGCGCTGGGGAATCAAATCCAGGGCCTCCTGCATGCTAGGCAAGCACTCTGCCAGTGAGCTACGTCTCTAACACCGAACAACCTTTTTAAGAAGTAGGATGTTGTGCGAAATTCCAGCATCCAAAAAATGTCCTCCTATTCAACATATCTTTATTTTTAGGCATGTGTCCATTTTCACTTAGTTATAACTTTCTCTTGTAACCTTTTAAAAAAATCTTTTTATTCTTTTTCTAATTCCTTTTTGAACTTTTTTTTCCAGTGCTAGAGATCAAACCTGTGGCCTTGCACATGCTAAGCAAATGCTCTACCATTGAGCTACATGTGCAGCCCTCTAAATACCTTTTATTGTACAAAAACATTTTCATCAGAATACATTTATCTTGCTTTGAACAAGACATTTCTTAGTAGTTAATTCTTTTTCCTTCGACAGTAAGTAACCATGCTTTATGACTTGGAAAGTGTCTTCTTATAAAGTCTTCCTTAAAACTTCCAGACTACATCAGGGATGATCCCCATTTTACAAATTAAGAAATGGAGATCAGATGGGTATGGCGGCTCATACTTGTAATTCTAGCTTCTTGGGAAGCAGAGGCAGGAGGATTGCAAGTTCAAGGCCAGCCTCAGTAACTTAGTAAGGCCCTAAGCAACTTTGTGAGACTCTATCTCAAAACAGAAAATTAAAAAGGGCTGGGGAGGGGCTGGGATTATGGCGCAGTGGTAGCGTGCTCGCCTAGCACGCGGGAGGCACTGGGTTCGATCCTCAGCACCACATAAAAATAAAATAAAGATATTCTGTCCGCCTACAACTAAAAATAAATATTTAAAAAAAAAAAAAAAAAAAAAAAAAAAAAAAAAAGGGCTGGGGATGTAGTTAAGTGCCCCTAGGTTCAATTTCTAGTACCAAAAAGAAAATAAATGGAGATCATCTGGGGCTAGGCCATGCTGCCTTTGGAAGGCACTTAATAAATACTCCTTGTCTTGGTTGGAGCATATTAAATACAGACATGTCATTGGAGTAGAGTATAATTCTGTAGTTGACATAACAGATTACCACAAACTGGGTGGCTTAAAACAAGAGAAAATTATTCTCACAATTCTAGAGCCAGATTTCAAAAATCAAGGTGTGAATGTTTTTAAAACCAAGGGTTTCTCAGGGGTTCCTGCTCCTCCCAGGTAGTTGGAGGGTCGCCAGTGGTCTGTGGCATTCCTTGGCTTGCAGTTGTATAACTGCAGTCTCTGTGGTCACATGGCATCTTCACTTTGTGTCTCCGTGTGTCTCTTCAGGACACCAGTTACACAGATTAAGTGCCCACCCCACTCCAGTATGACCTCCTCTTAGCATCTTAATTACATCTGCAATGACCCTATTTCCAAATAAGGTCCCATCCACAGGTACCAGGGGTTAGGACTTCGACATACCTTTTGAAGGAATGCAGGTCAGCCCATAGTAACCACTAACGTCCTCTCCTGTCCTCCCTTCCCCACCAGGCACCCTTACATGCCATGGCTCTCGTGTCTGCTGATTCCCGCATTGCAGAACTTCTCACAGAGCTCCATCAGCTGATCAAGCAAACCCAGGTAGGAAGCCACAGCCCTTCAGAGGTGGATCAGGCCTGTGATGCAGAGCTCTGGAGGATTGCGGGTGGAGCTTGTGTTCACAGAGAATGTAGATGCAGGAATGAAGAAGGGGGGGCGGAGTGTGGGCTACAACTAGGATTCCTGTTGAATTTTCTGTAATGTACAGGATTTCTGGATTCTTTTTGTTTAGCACCTGTATTGAGAGATAATTCACATAAGCATACCATGCCCCATTTAAAGTGTGGAATCCAGTAGTTTTGACTGTATTCAGAGTTGTGCAGCCATCACCCTAGTATACTATACTGGCGGGTACATGACAATAAGCATTTGTCAAAACCCATGGGGCTGGGGGCTGGGGTTATGGCGCAGTGGTAGCGTGCTCGCCTAGCACGCGGGAGGCACTGGGTTCGATCCTCAGCATCACATAAAAATAAAATAAAGCTATTGTGTCCACCTACAACTAAAAAATAAATATTAAAAAAAAAAAAAACCCACGGGGCTGTACAACACAAATGGGGCCTTGTTAAACCACGGACCTCAGCTAATGGTGTGTCAGCGCTGGTTCATCCTGTAGCAGATGTCCCACACTGAAGCAAGATGCGAATAACTGGGGAAACTGCATCGAGGTGAGCAGGGACATGAGGACTTTCTGTGCTGTCTGCTTGATTTTTATGAGCCTAGAACTACTCTAAATAGAGTTTATTAATGAAATAAAATTTGAAGAACAGAAAATGATGCTGGCACAGCCTTAGAGTTCTGTTCATTTATCATCATCCCAGGTAGCCAGAACGTCTCTCAGGAGACCACTCAGGTTTGCCAGCTTCCATTTGACCTGGTCAGCTTCCAGAAGCAGGAGTGGTCTTGGCCAGCACCCAGGCCTCTGGTGTAAGAGTGAAGGGCCCCCGTATTCTCTTGCTCTGAGCCTCTCTTAGGTTTTAGTATAATACCGACTTCCTTCATCACATAACCCTTGTGTTCAATCTTTACCTCAGATGCAGGTGGCCAGATGAAGGCCTCCCTCATGTCCTCCTGACCTTATGTTCACAGGAAGAGCATTCAAGAGAGAATCCTTCTCTTGTTGGTGGTATTCATCCATACTTTTCCACCCTTGGAAGGGATCTTAGATTTGGTGTCCATTCCCCGTTAGTCCATCCACATAGGGTCAGTTATGAGGCTCTCTCCACCATGAGGCTGTGTTCACTGGGCTGCATTTTGCCACATGGCGTAAAGGTACAACCCACCCCTCATGTACTTAAAAATTCCCACATAGGTTTAAAAGGAAGAGTCACCTTCCTGTGAGGAGTCATCCCTGCCTCCAGTATCTGCAGTTGCAGCCCTGCTCCCAGGGACCATTATATGGGGAGGAATTCTACCAATACCTTTATCTTCTTCCCCAGACCAATTGATCACAGCTGCGTGTGCTCATTTCTGACTCTTGATTCTGTTCTATTGATCTATGTGCTATCTGGGCGCGGTGGCTCAAGCCTGTAATCCCAGCACTTTGGGAGGCTGAGACAGGAGAATCGTGAGTTCAAAGCCAGCCTCAGCAACAGTGAGGCGCTAAGCAACTCGGTGAGACCCTGTCTCTACATAAAACACAAAATGGGGCTGGGATATGGCTCAGTGGTCGAGTACTCCTAAGTTCAAAACCCGGTACCAAAGAAAAAAAAAAGAAGCTATGTGCTAGTGGCGCATCTTCTTTCCTCTTTTTTTTTTTTTTTTTTGGTGGCACTGGGGATTGAACTTGGGGGACCGTACCATTGAGATACATCCACAGCACTTTTTATTTTGAGACAGGGTCTCGCAGAGTTGCTGAGGCTGGCCTTGAACATGTGATCCTCCTGCCTCAGCCTCCTGCATTATAGGAGTGTGCCACTGTGCTACCTCGTTTTTGTTTTTGTTGCGTGGAGCTGGGGATGAAACCCTGGGCTTCAGACATGCTGGGGAAGTGCTCTACCACTGAGCTACACCCCAGATCACCTCACCCTATTGATGATTATAGCTTTGTAGTAGATTTTGAGATTGTAGTAAATTTAGAGTTGAGTGCTTCACTTTGTTTTTCAAGATGGGGCTAATGTGGGTCCCTTGAATTTCCATATGAATTCGAGGATACATTTGTCAATTTCTGCTAAGACATCAACTGGAATTTTGATTGTGATTCCATTGAATCTATGATTTATAGGTGTCATTAAAGGATAATTTATGATTTAATTCTTAACAGCTTTTGTAATGTTTCGCATTATTTGTCAGAGGAAAAGCTTGTCTTAAACTTGTCCTGCATTTGGATTGATGGGATGGGGCCTCTGGCCTAAGATGCAGGGTTCCAAATGGAGGCCCCCTCCATGTCCCCGCAACCTTATGCTCACAGGAAGAGCGCTCGAGGAGTGAACACAACCTAGTGAATATCCAGAAGACTCACGAGCGGATGCAGACAGAGAACAAGAGTGAGTAGCGGGGCTCAGGAGGGGAAGGGCCGTGAAGGCGGGTGTGAGCTTACTGGGAGCATGGCAGTTATTACTTTCAAAAGGGGCTTTTGCATGTATCTGCATAGTCCAAAATGAACCATTCCTTGGGCCAGAGGGGCAGGGTTCCCTTAGGCTGAGTAACTTTAAGTGACCCAGGAGACTGGCGGATTGGTCAGCTGTAAAGAACCTCAAAATCCCTCGACTGTGGGGACTGGAAAGCCTGTGACTTGAGGCTACATCTCGGGAAACTTCTCCTTTGAGTGAAAAGCCACCCTGTCAGCTGGTGTGGGGGTTTTGTGGGATGCAGCTGTCTTCTCAGCTGGCCTTGCATGCAGCCCAGGGCTCACAGGTGGTCACTCCTCTGGGCTGTACTTTCCAGTCCTGAGTAGCTTTGAAAGTTGCCCACCTGTCTTTGTGCTGACCAGCACTTTCTGCATGCATCGTGATATGGAGAGGTGGAAAGTGCTGCCTCGGACGTGGTGGCGGCGTCTGTATCACGGAACCGTGAACTTGCTCCACAAGGGCCATCAGCCCTTGGGAACACTGCTGAGCCAGTAAAGCCTGGACTCTGGGCCCTGGCCTCTCTGAGCCTCCCAAGTCTGGCTCTGGTGTCCTGGAAGCAGTGCCGCGTGGCTGCCCCCTGCGTCTTGCCCATGCCCTCGTGTCCCTGTGCTCGCTCTACAGTTTCTCCCTATTACCGGACAAAGCTGCGTGGCCTGTACACCACCGCCAAGGCCGATGCAGAGGCCGAGTGCAAGTGAGTACTCTCCCCGCCCTGCTGTTGCCCTTCCCCCCCAGCCTGGGCACTGGGCTGTGGGTGCCTGCGCACTGGCGCCCCAGCCTGTGTTTCCTGCTCTGGAGAACGGTCATCCTGCCTGGCCTCTTCCCTGGTTCCCACCCTCCTGGTGCCTCCTCCAGGGAGGCCTGCCGCTTGACAGCACAGCATGAGTCAGGTCCCAGCACTGCCACTCACTAGTCATAAACCCGGGGCGTCGCTTCAGCTGAAACTCAGTTGCCTCATCAGCAAAGTCGGGACAGTCACTCCCTACAGAATAGTGAACATAAATGGGATAAAGCATAGAAAATGCCACATGCCGGTGTTCACAGACTCTTCTGGCCACCCTCACGGAGGAGATACGTTCCGTATTATGGCCCAGTAATGATTGCTGATGGCGGCAGGCTACTCTGCAGCCCTACTGTGCTTCTGGTACCAGTGCAAGTAATTTTTATATTTATTGCATTTAATCCACACAGCACTCCTTTGAGGTAATGTGCAGTATTATCCCCATTTTACAGATAA
Organism: Xerus rutilus; assembly: GCA_028644305.1. Lineage (NCBI taxonomy): Eukaryota > Metazoa > Chordata > Mammalia > Rodentia > Sciuridae > Xerus > Xerus rutilus. The sequence goes on along the minus strand of CM053415.1, from coordinate 16,296,396 downwards.
GAAAATAGGCCCCAGAAAGGTTATGTAAGCCACCAAAAACCTGAGTTGAGGCCCAAATTCTGTATTCTTGAATACCCTGCTAGATGGTGCCTTTCCACAGGGTATATTTATTTTATGTCAGCATGTATCACAGAATAGGGACAAAATTCGTTATTACTGTTACTAAGTATAGGCTGTCACTTTATGTGTTTACTTTTTTTTTTTTTTTTTTTTAATTTCTTTATTTATTTTTCTCAAAAATTGCCTTTTAATACGTGTTATCAAACATAACAGAAAAAAACAAATTTTCAGAAGCTGTATACACTGTTCACTGG
>CM053415.1:16251529-16295582 GCA_028644305.1 Xerus rutilus | reverse complement strand
TGCTTTCACGCGCAAGTGAAATTCCTGCCAGGGCAGCTGTAGGATGATGTCCAGAAGCTGGCTGGGAGATGGTATTTCCACAACTTCAATCTCTGGCTCTGGAGAGACTGACCGCAGCGTCTGCCTAGGCCGCCATCTTGGAACTCGTGTTTACTTTTTAATGCAGGTTGTACCCAGGGTGGTAATTCCATGATTTCATAGTGAATGGCAGTCTGCAGTTTAAATATCTGCTGAGCTTGTTCAGGGATGTGGGGTGCCAGCCGCGGGCCAGAGTCGCGCGCTCAGCATTGCCCATGCCCCAGGGCTCCTCCCTCCTCCCATGTGGCTCCCTCAGGCTCTGTCCTGCGCTCACCTCATTGGTTTTCTTTGCCATCTGCCTGCCATTCTGTAGGCTTTGCTGGTGCTTAGCTGAGTCTGGTGCCGGGCCGTCTCTGCAGGTGGCACAAGAATGAGGAGGACTCTGTCTTCAAGGGCCCTGTCCAGACAGCAGACCTCATGACTGGGGAAGAGGAGGGCACCAGGGCCTCCTGTACTGTGGGCCTCATCCTGGGGCCATCGAGGCCAGTGAAGACTTACAGCAGGAATGAAAAAGAATGGTCGGGTGGGGCAAGGCTCATTAGGAGACTAGGACCTGAGGTGGTGATGGAAGTTAATGGGACAGTGGCAATGGGGAGGGGGAGCAAGGATGGGTTCAAGAGCCATTTCTGGGGCTAGTAGTGCATGCCTGATATCCTACCTTCTTAGGAGGCTGAGGCAGGAGGATCAAATTTTGAGGCCAGCCTCAGCAACGTAGTGAGATCCTGTCTCAAAATAACAAATAAAAATACTCTGAGGATATAACAACTCAGTAGTAAAGCACCTCTGGGTTTAATCCCCAGTACTGGGGGCAAAAAGAAAAAAAAAAAAAAAGAAAAGCATTTCTGAGATCAAATTAGGGGCCAGTTAGCAAAGGGGAGATTGAAGATTCCAAGGTTTCCAACTTGGACAAAAGGGTCTGGTGGGCTCCCTTTGGCAGGTTGGGAAGCACAGCAGAAGGGTCAGGCTGACTCTTAGGTGGGGACACTGAATTCTGACTGGAGGCATCTTGAAGCAGCTTCCTCCTCTGGGCTGGCTAGCCCTCCCCACCTTGCCCTCTCCCTGGCCTGCAGATTATTTTAGCTGAAATTGGGCCATTTTTCACTCACCTATGCTGGGGTAGCTCTCATAGTCAGAGATGCATGCTTTTTTTTTTCTTGGGGTGCTGACCATCAAACTCTGGGCCTCATATATGCTAGATAAGACTCTACCATGGAGCTACAGCCCCAGTCCTTCATTTGAGCATAAAAATCAAACTGTCACTTCCCAGCCTGATTGCTCATGGAGTGAAGAGACTCTGGAACCAGTTTGACTTGGACCGTCTCTGGCATTGGCACACAAGATTAAACTTTTTTTTTTTGGTACCGGGGATTGAACTCAGGGGCACTCGACCACTGAGCCACATCCCCAGCCCTATTTCGTGTTTTATTTAGAGACAGGGTCTCACTGAGTTGCTTAGCACCTCGCCGTTGCTGAGGCTGGCTTGGAACTCGCGATTCTCTTGTCTCAGCCTCCCAAAGTGCTAGGATTACAGGCGTGAGCCACCGTGCCCGGCTAAGATTAAACATTTTAAGCTTATTTGGTGAATGCAGGGCCCACCCTGCAGTTCTGCTTCTGTTTTACTTTTTCAGACTCTTAAAGCTTCTTACATTTGCTCCATAAATACTAAATTAAACCTTGTCAGCCCAATATTATGGTGGAAAAAAGAACACAGGCAAGATGAGGTCCTTGTAATCTAGATGGAGAGGATCCATGGCACCGGGTCTCACTGAGAGCCCTGATCTGGCTACTGTAACACACATCAGTGTTCCTAAAAAAAGAGGCATTCTAGCTGGGTGTGGTGGTGCAAGCCTGTAGTCCCAGCACTTAGGGAGGCTGAAACAGGAGAATTGTGAGTTCAAAGCCAGCATCAGCAATGGCAAGGCACTAAGCAACTCAGTGAGACCCTGCCTCTACATAAAACACAAAATAGGGCTGGGGATGTGGCTCAGTGGTCGAGTACCCCTGAGTTCAATTCCTAGTACCAAAAAAATTTTTTTCTTCAGTACTGGGTATTGAATCCGGGGGCACTCTACCACTGAGTTTCATCCTCAGTTCTTGCTTTTAATTATCATTATATTGAGACAGGGTCTCACTATGGTGCTTGGTCTGGCCTCAAACTTGCAATCCTCCTGCCTCAGCCTCTCAAGTTGCTGGAATTACATTATAGCTCCCAGCAGCAGAGACATTCTTATACAACTGTATAGTACAGAATTGTCTATATTAACTCAGATATATGCTTACGAACTAGAGACCTTCATATTTCATCATTTTCTACTCAGATCATTTATAGCCAAAGGCACAGGCCATTTTACAGAGCAGGTTGCCATTGCATTTAGTGTAATATCTCTGGTCTCTTTAAATCTGGAACAGTTCCAGGCTGTCTTGGCCTTTCATGATGTGACATTTTGAAGGACATAGGCCATCGTGTAGCCCATCTCTCCATGTAGATGCATTTGATGTTTCCTCACTGCCGGATTCAGGTTTTGTGCTTTGGGCAGTGGTGGCACAGATGTGAGGGCCGTGGTGTGGCTTACTGGAAAGCCCAAGGTGCTGTTTGTCCATTGGGTGAGGTGGTGTCTTCCGACTTTGTCCAGCATCATGTAATCAGTGAGTGTCTTCTGGGAGATCCGTGGTAACTATGTATACAATCCTTTTGCTTCAGACCCGTTAGTTTGAGCATCCATTTTATGATTCTTGCCTGAAACAATTGGAATTTTCACCAGGAGATTCTCGTGTCCATATAGGTTGATAACCGCTTGATTGCTATCACATGGAACAGAACTTTGAACGTGCTGTACAAAAACTGTTTCCTCCAGATGGGCCCAGCACCGGTGGCCAGGCATTCAGAATTCCCTTTGATCTACTGGTTTTCATTCTTTCTCTGCTCTCTGGGCTGATTGTCAGTATCCTAGTGTTCCTGAGCCTGTGGTGGCTAAGCCTTCCCTGCCCCACACGTCATCCCCACTGAACTTGAGTGCCCCACACAGTGGGGTGGCAGTTCACCTGCCCTGTTTGGTGTAGCTGCCCTCTTCCGCTGTCCCCTGGCCTCTGCCTGCTGGGCGCCATGAGTCACATGCTCTGCACACCCACTGGGTTGCATTCTGGAATGCTGTGTTGTGCTTGTTTCTGTTTGTCCTGCCTGTTGGACAGAGGCCTTTCTACCAAGGGGTGTTTAATAAACTTTTGCTTGAGGAATGGGCTGGGGGTCTGCTCTGGGAGCACAGAATAAAATGACCCGTAGTGGAGCACATTGCTCCTGATTGCTCTTGAAGTATTCTGGGGAGGTTCCCGAAGATCTTGAATAAAGAAACCTGCCTTGACTGGTCATGGTGGCACTGGACTATAATCCCAGCTATGCCAAGTCTGAGGCAGGAGGTTTGCAAGTTCAAGGTCAGTTTGGGCAACTTAGCAAGACCCTGTCTCTAAATTAAAAATAAAACTGAGGATGAAGCTTGGTGAGGGAGTGTCCCTGGGTTCAATTCTCAGTACTGGGGGAAAGAGAAGAAAAAAAAAAAAAGAAGCCTTCCTCTGCCAAAGTTTTGTAGTGATAGCTGCTGCCGGGCACCTTCAAAAGTGAAGTTAATGCCCAAACTAGTAGCATAGCCAGGCGTGGTGGTGCACACTCGTAATCCCAGTGGCTTGGGAGGCTGAGGCAGGAAAATCACAAGTTCAAGGCCAACCTCAGCAAATGAGTGAAGCCCTAAGCAATTGAGTAAAACTTTGTCTCAAAAGATAAAATAAAAAAGGCTGGGGATGTGGCTTCGTGGTTAAGTGTGCCGTGTTCAGTCCATAGTACCAAAAGAAAAAAAAAAAAGCAAAAGCAACCCAAAAACCTGGCAGCACGTCACTGTCCTCAATTGTGCTGAACTGTATGTAATTACACGTGCTCTACTTTTATACCACTGGCCGCACAGTAGGTCTGTTTACACTAGCACCGCCACGCATGTGTAGTGTGTTGCACTAGGGTGTTGAAATGACTGTGGGGTCACCGGCGGGAGGGAGGTGTGTACAGCTGCCTCGTGTGCATTCTGTGTGCGCATTCTTGGGTGAACGGTCCTTGCGTGGCCCGTGCTGTCCTTCCATGGGTCTCTAGTTTGCAGCAGTAGGGCTGGCCTGAAGAACCCAGCCTGGCGTAGGCACAAAAGGAAGCCACTGCTGTGCATGCCACCCAGACCTCTGCCTTCCCTCCCCTCAGCATCCTCCGCAAAGCACTGGATAAGATCGCTGAGATCAAGTCGCTGTTGGAAGAGAGGCGGATTGGTGAGTGGTGGTGGGGGTCGTGGACGGGGTTTCCTGAGCAGGCAGAGTTGGGGCTGCTGAGGACAGCCCTCAGGCCTCTCACTGGGACGCCAGCGACACTGGCAGGTTATCATTGCACAGAGTTTCTGACATGGCCTCAGGGAGGGTTTCCCTAGTTCCCCCAAGGCAGAGGTGATTCTGGCCCACCCTTCTGGTTCCCTCTTCTGTGACCCAAGGCCTGTGCCTCCCTCCTTCCACCACCCACTGTGCTTCTTGCTGTGGTGGGAACCTGGAGGGTTTGGCAGAGCTCCCCACCCCCATGTCCTGAAGCAGGGCATGTGTGTGCTGCCACCCAGGTGCTGCCTTCCAAGCCCCACAGATGCCATTGCCCTGGCTTCCCCACCTGTCTTGCCAAGGTGGGCGGACGGCTCAGCCCTCAGCATTGTCTCCTTGCCACTTTGGTTTGTTTTGAGGCTGAGGGGTGTGTGCAGCCATGCCTGAAAGGCCAGAGGTCCACATTGAATAATTGTTTTTCAACGTTTGGGTGAATTATCACACGATGATTAGAAAAGTACACAGAAGGATAAGGCTCCTTGCAGGTTCTGCTGACCCAGCACACTCAGGCCAAAGGTGCCCAGGTCAGTCATGGAAGGTGACTGCACCTCCAAACCACCCTTTGGCAACTTTCTAGTACCTCCTCCTCAAGGGTGACCACTGTCCCCACACCTCATCACCCTGGCAGTTCAGCTTGTCAAGATCCAACCTTGGACACATAGCGGATGGGCAGGGAAGGTGCTGGACCCTTGGTGATAACTGGGGAGGTGGGGCTCCCTGATGAGCTCCTCTGACAGCTCAGGACAGGGTGCTGGGGCTCCCAGGACAAATGCCCATCCTTGGGGCCTAAAGGGCATGACTCCTACCCACAGCGGCCAAGATCGCGGGTCTGTACAATGACTCGGAGCCGCCTCGGAAGACCATGCGCAGAGGGGTGCTGATGACCTTGCTGCAGCAGTCGGCCATGACCCTGCCCCTGTGGATCGGGAAGCCTGGTGACAAGTGAGGGTGGCAGCTGGCAGGGGGGGCCTGGTGTCCAGGCTCAGACTAATTCTGCTTCCACTCACAGGCCCCCACCTCTGTGTGGAGCCATTCCAGCCTCAGGGGACTATGTGGCCAAACCTGGAGACAAGGTGGCTGCGCGGGTCAAGGCCGTGGATGGGGATGAGCAGTGGATCCTGGCAGAGGTGGTCAGTTACAGCCATGCCACCAACAAGTGAGTGGACGCCCCACTCTGGCTGTACCTTGCTCACCACACCTCTTTGGCTGACATTTTTCAGCCTGTCTGCACACTGGGAGAAGGGCTGCCCCACAGGGCACCTGGACAGGGAGGCGTGGGAGGCACTGGGCTCCTCAGGCCTCTTTCCCGCCCCTCCATCTCCTTCTCGTCCTCTTCCTGGCTTCCTGGCTTGCAGTGGGCACCTGGCTACACCCAGTGTTTTCCTTCTGTCCCCCCACAGGTATGAGGTTGATGACATTGATGAAGAAGGCAAAGAGTGAGTGTCCAGCTGGGAATGGGGTGGCCAGACTCCTGGCAGGTGGTCCCCCGGGCCTGGGCTGATCCGGTCTCCCCTCAGGAGACACACCCTGAGCCGCCGGCGCATCATCCCACTGCCGCAGTGGAAGGCCAACCCCGAGACGGACCCCGAGGCCTTATTCCAGAAGGAGCAGCTTGTATTGGCCTTGTATCCCCAGACCACCTGCTTCTACCGGGCCCTAATCCACACGCCCCCACAGCGGGTAAGGCAGCCTCCATGGAGAGACCTTACATGACAGCCGGATCCCAGATAGGGCATGGGGTCATCTTCCGAGTCCTTCCCTTTTCTCCTCTCATGGCCTTACAACTTCCTTCCCAGCCTTGGAGCCTGAGCCTGCCCCAGTGAGAAGGCCGCTCTGCCCTCCTGTCCTTCCTTACTTTGACCATAATTGGATCCCAGGCCCCAGCTAGGAACATATACCAGTGTCTCCTGATTTTCACTGTCACCGCAGCTCTTGCCGGCATTGACACGTGTGACTGGTCACTGGTAACCTGATGCAGGCTAAAGGCTGTTCGCCCTGTGCCTCTAGGACGCCTGCCTGCGCTCTGGCTGTCCTTGATCCTTTCAACACAGGGGTCCTGAATGGCCCCAGGTATCCTTGCAGGTCTAGTCTGACTCTGTGGGTAGTGAGTCTCTCTTATCTCCCACTCTTTTCCCCTTCCCTGGAGAACTAGCTCTGGAGCAGCAGGGACTGTGCTGAGCACCTGTTCCCCTCGACTCCAGCGTGAAAGATGAGGACGGGAGAGGCTGAGAGCTCACAGGGTTCCTGCTGGGCCAGAGCCCAGGCCAGGAGGAAGCTGGCCTGTCCCGGCAGCCTCTGACCAGCCCCTCCTGTTTGCCTTGCCAGCCCCAAGATGACTACTCGGTTCTCTTTGAAGATACTTCCTATGCAGATGGCTACTCCCCTCCCCTCAATGTGGCCCAGAGGTACGTGGTGGCTTGTAAGGAGCCCAAGAAAAAGTGAAGCTGACTGGCAGACTGGAGGTCTGCTGCTTCCATCCTCACGGGAGAAGGCAAGAGAGGATTTTCCAGGATTAAATAAATATTCTTCCCCCTCTCCCGTGTTTTCCTTGGCCTTCCTTCTGCAGACCCTCTTTCTCTGCCCAGAATGGGCAAGTGGGCATGGCAGCGGGCAGAGGGCCTTACTTGGGCCAGAGATTCTTCCAAGAGAATCTCTGTGTTGAATAGATTATATAGATTTTTAAATTTTTATTTTTTGGTGATACTGGGAATTGAACTCACCTACACTCTACCCCTCGGCTGCAGTTGTAACCTCCACCTTTTTTTTGTCCTTGGTACTTTATTTTGAGTTAGCCTAGGCTGGCCTCAAACTTTGGAATCTTCCTGCCTCAGCCTCCTGGGAGCTGGGAGTATAGGTGTGAGCCTCCCTGTTTGTATTTTATTCTTGAGGTCATGGGTCAGGCTTGTGCCCAGCTCCCCCTGCAGTGGCTCCGCACGACACCTCTCAGAGCTGCCAGCGGAGTTGAGCTTGAAGCCTGCCATCTTCTCCACACAGTGGGCATCAAAGCGCTCATTCTGAGCCACAGTGAAGGCAGATTTCATCCCCAACAGTTCCTGGGGAAGGACAGAGGAATGCTGGAGTCCCGTATACAGGTGGTCCCAAGAGACTCAGGGCAGGTTCTGGCAGCTGCTTCCATCCTTCCCTCCCTAAGTACACTCCCCATCTGGGTACCCACCTTTCCTCCTAAAGGGAGAGATACTGTGGTCCAGGGTATGAGTAGGAAGGGTGCCATGGGATGCTTCATCCCCTTGAAGGACGTGTGCTGGGCAATGTGATCCAGTCTCCTCTGACAGGGAGCGCCCCAGAAACTCCAGGATCTTTCTAATCTCTCTTTTGGGGTTCTGAAGTAAGAGACAGGCTCTTCAGATGGGGCTTGGATTGCTCACTGAGCAAACACAAGGAAGTCCCTCTTTGGTGTCACAAGGGAGCTGGCCACTTCCACTTGGAAACCTCCCAGCCCCAGCTCCCTCCTCTGGGCCTCTTTCCCTGGAGAAAAACTACTGGCTCTCTGCCTTGGGGTCCTGGAGTGAGCCTTGCTTGGTAACTTAGGAAAGAGGGCAGGGACAGTCTTCTTTTAGACACGTGACCCCAAGTTTGGTACAGCCCTGGGCATGTGTAGCTGACCCAGGTACTAAGAGACGAGGGCTGTGCTGGGTGCTGTGCTGAGCTGGCTCTGTGGTTCCAGACCAGGAAGGCAGAGTGAGGAATCTAGGACTGCGTGCAGGCTGCCATTGGGGAGGGTCCTGAGGGCATGGCAGGTCCCCTGAGGTTCCTGTCCCCCAGGTAGGACATGGATGGAAGTGGTAGCAGGCTGTCTCACCTCCTTCAGGTCTTCATAGAAGAGGTAGAGCACAGGGTGGGTGCGGCTCAGCTCCCACCACTCCTGCACGTGCTGGTACCACGACCCATAGGACACTGGGGAAGGGGGCACCACACAGTGGGTATGAGTTCTAGGTGGCCTTCCTCAGCTCCAGCCCTCTCCTGCCTCCAGATTGGGGCCCACCTTGTCCATCCATGAACTTCTCCAGGAAGCTGTCCCAGGTGCCAGGGTCAGGGTAAAGCTTGGCCATTTTGTAGAAGTGGTAATAGGAGATGACCACGTCCTTTGCATTGCGGGCAACATAGATCACCTGCAGGGACACATGACACCCACTGCCAGCTACACCACCCCCGACACACCCCAGGACTGCCTCCCATGCTGTCTGCCTGCCTGGCACCTGTCACAGCACCCCTGTGGGGGAGTTCTCTCTCAGCTTGACAAAGGGAGACACTGAAGTCTTGAGGCTGACTTGCTTCAGATCTCAGGGATGGCTATGGCAGCCGGGATTTGAAAGCAGCTTTGATGTGAAACTCCTGGCTGGTCCCTGGAGCTGTACTTCGTACTAATCTCACCCCTTGAATTCTACCACACACCCAGATGGAGAACAAGGCAGGCCAAGGTCTCTCTAGCCCCTTGTGAGCCTCTGAGTACCTGAGCTTTCCTGTTCTCAGGTCTGGACTAAAGAATCTCACTCAGCTAGGTGCGGTGACACATGTGTTTAATCCCAATGGCTCAGGAGGCTGAGGCAGGAGGATCCCAAGTTCAAAGCAAGGCCCTAAGCAACTTAGCAAGATCCTGTCCCTAAAAGAAATATTAAAAAAGGGCTGGGAATGTGGCTTAGTAGTTAAATGCCCCAGGTTCTATCCCCGGTATCCTCACTCCCAAAATAGTCTCACTCTCCCCCTCATCTTGTGCCCTGCCACAGTGGGGGCAGTGGCTTTCCCACTTGAGTGGAGACACAGCTTGAAGAGACCTTCTCAGCAGAACAGGACCAAAGCTGGAATGGTCCAGTGGCCCCCCTGCCACTCATCTTGACCTTCTGATCCAGCAGACTCTGGGGAAACAGGGCCAGGGCCAAGTGTGTCTTGATGACCATGGGCAGGTGTGTCTGTCAGAGACTCCAGACCTAAGGTGTAGGCAGTCTGGTGAGCTGGAACCTGGAACTTCCCCAGGACACCACCACCCACCTGAGGGAAGACATGGGCATTTGAACTCAAGGAAGGGCACCCTAAAGTATATGGGGACCTGATGACACTTCCCCAGGTCTCCACCCTGGCATATCATCTCCAGTGTCTCACAAAAACCAAGTGGTCCCTGGAAAAAGAGAATCAGAGGTGAGCAGAGTGGAGGGCCTGGCCCCCCTGACCAAGGTGGGGGTGGCAGCCCCAGTGGGGGAGCAGGGTGGCCCTCCTTACTTACCAGACTTGGAGTGGGTGCTAATGAGCATGTCATCAGGCCAGGCCTGGAAGCTCTGAAGTGGCCCCATCACCTCTGCAAAGTACTGCATTAGCAGGACTGACCAGTGGAGAGCAGATGATGTCCTGGACCAGCTCCATGCTGCTGAGACAGGGCCCAGAGTCTGGTCTGCTTCTCTGAATACTGTCACAAAACAGCATTTGATGGATATTGCTTTGAGATAAGGACACAGACTTCAGGAGGTTCTGTGAGTTGACAAGCTCACCTAGCTAGTAAGCAGGAAGCTGGGATTGGAAGGCAGGTTCACAGCTCAGGCTGCACCTTCTGCTCACCTGCAGAATTTTCCATGTCCTTAGTGAAATGTAAGCGGTCCCTGGGATCTGCTCACAGACATTGGATTTTGGAAGATTTCCAGGAGATTGCAGTGAGTACTGGAAAAAAATCTAGGGCCTGTCTGTTCTGTTTTTGTTTTGTATTGCTTGCAGTGCTGAGGAGGGAGCCCACTGCCTCCTGCATGGTAGGCAAGCACTCTGTTCATGATGCACACTTTTCCTCCCCGGCCAGTTGCTTTGCTGGTCAGCTTGGTTGCTCTTACTACTCCTGCCAAGATCACAGCTGACACCCACTGGGCTCCTCTCTGTGATGTTCCTCTTCTGGAGCTCCCAGGGCCCTTCACATCTAGAAACACCCCAGGCTAAGCAGGCCTGGGATCCCATTTGCCCACTCAAGCATATGGGCTCTAGGAAAAACAAGACCAGTTGAGCAACTGAACTTTGTTGGTGGGCCAGTCTTCTATGCAAATAAGCAAAGCTCTGATCACTCAGCAGAAGAGGGGAGGGGGACTCAGGCCAGGCTAGAGTTGTCCTGTTGAGATGGTGGTCCATGGGAAAAGAACAGGGAGGTAGAGCCCCAGTCAAGAGATCCAATGGTGTCTGGACAAGCAAGGAGCACCTACAGGATGTTGGAGCCACGAGCTGGCCAGGGCAAGCGTGGTCTTCCCAGCCACTCCCAATCTGGCACTTACCTGACCTTTCGGGATACTGCCTTGTGGCCTCCTGGCGGGGACTGGATCAGCGCAGGTGTGGAGTGGGGACTGCAGAGCTGCTGTCTGAGCTGAAGGTTTTGTCGGTTCAAAGTGGGAGGGGTGAGGAGCCAGACCTAGGGATGGCTGTCCTCCTGGGAGGAGGCTGTGGTTTGGGGGCTGGGGGTGTCAGTGTTACCCTCCTTAGCTCCCAGGGGAGCGAAGCACACAACTGTCGGAAAACCCAAGGTGTGCATTTAGCATGGAGAACAAAGTAGTGAAATGACAGGAAGGACCCAAGGGGCAGAGGCTTTCTCAGGTTTAATCTGGCTTCTGGACCACTCCCCTAAACTCTACCCCTACACGGCAGGCTAACAGAGGACCTTTTCTTTTTTTTTTTCTTTTTTCTGTTTTTGGACTGGGAACTGAACCGAGGGGCCCTTTATCACTGACCCACATTCCCAGCCCCCCTGCTTTAAATTCACTTTTGAGACACAGTCTTGCTAAGTTGCTTAGGGTCTCACTAATTTGCTGAGATTGGCCTTGAGCTTGTGATCCTCCTGCCTCAGCCTCCCAAGTCAAGGATCACAGGCATGTTCACAGACAGCTTTTTATCATTGACCAAGTTAAGGGAGGTGAGGGGTCAGGAAAGGTGGAGTTCTGAGCCACTTACCTTCCTGCGGCTCCAGGCTAATCCCAAGACTCCACAAGTTCAGGCCAGAGCATCCACAGGCATTCCAGAACTTCAGGCTCTGACACAAAGCGAGTCTAGAGCACTGAGTGGGCAGGGCCAAGGGACTCAGGGCGGAGCAGAGCAAGGAAGGCTGTTTCGAGGCAGCATGGTGTGGGGAAGAACAAGGATGCAGGGCCTCTAGCCCTGGAGGGAGCCCCTGCTTCATGGCTCCTGTGGGACTCAAGGAGCATGGTTGGTGGCTGGTGGGAAACAGCCGCCAGGTGCTTTTCTTTCCCTGGGGGAAGGAGAAGGCTGGACAGGAAGAGCCACAGGGTCACATGGAGGGAGAGGTCCCCACCTCCTCTGCCTTTTCTATTTGGATTACAATCAAATCTTAGCTGGGCACTGGAAGTGAGTGGCTGAGTCACAGGTGGGAGTCTCCTGCGTATCCCTAGAATAGTGTGTCCTCAGTGCCAAGCTGGACAGAGCCAGGCAGAGAGGCCTCCGGGCAGGGGAGAGGCTGGCCACATGGGTGGGCCCCTCCTCCCATTTCTGTTGCCTCCCTGAAAACACCAGAAGTTACCCTAACACAAAACTTCCTATTATATTCAAATAAAAATTGTCCAGACAATGGTGGAGGGGGGGCGGGGAGAGGCACAAGAAAACAAGTAGATGGAAAGACTTGGAGAGGCTGAGGGTCAGGTGTCCAGCATGTCTGTCCAGTGTTCCTGTGGAGGTGAGAGGTTGGTCAAAGGCAGCCTAAGGGATGGAGGCAGGTAGGGAGGGTGGGGCCAGAATCACCTCTCCTCTTCTCATTCCCAGCCATCCTCTTCCTCCTCAGTGCTTACCCAGCACAGCCAGACTAGGTCTCCCCAAAGCAGTGAGTTCTCACAGCTGCCAAGGGTGCAGCTGGTAAGAGATGACACAGTCGGGCTTCTCAAGCCCCTGCAGCCCTGGGCCTGATGCCAAGATGAGGACTCAGGTACCCCTGCCTGGACTGGACCACTGGGCACCCTCTCCCCAGAGCGAGGCTAGGCTGGGAACGAGGACAGCACTCACCTAGCACATTGGCCCTCTAGGGGCAGAAGCTGCCCTGGCTTTTCCTAAAGGAACTCCTCTGCCAAGCAGATCACATGGGCCCTTAAGGGACAGCCAGATGTGGCAGCACAGGAGACTGTCTTCACCCTGTCAGTGGTGGCAGATAGGGAAGAGAAGAAAGGGAGTAACTCACATTTACTGAGGAGTTAGTATAAGCCAGGCCTCCATTTGTTAATTTTTGAGGTATTGACTGACCATCTGTTCTGGGCTTTGCTCTGTTCTGAAAGAGTGAACAAGATCTGCCCTCCTGGAGTTTACTGAAGAGTGGGGAAGCAGATTTCAAGATAATAGATTTTGAGCCAGGCACACTGGCACAAGCCTGTAATCCCAGCACTTTGGGAGGCTGAGACAGGAGACTCGAGTTCAAAGCCAGCCTCAGCAATGGCGAGGCGCTAAGCAACCCAGTGAGACCCTGTCTCTACATAAAACACAAAATAGGGCTGGGGATGTGGTTCAGTGGTTGAGTACCCCTGAGTTCAATCTCCAGTACCAAAAAAAGAAAAGATAATAGATTTTGTTCTATGTGAGACAAGAGTAAAGCATGTAGGTGTTGCTGGGCAATAGCAAGCCAGTCCCCCCACCCCAACGTGCACACAACTGCAGTGCCAGTGACCCAGTCAACAGAGTCAGGACGATCACATATTCTTGGCCAGTCCCACCAACTTAGCAAAATCATGTCAAAATAAAAAACGATGGGGATGTAGCTCAATGATAGAGTGCCTCAAATTTCTATCCCCAGAACCACAATAAACCCATGAATTGGGGAAACAGGCCGCCCGCAAGGAATAGCTATAGTTTTAGATGGAGCCAGGGAAGCCCTCTCCAAGGGAGTGTCATGTTATCAACTATGAAGGTCTAGGCCTTCCACACAAGACAAAGGGCAAAGGAACTGTTACCAGTGGTGGGCCCGAGGACCCCTGAGCACTACCCTTCCCAGGTTAGAAGTGGGGACAGCAGCTCAAGGGTGTGAGCTGCCTGGTTTCTCAACAAACACCCTGAACCCAGGTCATCCTGCCTGTAGCCCATGGTTGCTTGAGGCCTGGCGATATGGAGCCTGTGTCCTCTTTGTGGTGGTTGTCTCCAGCAGGCCCTACTTGGTGATTTTTTTGTCAGGTCGGGGTGGTGGTGGCAGTGATGGGCAGAGATTCTGGCAACGTGAAGCATGTGGGTGCTGCCAGGCTAGCAGGCAGGACCAGAGCGATGGGGCAGGCCATGCAGCAGATAATTCTTGGGGCTCACCTGTAAACCAGCAGACCTGGTCCCCTTTCTTACCCAAAGGGTGGCTACCACAGACCAAAAGCCCTGCAGGATGAGGATCATGTCCCTGGGGAGGAGAAGGAGGGCATGGCCTGTGAGCCTCCACCCCACTCTAAAACTAGCTGAAGCTAAATTTTTTTCCTATATTTTTTGGAACATTATAATTGTACACAATGGTTGGGTTCATTGTTACATACTTATATGTGCATACAACATGATGTACAATTTGTCCAATATCATTCCAGGGGATTTCCCCTTTCCCTGCTTTCCTCCCTCCCCATGGTCCCGTTCCTCTACCCTACTGATCTCCCTTTGGTTTTCCTGAGATCAACCTTCACTGACCTTTTTTTTTTTTCATTTTTCCTATCTAGCTTCCACATAGGAGAGAAAACATAGGACTATTGACTTTCTGAGTTTGGCTTATTTTACTTAACATGTTATGTTAACATTATAATGTTCTTAAGTTCTGTCCATTGTCCTGAACATAACATAATTTCATTCTTTATGGCTAAATAAAATTCCATTTTGTTTATAGACCACACTTTATTTATCCATTCATCCATTAACAGACACTTAGGCTGGTGCCATAGTTTGGCTATTGTGAATTGTGCTGCTATAAACATGAGTATGCAGGTATCACTGTAGCATGCTATTTCTTTAGGATAAATACCAAGAAGTGGTATAGCTGGGCCATATGGTGGTTTTATTCCTAGTCTTTTGAGGAAACTCCATACTGATTTCCACAATGGTTGTAATAACATACAGTCCCACCAATAGCGTAAAAGTGTTCCTTTTTCTCCACATCCTCTCTAGCATTTATTATTGTTTGTATTCTTGATGGCTGCCGTTCTAACTAAAGTGAGATGAAATTTCAATATAGTTTTTTAAAAAATATTTTTTAGTTGTCAGTGGACCTTTATTTATTTATATGTGGTGTTGAGAATTGAACCCAATGCTTCACATGTGCCAGGCAAGTGCTCTACCACTGAGCCACCACCCCAGACCCCTCAATGTAGTTTTGACTTGCATTTCCGTAATTACTAGAGGTGTTGAACATTTTTTTCATATATTTGTTGGCCATTTGCATTTTTTTCTTTTGAGAAACATTATTTAGTTCATCCACACATTTATTAATTGGGTTATTTTTTAATGTAAGTTTTTTGAGTTCTTTATACATTCTGGATATTAATCCTCTCTCAGAAGAGAAGTGATCAAAGATGATCTCCCATGTGTAAGTTCTCTTTTCACATTGTTGTTTCCTTTGCTTGGCAGAAGCTTTTTAATTGGAAGCTATTCCATTTATTCATTCTTGGCATAATTTCCTGAGCTTAAGGGGTCCAGTTGAGCCTGTGCCTGTATGCTGGAGTGTTGACCCTATGTTTTCTTCTAGGAGTTGCATAGTTTCTGGTCTAATTCCTAGGTCTTTGAGCCATTCCTAATTGACTTTTGTGCAGGGTGAGCAATAAGGATATAATCTCATTCTTTTACATATGGATAACCAGTTTTCCCAGCACCATTTTTTCAAAAGGCTCTTTTTCTCCAATGTATGTTTTTGGCTCCTTTGTCAAGGATCTGTATCTGTGTGGGTTTGTCTCTGTGTCTTCTATTCTGTGCCACTGGTCTATGTGTCTGTTTTTTTTTTAAAAATATTTTTATTACTTATAGATGGATACAATGCCTTTATTTTATTTGTTAATTTTTTATGTAGTGCTGAGAATTGAACCCAGTGTCTCACACATGCTAGGAAAGTGCTCTACCACTGAGCCACAACCCCTGCCCTATGTGTCTGTTTTTATGCCAGTACCATACAGTTGTGTTTTTTTGTTTGTTTGTTTTTTACCATAGCTCTGCAGTATAATTTGAAGTCATGTACTGTGATGTTTCCATTATTGCTTTTTTGGCTTAGAATTACTTTGGTTATTCTTGGTCTTTTATTCTTCTAAATAAATTTTAGGACTGTTTTTTTTCTCTAGCTCTGTGTAGAGTGTCATTGGTATTTTGATGGGTATTGCATTGAATCTGTATATTGCTTTTGGTACTATGGCCATTTTGACAATATTAATTATTCTTTGTTTCTTCTTCAGATTTCTTCTTCAATGTTCTGTATTTTTTGTTATAAAGGTCTTTCACCTCCTTAGTAAGATTTATTCCTGATTTTTAAAAGGCTACTGTGCATGGTATTGTTTTCCTGACTTTTTTTTCTCAGAAAACTCATTGCTGATGTACAGAAAGGTTGATTTTTTTTCTCAGAAGAGTCATTATTGGTTTTTGAATGTTGATTTTGTAATCTGCTACTTTGCTGAATTTGTTTATCAGCTCTGGAAATCTCTGGGTGGAGTTTTATGGGTCTTCTAGACATAGGATCATGTCATCAGCAAACAGATAATTTGACAATTTCTTTTTCTATTTGTATGCCTTAATTTCCTTTTCTTGCCTGATTGCTCTGGCTGGAGTTTCAAGAATTATATTGAATAGGTATGGCGAGAGTAGACCTCCTTACCTTGTTCCAGATTGTAAAGAAAATGCTTTCAGTTTTTTCCAATCACTATGATGTTGGTTTTGGGTTTGTCGTATGTAGACTTTATGATGTTGAGATAGGTTCCTTCTCTCCCTAGTTTTCTTCAGTGCTTTTATCATTAATGGGTGCTGAATTTTGTTGAAGGCTTTCTCTGCATCTACTGAGCTATGTGATTTTTGTCCTTAACTCTATTTATGTGTAATTTATTGATTTGCAATCCTGAGATAAAACCAACTTTGTCACGATGTACAATCTTCTTAATATGTTGTTGAATATGACTTACTAATATTTTATTAAGGATTTTAGTATCTGAGTTTACCAGGGATATTGGTCTATAGTTTTCTTTCTATGACATATCCTTATCTGGTTTTGGTATCCAAGTGACACTGGCTTCATAGAATGAATTTGGAAGTGTTCTATCCCTTTCTATTTCATGCAATAATTTGAGAAGTACTGGCATTAGTTCTTTAAAAGTCTGGAAGAAATTGGCTGAGAATCCATCTGGTCCTGGGCTTTTCTTTGTTGGAAAAGTTTTTATTACTTCTTCTATCTCATTGCTATGTTTTGGTCTGTTTAGTTTTCTAGGTCCTTTTGATTCAATTTTGGCAGGCCATGTATATCTAGAAATGTATCTTTTTTTTTTTTTTTCAGATTTTCCAATTTTTTGGAGTGTAAGTTTTCAGAATAGTCCCTAATGATCCTCTGGATTTCCATGATGTCTGTGGTGACTTCTCTTTTTTTTCCCTTTTTGGTACTGGGGATTGAACCAAGGGGTACTTAACCACTGAGCCACATCTCCTGCCCTTTTTATTTTTATCTTGAGACAGCGTCTTGCTAAGTTGCTTGGGGCCTTCCTAAGTTGTTGAGGCTGGCCTCAAACTTGTGATCCTCCTGCCTCAGTCTCCCGAGCCACTGGGATTATAGGTGTGTGCTACTTGCCTGGCTTCATCTCTAATTTTATTAATTTGGGTCTTCTCTCTCTGTTAATTTTGCTAAGGGTTTATCAATCTTGTTCATCTTTTCAAAGAAAGAAGTCTTCATTTCATTGTTCCTTTGAATTGTATTATTCTCTATTTCATTGATTTTGGCCCTGATCTTAATTATTTCCTTTCTTCTACTGGCTTTGGAATTTATTTGCTATTCTTTTACAAGGATCTTGAGATACATCATTAGGTTGTTTATCTGTGATCTTTCTTATTTTCTTATATAGGCATTCATAGCTATAATTCCTTTTAAAACTATTTTCATGGTGTCCTGCAGAGAACTGCATGGCCGAACCCTAGAAACCAGTGAGGGGTGGTGAGGGATTAAGAAAGCCACACACTTATAGAGAAAAAGCTGGGACCAGGTGGGATACTGACCTCTAATGGAGGAACAGTGACCTAGAGCTAGCTCAGCATGTTTATTAATATAGGGTCTCCCAATCAGGAAGTTAAAAATATAGGGGCATTGTTCTTTGTGCGCTAAAATGTTACAGAACTAGAGACATTTTTGTAGCTATTCTACTGTTGTAGTGCTAGGAACATCTTGATATTATCCTGCTGCACCCAGGAAGTCCACTGTCCAGAGTTTCTGCAAAGCAGGCAGGCTTGAAGTTTGCAGCACTTGTAAGATATTGTGGTTATCTTGTTATGCTCAGAATTCTCCATCCCCAGCAGCTGGTGTCTGAGCTCAAAGTCAAGATTGTTATTGTTCCATATCTTTGCACAGAACTTCCTCAGGCAAGGCTTTACCATAGCTCCTCAGCAATCTTGTCCTGTACCTAGGAACTTTGGAAAGTTCCCAGAGAAAAGTGTAGCCACAGCTCTCAGGCAGTCAAAGGCCGTGATCCAAATCACTGCTCTCCACAGTGTCCCGGAGATTTTGATATGACAGATTCTAAGAAGTTTTAAAATTTCCCTGATTCCTTCTGTCACCCATTCATCATTCAAAAGAATATTCTTCAATCTCCACATGCTTATATAGTTTCTGCAGATTTTTTTGGTTTTGATTTCTAGTTTCATTCCGTTATGCTCAGATAAGATGCAAGGTATTATATTATTTTTTTGTATTTGCTAATGGTTGCTTTGTGACCTAAAATATGGTTTATTTTGGAGAAGGTACGATGAGCAGCTGAGAAGAAAGTACATTCAGTTCTTTTTGGATGAAATATCCCATAGGTATCTGTTAAGTCCATTTGATGTATAATATTTTTAGGTCTGAAGAGTCTTTACTGAGTTTATTCTGAATGATCTATCTATTGGTAAGAGTGTTGTGTCAAAATCACCCAGTATTATTGTACCAGGGTCTATCTGAGTCTGTAATTTAAGTAGTGTCTGTTTTATGTAATTAGGTGCACCATGTTTGGGACATAAATATTTATTATCATTATTATCTTTTTCTTGGATTTTTCCCCTTACCAGTTTGAAGTGAACTTCTTTGTCTCTTCTGATTAATTTTGGCTTGAATTTTGCTTTGTCAGATAGAAGAGTAGCTAATCCTGTTTGTTTTAGGACTCCATTTGCATGGTATATCAATTTCTATTCTTTCAAACTGTGGCTGTCTTTGCCTGTAATGTGAGTCTCTTGCAAACAACATATATTTAGGTTTTGTTTTTTAATCCTTTCTTCCAGCCTATGTCTTTTAATTGGAGAGTTGAGACCATTTATAGTCAATGTTATTATTGACATGTTTATTAATTCCTGATGACAACAAATCAATACCAGAAAGAAATAAGATTCTTTTTTAATATATATTTTTCATAACTTTATTTTATTTATTTATTTGGTGCTGAGGATCAACCCAGTGCCTCACATGTACTGGGCAAGTGGTCTACCATTGAGCCACAAACCCAGTCCCAGAAAGAAGATTCTTGATGAAAAGTGAAAGGATTGTCTCCAATGAGGTGGTCAAAACTGTCAACTAGGATGGATGGTCACTGCCTCTGCCTGACTGTCTTTTCTGTTTCTTCTTGGTCTTACTTTGGGGGTTGGAGAGCATGAGAGCTGGGAGGTGTTAACTCCTTTCTGTTTTTGTGTTGCTCACAACCTGCCAGCTGGAGTGGCCTAAAACAGATGCTGGTTGAAATAGCTCTCAGTTTCTCTTCTCACCAGTATAAGGTAGGAGGGAATGAGGAGTACTGTCAACTGGAGCTTTATCTGGAGAGGCTAGACTGATGCACTCCCAGGCTAGGGCTGATGCAGAGTTCTAGAAGGGAAGTTCTGGTGACTCATTCCTTAGGGGCACTACTGTGTGGAGAGATTGGAGCAACACACCCCCAGTGACAAGCAGATGCCAATCTCTACTGGAAATCTGGATCTCAGAAGCCTCCCAAGAACTCATGAAGCTGGGGAGTCACCCCTCCAGAGGTCTCACACATTCACTGCTCACTAATACAACCTTCCCAGGCTTAATCCCTGAAAGTAATCACACCTGCCTGCTCAGTTCCATAACCTTCTTCAGCTGGTAGCATGAGTTATCAGACTCAGAGGAAAAGTGAGGTGTGCTGCCCTCCATATCTCTGACTTGAATCTCCCTGGGACAGTAGTCTCTGTGCCTGTTTGTTTCACTCACAGTCTGATAGGCACACACTAGGCCACAGGGTAGGCACTCACCAGGAAAGTATGGTTATGTCTGCTACGATCTCCACAGCTCCCTGAGCTGCAGCATGGCCTCAGAATGAATCTGGCCGTTGTGCTCCACTTGCCAGTTGAGAAACAGAGCATTTTTCAAGCACCAGTTCACTGTGCAGCCTCTAGATTGGCTAAATTCAGCCTGCTCTTTTGTTCTATGTGTTTTCCTGGCTGAATTTGCCTGTTGTGTTTTTCTCTCTATTGTGTTACCCCTCCTCACCGCAGTGGACCAGCACTGCTGCCGCTGCCAGCTGGATCAGTTACTCTTTTTGTACTTGGTTCAATGCACCTGAATTTCTGAATCTCTAAATCTAAATATGGGATTTCAGCCAATTCTGTCTTTTGCCCACCTCACTAAAAAGCCATACTCCTATTGCTTGAATTCCAATCTATAAACAACAGGAAATGCAGCCTTCATCTAATTAGCCATCTTGAACTCCTTCTGAAGCTGAATCTCCAACCATCATTTGCCTCCAATTGAACCATGAACCATCCTCAAAACCATCCTGGAGCTTAGCCAAGACGCCTGCCACCTTAGGGCTGATATATCCCCTCACACCTGCCAAACTCAGGTCCTGCTTCCAATTTCAAGTACTTAACTCTACTTACTTCTTCCTCCTCAAGGCTCTATTCTAAGTCCAGTGTGATGGTGCACACACTGTAATCCCAGTGACTAGGGAGGCTGAGGCAGGAGGATTGCAAGTTTGAGGCTGGCATCAGAAAAATAGGGAGACCTTCAGTAACTTAATGAGACTCTGTCTCAAAATAAAATATGAAAAGGGTTCAAGATGCAGTTCAGTGGTAAAGTGCCCAGTGATAGAGAGATAGCTTATAAGGAGTCCAAGAAAATGTGAAGCTGGCTGGCAGACTGGAGGGAGAAGGCAACAGAGGATCTTACAGGATCAATGTTCTTCCTATTCTCTCATGTCTCCTGGGCCTTCCTTCTGCACACCCCCTTTCCACCCAGGCAGGGCAAATGGTCCCAGCAGGCTGCAGGGGCAGAGGGCCCTACGTGCTCCCAGTGGGATTTACTCTGTCTCAGATGTCCTCTTGGCTTCCATAAGATCCTCCTTGATTCTCACATCATATTTTATTCCCGAGGGTACGGGTCAGGTCTGTGCCCAGCTCCCCCTGCAGTGGCTCCCCAGGACACCACTCAGAGCTGCCAGCGGAAGTTGAGCTTGCAGCCTGCCATCTTCTCAGCAAAGTGGGCATCAAAGTGCTCATTCTGGGCCACAGTGAAGGCAGATTTCCAGTCCCCCACAATGCCTGGGGAGGGAAAGAAGGAGGCATGAGTCCTGTCTACACAGGTGGCCCCAAGTGGCCCAGGGCAGGCTCTGGCAGATAGTTCCACCCTCCCTTATCCAAACACCCACCCTGGCCAGCACACACCTTTCCTCATGAAGGCAGAAATGCTCTGATCCATCATCTCAGTTGGAAAGGTGCTGTAGTTAGCCATGGGATTCTTCTTCATCTCCTTGAAGGACGTGTGCTGGACAATGTGATCCACAGTCTCCTCTGACAGGGAGCGCCCCAGAAACTCCAGGATCTTTCTAATCTCCCTTTTGGGGTTCTGAAGTAAGAGACAGATTCTTCAGAGGGGCCTGGGAGTACTTACTAGGCAAACACAGGGAAGTCCCTCTCTGGTATCACAAGGGAGCTGGCCACTTCAGCTTGGAAACCTCAGCTCCTTCACTCTGGGCCTCTCCCCCTGGAGGAAAATGACTAGCTCTCTGCCTTGGGATCCTGGAGTGAGCCCTCCTTGGTGCCTTAGGAGAGAGGACAGGGACAGTCTTCCTTTAGAACTGTGGGTCCAGGTTTGGCACAGCCCTGGGCAGAGACATGGAAACAACAAACTGTTGATCTGTGACCACAAGTGTAGCTGACCCAGGAGCTAGGAGATGAGGGCTGTGCTGGGTCCTGAGGTGAGCTTACTTTGTGGTCCCAGAATGAGAATGCAGTGTGGGGAACTCTGGACTGGGTGGGCCTGCCAAAGACAAGGGTCCTGAGGGCCTTGTCAGGTCCCCTGAAGTTCCTGCCCCATTGGTGGAAATAGATGGAAGTGGTAGCGGGCACTCTCACCTCCTTCAGGTCTTCATAGAAGAGGTAGAGCACAGGGTGGGTGCGGCTCAGCTCCCACCACTCCTGCACGTGCTGGTACCATAACCCATAGGACACTGGGGAAGGGGGCACCACACAGTGGGTATGAGTTTTAGGTGGCATTGTTCAGCTCTAGCCCTCTCCTGCCTCCAGATTGGGGCCCACCTTGTCCATCCATGAACTTCTCCAGGAAGCTGTCCCAGGTGCCAGGGTCAGGGTAAAGCTTGGTCATTTTGTAGAAGTGGTAATAGGAGATGACCACGTCCTTTGCATTGCGGGCAACATAGATCACCTGCAGGGACACATGACACCGACTGCCAGCTATATCACCCCCCACACACCAGTACTGCCTCCCATCCTGCCTGCCTGGCACCCATCATAGCACCCTTGTGGGGGAGTTCTCTCTCAGCTTGACAAAGGGAGACACTGAGGCCTTCATCTGACCCCTTGAATTATATCACACACACAGATGAGGACAAGGCAGATCAAGGTCCCTATAGCCCCTCCTCTGATGTCTTTTGAGCAGCAGGTATGTATTGAAGGTATGTATTGAAGTGTCACTGTCCTCCTCATCTTGGCCCTGCCACAGTGAGGGCCAGTGGCCTTTCCACTTGAGTGGGAAAGAAGCTCCAAGAGACTTTCCCAGTAGAACCAGAGACCAAAGCTGGAATGGCCTAGTGACCTCGACGGCCACTCACCTTGACCTTCTGATCCAGCAGACTCTGGGGAATCAGGGCCAGGGGCAGGTGAGTCTTGAGGAGCCGAGGGGCAGGTGTATCTTTCAAAGTTTCGAGACCTAAGGTGCAGGGAGCAGAAGGTGAGGTGAGCTGGAGCCCAGAGCTACCTTCTTGCAGACATTTTCCCCCTGGATCCTGCCACACACCTGATGGAACCCCTGGACATTTGAACTCAAGGAAGGGTACGCGCATATAAATGGGTGCCCGGTGGCACTTTTCTAGGTCACCACCCTGGTAGATCATCTCCAGTATCTCGCTCAACCAAGTGGTGCCTGGAAAGGGACAGAATCAGAGGTGAGCAGGGAGGAGGGCCTGGCCCCCTGACCAAGGTGGGGGTGGCAGCTCCAGTGGGGGAGCAGGGTGGCCCCCCTCACTTACCAGACTTGGGGTAGGTGCTGATGAGCAGGTCATCTGGCCAGGCCTGGAAGCTCTGAAGTGGCTCCACCATCTCAGCGAAGTACTTGATGAGCGGGAACCCCTTCACATAGGCCAGTGGAGGGCGGGAGGTGTCCTGGACCAGCTCCATGCTGCTGAGTCAAGGGCCAGCACCTGGTCTGCTTCTCTGAATCCCATCACAAAACAGCATTTGCTGGATTGTTGCGTTGAGGTAAGGACGCGGAGGCTTCGGGAGTTCCTGTGATTTGCCCAAGCTCACTAAGCTACTAAGTGGGAGCAGGGATTGGAAGGCAGGTCTAACTCCAGTGCTGTGGCTCACAGCTCAGGCTGCCCCTTCTGATTACCTGCAGAACTTTCCATGACCCTAGCCCTCCCCACAGCCCAGAGCGATGTTAGTGATATCAGGGGTTGGAGTCCAGATACACAGATTTGGAAGCTTTCCCAGAGAGCCTAGTGATTACTTCAGCACTTGAGAAATTCCTGCAAGCTCTGCCTGTTCCTTTTTGTTTGTTTTTCTTTTGTTTTGTATTTTCTGTGGTGTTGAGAGTGGAACCCAGGGTCTATTACATGCTAGTCAAGTCCTCTATGACTGAGCTAGGCACTAGCTGACCTGCCCATCCTAACTCTTAGCAGCCAGCTCCTTGCTCTCACTACGCCTGCTGAGATCACAGCTGACACCCAATGGGCTCCTCCCTGTGATGTTCTCCTTCTTGAGCTCCCTGGGTCCTGCACATCCAGAAACACCCCAGGCCAGCCAGGCCCGAGATCCCACTTGGCCACCCAAGCTCCAGCTTGGCTCCAGAACAAACAGGACCAATAAACAGCTGAACTTGGTTGGTGGGCCCTTCTTTCATGTGAATGTGCAAAACTCTCATCACTTAGCAGAAGAGGGGAAGGGACTCGGGCCAGGCTGGAGTTGTCTATTGAGATGGTGGCCCATGGGAAAAGAACAGGGACGAAGAGCCCCAGTCAAGAGATCCAGTTGGTGCCTGAACAAGCAAAAGGGCACTTACAAGACGTTGGAGCCAGGAGCTGGGCAGGGCGAGGGTCCCTTGCCCAGCCACCCCAGTCTGGCACCTACCTGACTCTCAGGATCCAGGCCTGTGGCCTCCTGGGCACGCAGGGGATTAGCAGAGGTACAGAGTGGGTACTTCAGAGCTGTTCTCTGTAGGTCCCTAGTGGGAGAGGGTAGGAGCCAGTCCTGGGAATGGCTATCCTCTGGATGGAAGGGTGAGGTTTAGGAATGGAGACATCAGGGTTACCGTGCTTGTCATTCAGCTGGATCCGGGCACACACCTGTCTTAAAATCTAACAAGTGGTTTTAAGCTACAGGAAACAACAGAACTAAAAAGAAGGGAAACAACAGAACCAAAAAGAAGGGAAAGAGCCCAAGGGTCGGATGGTCTCTCAGCTGTAATCTGGCTACTGCATGGCTCCCCAAATTTCTTGTGTGCAGAGAAGGTTAACAGCTTTTTCTAACAGATCACATTAGTGGAGGGGAGGGGAAAATGGGGTGCAGGGCCACTCACCTTTCTGCTGTCTCCAGGCTGGTCTCAAGGCACCAAGGGCTCAGGCCAGAGCAGCCTCAGGCATTCCTGGAACTGCAGGCTCTGGTGACAGGGCAGGTCCAGAGTGCTGAGTGGGCAGGGCGAAGGGACTGGGTGGAGCAGACCTAGGAAGTTTTTTTTTCCTTTTCTTTCTTATTTCTTTCTTTCCTCCCTCCCTGTTCCTTCCTTCTTTCCCTCCCTCCTTCCTTCCTTCCTTCCTTCCTTCCTTCCTTCCTTCCTTCCTTCCTTCCTTCCTTCCTTCCTTCCTTCCCCCTCTCTCTCTCTTCTAGGAAGGTTATTTTTGAGGCAGCATAGGAAAGGAAAGAAAAAGTATGTTGGAGCCTAAGAGTTCTGGGAGGGAGCCCCTGCTTCATGGCTCGTGAGTGCCCTCAGGGGCGTCACTCATGGCTGCTGAATGGCCCCACAAGTGCTTCTTTCCCTGGGATTGCAGGGACCTCCAGAGACAGACATGAAGAGGCTAAGGCACCAGAGCCACAGGGCTCCATGTAAGGGAGCTCCCCACCTCCTCCTCAGCCTTTGTCTACTGTTTGCTTTAGAATCCAGTCTAGTGGTTACTGGAGGTCATGGGGCTCAGTTCTGGGTGCCAGTCTCTTGAGCCTTCCAGAAAGTGTGTCCTTAGAGGTGAGCTGGGGAAAGGGATTCAGAGGGCCTGTAGGCAGGTGGGATGCTGGGCAGATGGTTGGGCCAGTGGCCCTCCTCACACCTCTGTTCTGCTCACCTAGGTGTTCCAGCAAACAACAGAAGGTGCCATCTCTCAAAAACTCTTTTTTTTTTTTTTTGTACCTGAGATTGAAGAACCCAGTGACTCTAACCACTGAGCAATATCCCCATTACTTTAAATTTTTTTTTTTATAATGAGACATGTTCTCCCGAGGTTGCTTAGGGCCTTGCTAAGTTTCTGAGGCTTTGAATTTGTGATCCTCTGGCCTTAAGCCTCCTGAGCTGCTGGGCCACATGTCTATATCAAAATTCTTTGTTATACTCAAACAAAAGCTGTCCAGTCTTTGGTGGAGAGGAGAGAGGAAAAAAAAGTAGGGGCAGGGTTGGGGAGGTGCAGGATCAGTTGGTCAAATGCAGCCTAGAGGATGGAGGCAGCTAGGGCCAGACTCACCTCTCACCTCTTCTCTTTCCCGGCCATCCTCCTCCTTCTCAGTGCCCATCTTACACAGCCAGATCAGGTCTCCCCAAAGCACTCACTTCTCATAATAACCATGGGTACAGTTGGTAGGAGATAGTACAGAGTCAGGCATGTCAAGTCCCCTGTGGTCCTGGCCGTGGGTACCAAGGAATCAGGTACCCCAGCCTGGACTGGACCGCTGGGTACCCTCTCCCCAGGGCTCGGCCAGGCTGGAAAGAGGACAGCACTCACCTAGGACATTGGCCGTTATGGACAGAAGTTTCCCTGGCTCTTTCTGAAGGAACTCTTCTGCCAGGCAGATCACATGGGACTTAGAGGAAAGTCAGGGAGGGTGCAAGACAGGGGACACTGTTCATGCCATCAGGGATGGCAAGGATGGCAGGGATTTCATGCAGGTAAAGGAAGACAGGGAGCAACTCACATTTACTGAGAAGTAGAAGCCAGACCTCCATCTGTTAATTTGTTAAGTATTGATTGACCACATTCTCTTTGCTATCCTGTTTTATTTATTTATTTTTTTGGGTAGTGGGTATTGAACCCAGGGTTGCTTTACCACTGAGCTACATCCTCAGCCCTTCTTATTTTTTTACTTTGATATAGGATTTCACTAAGTTGCTGGCCTCCAACTTGTGATCTTCCTGTCTCAGGCTCCCAAGTAGCAGGGATTGCAGGCGATTGCACCGTGCCTGGCTATACTCTGTTCTGAGAGTGAACCAGAACTGCCTGCCTGGAGTTTATTGTGAAGGGTGGGGAAGCTGATTACAAGATAAAATCTATATCTAGTATAAGAAACAAAACATATTAAGGGCAATAGTGGGCCAGTCTCTGAGTGGTGTACCTGTAATCCCAGAGGCAGGGGCAGAGTCAAGATGACCATATATTCTTGGTCAGTTTGGCTAATTTGGTGAAACTGTTAAAATTACAACAGCAAAAAAGTGTTGGGGATGTAGCTCAGTGATACAGTGCCCCACATTCTATCCCCAGATCACAATAAACCTATAAATTAGGGAAAGCAGGCTATCCACAAGGAAGAGTTACAGTACAGGGAAGACCTCTCCAAGAGGGTAGCAAGTGGTCAGCTCTGAAGGTCTAGGCCTTTCACAGGAAAAAGGGCAAAGGAACTGTTACCAGTGGTGGGCCCGAGGCCCCCGAGCACTACCCTTCCCAGGTTAGAAGTGGGGACAGCAGCTCAAGGGTGTGAGCTGCCTAGTCTCTCAACAAACACCCCGAACACAGGTAATTGGAACCCTAAATCCCACTCTATTTTGGGTGGATCTCACCTGTATGAGGTGTCATAGGCATAGCAGAACTCTTTACCTGCATGATCACTGTCTCCAAGGGGTCGCACTTGGCAATTCCAGATGCTGGGCTGTGGCAGAAGCCATGTGCAGAGATCCCCACCCACCTGGCGGCAGTTCCAGGTACAGTCCCAACCCCAACAGTGACAAGAGGTTTGAGGCCTGCTAGTGCTGCCAGGCCCACTCCAACTGTGAACAGGAAGAACAAGAGCCTTGGGTGGCCAGGCAGGTGACAACTCCCGAGTCCACCAGAGTCGGTGGATCATTGATTTTTATTACCAGAAGGGCAGCCACCACAGACCATAATGCTTTCCTGAGGAGGACCCTGGGAGGAGAACAGGTCTCAGCCTATGAGTCTCCATCCCACTCCTCCTTGACAAGAAGCAGGATCCCTAACCACCCTTGGCCTCCAGGCCCATCTAGAGCCTCCTCACAAGGACTTTAAGCCCAGCCTACAGGCTTCACCTCTTGTGCAGGCTTGTCCTCTCCCCTTTGCCAACTTAGGCCCCAAGTCCAGTCCCAGGTATTTAACTGTCTCCTGTTCCTCCTCCAGAAAGCTCTATTCTATTCTAGGATTTGCTCATCATTCTCCCAGTCCTGGGACCCCTCTGTAGCTCTTCGGGATAGCCCCCTTCCATATAATCTGTCCTTTGCTCTGATGGAGACTGAAGCCTCCCAAAGCCTGCCTCCCAGGAGGAAGACCTGCAATGTTCTACCAAGGCCTTCTCCAGTTGCTCCACCAGACTCCCCTCCCTTTTCTTGCCACCAGTGGGGTTGACGGTGAACCCCAGGCGGTTGCAGCCCTGATGTCCAGGATTCAGACAGTAGAGCAGGTAGATGCCTAAGACGCACCCTGGGCCTTGCTTTGCCTCCTAGAGGGCCATACTTTGTGCATCAGGAGTGTTAGAAATAAGGACGTACCACAGGATATCAAACATTGCTCGAAAGTGGGTGGCCTAGGCATGCACTTCTGAGAAAAGGCAATACTAGGGAACTGGGCTAGCAAGTGCGCCTGGGCGGGCAGGAGGCTGGTTTATATACCCAGCGCAGGGCTGCCCTTCACCTTGACCGGAAGACTCAACGGTACAATCTACAGGATTGGCTAATATTAAAATCGGGGTGGGCAAAAGGGAAGGGCTACAACTGCACCCAGTTAAGACCGAATACTATATTTTGTATAAACTGAATACTATATTTTGAAAATGCATCACCAGACTTTCTATTTCTCCCAGGGGCTAAAGCTGGGGGTTAGTTTCTGTGGCCTGGGACCCCTGGAAGGGCTGGGCGGCTAGGACTGCAAGGCGCTTGTTTCAGAAAATCTGGGAGCCACCGCGAGGCGCCTTAGAGACCCCAGCAGCGCCGGCTCTCGCGTCTTCTGCCGGCCACAGGAGCTGGACGCCAAAACGCTACCCTGGAACCCAGGTAGGCTGCCGGCATCAACCAAAGAGCGTGCGCTTGGGCAGGGCTGCTTGTCGCACCGACTCTGATTGGCTAACGCATGGTAAGCGCGCAGCCCTTGACTGTTGGAAACCCCGCCTCCGCCACGCGCTCCCCTGAGGACTTGAAGGCTAGAGTGGCTGACGCCTTGCTGAGGGCATAGGTAGATGTCCTAGTGGAAGTGGCTCCAGCAAGGATTGAATGCGGGCCACCGCAGATTCCAGACTCTTCCTTCTAAGGAAATTTGTGAGGGGCGGTTATGGAGAGGTATGTAGGTACCAGTCCAGTGATTTCAAGACGGGTTCTGGTGGTGTGACTAATCCCAGGATCCTCAGGCGGACTTGGTCTTCATTATTTGATTAATAGATAATGCTGAGAAGTCCCTTAAATTATAGGTTTCTCAAAATATATCTCTCTTCATCAATTTATTTTGTTTAGTTAACAGTGCACAGGTGGATTTACAGGTTTCCCAGGAATCTTGGAATAACAGGCCTGGAAGAGAGACAGAGAGTGACAGGCCTGGAAAAGTATGCAGAACTTCAGAACTAAAATCCTACTTTAAAAAAAAGACAGACCTACTATATGTAACTTTAATTCAATTTAGTGCAATTCTTTAGGAACGACATTTAGGGTCTATTATTGCATCTATGACCCAAACAGAATTCAATTTAATATGCCTACAATCTAGACCAGCAAAGCACAATTTTCCCAGAAAATTGCAGGGGATATATACTGGCCCATTTGATCTCGTGAGATGACCTTTCTCATAATTTTCATCTCATTGCTTAGTAGTGAAATGTTCTGAGACATGTCACTGAGGGCTTTTTGTGTATATTTGCTAGAGGAATTGATATGCATATCACATCTTCAAGCCTAATTTGGGGAATAGAGATAAACCAGATGATCAGTCCAGTGAAAGGCAGCTTGTTCCCACCAATGCTGTAGGTTTGGCAGTCAGAATCTATAGTGCTAATTTGTGTGCCTGTGCCCAAGGATATCCTAATGTTTATTATCCAGCCTGGAGATAACCATGGACACGTATGGGTTTCATGTAGCCATTAGGTCCCATTTGTCGCTGGCCATCTCATTCTGTCCTCCGCTTCCAATTGGTGGCAAACCTATTAGTGTCTTTCAGTATAGTCCTATAATGACAAGTTTCTATAGAAGTCTATCCCATTTTACCTCTGGAATTACTCCAATGATGAAGAGCGCTCTCTTTGTTCCCAATAGGGACCTGCTTGTTGGCTGAGTTGTCCCATAGTGGGTGTTAGTCAAATATGTTCATCCCACAAACATCCTTTCAGATAGCTTTACTTATCATCTATTATTTTAGATATATTTGGAGCTTGAGATAGACAAGGCTCAGCACAATGCCACATCTGAGCATTAGTAAGAGAAATCCTTTCCAGGAACTTTTTAAATGTAAGGTCTCATATAGGCCACTGAAAAACATCAGATCTTGTTGTAAGCTGATCTAAAGGTGAGTCCTTTTTCCAAGTCTTGAATAAGACATAGTCACTTCATTGTCCTTTTGATATACAGGTTGAATCATTGTGAGTCAGAAAAGCCCTGTTGCCATATTCTAATAAAACTTTTTCCACTTGGCCCAAATTAAAGAATTAATAATTTCCTGTGTTCTATGGTCAGTGACAGGATTTGAAATCAGAAAGAGTCTTCCATTAAGCATTTTATTAAGACTTAGTTGGAGAGAAGTTTTAGGAACAATTCTGATTTCAACAGAGCTATAGGTAGTAAACATGACCAGGACTGGGAAGTTTCTTGGCAGTCATGTCATGGTGGTTTTGATAATGTAAGCTAGCCTTCTCAACTTTTCCTGATGATTGAGGGTGCCAAGAGGTATGATAATAGGCAAGTGATATCCAAGGCTCCTGAGATCTCCTGTGTTATCTTTGAGACAAAGGACAGTTCATTGTCATTCTGAAGGGACCTAGGAAGTCTAAATCTAGGAATAATTTTTTCATAAGACTTTAATGGCTTCTTGGGACTTTTTAGTTCAGGTAGGATATGCTTCAATCCATCCAGAAAAAGTGCCAGTCAAAACTAGAAGATATTTATATCCTTGACATGGGGGCATCTGGGTAAAGTCCAGTTGCCAATCTTCCCCAGGGGATGTGCCTTACTGCTGTACTTGGTTAAATAGTAAAGGTGGTGTCTTGGTGTTCCCAGCCTGCCCGCTGGATTATAAAGGCAGAGGGAGTGAGCTCTCATGAGCTCTTGAATGGTAGTCTCCAGGCCTTTCCTTCCAAAGGCATGAGTAACCAAAGTGGTCAGTGCCTTTCTCCAAGTGGCATGAGTCATGGATCTCTTTAATACTTTCCCATTGATCAGCCTAGGGTAATAAGACTTCATGATCTCTTTCTGTGGTCCACCATCCATTTTCTGCTAATTTATGTTACCATCCATTTGCCCATTCCTTTTCAGTTTCTGTGCAGATTGGGCCTGAACTTTCATTTGGGTTAGAAGAATCAGAGCCACTTCTGAGATATTTTGAAGTGCCGCTCCTCCAGCACTGTCTGCTAGTGCCTTTCCCTGGACTAGGGAGAAATCGCCCTTTTTGTTGTCCTTGGCAGTGCTTTGTTTCCATGTGGGCAGATAAACACAACTGCTTCCAAAAGAGAGTTTGGGCTTCACG
The DNA here is from genome assembly GCA_028644305.1 of Xerus rutilus. Lineage (NCBI taxonomy): Eukaryota > Metazoa > Chordata > Mammalia > Rodentia > Sciuridae > Xerus > Xerus rutilus. Next base: position 16,264,371 of record CM053415.1, on the reverse strand, counting down.
CATTATTGGGGAATTTTTTTTCTGTTAAGAATCCTCTTTCTCTCCATATAGCAGCATGAGCATGAAGAACTAAGAAAGTATCTTTGGAATCTGTGTATATTTAGTCACTCATTTATTCTTTCCTATTTGCAAAACTGGAGTGAAGGCAGTTATTTCAGTCTTCTGAGCTGAGTTGTTTGGAGGAAGCAGTTTCGCCCCCCTTACCTCCTGGAAGCCAGCTACTGTACAACCTGCCTTTTGAGTTCCCTCACCCACGTAGCTGCTTCCCTCTGTGCACTGTTCCATTTGAGGGTGAGTTAAAGGCTGAGCTCTGAGGTCAGGTGTGCTCAGGTAGACCTGCTCTATAGTTTCCACACAAGAAGGAAGCAAATTGCCTACTTCTCTTGGAGTGGGAAGTCAAGTTGCCAGACATAGAGTTTGGCAGACTTTGGGAGTAATCCTTGGAGATTACTAAACTATTAGGGCCTCATATTTAGTTAGCCATCTTCCAGTTATCTGTTGATGTCCTTTAATTTCAAGAATACTCTGAACCTGGGTTTGGACCTCTAGCAAGCGTCCTAAGGTTAGCTCAGTAGCTTCTCCTACCAGGAGTGCAGTAACAGCTACAGCTTGCAGGCACCCAGGCCATCTGCGTGACCCCGATCCAACTGTTTAGAAAAGAAAGCCACAGGTCATGGGATGTCCCCCAGTCTTTTTTTTTTTTTTTTTTTGGCACCAGGGATTGAACTCAGGGGCACTCGACCACTGAGCCACATCCCCAGCCCTATTTTGTGTTTTATGTAGAGACAGGGTCTCACTGAGTTGCTTAGCGCCTCGCCATTGCTGAGGCTGGCTTTGAACTCGCGATCCTCCTGTCTCAGCCTCCCTAAGTGCTGGGATTACAGGCGTGAGCCACCGCGCCCGGCTGTCCCCCAGTCTTTGAATGATGATTGTGGTGCCACAACTTGTCTCTTTTCTACATATAGAGTAAATGGCTTATCCAAGTCAAGAATTCCCAGGGCTAGGGCAGACAGTAGAAAGTCCTGGAGTTTTTTTTAAAGGCCTGTGGCTGTTTTCCCATATAGCCTAGGGATTCATAATCAGGCCTTTGTGTGGTTTCACAGAATAGCTTAGTTATCAGTCTAAATTGTGAATCCAAATTCTACAAAACCCAGCCATTCCCAGGAAGGGTCTAAGTTGCCTTTTGCCTGTGGTGGTCCTATTTTCAAAAGGGCTTCTTTTCTATCAGGGAGTTAGGATATGGCCCAAGCATTTTGTCCTTTGTAGGGAGATGTGAGCCTTTTGTGGGTACACTTGGTATCCTGCAGTTTCCAGGGAGCTAATAATCTTCATGATATTGTTATCAAGAATTCTGTTTAGTAGGACTGGAGCACAGCCCCTCTTCTAAGAATCAAAGATCTTAATTTTTTAAAAATATTTTCTTTAATTGTAGATGGACACAATATATTTTATTTATGTTATTTTTATGTGGTGCTGAGGATTGAACCCAGTGCATATGAGGCAAGCACTCTTCCACTAAGCGACAATCCCAGCCACAGAGATCTTAATTTTTTGCTAAAGCATTTCTAAATAAGTGAGGGCTATCTCTGGAACCCTGAGGCAGCACTGTCCAAGTGTATTGGACAGCTTCCATGTTATCAGGGTCAGTCATTCAAAAGCAAATAGGTACTGTAAATCAGGATGTAACTGGGTGCAGAAGAAGGCATCTTTAAGATCAAGAACAGTGAACCATGCAGATTCACTTGGTATCTGAGTCAAAATAATATGTTAATTAGGAACTGTAGAATGTTCTATAGTTCTTTTTTTTTTTTTTTTGGGTGCAGTGAACTTTATTGATAGTAGGTGACAGTAGGGGTCCCTAGGCCTCTCCCTTCCTCAGGGGATCTGGGATGGAAATTGGGAGGAAGGGAGATTCTCAGTGTGTTGAAGGACTGAGTTAGGGGCAGGGACTCCCCAGAAGCTGAGGGCCTCTCTATTCCTCTGTGTTCATGCTGGGGCAGGTGTTCTAGAGGCTCTTATTCCTTGGAAGCCATGTGTACCATAAGGTCCCCCACCCTGTTGCTGTAGCAAAATTCATTGTCATACCAGGAATTGAGCTTGACAAAATGGTCATTGAGGGCAATGCCACCCCCAGTATCAAAGGCAGAAGAGTGGGTATCACTGTTAAAGTCACAGGAGAAGATCTGGTGCTCCGTGGAGCCCAGGATGTCCTTGAGGGTACACTCTGATGCCTGATTCACCATCTCCTTGATGTAATCATATTTGGCAGCTCTCTCCAGGTGACAGATCCACAACTAACACAATGGAGGTAGGCACACAGAAAGCCATGCCAGTGAGCTTCCCATTCAGTTTAGGGATGACCTTACCTGCAGCCTTGCAGTCCAGTGGATGCAGGGATGATATTCTGGGTAGCCCCATGGCCATCACACCACAGTTTTCCTGAGGGGCCATCCATTGATCTTCTGAGTAGCAGTGATGGCATGGGCTGTGGTCATGAGTCCTTCCACAATGCCAAAGTTGTCATGGATGACCTTGGCTGGGGCTAAGCCTTTGGTGGTACAGGAGGAATTGCTGACAATCTTGAGGGGTTGTCCTACTTCTCATGGTTCATGCCCTTCACAAACTTGGGGGCATCAACAGAAGGGGCAGACATGATGACCCTTTTGGAACTGCCCTTCAAATGTGCCCAGTTTTCTCCATGGTAGTGAAGACACCAGGGGGCTCCACAACATATCGAGCACCAGCATCATCCCATGTGATGTTGGTGCGATCTTGCTCCTAGAAGATGGAGATGGCGTTTCCAAGGATGACAAGCTTCCTGTTCTCAGCCTTAACTGTGCCATTGAATCTACCATGGGCAGAATCATATTGGAACATGCAGACTATGTAGCTGAGGTCAATGAAGGGGTCATTGATGGTTACAATATTCACTTTGCCAGAGTTGAAAGCATCCCGGTGACCAGGTGCCCAATACATCCAAATCCGTTCCCTTCGACCTTCACCATCATGTCTCAGGGATGAGGCTGGCACCATGAGACTGGAAGATGTGGCTGTCTGAAGAGGAGCAGAGAGTCTGTTCTATAGTTCTTAATTTCAAATAATTCTTTTTTTTTTTTTTTTTTTTGGTACTGGGGATTGAACTCAGGGGCACTCGACCACTGAGCCACATCCCCAGCCCTATTTTGTGTTTTTATGTAGAGACAGGGTCTCACTGAGTTGCTTAGCGCCTCGCCGTGGCTGAGGCTGGCTTTGAACTCGTGATTCTCCTGTCTCAGCCTCCCTAAGTGCTGGGATTACAAGCGTGAGCCACCGCGCCCGGCTTCAAATAATTCTTTTTTTTTTTTTAAATATTTTGTTTTGTTGTAGATGAACACAATATCTTTATTTATTTTATGTGGTGCTGAGGATCAAACCCAGTGCCTCACGTATGCGAGGCAAGCGCTCAACCGCTGAGCCATAGCCTCAGCCCCCTCAAATAATTCTTAATGTCAAATAATTCTCGCTTTTTTTTTTGGTACTGGAGATTGAACTCAGGGGCACTCGACCACTGAGCCACATCCCCAGGCCTGTTTTGTGTTTTTATGTAGAGACAGGGTCTCACTGAGTTGCTTAGCCTCACCGTTGCTGAGGCTGGCTTTGAACTCACAATTCTCCTGTCTCAGCCTCCCTAAGTGCTGGGATTACAGGCTTGTGCCACCGTGCCCGGCTTCAAATAATTCTTAATGTCAAATAATGTTCTATAATATGAAATTACAATGCCATTAATAGCCTGGAAATGTTGGACTAATCTGTGTTCCTCATTTGGTCTTAGTACCAGAAGGATGGCAGTACTACATAGGGATTGGCAATGACATAAAAGACCACATTTTAGGAATTTAGTAATGAGAGGCTGAAATCCTCAGTGGGCCTCTGGTTTGATAAGTCATTGCTGTTTATAGAGATAAGCTTTTGGGTTCTTTAAGGATGTAGACACAGCCTGAGCTTTAATTGATTTCCTTGAAGTTTCAGTTCCCTAGACTTGAGGATCTACTTGAGATTAAATATCCGAAGGTATGTTTCTATTATTTCTTGGTCCCATTATTAATGTGCCTATGTAGTGGGAAAAAGTCTTGATGCTAAATGAAGAATTGCACTCAGAGAAGCTAGAGAATCTCTTTTCAGCAAAGGAGTGGGGTACTCTGGGAGAACTAAGAAGACCTGAGTAAAAACTCATTCCCCTATTTCCAAGGTAAAGTCATTGTCAATCATTTGACCTCGAGGGCGCCATCAACAAGCTATTGTGCAGGTTTGATTAGAAAGTGGTCCAGGTCAGTGAGCTGCAAAGATTATTTTGCACATTTGCTTGCACATCTGTTTCTGGGTTGGAGACCCATACTGGGCTTCCATGGGAGGCTTTTAGGATATATATCCCATCTGTCAATCAAAATTATCAAATCAGTTGAATCCTGTGAGACTGGGCAAGTATGTGCAAATAAAGCATACTTGACTTTCTACTTCTCCTTTCAATGTAACTTTTATTTGAAATAAAGTAACCAAGGGACAGTTCTCAGATCATCAAAAAAAGTTGTCAGGAGGTTCAAGCAGAGCAGAGAATGGAGCCCCCACATCCAGAAGGAAGTTGGTATCTTTACTTGCTATTTCCAGAGTTCCTGAGGCTCTTTTGTCTCCACTTGATCAAAAGAGGCTTTGTGAGGCCTCAGTCCCTCTGGGCAACAATAATGGAAGCAGATAGGCCCTCCCCTCCCTTCAGTGGTGAGGGCAATCTCATCTCCAGTGATTTCCCTCTTTATAGAGGATCATACCCCAGGCACAGATGGACTCCATTTATGTAAGTCCTTGCTCCAAAGCCCAGGCTCTTTGCAAAGGGAGCAGTTTCCAGGCTTCAAGACTCTTCTTGTTTTCTTGTAAGGAGCCTTTGGGTATCCCTGAGGGTACAGAGGCCTATTGCCCAATGCTAGGGCAAGTAATTGGGTTTGTTCTCACGCCTGCTTTCACCCCTTCCAGTCCCTAATGTTTTCTTAATGTCTCATCCCTGTTGTTGCAAACCCCAAAGGCTGAATTTAAAAGTTGACCTATGAGCCAGGTGTGGCAGTACATACCTATAATTCCAGTGACTCCAGAGGCTAAGGCAGGAGGATTGCAATTCTGAGGCTCAACTCAGCAACTTAGTGAGGCCCTAAGCACCTTCATGAGACCCTACCTCAAAATAAAAAATAAAAAGGGCAGGGATGTGGCTCAGTGATTAAATGCCCCTAGGTTAAAAAAAAGTCACCAATGAAGTCCCATTATTTTCTTCTGGAGTTTTTTTGTACTATCTGGGTCTGATTGGCTGATAAAGTGAGCTTCTAATAAGAGTTGTCCCTCATGTATCTAGATAGATATTCATATATCTCTGGAGGGTTTCAGTTAAGCCCCCTGGGGTGGGGTAGGGGGAGAGGGTTTTCATACTTATTTTATTTCTCTGATAATTTCATAATTAACTAATTTATTTACACATTTTCTTGTTCCCTGAATTCAACAGGTGATCATATAGTCTCATTTACTAAGGTGGTGACTTTGATTTTGATAATTACAACTAGGATATTGGTTGGGGACAGAATCCTCCCCTCCAAGCTGTCTGTGACTTGAACATGGACTTCATCACCATATGCTTTTTCTGCTGCCCATGAACAGGTCTTTTCCCCAGGGATGCAGCAAGTGGAAGAGGCTACTTGAATGTCAGCCCATATGAAGTCAATCCTGATAGTCAGGGCTTGAAACTCATTGGTGAATCTCTCAGGGTCCTCTGAATATCTACCCAGTTTTTGTTGACATTGTGTTAAGTCAGTTGTGGGGAGCAGTGATGTGAATCAAGACGTCTGATTGCCTTGTGGTTGTGGTGCACTTGTGTTGGGATCTTCCTGTGCAAAAGTATGGGTTAACATTGCTCAGTTGCAATGGGATGCTGGTCCATGGTCACTCTTTGAAAAAGCTCAGAGTTATCACTTTTAACCTTGAAACTCAGACACTAGCTCCCAGGGACTAGCTCCCAGGGAGAGAGGATTCTGAGTATAGCAAGATAACCATAATGTCTTGTCAGTGTTGTGACCTTCAAGCTTGCCTGCTTTACAGAAACTTCCCACAAATAATTTTTTTTGTTGATTAAAACCTATATAATAAACATGCAGAGCTAGCTCTGTGTCATTGCATCACGCTCTGGATGTAAATCTCACCTGATCTCAGCATTCTATGTGTGTCTGTTTGTCTTTTGTAATCCCCCATTGACCCTCACCAGTTTCTGAATTAACAGCCATATGCCCTATTGGCATTCCAACAGGCACTGGACACAGACAAACTTTAAAGATTAGATGAGGGGATGCCCTTGAAGGATGCCATCATTTAAATAAAGGTGAGGAATGAAGTATAGCCTGATGTAAAACATGAGACATAGAGGATCCAAAGTAAGGGATCTCTATGTTGTTTTGCTTAAGACTATGCTTAAATCAAGGAAGGCACTGTTACTATAGTTTTAAAAAATTTCTTAGTGAAACTTGCCCCTGGTTTTCTAAAGAGGCAGTGGGAAATATAGAAAAATGGGAGATGGGCTGGGATTGTGGCTCAGCGGTAGAGTGCTTGCCTCGCATGCGTGAGGCCCTGGGTTCGATCCTCAGCACCACATACAGAGCAATAAAATAAAGACATTGTGTCCATCTACAAAAAAAAAATTTAAAAAAAAAAAAAAAAAAAAAAAAAAAAAGAAAAATGGGAGAGACTTGGTAAGCAGCTGTGTGTGTGCAGCTGAGAACACAGACAAGATACCTGTGCTTACTTTTACTTTATGGACTTCTGTGTGAGATTGTCTCAACTTATAAAAGTGTGAAATATTCAGCTTCTGACATAATTTCTGGCCTTAAAAACCACCATTAAAAGTTATAAACAGTTAACAACAAGTCCTCTGAAGACAGCACCTATCCCTCCCTGACTGGAGCCCTTGCCTCCTGAGAGTAAAGAGGAATTGGAGGAAGAGGGGACTAACCAGGACAAAATTAGAATTATGAGTACCTGGGTCAGCAATGTTGTCATTGCTGCAATAGAGTATACAGAGAAAACATAAACTATAGCACCACATCTTAAGAAAATAATGTTACAAAGGGAAAAAAACAGTTAAAAGACAATAGCCTTCCTTTCTTCTTAGTTTGTTAGATCTCTCTCTCTCCTAGGCTTACATTTAACATGTAAATTACAGAGCCTACTAGATATACAAGGCTTATGGAAAATCGGTTAAAAGAAGAAAAAAAGTGTCCCTTTTGAATCCAAGCTGCTTCTGGCTTGGCTGGTTATCTACTTTCACACTTTAACAGCCTGCTTTCTTAACAAGTTCCTCCCTAAATGCTACAGCACAGAAAGAGAAAAATGAATGAACTGACTTGAATCTAAGCTAAAAGTTACTGATTTTTAAAAAATTTTTTTTTTACAAAAAATTACTCTGATTTTTAAAAAAAATTTTTTTACTTGTAGATGGACACATCTTTATTTTATTTTATTTTTTTGTGGTGCTGAGGATTGAACCCAGTGCCTCATGCATGCGAGGCAAGCACTCTACCACTGAGCCACAATCCCAGCCCTATACTCTGATTTGATAAAGATGTTCTACATACTCTTTTACTAAAGAATTGTGGCCATGTAAATTTTTTTAGTACTCTTTTTTTCCCTATATTTTGAGATCATGGTTTTATGGTGAATTCACATTTGATCTTGTCCAACTCAATGAATGTATTATTCTGATCAGTCTTATTTTATCTAACTATAAAGTTTTTTTGTTTTGTTTCTTTAAAATTTTCTTTAGTTGTTGATGGACTTTTATTGTATTCATTTATTTATATGTGGTGCTGAGAATCAAACCCAGTGCCTCACACATGCTAGGCAAGCACTCTACCACTGAGCCACAACCTTAGCCCCTAATTATAAAGTTTTTATACTCTTTGTTCAGAGGCTAATTCTTCTTGGGACAGATCTTGAATACATTGAAAAAATTATTTTTACTAAATACTAAAAAGGACATAGACATGGTGATGTTGGAGTTAGAGCTGATAGCTGTTAAGGACAAATGGCTGGCTATCTGAAACTTGCTTTCAGTATCCGTCATGGCTGTTAGATTTTTATACCTGGCATTTCCCATTGTACAGGCTTGCCCTATATGTAAGTTATCATATAAACATCTGATTGGCTCTAGTTTAATTTCTAACAGGTTAAATGTAATAGAGGCTTTAATAAACACCTTTAACATTGCCTCCAATCCGTGGAGCTACAGTTACAGAAAGTTACAAAATCTTTGTTTCCTGTTTTGTGTATGTGTGCACACCTGTGTATTGTGTTGTTGTGTCTACACACATGCTTGTGTCTATCATGTACATGGTATTAAAATTGGCATATAAATGAGTACTCATAAATTAAAATTTAAATAAGAAATGGATCCAAATATTTTTTAGTTTATGTGACTTAAAAAAGTTCAGTTTAAATAGTGTAAACAGATAAAAATGAAGATGTCTTTAAAATTACTAAGATTTTTCTAGGTGAGTAGACAATAAAGTGTTGGTTTCTATAAAATGTCTAAGATGTAATATTCATTACATCTAGCATTTTTCTTTACCAGGAAGGAGATGGCTAATATGGTTAACTACTTTTGTTTGATATCTTGGCTTTTATAGTTAAAAATAAGTAAATTATATTTAACATAAATGAGATTAATTTTCATAAACGTGTTTGTTAATGGAGACATCTGATTAATATACAAAGTTAAAGTCCCCAAACATCAACTGCTAAATATAAAATCAAATACTATTCACTTCTTAAATTCCATAAAAGTATATTTAACAATTGGATGTGTTTCCATAAATTGGTATATAGAAAAGGTTTGAGATTGCTTTGTTTTTACATCTTCCCTAATAATGGAGTTGCTGGAAGCTATGATTTTATCAGGTATAATTTTGTATACAAAGAGTGTAAGAGGTTTCAATTAAAGTACTATAAAAACAAAAGTATTTCATATTATTAAAATGGAGCAATATGTTTAAATTCAAAAATTTCATAAAGATTGTCTTAAAATGTAAATTTAAAAAGGAATGAGCTAAAGAGATACACAAGTTCTAGGTATGAATATATATTTTAATATAAAAAGTCAAACAAAAATGTCTTTAGATAAAAATGTTATGTGATAAAGTAAAAAGTTGTAAAATGTCTAAGAAACTTGCACAAGGTTTGCGGAAGGTACATTTAAAAAAGTTTGTGTGTAACTAAATTGGTTATATATAATTAACCAATTTAACAATTAATTGAACAATCAGTTAAAGTTATTTAAGGCTTTTTCCTCTTTTAATAAGAAAATTCCCAGTCTATGGTTGAAGGCCTTGAACAGTGTTTCTGGCATGGAGCATGCTTACAGAAACAGATAAAATAAATGTCTCTTTTCATAGGAATCTGTTACATTTCAAGAGAAAATAGCCAGACTCTGAGGCCAGGTAATTACAATCCCAAAGGTAGGAACCCATGGTTAATTAAGCTTCCTAAAAAAGAAAGTCTGAGAGAGAAAAGGAAAACCAAATATTTTCCCAGACTAGTCAAATATTAATGTACTAATATAAACCAAAATTTAACCCTCTCTGTGTTAACATAATAAGAATTACTGAAAACATTAATCTTCTCTTATCCAACAAGATAATTTATCATGTATGTTAAGTTTTATTATTTGGAGAAACTAATCTTAAGAGAATTGAAGTTTGTACAATTCTAATTAAACAACTGTTATTTTAGATTATTACACTACATCACTGTCAGAATTTTTCTTTAAAAGCTAAACGTGGTTAATATAAGAACATCTGTGTAATTGTGGTGCTCTTAGTGGCTTCTTTGTATTCTAAAAGTATTCCTATACAAGTCTTTAAAAATATAAGGTTTAGGAGAACATTTTACCAAAACAGTGTTCTCTAAACTAAAGTTCTCTATAACAGTGGTCACTTATACACTTACATAACAATAACAAATTTAGTTGGAAATTTATTTATATCATTTAATATTTTGTAATTAGTTAAAAATCATCTGTCATAAGTTATAAAACTTTGTGTTACTCTTTACACTAGGATGGGAATATAAATACATTCTAAAAGGCCAACAAGGAGATCCTGGTTTATTTAAAATTTGACAATATGGGACATACAGACGTTTTGCCACTTTCCCACAAAATGAGATTAAAAGCTCTCTCAACTTCTTTGACTCATGTTTAAGATGTAATGTTAAATTGTGTTAAATGATCCCTATAGACTCAACAAATAATATATAAAACTTTATAAAATAATATTTGAGAAAGGTACTAAAATTAGTTTCAAAAATAAATCACCTTACCGAAGATTTGTCAAGAAGCCACCTCACCTGAGTTAAGACTGCTTCTCGCTGGGCACAGTGGTGCACACACCTGTAACCCCAGCACTTTGGGGGCTGAGACAGGAGAATCATGAGTTCAAAGCCAGCCTCAGCAACAGCGAAGCACTAAGCAACTCAGTGAGACCCTGTCTCTAAATAAAACACAAAATAGGGCTGGGGATGTGGCTCAGTGGTCAAGTACCCCAGAGTTCAATCTCTGGTACAAAAAAAAAAAAAAAAAAAAAAAAAAAGGCTGCCTCTTACCTTATTCCATGTTAAGATAACCACTCAAATTCATTTAAAGGTAAATTCAAATTCAAAAGATAAATTTTTGTTGTAAGGTTCACTGTAATCTTGAAATAAACAGGAAGTATAATATATAGCTAAATTAAGTTTGGGATTACAAAAAATTATGTTTCTTGGCTCATGGCTATTGTAAAAAGTAAATATATTTTTGCTCTTGTAAATCTCATTTTGTATTTTTCTTATAAACTATATTTTTTGTCTGTTTGTGCCTTACATAAGTACAATTTCTTATTCTTTTTTTTTTTTTTTTGGTCGTGCTGGGAATTGAACCCAGGGCTTTGTGTATGTGAGACAAGCACACTACTAACTGAGCTATATCCCCAGCCCATTAAGTACAACTTCTAATATAACAGCCTGAGTTAATTTGTGATAACAAGCCATCACCTGTAAGAGAGACAAGATGTAAGGCTGACTTCCAGTCCTTATACTGAACCCATTTCATAATTTTGTGGCTCAACTTATTATTATTATTATTATTATTATTATTATTATTATTATTATTATTTGGGTACAGGGATTGAACTCAGGGGCACTCGACCACTGAGCCACATCCCCAGCCCTATTTTGTGTTTTATGTAGAGACAGGGTCTCACTGGGTTTCAACTTATTATTAAAGGCAGAAGTTGAGTGATATTATTGGTGGGAGCTGGGCCTTCTTTCATTGTGGTACCATTTTCAGTTCAACAACATTGATTTTGAAAATCCTCACATGCCTGACAGGTGACTTGCTAATTTTACCGTCCAAGTAGAAAATACACATCAAGTCATTTCCCACTACTTAGCTTCTTTTGCAGTGCTGGGCCATCCTCTATAAATTAAAACTGATCACGCTCCAGCTTACAACAATTTTTCTTTTCCATGGTTTTGTGATCAATATTATATTGATGACTGAAATGGTATTCCTTATAATCATCAAGGCCAGGCTATTGTAGAACAGGCTCACTTATCCCTTAACTTAAAATTACAAAAACAAAAGGGGGAGATAGAAACCCCCCCAAATTGCTTGAATCGTGCTCCTTTTGTTTTAAAGTTTTAAAATTGTGATGCTAAAGGTCAGACTGCTGCTGAGCAACACACGATTCCCACTGCAACAGGCCCATCAGGCTTAGTCTGGTGGAGAGACTTACACACAGGACAACGGACTGGAACAAACCCAGTAGTAATGCGGGGTAGAGGCCATGCTTGTGTCTCACCAGTAGATGTAGCTCATCCTATGTGGGTACCTGAGTGTGCTGTTCACCATCACCACGGAGGATCTTGAGCCATAGTTCAAACGACTGAAGAACCTGGTATATCAGGCTGAGCAGATGGTCAATCATCAGGGAGATGCTAAATGTCCAGTCACCATGTTTGTGACTATGCTGGTTTTATTGACCTGCCAAGTAAGTAGGGTTCGCCGGGAATCCTACTGGTTTTATTTCCCAGATTCACCTTTAGTGCTCCCAGCTGTGTGGACTGGAGAATCCATTCCAGGATTTACTAATGATACTCTAATGATGGGAGGTTTTTCAGATAGACGTATCACACCTGTTTATTCAGTTGGCTTCAGTTATACTGGATATAATGGAGTCTACTTATATGTTGGTCCCACAATAAATATTCTGGCTGTTTGAGTAGCCCCAGGGGAAAGGTCAGCATATGGGGAAGCCAGAGTAGCCATTATCACTGGCCCTTGGGATTTAAAAATGTGCATGCAGTTACAAAATGGGAATCCTCAATGATAAAACTGTTTCCCACAAAGCGTCCACCCATACCTTACTGCCCTAGCAATACTACAACAGAACGAGATGCCTTTCCTACATGGGTGGAGTGTGCCAATATCAAGCCAGCGCAACAACGGATTTGTTCAGGACTGGTCTCACAGATATGATAGGGGCACGCACATCAGAAATTGATGACTCCTGCAGGATTCGTAAGTAATGTTCTGACCTTCAGTGGTGGTGGTGTACAAAGGGATCTGTGGTGTTTTATCAATTATACTGTCAATTCTCAAACTGATCTGTGGACATGAGTTGTAGAGTAATTCCTTGCTGTGGCCTGTGTGGCTGTGTAGAATCCCCTAATGTTTTAACCTCTGGGAATATATAAGTAAGTAGAACCAAAGAAAAATGCCATGTAACTTGTCAAAACTGCAATCTGAC
>CM053415.1:16233976-16251029 GCA_028644305.1 Xerus rutilus | reverse complement strand
TATACTGTCAATTCTCAAACTGATCTGTGGACATGAGTTGTAGAGTAATTCCTTGCTGTGGCCTGTGTGGCTGTGTAGAATCCCCTAATGTTTTAACCTCTGGGAATATATAAGTAAGTAGAACCAAAGAAAAATGCCATGTAACTTGTCAAAACTGCAATCTGACTGTATTACTAGGAATAATAGAAGGCAGGGAGTATTTGGGTTATACCATTTCTGTTTTATTATGACCCCAGATAACATTTCAGAGCCTTGGTGTTCTGACACTGGAGTTCAAGCTTTACAACAGATTTATTTCCAGGTAGAAAGACCTCAGCATGCTCATGGTCTTGTTGTATTTGGAATAGTTACTTTGGTAGCTGTTTTGGTGTCTGCCACAACATCCACCATAGCCTTATCTGAAAGCATTCAAAATGCTCATTTTCTTAATTATAGGAGCTCTCTCCATGCCTTCAATGCCTCCCCTCCCCTTTCCTTTTCCCCATGCTGATTGGTTACTTTAAATGTTTCCCCTCCTCTTTACCCCATGCTGATTGGCTGCCTTCAGTGCCTCTCCTTTTCTCATCCTATGCTGATTGGCTGCCTTCAGTGCCTCTCCTTTTCTTATCCCATGCTGATTTGCTGCGCGCCTGACATGGATCAATACCCTATTGGCTGTAACCTAACCTCAGGGCCATGATTGGTCCGAGGACCCTATATAAACTGTTGCACTAACTGAAATAAACGGGTCTGCTTCTCCCTCCGGCAGAGCAGTTTTACCTACCCCCGGTGTCTGGGTGAGTGACTCCGCGACCGTCCACCCCATAAACCCTCGTCCTCTGGGACCCCAGACTTTGTCCCGTGGGACCCCATTGTCCCTCGTCCTCCGGGACCCCTGACCTCGTCCTGTGGGACTCCATTGTCCCTCGTCCTCCAGGACCCCAGAGCTCATCCCGTGGGACCCCATTCCTCGGTCCCCTCGTCTGCGGGACCCCAACTCGTAGAGCGAACCCACACTAGGCACGAAATAAACGACACTTAATGATTTGGGTAAGAATACTTCTAAAGCCCTGCCAAACTAGGCACATATTGATGAAAAGACAGAAACAAAATTAATGCCCTGGAAGCCATAGTTATAAATATAGGAGATGAGTCTCTATGTTGTCACTTACACACTATCCTCAGAGCTGGGGTGGGGGTGGTTCTGTTCACTACCAACCTTGAAGAGATAAGAAGTGCTCAGGGTTTCAGGGCCCTTACCAGCTGAAAAAGCTGTCCCATTCCCCAACATCACCCCGATATTAGAGACATGCTAGAGAATTCCCCTGCAGGTCTCCACAGGCCTTCAAAACCTCAGGGCAAATGGTGCCAAGCAAGGGCTCCTTGCCAGCTGGAAGTATAAAGAAGGGCCAGTGGCTCCATAGCCTTGGACGTGATGTGGCCACTGGTGCCCCTGTGAAGACCATGGGTTGTTCAGAAATGTGGGATGTAACATGGGGTTAGGGTTTGAGCAGGAAAATAAGGCTGGCAGGAGGCAGAACTGGGGCAGAAGTATCTGCCTTCACCGAGGGTTGGTCAGGGTTGGTAGACCTTGAACAGACGTCCAGGAGACAGGAGAAGAAGCTGGAAGCCAAGTGGCGTCATGTTGCCCTTGAGAGTGGGAAATGAGGTCTTTAAGCTATCCTGCCCACAATGTCCCCTGTGTTTTTATTACTTTTTCTATTTTTAAAATTTGCACTGCATCTCCCTGTGTTGCCCATGCTGCTCTTGACCCTTGAGCTCAAGCTCTCTTCCTGCCTCATCTTCCTGAGGAGGTGGGACTACAGAGGTGCACCTCCATGCCTGGCTGTCCCCTGTATTTTCAAGGCTGGCTTCTCAGCCCCTGAATTCCTTCCACCCACCCCTGCCCTTACTTTTACCTGAGAGAGAATGAGCTGGTGAAGCTGGGAGTCATGGTGGTTACAGCCTAACCTTTCTGGTCCCACACATCATTTCCTAAAGGTTTTTAGTTTCTCTGAACCACAAGGAGAACTAGTGAGTGAATCTACTCATGAGGACTCCAGAAGGGCCAATCCTCCCCATAGTGCAGGAGAGATGCAGAGAGGGAGGGTCACTCTATGAAAAGGCCCAGCACACAGGCCCCTGGGACCCACCACTGCATTTGCCAAGTAGTGAAGGGAGCTCTGATATATTTTGTAGAGGAGAAGTGACTTGTCTACGGTCACATGGCTTGCATAGAGGGTGAGACCAAGTGGGTAAACAGGGACATTTGTACACCTGCCCCCAGCATTACCTATCCAGATAATGAGGAAAGGGCAAGAAATGGGGCTTTTGGTTGTCCCTGCATGGTAAGACCCAAACCCTACTGTGGCCCAGATACCCATCCCAGAGAGCCCTGTGTTGTCCCAGCTCAGGGGGTCACTCTTTTGTTGGGTAGCACAATCTACTCCCAAGACCTGCTTGATGTGGTTGGACAACCTCTGACTACCAGGTCACAGAGCCCAGGCCGGTGGACCCCTGAGAAGGGCTCCAAGAGACAGGAGCACTATGCAGACTTAGCCCATGACTCAGGATCTGCCGTTCTGGAAGCCAGTCTTTGGTTTGCTTGTGTGTAAACCAGGGTCAGGCTGTTGCTTTGATCTTATGAACGTTCCTAAAGGCAGCAGAATGAGTAGGACATAACTTTCCTGTGTTCATATATCAACACAGGACCAGTGAAATTCCACATCATGAACGACCACAAGAATGGGATGCAATTTAGAATAAGCTATACTCCATGTATGTATAATATATCAAAGCACACTCTAATGTCATGTATATTTGAAAACAACAAATAAAAGGAAGAAAAAATAATTATTATTTTTATAATTTGGTCCTGCAGTATTAAACATGTTTATCATGTAAGCCTGTTGGTTCCTGTCCCCTGATCTTATACCACTGGCCACGCAGGTCTGTTTACACTAGCACCTCCACACACGTGTAGTGGGTTGCACTATGATGTTGAAATGGCGTCAGTGGGTGAGAGGAGGTTTCGGGCCCCCTCATGTGCATTCTATGTGGCTGTCCTTGGGTGAACTGTCCTTATGCAGTCCACAGGTGTCCTCAGGGTTTCCCTCATTCTTCCTGAGACAGAGGCGATTCTGTCCTACACCTCCTTATTCTCTCCTTTTTGTGACCCAAGGCCTGTGCCTCCCTCCTTCCTCCCACTGCCCACCTTGCTTCTTGCTGTGGTGGGAACCTGGAGGGTTTGGTAGAGCCCTGCTGCCCCATGTCCTGAAGCAAGGCATGTGTGTGGCTGCCACCCAGGTGCTGCCTTCCAGGCTCCACAGATGCCATTGCCCTGGCTTCCCCACCTGTCTTGCCAAGCTGGGCGGACGGCTCAGCCTCAGCATTGTCTCCTTGCCACTTTGGTTTTGTTTGAGGCTGAGGGGTGTGTGCAGCCATGCCTGAGAGGCCAGAGGTCCACACTGAATAACTGATTCTCAAGTTTGGGTGAATTACCACATGATGATGATTAGAAAAGTGCACAGAAGGTAAGGTTCCCTGCAGGTTCTGCTGACCCAGCACACTCAGGCCAAAGGTGCCCAGGTCAGGAGATGGAAGGTGACTGCACCTCCAAACCAGCCTTTGGCAACTTTCTAGTTCATCCTCCTCAAAGGTGACCACTGTTCCTACACATCATCACCCCGGCAGGTTAGCTTGTCAGGGTCTGAACTTAGACATCTAGTGGGTGGGCAGGGGAGGTGCTGGACATTTGGTGATAACTGGGGAGGTGGGCACTACCCACTGATAGCACAAGGCAGGGTTCTGGGGGGCTTACGGCAGGTGCCCATCCCTAGGGCCTCAAGGTCACCCCTCCTACACACAGTGGCCAAGATCGCGGATCTGTATAAGACTCGGAGTCTGCTCGGAAGACCATGCTCAAAGGGGTGCTGATAACCTTGCTGTAGCAGTCGGCCATGACCATGCAACTGTGGATCTGGAAATCTGGTGACAGGTGAGGGTGGCCCTGGCAGGGAGGGTCTTGCGTCCAGGCCCACTTTAACATTCCTTTCACTCACAGGCCCCCACCCCACTGTGGGACCATTCCAGCCTGAAGGGACTCTGGCCATGCTGGGAGACAAGGTGACACCTAGGGTCAAGGCCATGGATGGGGTTGAGGCATGGATCCTGGCAGAGGTGGTCAGTTACAGACGTACCACCAACAAGTAAGTGGACACCCCACTCTGGCTGTACTTCCTCACCACACCCTCTTTGGCTGACATTTTTCAGCCTGTCTGCACAGTGGCAGAAGGGCTGCCCCATAGGGCACCTGGGCAGGGAGGCGTGGGAGGCACTGGGCTCCTCAGGCCACTTTCCCACCCCTCCATCTCCTCCTCCTCCTCTTCCTGGCTCCCTGGCTTGCAGTGGGCACCTGGATACACCCAGTGTTCTCCTCCCATTCCCTCACAGGTATGAGGTAGACGACATTGATGAAGATGGCAAAGGGTGAGCGTCCAGATGGGAATGGGGTGGTCATGCTCCTCAACCCAGCTATGGACTTATTTGGACTCCCCTGAGGAGACACACCCTGAGCCACAAGTGAATCATCCCACTGACCAGTGGAAAGCCAACCCTAAGATGGAGCCCAAGGCTTTATTCGAAAGAAGCTGCTGGTGTTGGCACTATATCTCCAGACCACCTGCTTCTACCATGCTCTGACACATCCATCCCACAACAGGTAGGCAACCTCCATGGTGAGGACTTTCATGACATCAGTACCCCAGACAGGGCATGGGATCATCTTCTGATTCCTTCCCTTTTCTCCTCTCATGGCCTCAACTCCAAGGACTTGCATCTACCTTGTGAATCCCTCCTGCCCAGCTTTGGAGCCTGAGCCTGCCCCCAGTGAGCAGGCTGCCCTGCCCTCCTGTCCTTCCTCGCTTTGACAGTCAGAGTAGCCCGAGCTGGGTGCATGTGCCTGTACCTCCTGACTTCCTCTTTCACCAGTCTTGCTGATGCTGACCCATGTGATCCAGGTCACATGAATCTGATGTAGGCTGAACGTTATTCCCTCTATACCTCCAGGACACCTGTCTGCTGCCCTATGGGTTGTCTTTGACCTTCTTAACACAGGGGTTCTGAATGGTGCCTTGCCATTCTAGCATGACCCTTTGGAGTCTCACCCTGCCTCTCTCTGCTATTTGTCTTCTGCCCTTGGACACCTGCACTGAGACCAGCTCTGGAGCAGCAGGGAGTGGGAAGGGGTTCTGGACCCCTTGACTCCAGAATGGAAGGTGAGGCCTGGAGGGCTGAGGAGCGCTCAGGGTTCCCACTAGTCCAGGGCTCCAGGCCAAGGGGAGGCTGGCCTGTCCTGGAAGCCTCTGAGCAGCACCTCTTGTCTGTATCCTGCAGGCCCCGAATGAAAACCCCATCTCCTATGCAGTGGCTGTTCCCCTCTCTAAATGTGGCCCAGAGGTACCTGGTGGCTTGTAAAGAGCCCCCCAAAAGCAAAAGTGGTTGGCAGACTAGAGGGAGAAGGCAACAGAGGGTCTTATATCTTCCAATATCTTTCCTCTTTCATGTCTCCGGGGTCTTTCTTCTGCAGACTCTCTTTCCCCACCAGGCAGGGCAAGTAACCCAGGCAGGCTTCAGGGGGCCTAGGGCCCTACTTGGTCCAGTGGGATTTATTTAGTGTCGGATGTCCTCCTGGCTTCCAACAGAGCCTCCTGTTGGACACATATTTTATTCCCGAGGGCACGGGTCAGGTCTGTGCCCGGCTCCCCTGCAGTGGCTCCCCAGGACACCACTCAGAGCTGCCAGCGGAAGTTGAGCTTGCAGCCTGCCATCTTCTCAGCGTAGTGGGTGTCAAAACGCTCATTCTGGGCCACGGTGAAGGCAGATTTCCAGTCCCCCACGATGCCTGGGGAGAGACAAAAGGGCCTGAGTCCCACCCACACAGGAGGCCTCAAGTGGCCCAGGGCAGGCTCTGGCAGCTGCTTCCACCCTCCCTTCTCCAGGAGCCCACGCTGGCCAGCACACACCTTTCCTCATGAAGGGAGAAATGCTGTGGTCCATGAGCTCAGTCGGTAAGGTGCTGTAGTTAGCCATGGGATTCTTCTCCATCTCCTTGAAGGACGTGTGCTGGACAATGTGATCCACAGTCTCCTCTGACAGGGAGCGCCCCAGAAACTCCAGGATCTTTCTAATCTCCCTTTTAGGGGTCTGTTGCAAGAGACAAACTCTTCAGAGGAGGCTGCTTCTGTGTCCCAGTTTCTTACTGAAGACACAGAATGGAAGTCCCCTCTCTGGTGTCACAAGGGAGCTGGCCAATTCTATTTGGAAATCTCTAAGGTCCAGGGCCTCTTTCCCTGGACCCACTCTTTTAGGGTCCATGATTGAGCCCTGCTTGGTCCTTTGGAAGAGAATGCAAGGAGAGTCTTCTTTAAGGAACGTGGCCCAGGTTTGACAGAGCCCTGGGAATGTGTAGCTGAGGTACACACAGTTGCTAGGAGGTATGGTCTATGCTGAGTCCTGAGCTGAGCTGGCTCTGAGGTCTCAGGCCAGGGAGGCAGTTGGGGAATCCTGGACTGGGTGGGCCTGCCAAAGGGAGGGCCTTGTTAGGTCTCCTGAGGTTCCTGTCGCCCAGGTAGGACATGGATGGAAGTGGTAGCAGGCTGTCTCACCTCCTTCAGGTCTTCATAGAAGAGGTAGAGCACAGGGTGGGTGCGGCTCAGCTCCCACCACTCCTGCACGTGCTGGTACCACGACCCATAGGACACTGGGGAAGGGGGCACCACACAGTGGGTATGAGTTCTAGGTGGCCTTCCTCAGCTCCAGCCCTCTCCTACCTCCAGATTGGGGCCCACCTTGTCCATCCATGAACTTCTCCAGGAAGCTGTCCCAGGTGCCAGGGTCAGGGTGCAGTTTGGCCATTTTGTAGAAGTTGTAATAGGAGATGACCACGTCCTTTGCATTGCGGGCCACATAGATCACCTGCAGGGACACACGACACCCACTGCCAGCTGCACAACCCCATGCACTCACCGGTACTGGCCCCCATCCTGCCTGCCTGGCACCTGTCACAGCACCCCTGTGGGGGAGATCTCTCTCAGCTTGACAAAGGGAGACACTGAGGCCTTGAGGCTGACTTCCCTCAGATCTCGGGGATGGCTATGGCAGCCGGGATTTGAAAGCAGCTTTGATGTGAAACTCCTGGCTGGTCCCTGGAGCCGTACTTCACACTAATCAGACCTCTTGAATTCCACCACATACACAGATGAGGACAAGGTAGATTGAGGTCCCTATAGCCCCTCCTCTGAGGTCTTTTGGGCAGCAGGGTTCCCCTGCCTTCAGGTATGTATTGAAGAGTGTCACTGTCCTCATCTTGGCTCTGCCACAGTGAGGGTAGGTGGCCTTTCCACTTGAGTGGGAAAGAAGCTCCAAGAGACTTTCCCAGTAGAACCAGAGACCAAAGCTGGAATGGCCTAGTGACCTTGCCTGCCACTCACCTTGACCTTCTGATCCAGCAGACTCTGGGGAATCAGGGCCAGGGGCAGGTGAGTCTTGAGCAGCCGAGGAGCAGGTGTATCCTTCAAAGTTTCGAGACCTAAGGTGCAGGGAGCAGAAGGTGAGGAGAGCTGGAGCCCAGAGCTACCTTCTTGCAGACATTTTCCCCCTGGATCCTGCCACACACCTGATGGAACCCCTGGAGATTTGAACTCAAGGAAGGGTACGCGCATATAAATGGGTGCCCGGTGGCACTTTTCTAGGTCACCACCCTGGTAGATCATTTCCAGTATCTCGCTCAACCAAGTGGTGCCTGGAAAGGAACAGAATCAGAGGTGAGCAGGGAGGAGGGCCTGGGCCCCCTGACCAAGGTGGGGGTGGCAGCTCCAGTGGGGGAGCAGGTGGCCCCCCTCACTTACCAGACTTGGGGTAGGTGCTGATGAGCAGGTCATCTGGCCAGGCCTGGAAGCTCTGAAGTGGCTCCACCATCTCAGCGAAGTACTTGATGAGCGGGAACCCCTGCACATAGGCCAGTGGAGGGCGGGAGGTGTCCTGGACCAGCTCCATGCTGCTGAGTCAAGGGCCAGCACCTGGTCTGCTTCTCTGAATCCCATCACAAAACAGCATTTGCTGGATTGTTGCGTTGAGGTAAGGACGCGGAGGCTTCGGGAGTTCCTGTGATTTGCCCAAGCTCACTAAGCTACTAAGTGGGAGCAGGGATTGGAAGGCAGGTCTAACTCCAGTGCTGTGGCTCACAGCTCAGGCTGCCCCTTCTGATTACCTGCAGAACTTTCCATGACCCCAGCCCTCCCATACCCCACAGTCCAGAGCGATGTTAGTGATATCAGGGGTTGGAGTCCTGATACACAGATTTGGAAGCTTTCCCAGAGAGCCTAGTGATTACTTCAGCACTTGAGAAATACCTGCAAGCTCTGCCTGTTCCTTTTTGTTTGTTTTTCTTTTGTTTTGTATTTTCTGTGGTGTTGAGGGTGGAACCCAGGGTCTATTACATGCTAGTCAAGTCCTCTACGACTGAGCTAGGCACTAGCTGACCTGCCCATCCTAACTCTTAGCAGCCAGCTCCTTGCTCTCACTACGCCTGCTGAGATCACAGCTGACACCCAATGGGCTCCTCCCTGTGATGTTCTCCTTCTTGAGCTCCCTGGGCCCTGCACATCCAGAAACACCCCAGGCCAGCCAGGCCTGAGATCCCACTTGGCCACCCAAGCTCCAGCTTGGCTCCAGAACAAACAGGACCAATAAACAGCTGAACTTGGTTGGTAGGCCCTTCTTTCATGTGAATGTGCAAAACTCTCATCACTTAGCAGAAGAGGGGAAGGGACTCGGGCCATGCTGGAGTTGTCTATTGAGATGGTGGCCCATGGGAAAAGAACAGGGACGAAGAGCCCCAGTCAAGTTGGTGCCTGAACAAGCAAAAGGGCACTTACAAGACGTTGGAGCCAGGAGCTGGGCAGGGCAAGGGTCCCTTGCCCAGCCACCCCAGTCTGGCACCTACCTGACTCTCAGGATCCAGGCCTGTGGCCTCCTGGGCATGCAGGGGATTAGCAGAGGTATGGAGTGGGTACTTCAGAGCTGTTCTCTATAGGTCCCTAGTGGGAGAGTGTAGCAGCCAGTCCTGGGAATGGCTATCCTCTGGATGGAAGGGTGAGGTTTAGGAATTGGGGACATCAGGGTTACCGTGCTTGTCATTCAGCTGGATCCGGGCACACACCTGTCTTAAAATCTAACAAGTGGTTTTAAGCTACAGGAAACAACAGAACTAAAAAGAAGGGAAAGAGCCCAAGTGTCGGATGGTCTCTCAGCTGTAATCTGGCTACTGCATGGCTCCCCAAATTTCTTGTGTGCAGAGAAGGTTAACAGAGAGCTTTTTCTAATAGATCACATTAGTGGAGGGGAGGGGAAAATGGGGTGCAGGGCCACTCACCTTTCTGCTGTCTCCAGGCTGGTCTCAAGGCACCAAGGGCTCAGGCCAGAGCAGCCTCAGGCATTCCTGGAACTGCAGGCTCTGGTGACAGGGCAGGTCCAGAGTGCTGAGTGGGCAGGGCGAAGGGACTGGGTGGAGCAGACCTAGGAAGTTTTTTTTTCCTTTTCTTTCTTATTTCTTTCTTCCCTCCTTCCCTCCCTCCCTCCTCCCCTTCCCTTCCCTTCCCTTCCTTCCTTCCTTCCTTCCTTCCTTCCTTCCTTCCTTCCCTCCCTCCCTCTCTCTCTCTTCTAGGAAGGTTATTGCCATGTAGTTGCAGACCTGATGCCCAGGATTCAGGCAGTGGAGCAGGCACATGCCGAGGAAGTGCCTGGGCCTTGCTTCACCTCCCTTTGTGTCAGGGGTGTTAGAAATAACAAGGCGCCCGGAATCAAACTGTGCTCGAAAGTGAGTGGCCTAGGCATTCACTCCTGACAAAAGGAAATGCTACAGAATCCAGCTAGCAAGCTCGCCTAGAGGGCAGGAGCCCGGTGTATATACCCAAGGGACACGCTGACCCTCACCCTGATTGGAACGCTCAATGGTACAATCTCTAGGATTGGCTAATATTAAAATCAGGGTTGGGGACTGGAGTGGTGGCTCAGTGGCAGAGCACTTGCCTCGCACTCTGAATACTATATTTTGAAAATGCATCACCAGACTTTCTATTTCTCCCAGGGGCTAAAGCTGGGGGTTAGTTTCTGTGGCCTGGGACCCTGGAAGGGCTGGGCGGCTAGGACTGCAAGGCGCTTGTTTCAGAAAATCTCCTGGGAGCCACCGCGAGGCGCCTTAGAGATCCCAGCAGCGCCGGCTCCTCCCGGCCACAGGAGCTGGACGCCAAAACGCTACCCTGGAACCCAGGTAGGCTGCCGGCATCAACCAATGAGCGTGCGCTTGGGCAGGGCTGCTTGTCGCACCGACTCTGATTGGCTAACGCATGGTAAGCGCGCAGCCCTTGACTGTTGGAAACCCCGCCTCCGCCACGCGCTCCCCTGAGGACTTGAAGGCTAGAGTGGCTGACGCCTTGCTGAGGGCATAGGTAGATGTCCTAGTGGAAGTGGCTCCAGCAAGGATTGAATGCGGGCCACCGCAGATTCCAGACTCTTCCTTCTAAGGAAATTTGTGAGGGGCGGTTATGGAGAGGTATGTAGGTACCAGTCCAGTGATTTCAAGACGGGTTCTGGTGGTGTGACTAATCCCAGGATCCTCAGGCGGACTTGGTCTTCATTATTTGATTAATAGATAATGCTGAGAAGTCCCTTAAATTATAGGTTTCTCAAAATATATCTCTCTTCATCAATTTATTTTGTTTAGTTAACAGTGCACAGGTCGATTTCAGGTCTCCCAGGAATTTAGGAGTAACAGCCTAAAAGAGAGACAGAGAGTGACAGGCCTGGAAAAATTTGCAGAACTTCTAAATTAAAATCCTACTTCTTTTGTCCTTCATTTATGTCTGCATTTTATCTTTTTATTATTTCTCCAATACTACTATCTCTCACCCACATGCAGACTTTTATCCCTTTATCTTAAGGGGCAACTAGGGACAAGATCTGTCTTCTATGGCTGCTTCTGGCCGACAAGGGACAATAAATCTGCCGAGGCAGGGATGGAAAGTCTTGCCCTGATTGATCTTAAGGAGACATAGGAAGGTCAGGATTTGTTGGTTGTAGAACCATCATTCTTTGATAGCCTGGGCATGTGAGGTATTAGCCCACAACAACAACAGATCAAACAACAAAGAAGTATTGCTATGTAAAGTATAAGGGCTAATAAAAAGAGAGCTTTCTTTTGCCAAAATGTTCCAGAAAACCTGGAGGTTAGGAAGTCATTGAAACTTTGGGCAGAATCAGACATCTTAGTACTTTGCGAGTTAAGGCCTTGTAATGTAGAAGACTCGTTTCCAGAGTTATCAGGGGTAACAGAACTTTCCACTGTAAGGATGGCACCTGTTCCTACTGGTGCTGCAGGTGATATATCCCAGGCCATGCCATGTCATTTTCATCTCATTGCTTAGTAGTGAAATGTTCTGAGACATGTCACTGAAGGCTTTCCGTGTATATGTGCTAGAGGAATTGATATGCCATATCACATCTTCAAGCCCAATTTGGGAAATATAGGCCAGATGATCAGTCCAGTGAAAGACAGCTTGTTCCCACCAATGTTGTAGGTTTGGGCAGTTGGCTGGAGCATCCATAGTGTTAATTTGCATGCCTGTTCCCAAGGATATTCTAATACTTATTATCCAGCCTGGAGATAACCATGGCCACATATGGGTATCATGTAGCCATTTGTCGCTGGCCATTCTGTCTTCCACTTCCAGTTGGTGGCAAGCCTATAAGTGTCTTTCAATATAGTATAATGACAGTTTCCTATTTAAGTCCATCCCATTTTACCTATGGAATTATTCCAGGGTTGAAGAGTGGTTACTTTGTTCCCAACAGGGAGCTGCCTATTGGCTGAGTGTTCCCATAATGGGCGTTAGCCAAATATGTTCATCCCACATTTGAAAGCATTTTTTCAGATAGCTTTAATTATCATCTATTATTTTAGATGTATTTGGAGCTTGAGATAGACAAGGCTCAGCACAATGCCACATCTGAGCATGAGTAAGAGAAATCCTTTCCAGGAACATTTTTAATATAAGGTCTCATGTATAGGCCACTGGAAAACATCAGATCTTGTTGTAAGCTGATCTAAAGGTGAGTCCTTTTTCCAAGTCTTGAGTAAGACATAATCACTGTGTTGTACTATTGATATACAGGTCGAATTCAGGAGTCAGAAGAAACCTGTTGTCATATTCTAATAAAGCTTTTGCACTTGATACAAATTAATTAAAGATTTGATCATTTCTTGTGTTCTATGGTCAGTGACAGGATCTGAAATCAGAAAAAGTCTTTCATAAAGCATTTCATTAAGAGTTAGTTGGAGAGAAGTTTTAGGAACAATTCTGATTCTCAACAGAGCAATAGGTGGTAAACATGAGCAGGACTCAGAAGATTATTGGCACAATTTGTCACAGTGGTTTGGATAATGTAAACTAGCCCTCTCAAACACAGCATTCTTTTCTTCTTTGTTTCTTTTAGATATCTATCTCATCTGGGCTTACATTTAAGATATAAATCACAGAGCCTACTAGTCTTACAAGGCTTATAGAAAGCCAGTTAAGACAAATGGAAAAATGTGTCCCTTTTAAATCCAAGCCACTTCTGGCTTGGCTGGCTCTCTTATCTGCTTCCATATTCTACCAGCCTGCTTTCTTAACAAGTTCCTCCCTAAGTGCTACAGCACAGAGGGAGAAAAGAGGAATGACATGACTCTAATCTAAGCTAAAAGTGCACTCTGATTTGACAAAGACGTTTTACTAAGTCCTAGAAAGGACATAGACATGGTGATGTTGGAGATTGACCTTATAGCTATCAAGGATGTTTAAACTGGGTAAACAGATTAAAAATAAAGATGTCTTTTAAATGACTAACTCATATTTTTCTGGATGGAAAATATGAGTTAGACAATAAAGTATTGATTTCTATAAAATGTCTAAGATGTAATACTCATTACTTCCAGGATTTTTCTTTAATAGGAAAGAGATGTCTAATACTGTTAACTACATTTTTTAATATCTTGGATTTTATAGTTAAAAATAAGTAAATTAAAGCCAGATGTGGTGGCTCATGATTGTAATCCCAGCACTTTGGAGGCTGAGACAGGAGAATCGCAAGTTCAAAGCCAGCCTCAGCAATGGCGAGGCGCTAAGCAACTCAGTGAGACCCTGTCTCTACATAAAACACAAAATAGGGCTGGGGGTGTGGCTCAGTGGTCGATTGAGTTCAATCCCCAGTACCAAAAAAAAAAAAGTAAATTATATTTAACATAAATGAGAATAATTTTCATAAATGTGTTTGTCAATGGAGACATTTGATTAATTTACAAAATTAAAGTCCCAAAACATCAACAGCTAAATATAAAATAAAATAACCTTCAATTCTCAAATTCCATAAAAATATATCTAAGCATTAGGTCTGTTTTCATAAAACCTTTCATAAAAAGTTTGAGATTGCTTTGTTTCTATGTCTTCACAAAAACAGAGTTGCTAGGAGTTAAGATTTTATCAGATGTAATTTTATATACAAAGAGTGTCAGAGGTTTCAGTTGAGTTTCCGTTAAAGTACTATAAAAGTAAAAGTATTCCAACATATTCAAATGGAGCAATTTGGGGCTGGAGATATAGCTCAGGTAGTGAAGTGCTTGCCTCTCATGCACAGCGCCCTGGGTTCAATCCCCTGCACCACACACACACACACAAAGGCAATTTGTCTAAAATCAAAAATTTCATAAAGATTGTCTTAAAATGTACATTTAAAAAGGAATCAACAGCTAAAAAGTGATAAAAAGGTTCTAAGTATGAACATATATTTTAATATAAAAAGTAAAAGAAAAAAGTCTTTAGATAAAAATGTCTGTAATGTAATAAAGTAAAACATAAAATGTCTAAGTAACTTACATAAGATTTGTGGAGGGTAAATTTCAAAAAGTTTGTGTGTAACTAAATTGAATATATATAATTAACACAATCAAAGTCATTTAAGGCTTTTTCCTCTTTTAAAAAGAAAATTCCTAATCTATGGCTGAAGGTCTTGAACAGTGTTTCTGGCATGGAGCGTGTTTGCATGAACAGATAAGAAGAAATGGTTCTTTTCACAGGCATCTGTCGCATTTCAAGAGAAAATAATCAGACTTCTAGGACAGGTATTTCCAATCCAAAAGGTAGGGATCCATGGCTAATTAAGCTTCCTAAAAAAGAAAATCTGAAAGAGGGGAGGAAAACTTACCCAGACTAGTCAAATGTTACTATACTAATATAAACCAAAATTTAACCCTCTCTGTGTTAACATAATAAGGATTTCTCAAAACATTAATCTGCTCTTGTCCAAAAATATAATTTCTTATGTGTGTTAAGTTTTATTGTTTGGAGAAACTAGTCTTAAGGGAATTAAATTTTGTATAATTCTAATTTAAAAAACTGTTATTTTAGATTATTACATTACATTACATTGTCAAAATTTTTCTTTAAAAGCTAAACTTGGTTAATATGAGAACATGAGTGTAATTGTGGTGCTCTTACTGAATTATTTGTATTCTAAAAGTATTCCTATACAAGTCTTTAAAATATAAGGATTAGGAGAACATTTTACCAAAATGGTGTTCTCTAAACTAGACCATTCTGTAACAGTGGTCTCTTATAGACTTATATAAAAGTAACAAGTTTTATTAGAAATTTATTGATGTCATTTAATATTTTGTAATTAGATAAGAATCATCTGACATAGGTTATAAAATTTTGTATTACTCTTTACACCAGGATGGGAACTTAAATACATGTTAAAAAGACAATAAGGAGAGCCTGGCTTATTTAATGGTTGACAATGTGGAATGTAAACACATTTTGCCACTTTCCCACAAAGGGGGGTTAAAAGCTCTCTCAACTTGTTGATTCATGTTTCAGATGTAATGTTAAATTATGTTAAATGATACATATAGACTCAACAAATGATATACAAAAATTTTATAAATTAATATTGTACAAAGAGATTAAGATTAGTTTCAACAATAAAACACCTTACCTAAGATTTGTCAAGAAGCCACTTCACCTGAGTTAATACTGCCTCTCATCTTATTCCATGTTAAGATAACCACTCAAATTCATTTAAAGGTAAATTCAAAAGATAAATTTTTGTTATAAGGATTACTGTAATCTTGAAATAAACAGGAAATCTATTATATAGTTAAATTAAGCTTTGGGATTACTAAAAAATGTTTCTTGGCTCATAGTTATTGTACAAACTAAGTGTGTTTTTACTCTTGTGAATCTCACTTTGTATTTTCCTTATAAACTGTATAATTTTTGTCTGTTAGTGCCTTACATAAGTACAACTTCTAATATCACAGCCTGAGTTAATTTGTGATAACAAGCCATCACCTGTAAGAGAGACAAGATGTAAGGCTGACTTCCAGTCCTTACAGTGAACCCATTTCATAATTTTATTGCTCAACTTATTATTAAAGGCAGAAGATGAATGATATTATTGGTGGGAGCTGGGCCTTCTTTCATTGTGGTACTATTTTCAGTTCAACAACATTGATTTTGAAAATCCTCACATGCCTGACATTTTGCTAATTTTACTGTCCAAGTAGGAAATACACATCAAGTCATTTCCCACTACTTAGCTTCTTTTGCAGTGCTGGGCCATCCTCTGTAAATTAAAACTGATCACGCTCCAGCTTACACCATTTCTTCTTTTGCATGGTTTTGTGACCAATAGCATATTGATGACTGAAATGGCATTCCTTATAATCCTCAAGGCCAGGCTATTGTAAAACAGGCTCACTTATCCCTTAACTCAAAATTACAAAAACAGAAAAGGGGAGATAGAAATCCCCCCAAATTGCTTGAATCATGCTCCTTTTGTTTTAAAGTTTTTAAATTGTGATGCTAAAGGTCAGACTGCTGCTGAGCAACACACGATTCCCACTGCAACAGGCCCATCAGGCTTAGTCTGGTGGAGAGACTTACAAACAGGACAATGGACTGGAACAAACCCAGTAGTAATGTGAGGTAGCAGCCACGCTTGTGTCTTTCTAGAAGGTGCAGCTTATCCTATGTGGGTACCTGAGTGTGCTGTTCACCATCACCACGGAGGATCTTGAGCCACAGTTCAAACGACTGAAGAACCTGGTATATCAGGCTGAGCAGATGGTCAATCATCAGAGAGATACTAAATCTCCAGCCACCATATTTGTGACTATGCTGGCTTTATTGACCTGTCAGGTAAGTAGGGTTAATTGGGAATTCTATTGGACTTATTTCCTAGATCCATCTTTAGTGCACCCAGCTGTGTGGACTGGAGGATCCATTCCAGGATTTACTAATGATACTCTAATGATGGGAGGTTTTTTCAGATAAACATATTAGACCTGTTTATTCAGTTGGCTTTAGTTATACTGGATATAGTGGGAGTCTGCCTATATGTAGGTCCCAAAATATTCTGGCTGGTTAAAAGTAGCCCCAGGTGAAAGGTCAGCATATGGGGAAGCCAGAGTAGCCATTATCACTGGCCTTTGGGATTTAAAAATTTATGACCAGTTACAGAAATGGGAATCTCTAACGGAAAAAACTGTTTCCCACAAAGCGTCCACCCATACCTTACTGCCCTAGCAATACTACAACAGAACGAGATGCCTTTCCTACATGGGTGGAGTGTGCCAATATCAAGCCAGCGCAACAACGGATTTGTTCAGGACTGGTCTCACAGATATGATAGGGGCACGCACATCAGAAATTGATGACTCCTGCAGGATTCGTAAGTAATGTTCTGACCTTCAGTGGTGGTGGTGTACAAAGGGATCTGTGGTGTTTTATAGCCACCTTAGATTTTATCAACTATACTGTCAATTCTCAAACTGATCTGTGGACATGAGTTGTAGAGTAATTCCTTGCTGTGGCCTGTGTGGCTGTGTAGAATCCCCTAATGTTTTAACCTCTGGGAATATATAAGTAAGTAGAACCAAAGAAAAATGCCATGTAACTTGTCAAAACTGCAATCTGAC
>CM053415.1:16205806-16233476 GCA_028644305.1 Xerus rutilus | reverse complement strand
TATACTGTCAATTCTCAAACTGATCTGTGGACATGAGTTGTAGAGTAATTCCTTGCTGTGGCCTGTGTGGCTGTGTAGAATCCCCTAATGTTTTAACCTCTGGGAATATATAAGTAAGTAGAACCAAAGAAAAATGCCATGTAACTTGTCAAAACTGCAATCTGACCAATTGTATTACTAGGAATAATAGAAGGCAGGGAGTATTTGGGTTATACCATTTCTGTTTTATTATGACCCCAGATAATATTTCAGAGCCTTGGTGTTCTGACACTGGAGTTCAAGTTTTGCAACAGATTTATTTCCAGGTAGAAAGATCTCAGCATGCTCATGGTCTTGCTGTATTTGGAATAGTTACTTTGGTAGCTGTTTTGGTCTCTGCCATGACATCCACCATAGCCTTATCCAAAGCATTAAAAATGCTCTTTTTCTTAATGATTTGGCTCAGAATATTTCTAAAGCTCTTCAAACTGAGCAGATAATAATAAAAAAATAGAAACAAAATTAAATGCCCTGGAAGCTATGATTATAAATACAGGAAATGAGATGCTTGCTCTCAAGTTCAGACAGTGGCTTCACTGCCAGGCTAACTACAAATACATTTGTGTTACCACAGCAAAATATAATGCTTTTCAGTGGAATTGGGAGAAAATTAAAAATCACTTACTGGGTATTTGAGAGAAATAATGACAGTTTAAACCTTATGGAAGTTCATCATCACATCCAGGTTATTCAGGAAACCATGGATAAACTTGTGGATCCTGTATGACTTGCTAAACAAATAGTTGATAATTTAAATGGTTTTGTTATGAGCCAGGCTATATGGGCAATGACCAAACAGACTCCATTTTGCCCTGAGACTCCACATCATGTAAGAAATGCTTCTACAGGAACACCTCACCTCTGTACCCATCAGAGTACAACCCATCAGGTTGCTTAGCATAGTACATATGGCAACTCAAAATGGTAATTCTTATACAATGTAAAATTATTCTCTTTTGATTCCCATTTCTCTTGGATAATGTACCATCAGAGATTGATTGTCTAGATCTTAGCAACCATTCCTTAACTTGTACTCAACTAGGGTCATTTTGACCCACTTCCCCTTCTGCTTATGATCTCATGACATTTGTTTATGGTTTTGAATCATAGCAACGGCCACTTATGATTAATATGATTTTGGACTATAAAAGTTGTACTCACATCCCAGGAGGGGGTTGAAAGGTGTAGACTTGCAGCCTGACCCTTGGTGTACCAGGGTGTACCAGATGGTGTACCAGACCGCCAGCTGGAGAATCAGATGGTTCCATCTCCTGCTTTAAGATAAACTCAGTGATTTATTGTGATCTCACCAGAACAGTTTTAACCTTTGGAATATGTTAAAACATACAGTATCATACATTTTTGGAATTATGTGCTTGCTACTAATTCTCTTTTGTGTTATAACAATAGGATGCTGCATTTTCTGAGGAGAAATCTGACAGCTTCCTATAGCACATAATTTGTGCTTAAAAAATAGAAAAGGATGAGTTGCGGGAGCAGCGATGTGGGTCAAGGTGTCTGATTGCCCCATGGCTGTAGTGCAGCCGCACTGGGATATTCCTGTGAAAAAGTGTGGGTTGACATTGCCCAGTTGCTATGGTGACATGGGCCCATGGTCACTCTCTACAAAAGCTCAGTGTTAGGGTTGCCCAGCTCAGGTTCCCCATCCACTTTTAACCTTGAAACTCAGACATGGGCTCCCAGGGAGAGAGGATCCTGAGCATAGCAAGATAACCATAATGTCTCATCAGCACTGTGAACTGCAAGTCTGCTTGCTTCACAGAAACTTTTTCACAAACTTTTGATGATAAAACCTATATAATAAATGTGACAAGCTAGCTCTGGGACATTGCATCACCATTTGAATGTAATGTCCCACCTGGTCTCATATTTCTCTCTGTGTGTGTCTGTTTGTCTTTTGATGGATTCCCCATCACCTTTTCCTGTTTCTGAATTAACAGCCATGGAGATCACTGCTTTCAATCATAGAGAAAAGAACGTGTACCCTCAAAATATTCCATCCTTATCTGCTACTGCTCAAGCTTCACAAATATTAGATTTAGAAGTGGTTGGATAATAAGAATTGTCACTTCTTAACACCGGTGTGGCTGGGTTCCTTCAGCAATGGAAGATAGGCTGATGAGCAGGTGAAAGTCATTGGGGGAAAGGGAGGAGAAGAATCATAGAACTTTGTACAGAAGTTTTATTAAGAGGCTGCAGGGGTGCTTCTGCTTTTGCAGTTTGAGCCATTGAGGGTTGGAGGAGGCCTGTTAGGAACACTTTAAAGTAAACCCTCCATTGGGTTTGGCTCATCTTTACTGGGTTCAAGGAGAATATGAGTGTAACAGATCTTACAAAATCCTAGTAATTTTGGGTTTTGATATAAGGCCATCAATTCTTGAACATAAGGGATCTCCATTCACTTTCCTTCCCTCTTGTGGAATAAATCAACTTGATAAATTGTGTTAGTGTTTGGAGTCCCATTTTTACTCCATATTTCTCCACTATATCGAGGCCAAGTTGTATTATAGAAAGAAATTAATTTCTTCAAGTCCTCTATCTTAAAATAACTCCAATTATTTATCATACACCAAGTGATAAGTTATCAGGGAATAGACACTGAATTGCCCATAATCTTGTGATTTTTTTGAAAAGGAAAGGAAATAAAGACTAACCACCATCACCATCACCACTGTTAGGATGGTGGCCAGACAGACACAGACACCTCATGCAGCCAGGAGATCTCTTTATTCAGGGGATGGGCGCCTGGGCGAAGGAAGGAGGAAAAAAGGGAGGGCAGAAAGGACGTGAGGCAGGGAATTTGTAGAGCCCGCTACAAACCACGTGGGGAGCTTTGGATTGGTCAGTTCAAAACTGGTGCGATAGGTATGCAGGGGTGATCTTCTTTGATGTGGCCGGAAAGGTAACCTGAGAGGCCAGGCTTTGTTCTCCCCAGTGGAAAATTCAGGAGAGGAACTGCCTGGGGCAGGAGCTGCCTTAGGCTTTTGGAGAAGGAATGTGAAAAATAACAAAAGGGCTGCTTTTTACCTTACATTCCCCCATTTTTGATTCTATAAGGATGGGAACATGGACAATGTTGGCTCTTCTGGCTGCTTCAAGCGGAATTGGGGCGACGTCTGCAGAAGAAATGGGGAGGGGGAAGGAGGTAAAGGACCCAGGCTCCAAAGATCAAAATCTCCCGAGGGGAGAAGTCCTGGAAGGTTCCTTGCAGCCACAGCATCGCCAGTTGTTGGGGCCGGTTCCCTGAGTGTAGATGTGAGGGCAGAAGCCAGAAATCCTGGAGCAGAGTCTCAAGAAACTGTTGCAGGCGGGTCATTGTCCTCCTCAAAAATCTGAAGATCCCTGAGGAGAAGCAACACTGGAAGGAAAGCTGCTCTGCGTACCCGTGCCCAGGAGTGCGGAAGGAGGGTCTGGAACTCTGCAGTGGTGTAAAGGGTCAGCTGAGGGACCACTGTGATGAGAATGCATGTGGTGGTCACACTTAGGGTAGATGTAGCCAGTGTGCCATTGCACCAGAAAAAGTGACCTGGCTGGGTGTACTGCAGGGAAGAGGGAGTGGTAAGGTTTCAGAAACAGTTTGGAAGTGGCATTGTTCCTTGGGGGTGAATGCAAGGTTCCTTGAGGGCAGGGAACCTTGAAAAGTTGCCCTGTGGGGAGACTTCCCATAGTGGAACATTGAGTTTGACAGTCAGGAGAATGCCTGTATTAGAAAAATTATAGTGGGAGATGTTAAAAGGCACTGCCACTAAGAGGGGCCTAGACAGAGATGCGCAGAGAAAACAGTCTTTGGTATCATCGGGGCTGGCAGTCTGATTTAGCAGGGATAAAGTCTCATGTAAGATTTGCTTCCAAGTTTAAGGAGGTTGAGAGTTTGTAAATATTGAATGTCCTCTGGTATGAGGGAAAAGAAAGAGGAAAGGAAAAGTTTAAGTGTTTGAGGACTTGTGTGGAAGGTGGAATGAAAGTAGGAAATGAGATCTCTGAGGGCAGAGATCTCATGTTTACTTTTTTCCTCGGGCTGCGCCAGGAGGATCACTTTATTTGAATGCTGATTAAATGGAATGAGAGCTGCCTTTCGAGCTGCTGCGTCTGCCTTGTTATTCCCTGCTGTTATGGGAGAAAAGTCAGTTTGGTGCACCTTACAATGAATTATTCCAACCCCCTTTGGCAATAAGGAAGATTCAAGGAGTCGTGTGATGAGACCCGCATTAACAATAGCAGTGCCTTTGGTATTGAGTAGGCCATGCTCCCTCCAGATGGCAGAATGGGAGATAATGATATGATATACATATTTGGAATCAAGGTACAAATTTAAAGTGGAGTCAGCCGCGAGAGTGAGTGCTCGGGTAGTGGCTACCAGTTCTGCCTGTTGGTTAGTGGTGTTAGGGGGGAGGGGAGCAGCCTCAATAACCTCTGAATGGGAGACAATAGCATATCCAGCATGACGCTGGCCATCTGCGACAAAGGAGCTGCCATCCGAGAATCGTGTGTGTGATGCCCCAGGTAAGGGACCTTCTGTGATGTGAGAAGGACAAGGACGAAGGGAAGAAAGAAGCTCAAGGCAGTTGTCTTCAGTCCTTGGGAGAAGAGTAGCCGGGTTAAGGGAAGAGCAAGGCAGGAAGGAAATAGAAGTATCCTAGTGAAGAATGCGTCTTTAAGATCAATTACCGAGAAATGAGTCAACCCGAAGGGAATGAGGGAGAGGATGGTATAGGGGTTAGGAACCACTGGGTGAATTGGAAGAACCGTGAAATTAATGAGGCGCAAGTCTTGTAGGAGGCAGAAGGAACCATCACGTTTTTTTACAGCTAAGATAGGAGTATTATAAGGAGAAGCAGCAGAGTGGAGAAGTCCCTTTAAGGAGGGCTGAGATAATGGGGAGGAGTCCTAGGAGGCTGGATTTAGGAAGAGGGTATTGGGACTAATTTGGGAAAGTTTGGGGATCTTTAAGGCGGATGTGGACAGGCTCGCAGTGTGCCAATGAGGGAGTTGAGACATCCCAGATGGCCGGGTCAATTTGAGAATTAAGGGTCCGGAGGGCGGAATCAGAGTAACATTCCTGGGTATGGGAGTTATTTATAGTAGATGAGCTATCTGTGGCCAGTGATAAGTTCAGGAGGAGGATTGTAGCCGGAAGGGGAGGGTGCAGAATAATTGTAGCTTGAAACTTGGTAAGAATATCTCTGCCAACAAGCGGAACAGGACATTGAGGCATCACTAGGAACTGGTGGGTAAAAAGATGGCCTTCCAGTGAACATGTGAGGGGCAGAGAGATATGCGGGCATAAGGTTAGTCCTCCTGCCCCGACTATGGAAGAACTAGACAGCCGTATGAGTCCCCAGAATTCCCGGAGCACTAAAAATGTGGCTCCTGTGTCCAATAAGAAGGTGATGGGGTGTTCGTCAATTGAAAGAGTTACCCTGGGCTCCTGTTGCTCTATCCGAGCCATCAGGAGGGAAGCCTTAGGGTCCCATCAATTCGCAGCAGCCAGTCCCAGGAAGCTCAGGGTTGAGGTTGTACAGCCAGCTTTCTGGCTAGCCGGGCAATCAAAACCCCAATGGCCCATTTGGTGACATTTTGGACAGGGCCTGGAAGGCGGTCGAGGATTGGGACATAAACAGGCCCAGTGTCCCTCAATTCCACATCGGAAGCATGGCCCAGGTGGCACCCCCTTGACAGACTTCACCTCAGGTGTCTTGTTTTGGGGGGTCTGTGGGACTTGCAGGGCTTGGGCTAACATCTGATATTTTTGTTTCTTAGAGTGTTCCTCATGGCCATGATAAACCTTAAAAGCAGTAGCTAGAACTTCTGCTTGGGGGGTCAGAGGGCCTCTTTCAAGTTTTTTTTAGCTTCGTTTTAATATCTGGGTAACTTTGGGAGAAAAAGTAAGTCATGAGGAGCTGTCAGCCATCAGGGGTTTTGGGATCTAGATTAGTATATTGCAATAGGGCCTTAGTTAAGTGGTCTAAAAAGGAGGAGGGGCTCTCGTCTCTGTCCTGAATAATTTCTTGAAGTTTTTCATAATTAATGGCCTTTTGGGCAGCTCTGCATAGACCAGAAAGAAGACAGGTGGAAAACTGGTCCCGAGCTGTGATACCCTGATTAGTATTATAATCCCAATTTGGATCAGTTTCTGGGACCGCCTGAGCCCCAAAGGGGTGTGCAGGCGTGGTCTGATGTACATCATCTGCATAAGTGCGAGCGTGTTCCCATACGCGCCTGCGCTCTTCAGGGAGAAGAGTATTGGCGAGGATGGTGTAAATGTCATGGAAGGGGAGATTATAGGCCTGGAGGAGGTATTGAAATTCCTTAATGTATGAGGTTGGGTTGGAAGCATATGAGCCAAGTTTTTTCTCTATTTGAGAGAGATCGGCAAGAGAAAAGGGAACGTGAATGCAAATGATGCCTTCAGTTCCTGCAACCTCTCTCAGAGGGGCGATTATGTCTGAGTTGTGAGGATGGGACCGAGTGATGGGGGGGCTAAAAATGGAGGCGGATGGCTGCGATGTGGGTGTGGGAGGGGTAGGCTGTGGGGTAGGGAGAAGGCCTGAATAAAAGGGATCTCTGCCCATTTTTTCGATCGCATGCAATAATTATGTAAGTCTCTAAGGAGACTGGAATCTAAGGAGCCTGTAGGTGGCCAAGGGTTAGAGTTATCCAAATGATAGGTAGGCCAATCCTGAGTGCAAAGTTTTGTAAGTTTCTTTGGTTTAATATCGGGAAGACCAAGAGTGGAAAGATTTTTGAGAAGGCAATGTAATGGGGAGTCTGCTGGGAGGGAAGAGTTTGATCCCATCTTTGCTACCTAAAGAAAATGCCTATTAGTACAGCTTCAGGAGCATCCCCCTGAAGCTATCAATAAGCAAGGATAAGACCAGACAGCAGGAGAAGGGTCGTCACCCGAGTCCCCTTAGGTCTAACCTCTCCCGGAGAGGCGGGGCCCCGGATCAACCTGGTGCCAGGATTTTCAGAGACCCCTCCTGGAGGAGTCGGAAAATTTGATCCGGGGCAGACGGAGGTAAACAAGGAGGGATTGGGCTACTCCCAGCCAGCAGAATTTGAGCTAAAAGGAAAGGAGGTAGAGAGAGAGAGAGTAAATGGGCCTGAGGGATGGAGAATCTAAGAAAGTGGGGTGGAAATTTTGGAAGTCCATCGTAACCGTGAAGGTCGTGGTGGGGTGTGATCTTCCCTTTGAGGCAGTCAGAGGGCCACTGGTCACCTCTGAGGCTCTGCCTGCAAAGTTTCAATCTCCTTGAAAGGGGGACTCACCGAACGAAGGTCGTGGTGGGCGCAGACACGTGGCGATCAAAAAAAATGAGCAAGGCTGTGAGGTGTGGTCGGCAGTTCAAGATGAGAGGTCTCAATAGAGATTATTCCCCCATCCAAGTCACCGGCACCAAATGTTAGGATGGCGGCCAGACAGACACGGACACCTCATGCAGCCAGGAGATCCCTTTATTCAGGGGATGGGCGCCCAGGCGAAGGAAGGAGGAAAAAAGGGAGGGCAGAAAGGACGTGAGGCAGGGAATTTGTAGAGCCCACTACAAACCACGTGGGGAGCTTTGGATTGGTCAGTTCAAAACTGGTGCGATAGGTATGCGGGGGTGATCTTCTTTGATGTGGCCGGAAAGGTAACCTGAGAGGCCAGGCTTTGTTCTCCCTGGTGGAATATTCAGGAGAGGAACTGCCTACGGCAGGAGCTGCCTTAGACTTTTGGAGAAGGAATGTGAAAATTAAATAACAAAAGAGCTGCTTTTTACCTTACAATCACCACCAACAAGAACAACCAAACACCATAGACCTCAGGTACTCTTTGAGTCACCACTGAGACTGGATTTTCAGGTATGTTCCATATTGTATCTATGGGGTAATCTACAGATCCCCAACAGGATTGGACTTTTCACTTTGTCCATATTGTCCACACATGACCAGTGGTAAGAAAGTGCCCCATCTCCCCCACTAAACAATACTCAATGTGCTTGTCAGTCCATACCATTCTCAGGCATTCAACACATGAGATTACATAGAGATGGCTTAGGGCAGGCAGTGAGGGAAAATGGACAAGAGCTCTCATCTTTACAACTTAGATTCATAGAAGAGGCTTAAAGGGTTAAGAAATTGACCACTAAGTATCAGGCCTGAAAGTGGTGATTCATGGCAGTGGCTTCCTTAATTATCACATCAAGGCTGGGTGCCCCAACAAGGTGGCTCAGGTAAACCCCATGTTTGATGAATGAGTGGGTGCTCAAGATGCTGGAGGTCAATCCCTTTTGTACATATTCCAGAAGAGTGTATTATGTTCCTTCTGACCCAGGAACTGGATTTTTGGCCTAAGGGTGTCTCCTGTGTTCTGTGCTCTTATGAACAAGCACTCGTTTTCTAAGGGGGAAGAGGGCTTTGGGACAAGGAAAAAAGAAAGGGAGAGACAGAAGAAAAAGAGAAATATCACCCATTCAAGTCCTATAGAAGTTTAAGTTTAAAAGCAACACTCCTTCCCATCCCTGATCTTAAATAGGTTTAGGGGTAGTTCACATGTAGTTTATACTCTAACCCTACTATTGAGATAGTAGGCCTTGGCAATGACAGACAGCTTCAAAGCCTGTGGAAAATATGTAAGTGAAGAAGAGTGAGGGAAAGAGGAATGTTAAAGACCATTGTCCTTCAAGGTTTTAGAGTTCAAAGACTTACTAGATCCCCAGGATGGCATCAACCTCACTGACACAGCTCAGGGTTGCCCATCCACCCAAAATGGGGAGCCATACAAGTGAGGTATATGGAGGTTATGTTCTTTCTTCTTTGGAAGTGAAGGATATGGGCATGGGTCCGGAGAGTGAATGCCAGGCCTGGCCCAGATAGCAGCAGCAGAAAGCCAGCCTGACATGATCCCCAGGAGGAGTGTATCAGGGGTGCCCCATGCCTCCCAGCTTGCTGGTGGAGCTGCCACTGAAATTGCTGGTGGAGATTTTCATTTTGCTGCCCCAAATTGACCTGCCCAGCCTGGCCCAGGTCTGCACTGAGTTCCACTGTGTCCTGTACACCCACTCCATCCAGAGATGGCACTGCAAGAGGAACACTAGTAGTGTTTGTAAAAATGTGAAGAAGCTGGAGATCACAGGAGTGTTTTATCAAGATGCCTGTGCAAAACCTCCTTTCCAAAGTCATCTCAATATTCCCTGAGCACTCAGCCTCCTGGCCAGTGGTGGTCCTCACTGGCCTTTCTTCAGTGCCAGCAATGTTCCTTTTCTTACTGTGGTGGTCAGCTGGTGTCTGAGTGTCTCATTTGACAGGTTTCCATCTTGTGGTTCCTCTAAGATTTGCCAGGCTATCTGACCTACATCACCTCAAAGTTGCATGGAAACAGACTCTTTTCCAAGAAGAGGTCTTGCTCAGTTGCCTATGCTTGCCTCAGACTTGAAATCTTCCTGCCTCAGCCTCCCTAGTTGGTAGGAGTACAGACAAGTACCACTATACACAGCTTCTTGCTGATTTCTTGACTCTGAAAATACTTGCCAAATGCAGAGAATAGTTCTTCCCATCTGTTACTTGGCACACCAAGGTGTCTGTTCTGCACCAGCCAAAGCAAATTTATGTTTTGTTATGGGCCAGAGTATATGTGCCTTGAGCAGTCAAACTCCATTTTACCCTGAGACTTCATTTCATATAAGAAATTTTTCTCCCTTGTGAAAACTCTGCCTATGTAACCCACCTCCTGCTAAGCATGGCCTGTTTGGCAACACATAATAGCTAAACAATGTTTCTGATATTCTTTTTTAAAAATTTTTTAGTTGTAGGTGGACAATACCTTTATTTATTTACATGTGCTGCTGAGGATCGAACCCAGTGCCCCACAAGTGCTAGGCAAGTGCTCCACCACTGAGCCACAACCCCAGCTCACCTGTTATTCTTATACAATATATTATGTTCTCTTTTTAATTCCTATTTTTCTTGGGCAGGGTGCTGCAACCTGAACTGGATCATTCTGTCCAACTTCCTAGGTTGCCATGGTTTTGATTTACTGGGAGCTTGTGGGTTTTAGCTGTAAAAATGTACCCTACATTCTGCAAGGAGTTGAAGTTTGAAGAGGTCACTTGCTTGCTGTCCTTCCAAACTGCCATGGTGAATTAAGTTCCATATTTTGCTTCAAGACTGATCTAGTGATTTATTTCAAATGCACCACAACATTTGGGAGTCCCAGCAAGATTTTTGGAGTCAGGGATATGGCTCTCAGGTGCACAGGTATCTGAATCCTCAGACACAGAGGGGGTGCTCTCACTCTCTAGTTGTGGGAGCTCTCTGTCTTGTGATGATATGGACCCCCTGCAGTCACTGATCTGAACCTGCCTGTGGAGGACATGGAACTGCATGTGTTTGGAGGTACCTCATCTGTTCTCTCCATTTGACGTTTGGCAGGGTGTCTGATGAGGCCCTGGGCTGTAACCCACAGGGCCAGTAAATAGACCTTGGTAATGGTCTGGTGCCTGGGTAGTGGAGGAGAGAGTGTCTTGTCCTCATCTTCCTCTTGCCTAAACCCAGAGGGCTGGTTAATAGACTGTAGTGACAGTCTGGTGTCTGGGTGTCGAAAGAGAGGACATCAGTCTTGTTTATTTATGTATTTCTGCCCATTGTTTTAAGTTAGCCTTGTCATAGGACACCTAATCCAAACCTGGCCTGATTACCATCCAGAAAAAAAAAAAATGTTTAAAAGGCCCTAGCTCACTAAAGCTTGCACTGGAATGGAAATGGCTGCCTACAGGCTCAGCAGGGGACCAATCTGATACTGAAAATGAAAAAAAGGACAAATGTCAGTTTAACTTCTCCCTGGCTGTGGCACAGGGAGAAAAATGATTTGGGGGCTCTCTTTCTCTTTCTCTCTCTCTCTCTCTCTTTCTTACACTTTAATGCTGCTTTACTAAAATAATAATGGCCATATCATTTTGTCTAGGAAAAACCACTCAAG
Organism: Xerus rutilus; assembly: GCA_028644305.1. NCBI lineage: Eukaryota > Metazoa > Chordata > Mammalia > Rodentia > Sciuridae > Xerus > Xerus rutilus. The sequence goes on along the minus strand of CM053415.1, from coordinate 16,222,459 downwards.
CCATAAATTTGGCTTTTGTTTCTCAGTCAGTCCCAGATACTCACAGAAAACTCCAAAAGCTTAAAGGGTTTGCAGGCATGAGAACCTCCCAACTATTACAGGTGGCCCCAAAGGTTTTTAATAATAAAGCTGCAAAAAAAAAAAAAAGGCTATGTTTTCTTTAGAGACAGGGTCTCACTGAGTTCCTTAGTGCTATGCCATTGCTGAGGCTGGCTTTGAACTCGTGATTCTCCTGTCTCAGCCTCCCAAAGTACTGGGATTACAGGCGTGAGCCACCGCAACTGGCTTGTTTAGTAAATTTTTTAAAAAGTTTAAAATTGCTTTATCATCACTGAAAACAAGCTTACTAAGAGTTAAAAGTCTGAAAACAAGGTTACTAAGAGTTAAAACTTCCAACAGTTATAAACAAATAAAAGTAAAGATTTCTTTAAAGTTACTAACTCAGGTGTTTCTCTGGGTGGTCAAACAACAAATAAAATGTTGATGTCTATAAAATCTCTAATATCCACTGTCTCTAGGATTTTTCTTCAACAAGGAAGAGAAGGCTAATGCTGTTCAATACACTTGTCTGGTATTTTGGTTTTTAAAAATAAATAAATTAGATTTGACATATCTGAGATTAATTATAAAATGTGTTTGTTAGAGACATCTACTAAATTTACAAAATTAAAATGGCAACTGTTAAATAGAACTTTAACTACTCTTAACTTCTTAAATTCCATGGAGTGATATACCTGAACATTGTTTATGTTTCCATAAATTGGTAAATGGATAAAAATTAAAAGGTTCTAGGTATAAAATATATTCAGTAAAAAAGAAAAATATTTCTAGGAAAGAAAGACTTTATGTATTAAGGTTGTAATACATCTAAGTAAACAAGAGAGTCTAAGTGATTAAAATGTCTATGTAAATTAGGGGTAAATTTTAAAAGGTTTGTGTGTAACTCAGTTGGTTATATATAAGTAACACAATCAGTTAAAGCTATTTAAGGTTTTTCTCTGAAGTTTAATATTAAGGTACTTATATAAGCCAAAGTTTAATCTATATGTTAACATGACAAGAATTTCTTAAAACATTAATTTACTCTTAACATTGTGTCTGTTCTTTTATTCTTTAGAGCAACTAATCTTAAAGAAATGAGGGTTTGTACAACTCTGGCTAAACAGCAACTGTTAGAGTATTATAGTACATTACAGAGTATATTTTCTTTAAAAGCTAAGCTTGGTTAATGTAAAAACATCAATGTAATTATGATGCTATTACTCTTCTTTACATAATAAATGTGTTCATATCTTTCAGGTATGCAAGTCTTTAAAGTAAGAGGTTTAAAAAAGCATTTTATCAAGCTGTTGTTCTCCAAACTAAAGTTGTCTGTAATGGTAATTTTAGACTTACAAGGATAACAAATTTTATTGGAGGTTTATTTATATCATTGAATGTTCTATAACCAAACCTAAACCTTATGTTACCTTTTACACTGTGATAAAAATGGAAATGTATTTCTAAAAGATAATGAGAGCCTGATCTATTTAAAGGTTAATATTGTGAAACATAAAAGCATTTTTCCATAAAAAGAAAGTTAAAAATCTCTCTTAGCCTTTCTTTGATTCATGTTTTAGATGTAATGTCATATTGTATTAACTAACATTCACATAGACTCAGGAAACAATATGTGTAAACTTTATAAAATGATATTTAAGGAAGAGACAAAGATTAGCTTCAAAATTAAAACACTTCACCCAATATTTATAAAAAGCCCCACCTTATGTGAGATGAGGCCCTACCTCCCACCTTACTACTTGAATGGCTCCAAAATAGGCTAGACTTCAGCTCATTTAAAATTGTATTCAAAAGATTTATTTTTCTTGTAAAGATCATGTGATCTCAAACAGAGGATATAATGTTTAACTCAGCCAAGGTTCAAGATTATGTACAAACTAGGTATATTTTTACTTTTTGTTAATTTTATTTAGATTTTCCTTTAAAATTTTAACTGCTATCTGTTAATGTCTTTAAAAAGTAAAAAACTAAGTTAATTTGAGATATTAGGTCATCATCTATAGACAGAAAGTATATAAGGATAACTTATAAGAACTATACAGACCCCAATTAAATGAAAAGAGTAAAAATGAGTGTAAAATTATAAACACTAAATTTAAGCCCAATTCTCTTACTTTAAGACTGGTAGGACTTGCTTGCTTGATGTTTAAGACCAAGGATTAAAGGTCAAGGTTAAAATAATGGGGCCAAGGAAATCAATATTTGGCTCTTGCCCTCTGAGTCAGCTTGAACCCAAAGAATAAGTGGACTTCTCTAAGAACTTTGCAACTCTGGGTCACATGACTTTACAACCAGGACTAATGGAACTCTAAAAAAAGAAAGCCAATCAGTGCACATACTGCAAAAGATGAGGGTCATTGGAAAAGAGAGGCATCCCAGATGCTTCCAAGGGAAACCACATGGAGAGTGAGACCTTGACTTATCCTGGTGGATGGCACTAGTGGAGCTAAAAGTCTGCTCATAAGTTCCCCAGGAGTGATCCGCAGAGGAACTCAGCTGACTCTTAACAACAGACAGAAACAAGGCCCATTTGACCAGCTTGATCATAAAACCTAGCAAAAGAAGTTATTATCAAAAGACAGCCCTTCCTGAACATTTGAAAAACAATAGTTATTTTAATGTAACTTAAGATGTACACTTGTGTTAGCCCCCCAAGAATAAGAGTGGAGGTGACAAGAGAGAGATTCTTAGGCAGGAGGGCCTGATAACTATCAAGAGAAATAGCCAGAGTCTGAGGTTTTAAGTCAGTTTAAGGCCTATAGATCTTCCAAACCTCCTATATAGGTAGGCTTAATCAATGTTTGCTAGTATGATTATCTAACCCTAAGTCACAAAGTTACATTAAGTAGCTTAACTAAATGTTGTATTTACATTCCTCATAACTCTGTCAATGTTAAAGATTTACCTCCCAAATAAATGCATCATCCTCTCTGTCTTTGTTAGGCCTTGTTATGGGGACAACTTCTTAGCTCTTATACCTCCTGTTGAGAGATTATTGATTCATTGACATGTTCCTTATTTCCTGAAGATTTCTAGTTCCCCTGAACCAAGATCAGGAGAACTAGTGAGTGAGTTTACTCATGAGGACTCCAGGAGGGCCCATCAGCCCCATAGTGCTGGAGAGATGAAGAGCCTTTAAGAGCCCCAGCCTACAGGCCCTGGCACCCACTAGTGCATTCACCAAATGAAGAGAGCCTTCCTATATTTTATAGAGAAGTGACTTATCTACACTCACCTGGCTTACATAGAGGGTGAGACCATTATTACCTATCCAGGTAGATAATGAGGAATGGAGATTTTGGATGTCCCTGCATGGTATGACCCAAACCCTACTATGGCCCAGATACCCATCCCAAAGAGCCCTGTGATGTCCCAGCTCAGGAGGTCACTCCTAAGTTGGGCAACAAAGACTTGCTTGATGTGGTTTGACAACCTCTGTCTGCCAGGACTCCTGTCACAGAGCCCAGGCCCAGGTTGGAACCCTAAGAATGGAGGAGCCCTAAGAGACAAAAGCACTATGCAGACTTAGCCCATGACTCAGGATCTGCCCTTCTGTAAGCCGGTTCTTGGTTTTCTTGTGTGTAAACCAGGGTCAGGCTGTTGCTTTGATTCTATGAATTTTCCTAAAGACAGGAGAATGAATGGGATATAACTTGTCTGTGTTCATATATCAATACAGGACGAGTGAAACTCCATATCATGAACAACCGCAAGAATGAGATCCAAATTAGAATAAGTTATACTCCATGTATGTACAATATATCAAAGCACACTCCAATGACATGTTATATTTTTAAAAAACAAATAAAAAGAAAAAAGAATTTAACTTATAGGTCTCATTGTTATTTTTATAGTTTGGTCATGCAGTATGAAACATGTATATTATGTAAGCCTGTTGGTTCCTGTCTCTTAATTTGATTCCACCGGCCACACAGTAGGTTTGTCTACACTAGCACTGCCATGCACACATAGCGTGTCACTAGGATGTTGAAATGGCTGTGGCATCACTGGGTGAGGGGAGGTTTCCAGCTCCCTCATGTGCATTCTATGTGGTCGTCCTTGGGTGAACTGTCCTATGCAGCCCACAACTGTCCTCGGGGTTTCCCCATTTCCCCCAAGACAGAGGTGAGTCTGGCCCACATCTCTTGATTCTCACTTTTTCTGTGACCCAAGGCCTGTGTCTCCTTCTTTCCTTCCACCACCCAGTCAGCTTCTTGCTGTGGTGGGAACCTGGAGGGTTTGGCATAGCCCCACCCTGTGTCCTGAAGAAAAGCACATGAGTGGCTGCCACCCAGGTGGTGTCCTCCAAGACCCACAGACACCATTGCCCTGGCTTGCCTACCTGTCTTGCCATAGTGTGCAGACTGCTCAGCCCTCAGCATTGTCTCCTTGCCAGTTTGGTTTTGTTTGAGGTTGAAGGGTGTGTGGACCATGCCTGAGAGGCCAAAATTCCACATTGTATAATTGTTTCTCAATGTTTGGGTGAATTGCCACATGATGATTATAAAAGTTCACGGAAGGGTGAAGTTCCCGGAAGGGTGAAGTTCCCTGCAGGTTTTGCTGACTCAGCACACTCAGGCCAAAGGTGCCAAGGTCGGGAGACAGAAGGTGCCTGCACCTCCAAACCAGCCTTTGCCAACTTTCTAGTTCCTCCCCTCAAGGGCGACCACTCTCCCCACACCTTGTCACCCTGGCAGTTTAGCTTGTCAGGGTCTAATCTTGGACATCTAGTGGGTGGGCAGGGTAAGCGTTGGACACTAGGTGATAACTGGGGAGGAGGGGTCTCCTCCTGAATTCCTCTGACAGTCCAGAGCAGGGAACTGTGACAAGACAGGTGCCCGTGCCTGGGGCATCAAGGGCATGTCTCCTTCCCACAGAGGCCAAGGTCATGAGTCTGTACATGACTCAGAATCACCTTGGATGATCATGCACAGGGGGTACTGATGACCTTGCTGCAGAACTCGGCCATCAACCTGCCTCTGTAGGTCGGGAAGCCTGATGCCAAGTGAGTGCAGCAGCTGGTGGGGGGAGGCTGGTGTCCTGGCCCACAATAAGGATCCATCCATTCACAGGCCCCCAATCATCTGTGGGGCCACTCTAGCCTCAGAGGACTATGTGGCCAAGCCTGAAGACAAGGTAGCTGTGTGGGTGAAGGCCATGGATTGGGATAAGCCATGGATCCTGGTGGAGGTGGTCAGTTACAGCCACACCACCAATAAGTAAGTGGACACCCTGGCTGTATCTTGCTTACCACAACAACTTTGGCTGACATTTTTGGGGGGGTTTGGGAACATACTAGGGATTGAACTCAGTGGCATTTGACCACTAAGCCACATCCTCAGCCCTATTTTGTATTTTATTTAGAGACAGGGTCTCACTGAGTTGTTTAGTGCCTTACCATTGCTAAGGCTGGCTTTGAACTCACGATCCTCCTGCCTCAGCCTCCCAAGCTGCTGGGATTACAGGATTATATGTGCCATTGTGCCCGGCTTGGCTGACAGTTTTCAGCCTGTCTGTGCACTGGGAGAAGAGCATCCCCAGAGGGCACTTGGGCAGGGAAGTGTGTGAAGCACTGGGCTCCTCAGTCCACTTTCCCATTCTTCCATCTCCTTCTCCTCTATCTGGCTCCCTGGCTTGCGTGGGCACCTGGCTACACCCAGTGTTCTCCTTCTGTCCCTCCAAAGGTATGAGATAGATGACATCGATGAAGAAGGCAAAGAGTGAGTGTCCAGCTGGGAATGGGGTGTCCAGACTCCTGGTAAATAGTCCCTGCCAGCCATGGGCTGATTCTGATTCCCCTGAGGAGATACACCCTGAGCTGTGGGCACATCATCCCACTGCCCCAGTGGACAGCCAACTCTGAGATGGACCCTGATGTGTTACTCCAGATGAGGCAGCTGGTGTTGGCCCTGTATCCCCAGACCACATGCTTCTACCATGCTCTGATCTATACATCCCACAGTGGGTAAGGCAACCTCCATGGAGAAGGGTTGCTTGACACAAGGACCCCAGACAAGGCATAGGGTGATCTTCCAACCCCTTCCCTTTTCTCCTCTCATGGCCTCACAATTTCAAGGACCTGTACCTAACTTGTATATCACTCCTGTCAAGCCTAGGGGCCTGAGCTTGCCTCCAGTGAGCAGGCTTCTCTGCCCTCCTGCCCTTACTCACTTTGGCAGTCAGAGTAGCTCAAGCTGGTTGCATGTGCACATACCTCCTGACTCCTGCTTTCAACACTCTTGCTGATGCTAACACATGTGACCTGGATCATATGTAACCTGGTGCAGGCAGGTCACCTGCACTGAGGACCAGCTCTGGAGCAGCAGGGAGTGGGAAGGAGATCTAGACTCCTTGACTCCAGAGTGGAAGATGAGGACCGGAGGTGTGGGGAGCTCTCAAAGTTCCTGCTGGTCCAGGGCTCTAGGCCTTGTGGAGGCTGGTCTGTCCTGGAAGCCTCTGAGCAGCACCTCCTGTCTGCATCCTACAGTTCATGATGAAAACTCCATCCTTTTTGAAGACACTTCTATGCAGATGGCTGCTCCCCTCCCCTCAATGTGGCCCAGAGGTACCTGGTGGCTTGTAAATAGCCCCAAAAATGTGCAGCTGGATGGAAAACTGAGGGAGAAGGCAACAGAGGATCTTACAGGATCAAATATTCTTCCTCTTTTCTCATGTCTCCTGACCTTCCTTCTGCAGACCCTCTTCTCCACCCAGGCAGGACAAATTTCCCCAGCAGGCTGCAAGGGCAGAGGACCCTACTTGGTCCCAGTGGGATGTACTTAGTGTCATGTGTTCTCCTGGCTTCCAACAGATCCTCCTTTTTGGGCACATCATATTTTATTCCTGACATCATGTGTCAGGTTTGTGCCCACGCTCCTCCTGCAGTGGCTCCCCAGGACACCACTGCCAGGGGAAGTTGAACTTGCAGCCTGCCATCTTCTTAGCATAGTGGGTGTCAAGGCATTCATTCTGTGCCACAGTGAAGGCAGATTTCCTGTCACCTCACAATGCTTGTTGTAAGGTCAGATAACAATGACCAAAAGGAGGCCAATTAAAACCACTGAGCAAGGCTTTATTGATATACGCTCCTGGGGGAGACTCCTCCGTCCAACAGAGCGGGTCTGGGAGAATCATGCACAGGCTCAGCTGGTTTGAAAGTTTTATGGGTTTGGAGTAGGAAGGGGAGGGCTTGAGACAGGAAAGGGAGGTTTTGGGGAATCCCATGTCCTCCTGGTGTTGGTCAAGGGACTGGCTGATTGATGGTGGTCATGAAGTCATGAATTGTCATCACTGCCTGACTGCTGGTGTTTGATTGATCTCTCACACATGCAGAATGCCTGTTTTGTTTTCCTTAGCCACCTTAAACCGACCTAACATCCCAGCCTTTTTGATGATATAGGATGATAAGTTCTATCTGGTTACCTCCTGTGGGCTAGGGGGCTCCAGTGGAGAAGGAGAAGGCTCGGGTGTCAGTTCAGTAGGCAGGTGACTGTAGGGGTGTAGGAGCATCTGGTTGTAGGTCACTCTGGCAGCTTCATCTATGTGCTTTCAGGAGAGCCTGAGGAGGAAAGGAGCAATTATTAGTAGAAGTTCTATTACTAATATGGGAGTGAGAAGGGGAGTCAGCCATGTATTGAGGGTAGAGCTTAGCCAGTCTGGTCAAGTGTCATTTGATTGTTGTTCTTTAAGCCTTTCACTTATATGACAAAGGGTGTTGACATTTCTTTTGACCAGTCCAGTTTCATTGATATAGTATCAGCATTCTTCTTTTAGGAATAGACATATTCCTCCTTTGTCTGCCTTTTGGGCTTGACAGTTCTGTAATGAAACCTGGGCAACAGATGTTATCTGACATTGCAGAAAAGCGAGAGAGGTGGCTAATACCTCTACTATTTCTCCGAAGTTGTTGTTCAAGCTTCTGAGTAGCAGTTACTGCATAACTAAGTCCTCCTGCCCCCAGCCCAGAGGCAACAAGTGAGGAGGCCAGGGAGAGCCCAACTACTACTGGTAGAAAGATGGCCCATCTTGTACTGGAAAGGGAGGTGGTAACAAGCCTTGTTAATTCAGCCTCACTATACAGAGTTAATTGAGGGACCAAGGTGGAGGGAACACAAAAGGCAAAGGGAATGCTGAGGCTTAGATTCTTTGTTAGGACACCATTGCACCAGAAAAAGCACCCTGGCAGAGTAAAGGTTGGGGAAGAGAGTTGAATGACCTGGTCACAGGATGCTGAACCAGAAGAAGTGTAGCAGCAGGAAAAATTCCCTGATGAGTTATGAAAGAGAGGTACCTCCTCAGAGGTTGGAGAGAGGGGCCCTTGGGGTCAGTAGCAGGTGTGGAACCTCCAAGTGATGTTGAGGCCTTTGGAGACTAGTTGAACAACCTGAGAAGTGAAGGCTGGGCCATTATCTGACTGGATGGAAGTGGAAAGTCCAAATCTGGGAATAATCTGCCCAATAAGAATGGAGGCAATGGTGTTATCAGTTTCCCTGTAGGCAGGGAAGGTTTCTATCCAATCTGAAAAAGTGTCAACTAAAGTAAGTAGGTAGTGAAGTTTTTTGTGTCTAGGCATGTGAGTGAAATCAATCTGCCAGTCTTCGCCTGGCTGGTGGCCCCTCATCTGATGTGTGGGGAGTTTGGGTTTGATGTCCCCTTGTGGAGATTTGGTACAGCAGACATAACAAGCTGAATGGACCTGCTGGAGAGTGGTTCTCATTCCTGGGAAGTAAAAAAGGGATTGTAAAAACTGGAAAAGGGGTTTGGGGCCAATATGAAGAGAGTTATGAATGTCCATCAATAAACTGTAAGCTTGCTGTTTAAGGAGGGCAATCCAATTCCCCAGGAAGATCCAGCCATCATCCCCTAAATGGCCACCTTGGGTTATTAGGTCCTGTCATTCCTGTGGAGTATAGTTAGGTTTAATTGTGGTGGATAGAAATAGGATAGGGACTGCTGAGGATTTGGCTGTTAGTTCTCATGCTATAGAGTCTGCTTTGTTGTTGCCTACAGCTATAGGGTCAGAGGAATTTTGATGTCCTCTGCAGTGTATGATGGCCATTCGTGATGGCAGTTGTAGTGCCCCTAAGAGTTTGGAAATTAGAGAGGCATTGACCACTGGTGATCCCTTCATGGTCAAGAATCCATGTTCTTTCCAAATAGTCAAATATGAATGAGCAATCAGGAAGGCATATTTGGAGTCTATGTAAGTGTTGACTTGCTTATCTTTGGATAGGATGAGAGCTCTGATAAGTGCAAAAAGTTCAGCCTTTTGGGAGGTGGTCCCTTCAGGAAGGCAGCTGGCTTCTAAAACTGAGGCGGTGGTGACCACTGTGTATGTGACTCTACAGTGTCCATCGCAACCCATCACTGAACTGCCATCCACAAAAATGGTTAAGTCAGGTGAGGGAAGTGGGTAATCAAAGAGGTCCTCATGGGGTGATCATAGGGCCTCTAGCACCTGTGGACAGGAATGATTAGCATCTGAAGGGGGTGAGGATAGTGGGAGGAGTGTGGCAGGATTGAGGGAAAAACAACAACAGAGGGTAAGGTGGAGTTTTCTATAAAGAGAAGGTGGAATTCTTGAATTCTTGGAGGGCTTAGAAGGGGAAGAGCTTTGTGACTTAAGAGGTCCTGTAGCCCATGGGTAGAAAGTACAGTTATTGGTTGGAGCAAGGTAAGCTTCAGGCTTCCTTAGTAAGTTCTGCTGCTGCTCTGCGGAGGCATGGTAGCCACCCATGAAACGTAGAGTCAAGCTGCTTGGAGAGATATGCCACTGGATTATAGGAGGGTCCAATTGGTTGGTGAGGAGACCAGTGGCAATACCCTGTCCTTCATCTGTAAAGAGGTGGAAAGGATGGTTAGGGTTAGGAAACGGTAGGGTGAGAAAGGATGTGAAAGCATCCCTGAGCTTATAAAAGGCATTGGCTATTAAGGTAGGGGAGGTGAGAGGCCCATGAAGGGTCTCTTAACTGCCTGGTATAAGGGCTTGTCCATAAGGGCAAAGTTGGGGACCCAATGCCTGAAAAAGCCAGTCAGACTCAGGAAGGAGAGGATGTAGTTCACTGTTTCAGGTGGCTGTAGGTCACGGAGAGCTTGAATTCTGTCTGTTGTCAGGCTTTTAGAGGTTGGAGTGAGGAGTATACCTAGATAGGTGACTGAAGTGGTAGTAGTCTGGGCTTTGGCTGGAGAGACCTGGTAGCCCCAGGACCCCAGGAAATTGAGGAGCTGAGCAGTGTGTGTTTGGGAGGTCTTGAGGGAAGGGCTGCATAGGAGAGAAGGTCATCCATATACTGTAAGAGAGTGCTGTCCTCCAAGTCACAAGCAGTTAGATCCTGTGCCAAGGCTTGTACAAAAAGGTGGGAACTGTCCCTGAAGCCTTGGAGTAGGACTGTCCATGTCAGCTGTTGGGACCTAAAAGATGTAGAGTCTTCCCATGTGAAGGCAAAGGGATAATAAGAGTCAGAATAGAAGGGCACAGTAAAGAAGGCATCCTTAAGATCAAGGACAATAAAGTGGGTGGTTGATGGGGGAATATGAGAAAGGAGAGTGTAAGGGTTGGGAACCACTGGGTGGATGGGAATAACTGCCTCATTAATTAGGCAGAGGTCCTGGACCAAGCAATAGGCTCCTGAGGGTTTGCGTATCAGCAATATGGGGTGTTGCAGGGAAAATCAGTAGGAATGAGGAGTCCCTGAGCAAATCACCAGTCTATGATGGGTTCAAGTCCCTCCCTGTGGGTTTTGGAGTTGGGAAATTGGAGGCACAGGGGAAATTTAGTTTGAGGTTTTAGCTGGATATGAGATGGCTTGTGGTGGGAGCTATGACCAGCTTGTAGGTGTCCCAGACTTGAAGATCAACTAGGTCTGTGGGTAATGGCATGGTGGGTGCTATTGGGTTATTAGAGAGAGTAAAGATTAGAGGTAAAAGAAGATGGGTGGTAGTATTGTTAGGGTGTAATTGGAGGGGGGCTCCTAATAATTGGAGAACATCTCCACCTAGGAGAGGAATCAGATAGGATAGAATGACCAGAAAACAGTGTATGAAAGGGTGTCCCTCCAGGGAACAGGCCAGCTTAGCAATTTGGTTTGGGAAGGAGGGTTTGTGATCAATTCCCATGACTGAAACCTGGGAAAGAAACAAAGGCCTGGAGTGGGCAGGAAAAACAGAGTAGGTAGCCCCCATGTCCATAAGCAAGATTATGGACTTACCTGATACCTGGAGCATTACCCTGGGCTCAGTGAGAGTGATGGGGATCCTCAAGTCTGGGCTTCTTCAGTCTTCTGTGAACCCCAATAGTTCAAGGAAGGGGCTGCCTGGCTGGTCATACCTCCACGTGGAGGCGCCAAGGAAGGGCCAGCCATGGGGCAGTCGCTCTTCCAATGTCCTGTCTGCTTACAGGTGAGTCCCAGCCTAGAGGGAGGCCATGGGCATTGGTGAGCCCAGTAACCTTCGCATCCACATTTGAAGGAAGCCCCTGGTGGAGGAGGATGCTGGTTCTCCCATGAAGCTTTTGCTGGAGCTATAGGCCTCAGAGCCGCTGCCAAGGCTTGGGTTTGGAGTGTTACCTTTCTCTGCAATCAAGCCTGCCTGGCTAGTTCAGTCAAATCCTCTTGGGCATTATAAACTTTAAAGGCCATTTTTACCAGGTCTTGGATAGGGGTCTGAGGCCCCTCCTCAGCTTGCCTGAGCTTCTTTCTAATATCATGGGCCAATTGAGTAATGAAATAGTTGCTAACACTGTAGTCCCAGAGGGAGACTCAGGATCCAGCTTAGTATATTTGGTAAGAGTCTCTGTAAAGTGATTGAGAAATAAGGCTGGGTTCTCATCTGGATCCTAGATGGTTTCTCTCAGTTTATCAAAGTTGATTACCTTTTGGAAACTGACTGCAAATTTTATCACCCAAGGAACAGAGGGTCAGGTGGGGGTTGAGGCATCCTTTCAACCCTCCAGGGGCCCAAATGGACTCGGGTAGCTTACACAAGGACTGGACATCTCCACGGCCCTTGGGACCTTGAACAGAACGGGCAGTAGTCTATGGCATGAGCGTAACTTATAGATAGACTCCCAAGACAGAGGGAGGCTGGAAGGTCAGGGGAAACAGAGGAACTTACCCCACTCCTGTCAGTCCAGATGAAGGGAAAGGGGGAAGGAAGAGCGGCTCAGGAATTTCCTGGTTCACAGGAGAGGGTAGACCTCAACCCCTATGGGGGAGGTTTCAGCACCAAATGTAAGACCTGAACCTCTATGGGGGAGGCCAGGTTTCAGCACCAAATGTAAGGTCAGATAACGATGACCAAAGGGAGGCCAATTAAAACCACTGAGCATGACTTTATTGGTATATGCTCCCGGGCAAGACTCCCCTATCCAACAGAGCAGGTCTGGGAGAATTGCACTGGTTTGAAAGTTTTATGGGTTTGGGCTAGGAAAGGGAGGGCTTGGGACAGGAAAGGGAAGTTTTTGGGAGTCCTATGTCTTCCTGGAGTTGGTCAGGGGATTGGCTGATTGATGGTGGTCATGAAGTCATGAATTGTCATCACTGCCTGCCTGGTGTTTGATTGATTGTTGTCTCACACATGCGGGCTGCCTGGTGTTTTGTTTTTCTTAGCTACCTTAAACTGACCTAACACTGTGTAGTAAGAAAATGGCTTGAATATTGCCTACACAGGTTGCCCCTAGTGGCCCAGGGCAGGCTCTGGCAGTTGCTTCCACACTTCCTTCTCCAGCCACCCACTCTGGCCAGCACACACCTTTCCTGATGAAGGGAGAAATACTGTGGTTAATTGAGTTCCACACCAGAGTTCCTGCTCACTGGCAGGAGAGCAAGAGAGGGCCCAAAACCGCCTTCAGGGAAAGCTGCAGGAGCCCAGCCAAGGGCAGAACCAAGACTGCTAGCGGCCAGCCACAGGGAAACTCAGACCCATGGTAAGGGCTGCCTACAGAGACCCCTGTGGGAGACCTGGCCTAAGTGAGCCCTGGGACCACCCCCAGTTCTGTGCCAGAGTTTTGCTGACCAGCAGGGATGCCAGAGAGGGCCCAAAACCACCTTCAGGGACCACCTAGGAAGCCCAGCCAAGGCCACTCCCACTGTCCTCTTGAGGTACTTCCATTACCACCACCACCAATTTTAGTGGCAGTAGTGTCCATCTGGGGACATCTGCTGGGGATTGGAAGTAAACTCCAAGGTGAGATACAGGTAATCCGTAGTGTCACTACAAGATTATAGGATAGAAACCACAATACCTCAGATCAGCATTGCAAGAAAGGAAGATACATAATCAACAAGAAAAAACAGGGAAAGAAAGTGCCCCAAATGAACCTAGATGCTACAGTAATAGAATCCATTGACAGCATAGTTGATGAAATGTTAGAGAAAGAATTCAGAATGTACGTAATTAAAATGTTCTGTGGGATTACAGGCTTGAGCCACTGCGCCCGGCTAAGAATTATTAAGCAAGCAAATACAGATAAAAATTGATCAATCCAACCAAGAAATAGGTGAGCAAATAAAGGCAACCATTGATCACTCTAACAAAGAGATAAGAGAGCAAATACAGGTAGCAAAAGATTACTTTAAGAAAGAGCTAGAGATTGTGAAAAAAAGAACCAGAAATTCTTGAAATAAAAACTCAATAGAAAGCATTATCAGCAGACTAGATCACCTGGAAGACAGAACCTTGAATAATGAAGACAAAATATACAATCTTGAAAATAAAGTTGACCATACAGTGAAGATGGTAAGAAATCATGAACAGAACATACAGGAATTATGGGACAGCATCAAAAGACCAAATCTAAGATTTATTGGGATAGAAGAAGGCACAAAATTTCAAACTAAAAGAATGCACAATCTCTTCAATGAAATAATATCAGAAAATTTCCCAAATGAAAAATGAATTGGAAAAATCAAATACAAGAGGCTTAAAGGACACCAAATGTACAAAACTACAACAGATTTACACCAAGGCACATTATAATGAAAATGCCCAGCATACGGAATAAGGATAGAATTTTAAAGGCCACAAGAGAGGGGAATCAGATTACATATAAGGGGAGACCAATTCAGATCTCAGCAGATTTTTCAACCCAGACCCTAAAAGCCAGGAGATCATGGAACAACATATACCAAGCTCTGAATGAAAATGAATGCCAACCAAGAATCTTATATCCATCAAAATTGAGCTTCAGATTTAATGATGAAATGAAAACCTTCAATGATAAACAAGTTAAAAGAATTTACATCAAGAAAGCCTGCAATACACAGCATTCTTGGCAAAATATTTCATGAGGAGGAAATGACAACCAACAATGAAAATATACAAAGAGAGGAAGTATACTTAAAAGGGGGGAGGCAATCAAAGGAGAAATCAAGTCAAGGTAAAAACCAAAAATAAACCAAAATGACTGGGACTACAAAGCATATTAAAATAATAACCCTGAATGTGAATGGCCTAAATGCATCAATTAAAAGACATAGACTGACAGACTGGATTTTAAAAAAAGACCCAACAATATGCTGTCTTCAAGAGACTCATCTCACAAGAAGACATCCAGAGACTGAATGTGAAAGGGTGGGAAAAAATGTATCACTCACATGGACTGTGTAAACAAGTAGGATTTTCCGTCCTCATATCAGATAAAGTGGACTTCAAACAAAAGCTGGTGAAAAGGGATAAAGAAGGACATTTCATACTTCTTAAGGGAATTATACATCAACAAGACATAACAATCATAAATATCTATGCCCCAAACAATGGGCATCTATGTATATCAAACAAATCCTTCTCAACTACAAGAATTAAATACGCCACAACACAATAATACTTGGTGACTTTAACACAGCTCTCTCATCACTGGGTAGATCTTCCAAACAAAAACTAAACAAAGAAACCACAGAACTCAATAAAACAATCAATAATTTAGACTTAACAGACATATATAGAGTGTTCCATCTATCAATAAGTGAATACACTTTTTTTCTCAGCAGCACATGGATCATTTTCCAAAATAGGTCATATGTTATGTCATAAAGCAAGTCTTAGCAAATACAAAAAAATAGAGTTACTACCCTGCATCCTATCTGACCACAATGGAATAAAATTAGAAATCAATGACAGATTAAAAAATAGAAACTACTCCAACACCTGAAAACTAAATAACACACTATTGAATTATGCATGGATAACAGAAGACATCAAGGAAGAGATAAAAAATTTTTAGAGGTAAATGAAAACTCTGATACAACATATCAAAATCTCTGGGACACCATGAAGGCAGTGCTAAGAGGAAAGTTCACTGCATTAAGCTCATTTATTAAAAGAAGTAAAAGTCAACAAATAAATGACTTGACTCTACATCTCAAAGCCCTAGAAAAAGAAGAACAAACCAACATCAAAAGAAGTAGAAGACAGGAAATAATTAAAATTAGGGCTGAAATCAATGAAATTGAAACCAAAGAAACAATTCAAACAATTGACAAAACAAAAAGCTGGTTCTTTGAAAAAATAAACAAAATTGACAAACCCTTAGCTACCCTAACGAAAAGGAGAGAGAAAACCCAAATTACTAAAATTCATGATGAAAAAGGAAATATGACAGACACTACTGAAATTCAGAGGATAATTAGAAACTATTTTGAAATTTATACTCCAGCAAAATAGAAAACCCTGAAGACACCGACAAATTTCTAGAGGCATATGACCTACCCAAACTGAATTAAGAGGTCACACACAACTTAAACAGATCAATTTCAAGTAAGGAAATAGAAGATGCCATCAAGAGCCTGCCAACCAAGAAAAGCCCAGGACCAGATGGATTCTCAGCCGAGTTCTACAAGACCTTCAAAGAAGAATTAATACTCCTCAAACTATTTCATGAAATAGAAAAGGAGGGAACCCTTTCAAACTCATTCTATTAGGCAAGTATTATCCTGATTGCAAAACCAGACAGAGACACATCAAAGAAAGAAAATTTCAGACCAATATCCCTGATGAACATAGATGCAAAAATTCTCGAAAAAATTTTGGCAAATTGCATACAAAAACATTTAAAAAATAGTGCACTATGACAAAGTGGGGTTCATTCCAGGGATGCAAGGTTGGTTCAACATATGGAAATCAATTAACATAATCCATCACATCAACAGACTTAAAGATAAGAGTTATATGATTTTATCAATCAGAAAAAGCATTTGACAAAATACAGCACCCTTTTATGTTCAAAACAATAGAAAAACTAGGGATAGTAGGAACATACCTCAACTTTGTAAAAGCTATCTATGCTAAACCCAAGGCCAACATCATCCTAAATGGACAAAAATTGGGAGCATTCTCTCTAAAAACAGGAACAAGACAGGGATGCCCTCTTTTACCACTGCTATTAAACATAGTCCTTGAAACACTAGCCAGAGCAATTAGACAGATGAAAGAAATTAAAAGGATATGAAGGAAAAGAAGAACTCAAACTATCAGTATTTGCAGATGACATGATTCTATACTTAGAGGACCCAAAAAATTCTACCAGAAAACTTCTAGAATTAATAAATGAATTCAGCAAAGTAGCAGGACATAAAATCAACACCTATAAATCAATTGCAT
>CM053415.1:16146166-16205706 GCA_028644305.1 Xerus rutilus | reverse complement strand
AATAGGCAGAATCAATATTGTCAAAATGGCCATGCTACCCAAAGTGCTATATAGATTCAATGCAATTCCAATTAAAATCCCAACATCATTCCTTATAGAAATAGAAAAGGCAATCATGAAATTCATTTGGAAGAATAAGAGACCCAGAATAGCCAAAGCAATCCTTAGCAAGAAGAGTGAAGCAGGAGGCATCACAATACCAGACCTTAAACTATAATACAAAGCTATAGTAACAAAAACGGCATGATAATGGCACCAAAATAGACATGTAGACCAATGGTACAGGATAGAAGACACAAAGACAAACCCACTTAAATACAGTTATCTTATACTAGACAAAGGAGCCAAATGTATACTGGAGAAAAGATAGCCTCTTCAACAAATGGGGCTGGGAAAACTGGAAATCCATATGCAGCAAAATGAATAAAAAAAATAAATCCCTATCTCTCACATAGCACAAAATTCAACTCAAAGTGGATCAAGGACCTGGGAATTAGACCAGAGACTCTACACATAATAGAAGAAAAAATAGGCCCAAATCTTCATCATGACAAATTAGGACCTTACTTCCTTAACAAGACTCCTATAGTGCAAGAAGTAAACTCAAGAATCAATAAATTGGATGGATTCAAACTAAAAAGCTTCTTCTCAGTTAAAGAAACAATAAATGAAGTGAAGAGACAGCATTCTGGGAACATTCTGGGAACAAATGTTTGCCACACCCACATCTGATAGAGCACTAATCTCTAGGATATATAAAGAACTCAAAAAACTTTACACCAAAAAAACAAACAACCCAATCAATAAATGGGCCAAGGAGCTGAACAGAAACTTCTCAGAAGAAGATACATATGAAAAAATGTTCAACATCTCTAGCAATTAGAGAAATGCAAATCAAAACTATTTTAAGATTTCATCTCATGCCAGTCAGAATGGCAATTATCAAGAATACAAACAACAATAAATGTTGGTGAGGTTGTGGGGGGAAAGACACACTCACACATTGCTGGTGGGACTGCAAATTGGTGCAACCAGTCTGGAAATCAGTATGGAGATTCTTTAGAAAACTTAGAATGGACCCACCATTTGACCCAGCTATCCCACTCCTTGGTCTATACCCCAAAGACTTAAAAACAGCATACTACAGTGACACAGCCACTTCAATGTTTATAGCAGCTCAATTCACAATAGCTAAACTGTGGAACCAACCTAGATGCCCTTCGATTAATGAGTGGATAAAGAAACTGTGGTATATATACACAATGGAATATTACTCAGTAATAAAAGAGAACAAAATTATGGCATTTGCAGGTAAATGGATAGAGGTGGAGAATTGTGGGGGTGTGCCACAAGATGGCGCTGAGCAGTCAGCTCAGTGCTGACCATGCTGCCTGAGAAGCCACCCCCCTGCACTTTTATTGGCTGACCTCTGCCCCCGTACTGCTTTAGCCGAGTATCCCTATACTGTTTTCAGATGGACAGCCCCTTCTGCACTATTAGCTTAGAAACCGGACACCACTGGACTCTCCTTCCTATATAAGCCTGTGAACCCCCTCAATAAATCGATACTTGCTTAGACGAGACCCCTTGGCACATGGAGATTTGTGCCAGGCAGCCTTCCTCTCCCAGTCTGACCCCATCGGAGACCCCGGGGTGCCCCTCTCACTCGCTGGCCGAAGGGGAGTTCGCTACCTGGCTGGGAGTACCCCGACCGAGAATATCATGCTAAGCGAAGTAAGCCAATCCCAAAAAATTAAATGCCAAATGTTCTCTCTGATAAGTGGATGCTGATCCATAATGTGGAGGAGGACACTGGAAGAATGGAGGAACTTTGCTCACAGGAGTGGGGGGGGGGATGGGGACAGTAAAGATGGTGGAATAATATGGACACCATAGACCTAGCTTTATGTATGACTGCTTGTATGTTGTGATTCTACATCACATACAACCAGAGAAATGATAAGTTGTGTTCCATCTGTGTACAATGAGTCAAAATGCATTCTGCTATCATGTATACCTAAGTATAATAAATAAATAAAATTTAAAAAAAAAGAAATACTGTGGTTAATCATCTCAATCAGAAAGGTGCTATAGTTAGCCATGGGATTCTTCTTCATCTCCTTGAGGATGTGTGCTGGACAATGATTCATAGTCTCTTCTGACAGGGAGCACCCAGAAACTCCACCATCTTTTTAGTCTCCATTTTAGGGCTCTGGAGCAAGACACAGGCTCTTCAGAGGAGACTAGTATTGATTACTGAGGACACACAAGGGAAGTCTTCTCACAAGTGTCACAAGAGTGCTGGCCACTCCTACTTGTAATCCTCTCACCCCAGGTCTTCACTCTGGGCCTCTTTCCTGGACCCACTCTGCTTAGGGTCCTGAAGTGAGCCCTGCTTGGTGCCTTAGGACAGAGCACAGGGACAGCCTTCTTTTAGAAATGTGGCCCCAGGTTTGGTAGAGCCCTGGGCATGTGTAGCTCACTAAGGGATGAGCTTGGTCCTGAGCCGAGCTGGCTCTGTAATCTCAGGCCAGGAAGGCAAAGTCGGGAATCCTGGACTGGGTGGGCCTGCCAAAGGGGAGGGTCTTGTCAGGTCCCCTGAGGTTCCTATCCCCCAGATGGGACTTGGAGAGAAGTGGTAGCAGGCTGTCTCACCTCCTTCAGGTCTTCATAGAAGAGGTAGAGCACAGGGTGGGTGCAGCTCAGCTCCCACCACTCTTACACCTACCGGTACCATAACCCACAAGATACTGGGAAAGGGGGCACCATTAGCGGTCGGTATGAGTTCTAGGTGGCCTTCCTCAGCTTTAGCCCTCTCCTTCCTCCAGATCAGGGCCCACCTTGTCCATCCATGAACTTCTCCAGGAAGCTGTCCCAGGTGCCAGGTTCAGGTAGCCTGCTGGCCATTTTGTAGAAGTTGCAATAGGGGACGATCACGTCCTTTGCATTGCGGGCCACATAGATCACCTGCAGGGACACACGACACCCACTGCCAGCTGCACCACCCCACGCACACACACCAGTATGGCCTTCCATCCTGCCTGGCACCCATCACAGCACCCCTGGGGGGGAGATCTCTCTCAGTTTGACAAAGGGAGACACTGAGGCCTTGAGGCTGACTTCCCTCAGATCTCGGGGATGGCTATGGTGGCCTGAATTTGAAAGCAGCTTTGATGTGAAACTCCTGGCTGGTCTCTGAAGCCGTACTTCATACAAATCTCACCCTTTGAATTCCATCACACACCCAGATGGAGAACAAGGCAGGCAGAGGTCTCTCTAGCCCCTTGTGAGCCTCTGAGCACCGGGGCTCCCCTGCCCTCAAGTCTGCACTGAAGAGTCTCACTCACCTCATCTTGTGTCCTGCCACAATGAGGGCAGGTGGCCTTCCCACTTGAGTGAAGACAGAGCTTGAAGAGACTTTCCCAGAAGAACAGGACCAAAGCTGGAATGGCCTAATGGCCACCACTGCTACTCAGCTTGACATTCTGATCCAGCAGACTCTGGGGAAGCAGGGCCAGGGGCAAGTGTGTCTTGAATACCTGAGGCCAGGTGTTTCTTTCAATGATTCCAGACCTAAGGTACAGAAAGGGAAAGGTAAGGTGAGCTGGAGCCCAGCCCTCCTAACACCACCTGCTCCAGGAACCTACCAGCCACCTGATGGAACCCCTGGGCATTTGAACTCAAGGAAGGGCACCCATACATAGATGCCTGATGACACTTCTCTAGGTCACCACTCTGGTAGATCATATCTGTTAGCAAAAAAGACTGGGACAAATGCGAACTTCACAAATCAGCTCAGGTCTTTTATTCAGGAACAAGGGAAGCAGGGATGAAGTGAAGCCATGGGACTCACTTTTCTGGTGGAAAATGAGCTCCCCCAGAATGGAGGGGACTGGGCTTATATAGGTGGTGGGTGATTTAGTGAGTGTGTCAGTCTGGGCACTTGGGAATATGAGTCCTTGAGCTGGGGGTCGGTGGCCAGTACCGAGGGGAGTTGTCTTGAAAGAGGTTAGTGTTTCCTAGAGACTCTCATTTCTAGATTAGATGAGACACTTTCTCCCTGCCTATGGCCAGCATCTGGGAAGGATTTATCTTGGGAGAGAAGAAAGTCATCATTGGATGACTTTCTATTTTTCCCCTAGGCCTCATTATTTTTGAGGTTTTTAAACTTTTTATATCCAGTAATGTCCACTATCTCACCCATGAGGTAACTGTGAGGGAGGGGAAACAAGTAAGCAAGGTTGAGGGCCTGGCCCTGCTGACCTAGGTGGTGGCTGCAGGTGGCCCTCCTCACTTAACAGACTTGGAGTAGGTGCTGATGAGATCATTAGGCCTGGCCTGGAAGTTCTGAAGTGGCCGCCTTCACTGTGCAAAATACTTGATGAGTGGGACCCCTTCACATTGACCAGCAGAGGGCAGGAGGTGTCCTGGATCAGCTGCGTGCTGCTGAGTCAGGGTTCAGGCCTGGTCTGCTTCTCTGAATACCATCACAAAACAGCATTAGCTGGATTGTTGCTTTGAGGATAAGGAGGCTTCAGGAGGTCCTATGATTTGCCCAAGCTCACTAAGCTAGTAAGTGGCAATTGGATTAGAAGGCAGGTCTAACTCTAGAGCAGTGGTTCACAGCTCAGGCTGTACCATCTGCTCACCTGCAGAGCTCTCCAGGACCCCAGTGCCCAGCCACAGCCCAGAGCCATATAAACAATATCTGAAGCTACAATCCAGAAACAGTTTTGGAAGCTTTCTAGGGAATCTTAGCAAGCACTTCAGCATATGAAAAATTGCTCCAGAGTTTGCCCTTTGTTTTCTTTTGTTTTGGAACATTTGTGATGCTAAGGCTGGAACCCAGGTTTCCCTGCCTAGAAACCCTGGTGGAGCTTGGAGCTCTGTCCTAGAGCAGCCTGCCTCGCTTAATTGCTCATTGGCCATCTTGGTGCTCTTACTACTTTCTGCTCACGTCACAGCCTGTACTCAAGGGGCTCCTCTCTGTGCTGATTCCCTTCCAGAGCTCCCTGGGCCCTTTATATCCAGAAACACACTAAGCCAGTCTGACCAGGGATCTCATTTGTCCAGCCCAGCTCCATCTGGGCTCCAGGACTAACATGACCAATTGAGTAACGGAACCTGCTTGGATGCCAGTTTTGCATGTGAATGAGCAAGATTCTGATGACTCAGTAGAAGAGAGGATGGGGACACAGGCCAGGCTAGATTTGTCCTTTTGAGATGCAGTGTCCTTGGGGAAAGAATAGGAAGGAGAGAGGCCTGACAAGGGGTCAAATAGGTGCCTGATCAAGCATTCGGAGCACCAGGACATTGGAATCAGGAGCTGGGCAACAAGGGTGGCCTGGCCTAGCCCCCCCAACTCTGGCATTCACCTGATCTCTCAGGATCCCAGTCTGTGGCCTCCTGGGCATGCAAAAGGTGCATGTAGGTGTGGAGTAGGGAGTGCCGTGCTGTTCTCTGAGCAGAAGTTTAAGGTCCAAAGTGGGAGGGATGAGGAACCAGTACTGGAAATGGCGCCCTCACAGAAGGATGGGTAGGGACTGAGGAATGGGAATGTCAATGTTTCTCTGCTTTGAAACAAACACAGACCTGTCTTAAAATCCAATATTTTAGGTTTGACATTGAAAATACGATGAGTAAAAGGAGGAGGAAGAGTCCAGGTTGGAATGTGTTTTCACTTGTCATCTGGATCCTGAAGTTCTCCTGACACACACGCTTTTGGGAGAGGGCTACAGACCTCATCAAGGGGGAGAACAGAGGGGAAAGTTGGGGTGTGGGTCAGCTCACCTTCCTGCTGGCTCTGGGCCAGTGCCTGGACTTCAAGGGCTCAGGCTAGAGCAGCCTCAGTCATTCCAGGAACTGCAGGTTCTGAAACAGGGCAAGTCCAGAGTGCTGGGTGGGCACAGTGTGAAGGGACTCAGGGCAGAGCAGAGCAAGGAAGGCTGTTTTGAGGCATCATGAGATAGCAAAGGACAAGGATGCCAGAGCCCACTAGCCCCGGAGGGAGCTCCTTCCTCATGGCTCCTGTGGGACCTCAAGGTCCTCAAGGACCTCCTGTGGCTCATGGCTGGTGGGGAACAGCCCCTCAGGTGCTTTTCTTTCCCCAGGCTGAAGAGGCTGGGGCAGGAAGACTAACAGGGCCTCATGGAAGGAGAGCTCCCCACCTCCTCTGCCTTTTTCTATTTGGATCACAATCAAATTCTAGCTGGGCACTGGAGGTGGGAGGCTGAGTCACAGGTGGGAGTCTCCTGAGCCTCCCAAAAATAGGATGTCCTCAGTGGCAAGCTGGACAAAGACAGGCAGAGGGGCCTCCAGGCAGAGGAGAGGCTGGCCACATCGATGGACCATTGGCCCCCCTTCCCATTTCTGTTCCATTCACTGAGATTTCCCTGAAAATACCAGAATTTACCCTTGGTGCAAACTTTTTTTTTTCTTTCTTTTTTTTAGTTGTAGATGGACACAATGTCTTTATTTTATTGCTTTGTATGTGGTGCTGAGGATCGAACCCAGGGCCTCACGCATGCGAGGCAAGCGCTCTACCACTGAGCTACAGCCCCAGCCCCTGGTGCAAACTTTTGATTGTACTCAAATAAAAACTGTCCAGTCTGTGGTGGAGGTGGTGGGGTAAAGAAAAGTTGCAGGAAAGTGTTGGGGAGTCTGAGGATCAGGTATCCAGCATATCTGTCCAGTATTTCTGTGGAGATAAGAGGTAGGTCAAAGGCAGCCTAGGAGATGGAGGTGGATGAGCAAGCAGGGGTTAGAATCACCTCTCACCTCTTCTAGCTCCAAGCCAACTTCCTCCTCAGTGCCCAGCTGGCACAGCCAACTCACTCCCCAAAGCAGTGAGTCCTTACAACTGCCAAGGGTGCTCTTGGTAGCAGATGATACTGAGTCAGCCCCTGCAGACCTGGCCCTGGGTGCCAGGGACTCAGCTGTCTCAGCCTGAGCTGGACTACTGGGCATCGTCTCTCCAGGTCTAGGGCAGGTTGGAAAGAAGACAGCACTCACCTAGGACATTGGCCCTCTAGGGACAGAAGCTGCTCTGGCTCTTCCTGAAGGAACTCCTCTGCCAGGCAGATCACATAGGTCTTTAGGGGACAGGGTAAAACAGGAGACTGTCTTCATCCTGTCAGTGGTAGCAGATAGGGAAAGTATTGAAGGAAATAAATCATCTATATTTACTGAGAGCTCAGTCGAAGCCAGGCCTCCATGTTAATTTATTCTGCATTGACTGAACCTATTCTAAAGAGTAAACAAGAACTGCCCCCCTGGAGGTGAGTTGAAGAGTGGAGAGGCTGATGACAAGTACACAGTCTGTGAGAGGACAATGAGAAGTACAGGCTAAAGGGGGCCAGGTGTGGTAGTGCATGACCATAATCCCAGTAACCTGGGAGGCCGAGGGAAGATGTTTGTATGTTCTTGGCCAGCCTGGCTAATAGGGAGACTCTAAAATCAAAATCAAAAACAAAGGGCTCGGTAGCACAGTGCTTGGACACTGGGTTCTATCCTTGGCATCACATAAAAATAAACAAAATTTAAAAAGGCATATTGTGGGGCTGGGGTTGTAGCTCAGCAGTAGAGCGCTTGCCTCGCATGCGTGAGGCCCTGAGTTCGATCCTCAGCACCACATACAAAGCAATAAAATAAAGACATTGTGTGCATCTACAACTAAAAAAATATTAAAAAAAAAAAAAAAAAAAAAAAAAAAAGGCATATTGTTCCTATACAACTACAAAAAATGATTTTCTAATTTAAAAGCAAAAGGGGCTTGGAATGTACAGCAGCAGTAGGGGCCCATGGGTTCAATCCCTAGTATGTCAAAAATAAATGAGTAACTATAGAGAGACAGTAAACACCTCTTGGAGGTAACATATGGTCAAGTCCAAGGGTCTATGCAAGAGGTCCCACAAAATGGGAAAGAGAAATGGCCACACTATGATGAGCCAAAGAATGGCAGAGTACCAATCATTCCCGAGTAGAGCTGGAGCAGGAAAGTCCAAGTGTATCAGTTTGTGTTGCCCCTCAACAAACAGCTTGACCCCAAGTCATTTGAACTCAACAGAAGCCACTAACTGGGGTGGATTTCACCTGTGGTGGCCTGGCATATGGGCTCGATGGCACCAGTATTCGGGTCGGTTTCCTACTTGTGTGCAACTGGTCCTGCCTGGCAGTTTGAGGCCCCACCCAGAGTGGCAATGATATGAGAGCCAGCACGTGTGGGGCAGTGGTGGGGGCAGAGATCCCTGCTGAAGCTGTGCCCAGCCACTGTGAGCAGGAGGCGCCAGCATTTGCATCAGCAGTCCAGGTGGAAGGCTAAGGCAGCCTCACCCAGCCGGCGTGGCGCCACGGATGTCCGTGAACTGGAGGCAGGGAGAACAAGAGGCCAAGGCAGGGACAATTCGTAGGCTCGCCAATCCCTTCCTGTTTCTTGCCTGAGGGGCGAGCCTTGAATGATGAGTCCCCCTATCCTGGGGAGACGAGGGCGGGCCGTCTGAGAACCCAAACCACGACTCCCGCGCGTGAAGACGAAACCCCTAACAATCCTTTGCTTCAGGTCCCACCAACTGCCACCATCCTGCCAGCTTCAAGCTTTGTCACGAGGTTTCACCTGCTTGGTTCAGGTAGTTTCTCTGGCTCTTGCCAACCTCGGGCCGCCTCCGGTCTCATCCACCTCCTCAAATCCTGACTCTTCCTTATAATCCCGCCTCCTCCCTGAATCTGGCTTCCCAGCACCCAGACAAGGACAGGGGGCTCTATTCTACTAGGGCCCTTTCTCGGGAAAACCAGTGTATCGTTAGACCCCTCGAGCGGAACTGACAGTGAACCACACCGAGACGTGGCCCTGATGCAGAGGGTTCAGGCAGTAGAGCAAATAGATGTCCAAGAAACGTCACCACCTCGCTTCACCTGCCATGGGGCCCATGGGACATTTTGGGCCAGGGGTGAATGCTGGGGATGTGATTTCTGTGACCAAGGACTTAGGGGAGGGTTTGTGTAGCTAGAACTACAAGTTGCTTTTTTCTAAAAAGCGCCCCGGGGCGCTGGCAAGGCACCCTGCGGCCCACAGCAAGCGTGGGTTAGCCCATCCTCTCCAGGCGGGAGCCAGAAGTTCAAACTCTGCGCCAGAACACCTGAGGCTGGACTGGCGTCCAGCGCCAACCAATTAGCGTGTGCTGCGGTCATCACCGAGGCTCTGATTGGCTAGCTGATGGCAAGCACGAAACTTGACTGTTGGAATAGCCTTCTCGCCTAAGGGAGGAGGGGCTGCGCTTAGGACGCCCCAGTGAGGTCGGAAGTACATGTCAGAGCGGAAGGGGCTTCACTAAGGATAGTGGTCTAGTCCTAGGGGGCCTTCTGTCTCTTGGGGTGGGGGAGGGTGCGTTCCCCGCTGGGTTGTTGCGATGAAACAGCGCAGTCTACCTCTGGGAGAAGCTGCATCGGGACTACACAGTGAGTGGAGTGGCCTGGACCCTCACTAGGAGGACAAAGTTCTCTTGGGGGCGGGTAGGACCTGATTCCCATCCTTCTGCCTGTAGGAGGTGGGGAATATAGTATTGAGCCCTCCTTGGGAGATAAGATCTGACTGTAGCCATTTCAACTACAGCCCATCCCTTTGCCTGCAACTTCTTAAAAATTAGCTAATCGTTTAGATCATAACCCCAAGCTCATCCTGTCAGGGACCCAGGGCAACAGTGTTAGGGAAAAATAGAGGTGGACTGTCTGCCCAGGTGCGCTTGCTAACCACATTTGGTAGCACACCATTGTGGCAGAAATAAAGATTGCCTTTCCAACCCACTTCTGAGAATGTGTTTGATGCTTGGGCCACCCCCATATTCTAATAGTGAAGACTAGGTTCTGGGGAAGTGCCACCCAGGATAATAAACCCCTAGGAGACTATACTATCACTGGTCACCTTATCTCCACAGAGCTGTGGCTTCCTGTTTGCTGTCAATGGATTTCAAGCTGAATAAGTGTCCTTATTCAGAAGGACACTTTCTACTGTTTAATAGAAATGTACATCAACAAGACATAACAATTGTAAACATATATGTCCCAAACCTTGGAGCATCTACATACAACAATCTCTTCTCAATTTCAAGAATCAAATAGACCAAAACACAATAATACTGGGTGTCTTTAGCACAACACTCTTTCTACTAGGTAGATCTTCCAAACAAAACTAAACAAAGAAACTATAGAACTAAATAATACAATCAATAATTGAGACTTAACAGACATACATAGGATATTTAATCCATCAAGGAGCAAATACACTTTCTTCTCATCAGCACACAGTTACTTCTCTAAAATAGACCATTTCTTAGGCCACAAAGCAACACTTAGCAAATACAAAAAAATAGAGATAGTACCATGCTTTCTATCAGATTACAATGGAATAAATTAGAAAACAATGAAAAAATAAAAAAAACAGAAGCTACTCTAACACCTGGAGACTACATAATATGCAATTGAATGATGAATGGATAGCAGAAGAAATAAGGGATGAAATAAAAAAATACTTAGAGATAAATGAGAACACTGATACAACATTTCAAAATGTCTGGAACTCTATGAAGGCAGTGCTAAGAGGAAAGCTCATTGCATTGCATTTGTTCATTAAAAAAAATAGCAAGTCAACAAATAAATGATCTAACATTACACCCAAAAGCCCTAGAAAAAGAACAAATCAACACCTAAAGTAGAAGATAGTAAATAATTAAAATCATAGGTGAAATCAATGAAATTTAAACAAAAGAAACAATTTCAAAACTTGACAAAACAAAAAGTTGGTTCTTTGAAAAAATAAATAAAATGGATAAACCCTTAGCTATGCTAATGAAGAGACAGAAAGAGAAAACTCAAATTGCCAAAATTTTTGATGAAAAAGGAAATATCACAATGGACATTATAGAAATACAGAAGATAATTAGAAATTATTTTGAAAAATTTATACTCCAAAAAAATAGAAAATCTCAAAGATGTCAACAAATTTCTAGAGACATATGACCTACTCAAACTGAATCAGGACAACATACACAAATTAAACAGATAAATTTCAAGCAATGAAATTGAAGATGTCATCAAAAGCCTACGAACCAAGAAAAGCCCAGGACCAGATGGGTTCTCAGACAAGTTCTATAAAACCTTCAAAGAAGAATTATACCAATATTCCTCAAGTTATTTCATTAAGTAGAAAAAGAGGAAAACCTTCCAAATTCATTCTATGAGGCTAGATTCACCCTGATACTCAAACCAGACAAAGATACATCAAGGAAAGAAAACTTCAAAACAATATCCCTGATAAAATAGATGCAAAAATTTTCAATAAAATTCTGGCAAAAGGGCATACAAACACATTTTTAAAAGATAGTGACAATTGATCAAGTGGGGTTCATCCCAGGGATGCAAGGTTGGTTCAACTTATGGAAATCAATAAATGTAATACATCACAATAATAGACTCAAAACAAGAATCATATGATTATCTCAATAGATGCTGAAAAGTCATTTGACCAAATACAGTACCTCTTCATGTTCAAAATGCTAGAAAAACTAGGGATAGGAGGAACATACCTTGACATTGTAAAAGCTATCTATGCTAAGCCCAAGGCCAACATCATTCTAACGGAAGAAAAACTGAAAGCATTCCTTCTAAAAACTAAAACAAGACAAGGATACCCTCTTTTACTTCTATTCAACATAGTTCTGTCAATTCTGGCCAGAGCAATTAGACAGATGAAAGAAATTAAAGGGATATGAATAGGAAATAAGAACTCAATCTATCACTATTTGCCAATGACATGATTGTATATTTAGAAGATCAAAAAAAAATCCACCAGAAAACATCTAGAACCAATAAATGCATTCAGCAAAGTAACAGGATGAAAATCTACACCAATAAACCAAATGCATTCTTTTTTTTTTTTTTTTTTTTTTTAATTTTTTTAAATATTTTTTTAGTTGTAGATGGGCACAATATCTTTATTTATTTGTTTTTATGTGGTGCTGAGGATCGAACCCAGTGCCTCACGCATGCAAGGCAAGCGCTTTATCACTGAGCTACAATCCCAGCCCCCCAAATGCATTCTTATACATCAGTGATGAAGCCACTGAAAGAGAAATTAGGAAAACTACCCCATTCACGGTAGCCTCAAAAAATATAAAAATACTTGGGAATCAATCTAACAAACAAGGCGAAATGAAAACTACAGAACACTAAAACTACAGAACAACAAAAACAGAAATTGAAGAAGACCTTAGAAGATGGAAAGATCTCTCATGCTCTTGGATAGGCAGAATTAATATTGTTAAAATGGCCATACTACCAAAAGTGTTATACAGATTTAATGCAATTTCTATTAAAATCCCAATGGCATTCTTATTAGAAGTAGAAAAAGCTATTATGGAATTCATGTGGAGAAATAAGAGACCCAGAATTGCCAAAGCAATCCTTAGCAAGAAGAGTGGAGCAGGAGGCATCACAATATCAGACCTTAAAGTGTACTACAGTGCAATAGTAACAAAAATGGCATGATATTGGCACCAAAACAGACATATAAACCAGTGGTACAGACTAGAAGACACAGAGACAACCCCCCATAAATATAGTTATCTCATACTAGACAAAGGTGCCAAAAACATGTATTGGAGAAAATATAACCTCTTCAAGAAATGGTGCTGGGAAAATGGAAAATCTGTATGTAGAAAAATGAAATTAAATCTCTATCTCTCACCCTGCACAAAACTCAACTTAAAGTGGATCAAAGGCTTAGGCATTAGAACAGGGACCCTGTGCCTAATATAAGAAAACATAGGCCCAAGTCTTTACCATGTCAGCTTAGGAAATTGCTTCCTTAAAAAGACTTCTAAAGCACAAGAAGTAAAATCAAGAATCAATAAATGAGACAGATTCAAACTAAAAAGCTTTTCAGCCTCAGCAACGGGGAAGCACTTAGCAACTCAGTGAGACCCTGTGTCTACATAAAACACAAAATAGGGCTGGGGATGTGGTTCAGTGGTCAAGTGCCCCTGAGTTCAATCTCCAGTACCAAAAAGAAAAAGAAAAAAGAAACAAAAAAAAAAAAACCAAAAATCTTCTCAGCAAAGAAACAACCAAAAACGTGAAGAGAGAGCCCACAGAATGGGAGAAAATCTTTACCACATGCACCTCAGATAGAGCATTAATCTCCAGGATATATAAAGAACTCAAAAAGCCAAATAACCCAATCTATAAATGGGCTAAGGAACTGAACATTTTACAGAAGAAATACCATCAATAAACAAAATATGAAAAAATGCTTAACATTTCTAACAATTAGAGAAATGCAAATCAAAACTACTGTAAGATTTTATCTCACTTGAATCAGAATGGCAATTATCAAAAATACAAGCAATAATAAATGTTAGCAAGGATGTTGGAGGAAAAGTACACCCACACATTGCTGGTGGGACTGCAAATTGGTGCAACCATTATGGAAAGCAGTATGGAGATTCCTCAGAAAACTTGAAATGGAACCACCATTTGACCCAACTATCCTACTCTTTGGTTTATACCCAAAGGAATTAAAATCAGCATAGTACAGTAATGCAGCCACATCAATATTTATAGCAGCTCAATTCACAGTAGCCAAACTATGGAACTAACCTAGATGCCCTTCAATAGATGAATGGATAAAGATAATGTAGTATACATAAACAACAGAATATTACTCAGTATTAAAAAAGAATAAAATGATGCCATTGAAGGTAAATGGATGGAGCTGGAGAATATCATGTTAAGTGAAATAAGCCAATCCCACAAAACCAAAGACTGAATGTTTTGTCTGATATGCAGATGCTAATTCACAATAAGGGAGTGGGTGCTGAGGAAGAATAGAGGTATGTTGGATTGGACAGAGGAAAGTAAAGGAAGGGGAGGGAGTATGAGAGTATGAATTATAATAGAATGTATCAGACATTATTACCCAATGTGCATATGTGATTACACAACCAGTGTGATTCAACATTGTGTACAACTTGAAGAGTGAGAAGTTGTACTTCATTAATGTATGATGTGTCAAAATGTGTTATACTGTCATGTATAACTAATTAGAACAAATAATTTTAAAATATCCAATTAGAACTTGTCATCATTGGCCAAGGTGACCTGGCATTGCCATGAAA
This sequence comes from Xerus rutilus, assembly GCA_028644305.1. Classification (NCBI taxonomy): domain Eukaryota; kingdom Metazoa; phylum Chordata; class Mammalia; order Rodentia; family Sciuridae; genus Xerus; species Xerus rutilus. Next base: position 16,191,541 of record CM053415.1, on the reverse strand, counting down.
ATGGAGACTGAAGTCCCCTTACTGTCCATCAGAAGTCAAGATGTGGACATGGATAGGACTCTCTGGAAACTTCTCTGGATCCCAATAAAACTGGAGTGCAGCCTCCCTGAGAAGACCCATTCTTTCCCTTGACAGTGTCCTTTCACTTTCCTAAACCTTCAATGAACTCATTCCTGTTACTCTGAGTGACATGTCTGAAATCTTTCTGACTTGATTGCAAGAATCAGGATTTGAAGAGGGTGTCTTTGCAGTTTCGCAGTTTCTCAGAAGGCCTCAGCTCAGTGTCATCGGAATGTGAGGAGAACATGGAGTTAGACTTAGAGCAGGAAAATAAGGCTGAACTGAGGCAAAAAATAGGGCAGATGGTACATCTATTTTAGTATTTAACTACCTAGGCCAGACTCACGTCAGGAGCTCAACTGATCCTCCTCCATCAGCCTCCTGTGTAGCTGAGAACACAGAGGTTTACCTCTATCCCTGCCTCTCCCTGTATTTTATTTTCTTACTTTTTAGTATGAGGGATTGAACCCAGGGCACTTAACCACTGAGCCACATCCCCAGACTGTTTGATTTTCTGTTTTGAGAAAGGCCTCGCTGTTTTGCTAAGGCTGCTTTGAACTTCTGATCATCCTTTCTCACTTTCCTGAGTGGCTAGGAGGACAAGCCTGTACCACCGCAGCTGCCTCTGAATGTATTAAAGGCTAGTTTCTCAGTCCCTTAATTATCCCCACCACCACTGCCCTCCCTTGTTTCCATCCTATAGAATGGGCTGGTGACGCTGGGAGTCTTGATGGTTACAGGTTTACCCTTCTGGTCCCAGGGATCATTTTCTGGTCTTTTTAGTTCCCCTGAACCAAGAGGAGAACTAGTGAGTGAGTCCACTCATGAGGACTCCAGAAGAGCCCATCACCCCCACAGTGCAGGAGAGATGCAGAGAGGGAGCGTCACTCCTTTAAGAGGCCCAGCATACAGCAACCCTGCACCCACCACTGTATTCACCAAATGGTGAGGGGAGCCCTCCCCTTTGTATAGAGGGGAAGTGACTTGCCTATAGTCACATAGGTTGCATAGAGTGTGAGACCAAGTGGGTAGACAAGGACATGTGTACATTCTAACCCAGCATTACCTATCCAGGTAGATAATGAGGAAAGGGCAAGGAATGGGGCTTTTGGTTGTCTCTGCATGGTATGAACCAAGCCCTGCTGTGGCCCAGATACCCATCCCAAAGACCCCTGTGTTATCCCAGCTCAGGGGTCACTCCTAAGTTGGGCAGTAAACCTACTCCCAAAACCCCTCTTCCCAGGGCCTATTCCTGCCAGGGTCTTCTCTCCCAGAGGCCAGGCCTAGGCAGGACCCCAAGAGGCAAGAGCACAAGGCAGTGGGACAATTAGGCCACGACTCAGGATGTGCCCTTGTGGGAGCCTGTCTCCTGCTTGTGCCTCAGTTTGCTCATCCATAAACCAGGCCAGGCTGTTCCTTCAATTCTAAGAATGCATTTACAAAAGTTCCCATTCTTATTTTTATCCTTTGGGTCTGCAGTCCCAGCATGCATTAGGCCTGTTTTGGGGCCCCAATACCTCCCAAAACAGCCAAAATACAGAGTTGTGGATCACTAAATCTTCTGAGATGTGTATCACTAGACAGTTGTGAGAACATGATAGAGAACTTACACAAACCTAGTTGCTATAGGCCACTCTCCTGTTGCCATTATTATTATCATTACTATTATTATACTGGAGGTTTAACCCAGGTGTGCTTGACAACTATCTTGGTCCCTTTTTTATATTTTATTTTGAAACAGGTTCTCAGTAAGAACCTTAGGGTCTCACTAAGTTGCTGAGTCTAGCTTTGAACCTGTGATCCTCCTGCCTCAGCCTCCTGAATGCCTAGGACTACAGGACATGCCATTGTTCCCAATTCCATGATGCCTCTTGATGTAGACAAAAGATGCACTAAACATGAACTGTGGGTGGGGGCTGCTGCTGGTGTCACAGGGCATAGTGCTTTCCAGTATATTTTTTTATAAAGTAAAGAGACTACATTCTAATGATCAGATGTGAAGTATAGTGAATACCTAAATAGTAGCACAGTCCCTTACTATCATCAAGTGTGCTGTACTGTACATAATTGCATGTACTCTACTTTTATACCACCAGGCACACAGTGGGTTTGTCTACACTAGCACTGCCATGCACACATAGTGTGTCACTAGGATGTTGAAATGGCTGTGGCATCACTGGGTGAGGGGAGGTTTCCAGTATGCATTTTAAGTGGTTGTCCTTGGGTGAACTGTCCTATGCAGCCCACAACTGTCCCCAAGGTTTCCCTAGTTCCTCCAAGACAGAGGTGATTCTGGCCCACACCTCCTGATTCTCACTTTTTCTGTGACCCAAAGCCTGTTCCTCCTTTCCTCCCACCACCCACTCTGCTTCTTGCTGTGGTGGAAACCTGGAGGGTTTGGCTGAGCTCCACCCTGTGTCCTGAAGAAAGGCACATGAGTGGCTACCACTCAGGTGATGTCCTCCAAGACCCACAGACACCATTGCCCTGGCTTCCCCACCTGTCTTGCCAAGGTGGGCAGACTGCTCAGCCCTCAGCATTGTCTCTTTGACAGTTTGGTTTTGTTTGAGGCTTGGGGGGGGGGGGTGTGGACCATGCCTGAGAGGCCAAAGGTCCACATTGAATAATTGTTTTTCAACGTTTGGGCGAATTACCACATGATGATTATAAAAGTTCACGGAAGAGTAAAGTTCCCTGCAGGTTTTGTTGACACAGCACACTCAGGCCAACGGTGCCAAGGTCGGGAGATGGAAGGTGACTGCACCTCCAAACTACCCTTTGGCAACTTTCTAGTTCCTCTCTTCAAGGGTGACCATTGTCCCCACACTTCATCACCCTAGCAGTTTAGCCTGTCAGGGTCCAATCTTGGACATCTAGTAGATGGGCAGGGAAGTTGTGGATCCTCAGTGATAACTGGGAGGTGGGGGCTCCCTGATGAATTCCTCCAACAGCACAGGGCAGGGTGCTGGGGGACTCAGAGCAGGTGCCCCTCCCTAGGGCCACAGGACATGCCTCCTTCAAAAGGCACCCATGATTGTGGGACTGTGCGATGACTCAGAGCCACCCCTGAAGGCCATGTTCAGAGGGGTGCTGGTGACCATGCTGCCACAGTTGGCCATGGCACTCCCCCTGTGGAATGGGAAGCCTGGTGGCAAGTGAGGGTGGCAGCCTTCAGGGAGGGTCTGGTGTCCAGGTCCAGAATAAGGGTCATTCCTCACACAGGCCCTCAGGCCTCTATGGGGCCATGTGGGTCAAGGCTTGAATGGAAATGAGCCATGGCCCTGGTGGAGGTGTTCAGTTACAGCCATGCCCCAACAAGCGGGTGGATGCCCCACCCAGGCTGTACCTTGCTTACCACGCCCTCTTTGACTGACATTTTCCAGCCTGTCTGCAGATTGGGAGAAGGGCTTCCCCAGAGGTCACCTGGACAGGCTGGTGAGGGACATACTGGGCTACTCAGGTCACTTTCTCACACCTCCATTACCTCCTCCTCCTCTTCCTGGCTCCCTGGCTTGCAGTGGGCACCTGGCTACACCCAGTGTTCTCCTTCCATTCCCTCACAGGTATGAGGTCGATTACATTGACAAAGACGGCAAAGAGTGAGTGTCCAGCTGGGAATGGGGTGGCCAGACTCCTGGCACACAGTCCACTGAGCTATGGACTGATTTGGTATCTCCTCCAGAGACACACCCTGAGCGGCACATCATCCCACTTCCCCAGTGGAAAACCAACCCTGAGATGGACACCAAGGCCTTATCCAGAAGAGGCAACTCTTGTTGGGTATCACCAGACCACTTAATTCTAACATGCCCTGACCCACACATCCCACAACAGGTAATGCAGCCTCCATGGAGATGACTTTCATGAGGCCAAGACCCCAGATAGGGCATGGGATCATCTTCTGAGTCCTTCCTTTTTCTCCTCTCATGGCCTCATAACTTCAAGGACTTGCATCTACCTTGTGAATCCCTCCTGCCCAGCCTTAGAGCCTGAGCCTGCCCCCAGTGAGCAGGCTGCCCTGCCCTCCTGTCCTTCCTCGCTCTGGCAGTCAGAGTAGCCCGAGCTGGGTGCACGTGCCCATACCTCCTGACTCCTGCTTTCACCAGTCTTGCTCATGCTGACCCATGAACCTGGGTCACATGTAACCTCATGCAGGCTGAACATTCTTCCTGCCATACCTCCAGGACACCTGCTTGCTACCCTCTGGGTTGTCTTTGATCCTAACACGGGGGTCCTAAATGGCACCAGGTCCCTTGCCATTGTAGCATGACCCTTTGGGGGACAGTCTTACCTTTCCTCTCCCTACTCTTTGTCTTCTGCCCTAGGCCACCTTCACTGAGACCAGCTCTGGAGCAGCAGGGAGTAGGAAGGGAATCTAGACTTGACTTCCGAGTGGAAGGTGAGGCCTGGAGTGGCAGGGAGCTCTTGGGGTTCCTGCTAGTCCAGAGCTCCAGGCTCTGACCAGTGTCTCCTGTCTGCATCCTTCAGGCCCTGGATGAAAAATCCCTCCTGTTTGAAGACACATCCTATGCAGATGGCGGCTCCTCTCCCCTCAGTGTGGCCCAGAGATACCTGGTGGCTTGCAAAGAACCCCCAAAAGTGAAGCTGGCTGGCAGACTAGAGAGAGTAGGCAACAGAGGATCTTACAAGATCAAATATTCTTCCTACTCTCTCATGTCTCCTTGGCCCCTCTTCTGCTGATCCTCTTTCCCCACCCAGGCAGGGCAAATGACCACAGCAGGCTCCAGGGAGCAGAGGACCCTACTTGGTCCCAATGGGACTTATTTAGTATCTGGTATGTTCTTGGCTTCCAACAGAGCCTCTTGTTGGACACATCATATTTTATTCCTGAGGGTCAGGAATTGTGCCCAGCTCCCCCTGCAGTGGCTCCCCAAGACTCCATTCAGAGCTGCCAATGGAAGCTGAGCTTTCACCTGCCATCTTCTCAGCATAGTGAGCATCATAGCGCTCACTCTGGGCCACACCAAAGGCAGGATTTCAGTCCCCCATAATGCCTGGGGAGCAACAAAAGGACCTGAGTCCTGTCCACACAGGTGGCCCCACGTGGCCCAGAGCAGGCTCTCACAGTGGCTTCCACCCTCCCTTCTCCAGGAGCCCACTCTGGCCAGCACACACCTTTCCTCATGAAGGGAGAAATACTGTGGTGCATTATCTCAGTTGGAAAGGTGCTATGGTTAGCCATGGGATTCTTCTCCATCTCCTTGAAGGACGTGTGCTAGATAATGTGATCCACAGTCTCCTCTGAAACAGAATGCCCCAGAAATACCATGATCTTTCTAATCTCCTTTGTAGGGCTCTGGAGCAAGAGATAGGCTCTTCAAAGGAGGCTTAGGTTTCGTACTGAGAACACACAATGTAAGTCCCCTCTCTGGTGTCACAAAGGAGCTGACCACTTCCATTTGGAGAACCCTAAGCCCCAGCTACTTCACCCTGGGCCAAGTTCCCTGGACCCATTCTGTTTAGGGTCCAGGAATGAGCCCTGCTTTGTGCCTTAGGAGAGAGAGCAGGGGGAGTCTTCTTTAAGGAATATGGACCCAGGTTTGGCAGAGCCTGGGCATGTGTAGCTGACCCAGGTGCCAAGAGATAAGGGCTGTGCTAGGTCCTGAGCTGAGCTGGTTCTGAGTTCTCGGGCCAGGAAGGCAGTGTGGGAAATCCTGGACTGGGTGGGCCTCTCAAAGAGGAGGGCCTTGTCAGGTTCCCTGAGGTTCCTGTCCCCAGGTGGGACATGGATAGAAATATTAGCAGATGGTCTCACTTCATGTCTTCATAGAAGACATCGAGCAGAGGGTGGGTGCAGCTCAGCTCCCACCACTCCTGCACGTGCTGGTACCACCAACCATGGGACACTGGAGAAGGGGGCATGGTTCAGTGGGTATGAGTTTTAGGTAGCCTTCCTCAGCTCCAGCCTTCTAACTTCCTCCAGATCAGAGCCCACCTTGTCCATCCATGAACTTCTCCAGGAAGCTGTCCCAGGTACCAGGGTCAGGGTGCACCTTGGTCATTTTGTAGAAATTGCAATAGGGGACACCATGTCCTTTGCATTGTGGCAACATAGATCACCTGCAGGGACACATGACACCCACTACCAGCTACACCACCACACACACACCCAAGTACTGCCTCCCATCTTGCCTGCCTAGCACCCATAAAGCACCCCTGTGGGGGAGATCTCTCTCAGCTTGACAAAGGGAGACACTGAGGCCTTGAGGCTGACTTGCTTGAGACCTCAGGGATGGCTATGGCAGCCAAGATTTGAATGAAACTGTAGAGAGCCATTCATGGGCTGTGTGGGGACCACCATGCAAGCGTCCCACACAGCACCAGAGATGGGCTGACCCACTGTAGCCACGCAGCCCCTCTGAGATGGGTGTGACTTGCCAAGATGCCAATCAACCTGCTGACTGCAAGACACCAAGAAACAAGACTCCATCCTTGAAACCTTATCCCTCCTTTTGATGTACCCCCTTAAATAAACTACAGGAACCATTTTCTAGTTATCTAGCTCCAGCTGATAGCTGACTTTGTTTTCTCAGGTGGCCTGAGAAAACATCCTCCTTGGCAGGAAGAAGAACCTCTTGAGGAGACACTGGACATCTCCTTGTAAGTGGCACTCAAACATGTGGCACAATATTTCAGAGTATGTATCAATTCAGGTTGGTCAGCTCCCACTTCAAAGTGATACAGGGTGCACCCAAATCTAGAGAGAAAGAGAGAGAGAGAAAGAAGGAAAGTGGGAACATGAATTCTTGAAAGTGAGTTCTTGAGATTGAGTTCTTTAAAGAGAATTTTTGATACCCTGATGTAAAACCAAAGCAAAACTCTTCCAGGAAAAAAAGCCTATATGCTTAAAATCCTTGTTAGAATAGAAATTAAGGAGAAAGGATGTATTTTCTACCATTTTCAGAAGTGCTTGGGAAATTTAAACTGAGCAGACAAATTTCCTGCTGCAGTCGCCCCTCACAGCATCCTTACAGAATGCTCATAGAGAACAGCCTCGCTTGGGGGAGACGATACTCAGCTGAGTAATCACGGAAATTTAAAACACTGAGACAGAAAGATTACCCTAACCACAGACTCCAGCAGGATCTCTAACCTGCATGGTGCCGCAGCTACAGCTGCTGCAGGCATCTTTATTTCCTAGGAACCTGCAAAAAAGATGGCAACTCTGACTAACTTGGGTACCAAACGCAACCTAGTTGTGTTTATCCTATCCCATGATTGGTCCTTCACTAAAGCCAGCCTTTTGGATAAATATTATTTGCTGTAGACCAAACACCAGCGCTGAGTGGGTTGGGCAGGCCAGCAGCACCTGGGATACTCTAGGAGTGTGGGGCTGCCTGAAGCAGGCACTGCCACCCCTGCCACATCCTCTGCCCTGCCTCAGCGGGCAGCACAGTGGGCTCAATGTATGGGGGGCGGTGCTGGCCTGGGGGCGCCAAAGGCCAATGTACTTGCTCCAGGCCCAATAGAATCATGCCAGACCTGCTGATATTCTAGTTTCAGATGGGCAAACATGGGAAACACTCCAAGCAAGGCAGGACACAAGATAAGGTCCCCAGAACTACAACAGGAATTTCAGATCATGTGGAGAACACAGGTGGCAGCACAATCTGGTGAATTCATTCTGCATGGGCTTCTTACAAGCCCTGCCTCCCAGCTTTCCCTGACAAAGTGGCAGGCCTGGGCTCCCTCTCAGTGCCTCCCACCATTGCTTGGGAGGGCCTTCCAACCCCACCCTCCAGTTTTGCCAAGGTAGCTTGTTACATCTTCTGTTCCTTAAAGGCAAACACCCTGCTGCAAAACTTTTTTTTTCATGTTTCTGGATAAATGCTCACTATCAAAAATATCTTTTACAGGCTGGATTTGAACGAGCAACCTCCTGCAAATGAGGCGAAGAGGCTACCCATTGTACTATGGCAACAGCTTTGTTTAATTTTTCCCTGATGCTAAGCTGAATAAATTATACTTCCTAATTCCATTAACAAGTTTCTCCAAAGAACTTCTTTTTAAAAAAAATTTTTTTTAATTGTTGATGGGACATTTATTTATTTATTTATTTATATGCGGTGCTATGAATCAAACCCAGTGCCTCACACATGCTAGGCAAGTGCTCCACCACTGAGCCACACTCCCAGCCCCCAAAGAACTTCTTTTTACAGCCCCACTGTTGAGAAAGATTTGCCATAGATGTCCTACTTATGCTTGCTCACACATTATTTTTCTTCTTGGGAATATTATTAAAGATAAATTTGACAATTATGAGAAAAAAGCTGGCAATCTGAAATGTTTAATTTCAAAAGTTCTCATAATTATCAAAATTTTATTTCTCTGATTTCTAAATATGTTTATGCAAGGATTGAATCTGTGTACACAAGAAGTATATTTTAATTACATAATGTCAAAGTCTACACAAATAAGAGCACACTTGTGATATTTAAAGTAGAATAAAAATGGATCCAAATACTTGTATATCATGTGATTTAATAAGATTCAATTCAAATTGGGTAATAGATAAAAATAAAAAATTTCTTCAATCTTAATACATATTTTTCCAGCTGCTTAAATGATCTATATAATTTTTAATTCCTAGGCTAACTAATATATATGTCTATTTGCTTCTAACAGTTTTTTTCAACAGGAAAAACATAACTCATATTGTTATTTATATTCACCTGATGCCCTGCCTTCTGCAGTCAGAAATGGATATGTTAAATTTGAGATGAATGTAATTAACTATATAAATGCTTATTTCAGGGGATGCTTGTTGACTTATAAAGTTAAGATGCTACCTAAGTAATCTTAACTCCTAAATATTGTTTATGTTTTCATAAAATCATAGACAGATATAATTCTTTTGGATACCTATATACAAGGTATCCAAAAGTTTTAACTATATTGAAATATTTCTTCCTATCAAAATACAATAATGTGTCTAGATTCAAAGAATTACAGGGATTGTTCCAGAATTTATTCAAAAAGAGGATTATACAGAGAGAAAGAAAAGATTGGAAAATTCTAGGAGGGAAGAAAGAAATGCTTCTACAGAGAGGAAAGAAAGAACGGAGAATTCTAGGAGGAAGAAAGAAAATGTTTCTGGGTAAAAATGTCTTTTTGTATTAAAGGCTTTGATGATAGGAAGAAAATATTTTTCTGGACAGGAAAATCTTTGTATGGTTATGTACAGGAAGGTCTGAGTAAGTGATATAGAAGGTTTGAGTAGGTAGAGAACAACTTTATATGTAATTAACTTGGTTATAAATACATGGAATAATAAAAAATATTTAAAGTTTTTCCCTAAGATTAAATATCAATATACTAATGAAAATTAAAATATAATTTAATTTCTTACTTGGTAAGCATTGCTTTTTTTAAAAAAAGGGGTTATTTTAAAGAAATTAAGATTCATAAGGTTTTGATTAAATAAAAATTATTTTCAAATACCACCTTAAATTCCAAATTTCAAACATCTCTTTAAAAACTAAATTTGCTTGATTTAAAAACATCAATATAATTATGATAATTATTGCTAATCCTTGTATATCAATTTTGTGTTTCCTAAATATATGTCTTTAAAGTATAAGGTTTAAGAGAACATTTTACTAAACTGATGCTCTCCAAACTAAACTTTTATATAATGGCCTATTACCAACTCATACAGTGATAACCCAATAATTAAAAACCTAATTATATGATTTCATATTTTATAATTATATAAGTATATTGTAAAACTTATATGTTAACTCTGCACTGAGAAGTAAACTTAGTTATATTTTTAAAGACAATTGAAACACACTAGCTTAATTAAAGGATAACTTTATAAGATATAAAAATGTTTTAATACCTTCCCTCAAGAAAGGATTAAAGGTTCTCTCATTTTGTCCATTTCTTGCTTTTGTTTGTCAACTGGTTTGTATTAACCCAGAGTACATACCAAAGTTTGTAGACTGATATTCAAATAAGAAACTAAGATTAATTTCAGGATTAAAACATCTAACTTAACTTTTGCCAAGAGACTCATTGCTACAAAAATTACAGAGTATATGAACATTTCTTAAAATTCTATTGTCTATATATAACTGCTGTTAATATCTAGTACATAGCTTTCTAAACTGTTTTCTATACCTATAAATATTTATACTTTATAAATATCAAATCATACTGATATTTTCAAAACTTATAAAATCATTTTAAAATTACTCATAAAAATATTTGAGTTATTTCTTGTTATTTAAATACTTAAACAATATCAGGCCATTGTCTATAATTTAAGCCTAATAATGCTCCAACTTATATCAACCTTTTTCTTCAATTTTAAATAAGAAAAAAGGGGGAAACACAACCCTAAATATCCCCCACTAAATCTCATAAAATTATTATTTAAAAAATTTTCTTTAAATTGTGCTACTAAAAGTCTCACTGCTGCTGAACAACACATGTAGCAATAGGATAAATCATATCTCAAAGGACAGAGTAATGTTTAACAGCCATGCAAGTTCTATTGAGCTGTCAGGTAAGTAAAATCCATGGAGAGACTTCAATGGACCTGTTCCCCAGATCCACCAATATTTTACTGCTCTTATCATTATGTAATGAAATTTGGCATCTTTCCTAAATGAATAAAATGTATAAATGCTTTGTCAGTGCAATATAACATCTCTGGTAATGATAGATAAGTTTTGGGTTGGTTTCAAATACTGATAAAAGGCAGCCATATTAAGATGCCACTTCCTACAGAAAGTCTAAAAGCCATAAAGGTTTAATATGAAAATACTACCACTAAATGTGTCTTGCTTTCACTTCTTAAAAGAAATTTAAAAAAAAAAAAACTCATGTTTAATTTGGATTCTTAATTTAATAAAAGATCTAAGAATTTAGAAATCTATGGTATCTAGAACTATTTTCAGAATATAAAATAAGATTGGATATACAATCATTCTAATTCTTTAAAAATCCATATGATTTAGATTACTTCCTATTGTTTGGGTATTAATTTACAGCCATGTAATGAAGACCAAATTGAAGTCCGGCAAACTGATTGACGTTACACTAGAAAGATCAATAATTCACATTTGGATTTATAACAATCATCTCTTGTTTGATAATTTGGGTCCTAGATATCTTAATGTATTATTTCAGATTTTTATCTGTTTCCATATTCACTATATTTATGAATGTAATCCATTCTCTCATGATGCTGTGACCCCTGAAAGTTTCATTGGTAATATTATAACTTTCAGGGGAAATGATATTCAGAAAGATCTCCAGCATTTAATAGCAGTCTCAGATTTTCTCTGTCTTACAAATGGCCCCATACCTAATTTTATGGGCAGTAACCATAAGGAGGGTTCCTGCTATAGCCTGTGAACCTACATTCAATTCTCTTGTGTTTTAATTATTGAAGATATAAGAATAAGAAAAATCAATAATATATATCCAGTAAATTGTAATAAATATGATCTAAGCCCATTTTAATCATTTGGCTCAAAATATTTCTAAAGTTCTATATGATTAGGTAAGTGTTTGTAAGAATTTAAGACTAAATTAAATATTCCAAAAGCTGTTTTTACAAAATGTAAATAATGAGTTTTTACTCCAAAACTCAAACAAAAGCTTAAATGCCACGCTGATTATAAATATGTCTGTGTTACTACAGCCAAATATATTGCTTCCCAATGGGATTGGGAAAAGGTTAAAAATCATCTAATGGGGCTGGGATTGTAGCTTAGCGGTAGGGCACTTGCCTCACATGCGTGAGGCCCTGGATTCGATCCTCAGCACCACATACAAACCAATAAAATAAAGACATTGTGTCCATCTACAACTGAAAAAAAAATCATCTAATGGGTATAACAATAACAATAATAATAGCATATATCTTATGGAGTTATATTGTCACATCCAGGATGTTCAAAAAAGTAAAATTGATCTTATGGACCCTACCTCTCTAGCTGATCAAATACTTCAAGAGTTAAATGGCTTTAATCCTGGAAACATGCTAAAATACTCTGCATGGTATATTATTGGAATGATATGTTTGTTACTAATTCTCTTTTGCATTGTAATAATGGCTTGTCATACCCTCACATCAAGAACTGTGCCCTCAGATAAGAAATCTGGGAACTTGAAATAATGGTTCATCATTTTTGTTTGCATATGCAGGAAGCCATCGGTGGAATGCATGAGGGACTTTTAGGCATTGTAGCCAGGGGAGAGATGGGCTGGCATTTTGAAACTTCTGTGGCATTCTGCAGTTAGGCCTGCCTAATGCAAGTGCCCCACCTCTTTTGCTCTGCTAAGGAAGTCCTCATTGCATCACCAGAAATGGGCGCAAACCCCCCCCCCCTTAGGAACTGAGTCAGCTTACCTGCCTCTGCCTTCTTCCTACTTTGGTAAAGAGTGTTCGATGGAAGGCCTTTGAGGTTCCTCACTAAAAATAAAGCACACACAGGGCCCATTTTGCCAGATGCCAGAAGACAGGATAAAATGCCAGTTGCTAGAAGCCAGAAGCTAGAAACTAGAAGTTAGATGCTGGAATCCAGACCTATCTGGTTGCAGGCCTATCCTGCCCTGCTTTTTAAAACAACATCTCTAGCTGGTCAAATATTTTGTAAATTTATTGACTCTCCTCTTGAAAACATATTAAAATATTCTGCATTTATAAATTAAAAATAGGAGAGATGTAGAGAGCCATCTGTGGGCTGCATGGGGACCACCATGCAAGAGTCCCACACAGCACCAGAGATGGGCTGACCCACTGTAGCCAAGCAGCCCCTCTGAGATGGGTGTGACTTGCCAAGATGCCAATCAACCTGCCAACTACAAGACACCAAGAAGCAAGATCCCACCCTTGAAACCTTATGCCTGCTTTTGATGTACCCCAGAAAATAAACTACGGGAACCATTTTCTAACTAGCTCCAGCTCCCATGTGGACTGGACCTATCAGGGGCTCCAACTTTTTGTTTTTGAAACTATAATTCTGTCTTTGTCTTTTGTTCTTTACTCATTATTCTAGACTGTTTTCTCAGGTGGCCTACATCCTCCTTGGCAGGAAGAAGAACCTCTTGAGGAGACACTTGACATCTCCTTGAATGCAGCTTTGATGTGAAACTCTTAGCTGGTCCCTGGATGTGTACTTTATACAAATCTGACCCTTTAAATTACACCACACACACAGATTAAGAATAAGGCAAAGCCAAGCACAGTGGCACATGCCTGTACTCCCAGAACTTTGGGGGGCTGAGACAGGAGAATTGCAAGTTCAAAGGCCAGCCTCAGCAACAGCGAGGTGCTAAGCAACTCAGTGAGACCCTGTCTCTAAATAAAACACAAAATAGGCTAGGGATGTGGCTCAGTGGTTGAGTGCCCCTGAATTCAATCCCTGGTACCAAAAATAAAAATAAAAAGAATAAGGCAGGTAGAGGTCTCTCTAGCTCCTCTGTATGCCTCTGAGCACCAGAGCTCCCCTGCCTTCAGGTCTGCAGTGAAGAGTGTCACTCTCCTCCTTGTCTTGGCCCTGCCACAGTGAGGTCAGGTGGCCTTCCCACTTGAGTAGAAACAAAGCTTGAAGAGACTTTCCCATCAGAAAAAGATCAAAGCTGGAATGGCCTAGTGCCCGCTTGCCACTCACCCTGACCTTCTGATCCAGTAGACTCTGGGGAAGCAGGGCCAGGGGCAGGTGAGTCTTGAGCAGCCAAGGAGCAAGTGTATCTTTCAAAGTTTCAAGGCCTAATCTGCAGGCAGGGAAGGTGTGGTGAGCTGCAACCCAGAGCTACCTTCTTGCAGATATTTTGTCCCTGGATCCTGCCACACACTTGAAGGAACCCCTGGACATTTGAACTCAAGGAAGGAAATGTGCATATAAATTGGTGCCTGGTGATACTTCTCTAGGTCACCACCCTGGTAGATCATCTCCAATATCTCACTCAACCAAGTGGTTCCTGGAAAGGGACAGAATCAGAGGTGAGCAGGGTGGAGGGCCCTGCTGACCAAGGTTGGGACTGCAGCCTCAGTAGGGGAGCAGGGTGGCCCCCCTCACTTACCAGACTTGGGGTAGGTGCTGATGAGCAGGTCATCAGGCCAGACCCGGAAGTGGCCTCTTCACCTCTGCAAAGTACTTGATGAGTGGGACCCCCTTCACATTGACCAATGGAAGGTGGGAGATGTCCTGAACCAGCACCATGTTGCTGTGTCTGGGGCCAGCACCTGGTCTGCTTCTCAGAATACCATCACAAAACAGAATTTATTGGATTGTTACTTTGAGATAAGGGCACTGAGGCTTCCAGGGGTCCTGTAATTTGCCCAGGCTCACTAAGCTACTAAATGGGGAGCTGGAATTGAAAGACAGGTCTAACTCCAGTGCAGTGGTTAACAGCCTGCACCTTCTGATCACTTGCAGAACTTCCCATGATTCTGGTGCTCCCCATCATAATAGCCCAGAACATTGTTAGCAATATCAGGGTTTGGTGTCCAGATTTGGAAGGTTTCCTCGAGAGCCTAGTCATTACGTCAGCACTTGAGAAATTCCTGCAGGCTCTGCCTGTTCCTTTTTGTTTGTTTTTCTTTTGTATTTTCTGTGGTGTTGAGGGTGGAACCCAGGGTCTCTTGCATGCTAGTCAAGTCCTCTATGACTGAGCTAGGCACTAGCTGACCTGCCCATCCTAACTCTTAGCATCTAGCTCATTGCTCTCACTACCCCTGCTGAGATCACAGCTGACATCCAATGGGCTCCTCCCTGTGATGTTCTCCTTCTTGAGCTCCCTGGGCCCTTCACATCCAGAAACACAACATGCTAGCCAGGCCTGGGATCCTACTTGGCCACCCAAGCTTCTTCTTGGCTCCAGGACAAACAGGATCAATAAACAGCTGAACTTGGTTGGTGGGCCCATCTTGCATGTGAATGAGCAAAGCTCTGATCACTCAGCAGAAGAGGGGAAGGGACTTGGGCCAGGCTGGAGTTGTCTATTGAGATGGTGGCCCATGGGAAAAGAACAGGGAGGTAGAAGCCCCAGTCAAGGGATCAAGTAGGTGCCTTAACAAGCTAAAGGAGCACCTAGAAGATGTTGGAGCAAGAAGCTGGGTGGAGCAGGGTGTCTTGTTGAGCCACCCCTAGTCTGGCACTTACCTGACTTATAAGCATCAAGGCTCATGACCTCCTAGGCATGCAAGGGATTAGTGGAGTTATGATTGGATCCTGCAGAGCTGTTCTTTGTAGGTCCACTGTGAGAGGGGTGAGGAGCCAGTCCTGGGAATGGCTATCCTCTGGAATAAAAGGTAGGGTTTGGGAATGGGGACATCAAGGTTACTGTCCTCATCATTCAGCTGGACCCAGGCACACACCTGTCTTAAAATCCAACTGGTGGTTTTAACCTATAGGAAACAACAGAACAAAAATGAAGGGAAAGAGCCCAAGGGTTGGATGGTCTCTCAGCTGTCTTCTGGCTACTGTATGGCTCTGCAAATTTCTTCCCTGCAAGGAAGGTTATCAGATGGCTTTACTAACAGATCACATCAATGGAGAGGAGAGGAAAATGAGTGCAGGAATGCTCACCTATCTGCTGGCTCCAGGTGGTCCCAAGACACAAAAGGCTCAGGCCAGAGCAGCCTCAAGCATTCTGGGAACTGCAGGCTCTGACAACAGGGCAAGTTCAGAGTGCTGAGTGGGCAGGGTGAAGGACTGAGGATGGGGCAGAGCTAGAAGTCCTTTCTCATCTTTTTTTTTCTAGGAAGCCTGTTTTTGAGGAAACAGGATAGGAAAAAATAAGAATATTGAAGCCTAATACTTCTGGGAAGGAACTCCTGCTACATGGCTCCTGAGTGACCTCAGGGTCTACTGAATGGCTTCACACATGCTTCCTCCCCTGGGATTTCAGGAGCCTCCAGAGACAGACCCTAAGGTTTGCATGAGGAAGACCACATCCCCAAGGAGAATAGATCAAAGCCTGTGAGTCTCCACCCCACTCCTGCCCAATAAGATGTGGGATCCCTAACCATCCTTGGCCTCCAGGCCCATCTAGAGCCTCCTCACAAGGGCTTCAAGCCTCACCACCAGGCTTCACCTCTTGTGAAGGCTTGTCTTATCGCATTTACCAACCTTAGGCCTTGAGTCTAGTTGTAGGTGCTTAACTGTCCCCTGTTCCTCCTCCAGAAGGCTCTACTCTATTCTAGGTCTTGCTCATCAATCTTCTAGTGGCAGGACCCTGCCCTAGCCTGCTTGGAGTTGCACCAGGTCGTCCTCCATACTCATCTCTTTGGGATAGACCCTTCCATATATCTGTTATAGCCCCCTGCCCATATAATCTACCCTTTTCCTGAAAAGAGCCTGAGTCCTCCCAAAGCCTGCCTCCCAAGGGAAGACTCACACAGTTCTACCAAGGCCTTCTCCAGTTGATCCATCAGACCCACCCATATCTTTCATGCCAGCAGTGGGATTGACGGTGAACTCCATGAAGTTGCAGCCCCGATGTCCAGGATTGAGGCAGTAGAGCTGATAGATGCCTAAGATGTGCCCAGGCCTTGCTTCGCCTCCCTGAGGCCTGTAGGGACTTTGTGTGTCAGGGATGTTAGAAATAATAATCTCCCACAAGAAATCAAACACATGTTCGAAAGTGGGTGGCCTAGGCATTCACTTCTGAGGAAAAAGAATGCTACAGAACCCGGCTAGCAAGTGTACCTGGGTAGACTGGTTTATATATCCAACACAAAGCTGCCATCACCCTGATTGGAGGACTCAGGTAAAATCTACAGGATTGGCTAACTTTAAAATCTGGGTGAGAAAAAGGGAAGGGCTATAGTTAAAATGGCTACAAGTTAATCTAGTTAAGACTGAATACTATATTATGAAAATGGACCACCAGACTTTCTATTTCTCCCAGGAGCTAAAGTTGGGGGGTTAGTTTCTGTGACCTAAGACCCCTGGAAGGGCTGGGTGGCTAGGACAGCAAAATACTTGTTTCAGAAAATCTCCTGGGAGCCATCATGAGGTTTCTTGGAGGCCCTAGCACTGCCAGCTCTTCCATCCTCTCTGAGGGCAAGAGCTAGGTGCCAAAACCACACCCGCAGACACGGGTAGGCTGCCAGCTCCAACCAATGAACTTGCACTGGGGCAAGGTTGAATTTCACCCAGACTGTGATTGGCTAACACATGGTAAGTGGGTAACTTTTGACTATTGGAAACCAGCCCCCCAGCCCCCAACCCCACCCTGCTTCCCTAGCTCTCCTGAGGACTTGAATGCTACAGTTGCTGATGCCCTACTCAGGGTATAAGTAGATATCCTAGTGGAAGTGACTCCAGGAAGGATTGAATGTGGGCCATCCCAGATTCCAGACTTTTCTTTTTAATGAAGCTTGTTGAGGGGTAGTTATAGGGAAGTAAGTAGGAATGATACTAGTCCAGTGATCTCAAGACTGTTTCTGGTGGTCTGGTTAATCCCATGCTCAGGTGGACTTGTCTTCATCATCTGATCAATAGATAGTGCTGAGATGTCCTTAAATTACAGGTTTCTCCAAATAGGCATTCTCTCTTCATTAAGTGTTTAGTTAACAGTGCACAAGTCAATTTACAGATCTCCTAGGAATTTGGGAGTAACAGGCCTGGAAAATAGACCCAGAGTGATAGGTCTAGAAATGTATGCAGAACTTCTGAATTAAAATCTTACTACTTTGTCCTTCATTAATGTCTGCATTCTATCTTTTTATTATTTCTCCTATACTACCTCATCTCACCCACTTTTATCTCTTTATCTTAAGGGGCAACTAGGGACAAGATCTGTCTTCTATGGCTGCTTCTGGCTGACAAGGGACAATAAGCCTGCCTAGCCTGGGATAGAAAGTCTTGTCCTAATTGATCTTAAGGAGATACAAGAAGGTCAGGATTTGTTGGTTATAGAACCATGATTCCTAGCATGTAAGATATTAGCCCATAACAACAACAGATCAAACAACAAAGAAGTATTGGTAGGCAAAGTATAAGGGCTAATAAAAAGAGAGCTTTCTCTTGCCAATATGTTCTTAAAAACCTGGAAATTAGTAAGTCATTGAAACTTAGGGCAGATTCAGACATCTTATTACTTTGAGAGTCAAGGTCCTGTATGAGGAAGACACGTTTCCAGAGTTATCAGGGGAAACACAACATTCCACTGTAATGATGGCACCTGTCCCTTCTGGTGCTGCAGGTGATATATCCAGGGTCATTTGATCTTGTAAGATGAACTTTCTCATCATTTTCATCTCTTTGATTAATAGTGAAATGTTCTAAGATACATCACTGAATATATTTGCTTTTGTGTGTATTTGTTAAAGGACTTGTCACATCTTCAAGCCCAATTTGGGAAATAGAGATAAGCCAGATGATCACTCCAGTGAAAGACATCTTTTTCCCACCAATGCTGTAGGTTTGGGCAGTTGGCTGGAGAAGCTATAGTGTTAATTTTCATGCCTGTGCCCAAGGATATCCTAATGCTTATTATCCAGCCTGGAGATAACCATGGCCAAAGACAGACATCCTGTAGCCATCTGTCGCTGGCCACCTCATTCTGTCTTCTACTTCCAGTTGGTGGAAAGCCAAGAGTGTCTTTAAATATAGTCCTATAATGACATTTCTCTATTGAAGTCCATCCCATTTTACCTATGGAATTACTCCAGAGTTGAAGAGTGGTTACTTTGTTCCCAGTAGGGATCTCCCTGTTGGCTGAGTTGTCCCACAGTGGGTGTTAGCCAAATATGTTCATCCCACATTTGAGAATATCCTTTTAGATATCTATAATTATCTTTTATTGCAGATGTTATTGAAGCTTGAAATAGACAAGACTCAGCACAATGCCCCATCTGAGCATTAGTCTCAGTAAAAGAAATCTTTTCCAGGGCCTTTTTGAGGTAAGGTCTCATGTATAGGTCACTGGAAACATCACATCTTGTTGTAAGCTGATCTAAATAAAGGTGAGTCCTTTTTCCAAGTCTTGAATAAGACATAGTCACTGCATTGTACTTTTGACACACAGGTTAAATCATCAGGAGTCAGAACAACCCTGTTGCCGTATTTTAATAAAACTTTTTGCACTTGATCCAAATCAATTAAAGATTTGATCATTTCTTGTGTTCTATGGTCAGTAACAGGATCCAAAGTCAGAAAAATCTTCCATAAAGCATTTCATTAGGAGTTAGTTGGAGGGCTGGGGCTGTAGCTCAGTGGTAGAGCATTTGCCTAACATGCGTGAGGCACTGGGTTCGATCCTCAGCACCACATACAAATAATAAATGAATAAAATAAAGATCCATCAACAACTAAAAAAAAATTTTAAAAAAAGAGTTAGTTGGAGAGAAGTTTTAGGAACAATTCTGATTCAATAGAGCAAGAAGTGGTAAATGTGAGCAGGACTCAGAAGATCTTTGGCATAGTTTTTTCACAGTGGTTTGGATAATGTGAACTAGCCCTCTCAAATGCAGCATTCTTTTCTTGTTTCTTTTAGATATCTACCTATTCTGGCTTACATTTAAGATGTAAATCACAGAGACTACTAGTCTTACAAGGGTTATAGAAAGCCAGTTAAGACAAATGGAAAAAAGTCCTTTAAATCCTTTAAGTGCCTTTAAATCCAAGCCACTTCTGGCTTGGCTGGCTATCGTATCTGCTTTCACATTCTACCAGCCTGCTTTTTTTAAACAAGTTCCTCCCTAAGTGCTACAGCACAGAAAGAGAAAAGTGGAATAAACTGACTCTAATATAAGCTAAAAGTGCACTATTATTTCTTAAAGATGTTTTACTAAATCTTAAAAATGACGTAGACATGGTGATGTTGGAGGTCAATCAAGGACTGGGTATCCGAACATTTGTTTTCAGTGTCCATCATGGCTGTTAAATTTTACTCCTGGCATTTCCAACTGTACAGGCTTTCCCTGTATTTCTTTCATAATGTAAAAGTCTGATGGGCTCTATTTTAGTTTCTAACAGGTTAAATTTAATAGAGGCTTTAATAAACATCTGTAACATTGCCTCCTACTTGAGGAGCTCCAGTTACAAAAAGTTACACAATCTCTATTTCCTGTCTGTTTTGTGAATGTGTGTACATCTGTGTATTGTGTTGTTGTGTCTGCATATGTGCTTGTATCTATATACCCTGTACATGGTATAAAAATTGGCATATAGAAAAATGAGCACTCACAAATTAACATTTAAATGAGAAATGGATCCAAATAATTTTAGTTTATGTGACTTTTTTAAAAAGTTCACCTTAAATTGGGTAAACAGATAAAAATAAAGATGTCTTTTAAATTACTAACTCACATTTTTCTGGGTGGTCTGACAATTAATATAGTGTTGATTTCTATAAAATGCCTAAGATGTAATATCCATTACTGCTAGAATTTTTCTTCAACAAGAAAGTGATGGCTAATACTGTTAACTACATTTTTTGATATAGTGGCTTTTATAGTTAAAAATAAGCAAATTAGATTTAACATAAATGAAATTAATTTTCATAAATGTGTTTATCAACAGAGACATCTGATTAATATACAAAGTTAAAGTCCCAAAACATCAACTGCTAAATGTAAAATCAAATACTCTTCATTTATTAAATTCCATAAAAATATATTTAAACATTAAATTTGTTTCCATAAATTGATATATAAAAAAGGTTTGAGATTGCTTTGTTTCTATGTCTTCACTAATAATGGAGTTGCTGGGAGTTAATACTTATCCGGTATAATTTTATATACAAAGAATGTAAGAGGTTCCAGTTGGGTTTCAATTAATGTACTATCAAAAGTATTTCATCATATTAAAATGGAGCAATATGTTTAAATTCAAAAATTTTATAAAGATTGTCTTAAATGTAAATTTAAACAGGAATCAACAACTAAAAAGAGATTTAAAAAAGTTGGGCTGGGGTTGTGGCGCAGTGGTAGCGTGCTCGCCTAGCACGCGTGAGGCACTGGGTTCGATCCTCAGCACCACATAAAAATAAAATAAAGATATTCTGTCCACCTACAACTAAAAAATAAATATTTAAAAAAAAAGTTTCTAGGTATGAACATATATTTTAATATAAAAAGTAAAAGAAAAATGTCTTTAGATAAAAATGTCTGTTATGTGATAAAAAGTTGTAAAATGTCTAAGTAACTTACATAAGGTTTGAGGGGGTAAATTTCAAGAAGTTTGTATGTAACTAAATTGGTTATATATAATTAACACAATCAGTTAAAGTTATTTAAGGCTTTTCCCTCTTTTTAAAAAAAATTCCCAGTCTATGGCTGAAGGCCTTGAACAGTGTTTCTGGCACGGAGCATGTATACAGAAACAGATCAGAAGAAATGGCTCTTTTCATAGGCATCTGTTACAATTCAAGAGAAAATACACTCCTAGGACAGTTATTTATAATCCAAGAGGTAGGAACCCATGGTTAATTAAACTTCCTAAAATAAAAGAGAGGAAAGGAAAACTGACCCATTCCCCAGACAAGTCAAATACTAATGTACTGATATAAATCAAAAGTTAACCCAATATGTGTTAACTTAATAAGGATTTCTCAAAACATTAATCTGCTCTTGTCCAACAAGATAATTTCTTATGTCTGTTAAGTTTTATTATTTAGAGAAACTAGTCTTAAAGGAATTGAAGTTTGTACTATTCTGATTGAACAACTGTTATTTTAGATTATTATACTACATCACTAAGTCAAAATTTTTCTTTAAAAACTAAACTTGGTTAATATAAGAACATCAGTGTATTGTGGCACTCTTACTAGCTTCTTTGTATTCTAAAAGTATTCCTATACAAGTCTTTAAAATATGAGGGTTAGAAGAATATTTTACCAAATTGGTGTTCTCCAAACTAAAGTTCTCTGTAACAGTGGACTCTTTACAGATTTACATAAAAATAACAAATTTAGTTGGAAATTTATTTATGACATTTAATATGTGTGAGGCACTGGGTTTGATCCTCAGCACCATATAAAAATAAAATAAAGGTATTGTGTCCATCTACAACTAAGAAAATTTATAAATTAGATTAAAAATATCTGTCATAAGTTATAAAATTTTCTGTTACTTTTACCCTGGGATGGGAACTTAAATACATTTTAAAAAGACATGAAGGAGAGCCTGGTTTATTTAATAGTGACAATATGGGATATAAAACATTTTGCCACTCTCCCACAAAGAAGTTAAAAGCTCTCTTAAATTAATTCTTATTTCAGATGTAATGTTAAATTATGTAAAATAATTCATATAGACTCAAAAAATTATATACAAAAACTTTATAAAATAATATTTAAGAAAAAGACTAAGATTAGTTTCAAAAATAAAACATCTTACCTAAGATTTGTCAAGAGCCCACCTCACCTGAGTTAAGACTCTGCCTCTTACCTTATTCCCTGTTAAGATAACCGCTGAGTTCATTTAAAGTAAGTTCAAGGGCTGGGGTCATGGTTCAGTGGTAGAGCACATGCCTAGCATGTGTAAGGCACTGGGTTTGATTCTCAGCACCACCTATAAACAAATAAATAAAGATCCTTCAACAACTAATAAAAATATTTTTAAAAAATAAAGTAAATTCAAAAGATAAATTTTATTTAGGTTTTCAGAGCCCTTCTCAGCTAAGAAAGCTTGTCTGCTCCCCAACATCACCCCAATATTAGAGCATGATAGAGAATTCCCCTGCAGGTTCCCCCAGGCCTTCCCAACCTCAGGACACATGGGACCAAGCAAGGGCTCCTTGCTAGCCAGAGGGATGATGTTAACTGGTCCCCAGGAGAAGGCCCAGTGGTCTCATAGCCTTGAACATGATGTGACCACTGGTGCCCCTGTGAAGAACATGGGATTTTCAGAAACATGGGATGTAACAGAACATGGGGTTAGAATTTGAGCAGGAAAATAAGGCTGGTGGGAGGCAGAACTGGGGCAGAAGTATCTGCCGTCACCAAGAGTTATCAGGGTTGGTAGACTGAACAGACGTCCATGAGACAGGAGAAGTTAGGGAAACGGGTGGGGTCACATTTCCCTTGAGAGTGGAAAATGAGGTACTTAAGCCATCCTGCCCATGATGTCCCCTGTGTTTTTCTTTCTTTTCCTTTTTTTTCTATTTGCACTGCATCTCCCTGTGTTGCCCATGCTGCTCTTGACCCTTGAGCTCATGCTCCCTTCCTGCCTCATTCTCCTGAGGAGGTGGGACTACAGAGGTGCACCTCCATGCCTGGCTGTCCCCTGTATTTTCAAGGCTGGTTTCTCAGGCCCTGAATTCCCTCCACCCATCCCCTTCCCTGAACCAGGAAAACTAGTGAGTGAGTCTACTCATGAGGACTCCAGAAGGGCTCATAATCCCCATAGTACAGGAGAGATGCAGAAAGGGAGTGTCACTTCCTTAAGAGGTCCAGCATACAGCCCCCTGGGACCCACCACTGCATTCATCAAGTAGTAAAGGGATCCTTTCTATATTTTATAGAGGAGAAGTGACTTGTCTATGGTCACATGGCTTGCATAGAGGGTGATACCAAGTGGGTAAACAGGGACATTTGTACACCTGCCCCCAGCATTACCTGTCCTGGTAGATAATGAGGAAAGGGCAAGAAATAGGGCTTTTAGGGCTGGGATTGTAGCTCAGCGGTAGAGCGCTTGCCTCACATGCGTGAGGCCCTGGGTTCGATCCTCAGCACCACATACAAAGCAATAAAATAAAGACACTGTGTCCATCTACAACTAAAAAAAATAAAAAATTTTTTTAAAAATTAAAAAAAAAAAAAAAGAAATGGGGCTTTTAGTTATCCTTGCGTGGTAAGACCCAAACCCTACTGTGGCCCAGATACCCATCCCAGAGAGCCCTGTGTTGTCTCAGCTCAGGGGACAATGTTGGGTTGCACAACCTACTCCCAAGATCTGTTTGATGTGATTGGACAACCTCTGGCTACCAGATTCTCTGTCACAGAGCCCAGGCCGGTGGACCCCTGAGAAGGGCTCTAAGAGACAGGAACACTATGCAGACTTAGCCCATGACTCAGGATCTACACTTCTGGAAGCCAGTCTTCAGTTTACTTGAATGTAAACCAGGGTCAGGCTGTTGCTTTGGTTTTATGAATTTTCCTAAAGGCAGTAGAATGGATGGGATATAACTTTCCTGTGTTCATATATCAACACAGGACCAGTGAAACTCCACATCATGAACGACCACAAGAATGGGATGCAATTTAGAATAAGCTATACTCCATGTATGTATAATATATCAAAGCACACTCCAGTGTCATGTTTATTTAAAAACAACAAATAAAAAGAAGAAAAATAATAATTTACTTTTAAATATGTTTATTGTTATTTATATGATTTGGTCCTGCAATATGAAACATGTTTATCATGTAAGCTTGTTAGTTCCTGGCCCCTAATTTGATACCACTGGCCACAAAGTAGGTATGTCTATATGAGCAACTGTGTTGTACTAGGATGTTGAAATGGATGTGACATCACTGGGTAAGAGGAGATTGCCAGCTCCCCCTTGTGAATTCTTCATGGCCATCCTTGGGTGAACTGTCTTTATGCAGCACACAGCTGTCCTCGGGGTTTTCCTAGTTTTCCCCAAGACAAGGCTATTCTGGCCCATGCTTCTGTGACCCAAGCCTGTGCCTCCCTCTTTTCTCTCACTTCCCACTCTGCTTCTTGCTGTGGTGGGAACCTGGAGGGTTTGGCAGAGCCCCAACTTGTGTCCTGAAGCAAGGTACATGAATGGCTGCCACCCAGGTGCTCCCTTCCAAGCCCCAGAGACCCCATTTCCCTGGCTTCCTTACCTGTCTTGCCATAGTGGGTCTTGCTCAGCCCTCAGCGTTGACTCCTTGCCAATTGGACTTTGTTTGAAATTGAGGGGTGTGTGGAGTCATGTCTGAGAGGCCAGAGGTCCACATTGAATAACTGATCCTCAGCTTTTGGCTGATTTCCACATGATGATTAGAAAAGTGCCCAGAAGGGTAAGGCTCCCTGCAGGTTTTGCTGACCCAGCACACTCAGGCCAAAGGTGTCCAGGTCAGGAGCTGGAAGGCACCTGCACTTCCAACTCACCCTTTGACAACTTTCTAATTCCTCCCCCAAGGGTGACTCTTGTCCCCACACCTCATCACCCTGGCAGTTTAGCTTGTCAGCATCCAAACGTGGATATCTAGTAGATGGGCAGGAAAGGTGCTGGACACTTGGTAATAACAAGGGAAGTGGGGGCTCCCAGTTGAGCTCTTCTGACAGCAGACAGCAGGGTACTGGGGGTCCCAGGACATAACTCCATCCCTGGAGCCTCAAGTGCGAGACTCCTTCCCACAGTGACCAAGATCATGGGTCTGTAAATGACCCTGAGCCCACAGAAGACCATGCACAGAGGGGTGCTGATGACCTTGCTGCAGCAGTCGACCATGACCCTATCCCTGTGGATCGGGCAGCCTGATAACAAGGGAGGGCAGCAGCCAGCAGGGGGGCCTAGTGTGCAGGCCCAGAATAAGGTTCCTTCCACTCACAGGTCCCCAGGCATCTGTGGGGCCACTCCAGCCTCAGGGGACTCTGTGCCAAACCGGGAGACAAGGCAGCTGTGAGGATCAAGGCTGTGGATTGGAATGAGCTGTGGAATCAGACAGAGGTGGGCAGTTACAGCCACACCACTAATAAGTGGGTGGACACCCCACCCCAGGCTGTACCTTCCTCACCACACCACCTTCGGCTGACATTTTTCAGCCTGTCTGTACACTGGGAGAAGGGCTTCCCCACAGGGCACCTGGGCAGGGAGGCGTGGGAGGCACTGGGCTCCTCAGGCCACTTTCTCACCCCTCCATCTCCTCCTCCTCCTCTATCTGGCTCCCTGGCTTGCAGGGCACCTGGCTACACCCAGTGTTCTCCTTCTGTCCCCCTACAGGTATGAGGTTGATGACATTGATGAAGAAGGCAAAGATTGAGCATCCAGGTGGGAATGGGGTGTCCAGACTCCTGGCAAGTGGTCCTCACTGGCCATGAGCCAATTTAGTCCCCCATCAGGAGACACACCCTGAGTCACCAGTACGTCATTCCACTGCCCCAGTGAAAGCCAACCCTGAGATGACCCTGAAGCCTTATTCAGAAAGAGCAGCTGGTGTTGGCGCTGTTTCCACAGACCACCTGCTTCTACCATGCCCTGATCCACATATCCCGCAGTCGGTAAGGAAACCCACATCTACCTTGTGAACCCCTCCTGCCCAGCCTGAGCCTGCCCCCAGTGAGCAGGCTGCTCTGCCCTCCCGTCCTTCCTCACTTGAGCAGTCAGAGCAGCCCAACCCGGGTGCATGTGCCCACTGTTCTGCCTCCCACTTGCACCCCTCTTGCTGACATTGATGTAAGTGACCTGGGTCACATGTAACCTGGTGCAGGCTGAACACTCTTCCCCATGGACCTCCAGGATAGCTGCCTGCAGCCCTCTGGGTTGTCTTGGATCTTCTTAACACATGGGTCCTGAATGGCACCTTGCCATTCTAGCATCACACTTTGGGGACAGAGTCTCACTCTTCTTCTCCCTCCTCTTTGTCTCCTGCTCAAGGCCACCTGCACTGGGGACCAGCTCTGGAGCAGCAGGGAGTGGGAGGAGGATCTGGACCCCTTAACTGCTGAGTGGAAGGTGAAACCCAGAAGGGTCGAGAGCTCTCAGAGTTCCTGCTAATCCAGGGCTCCAGGCCAAGAGGAGGCTGACCTGTCCTGGAAGCCTCTGAGCAGCACCTCCTATCTGCATCTTGCAGGCCCCAGATGAAAAACTCTGTCCTGTTTGAAGACACTTCCTATGCAGATGGCTGCTCCCTTTCCCCTAGTTTGGCGCAGAGGTACCTGGTGGCTTGTTAGGAGCCCCTCCAAAAAAGTGAAGCTGGCTGGAAGGCTGGAGGAAGGAACTTGAGAATCAAATATTCCTCCTCTTATCTCATGTCTCCTTGCCTTGCTTCTGCAGACCATCTTTCCCCACCCAGGCAGGGCAAATGACCCTGGCAGGCTGCAGGGAGTCTATGGCCCTATTTGCGCCCAGTGGGATTTATTTAGTCTCATGGTCTCCTGGCTTCCAAAAGAGCCTCCTTGTTGGACACATCATATTTTGTCCTGAGGTCATGGGTCAGGCTTGTGCCCAGCTCCGCCTGCAGTGGCTCCCCAGGACACCACTCAGAGCTGCCAGTGGAAGTTGAGCTTGCAGCCTGCCATCTTCTCAGCGTAGTGGGTGTCAAAGCGCTCATTCTGGGCCACAGTGAAGACGGATTTCCAGTCCCCCCCAATGCCTGGGTAGGGAAAGAAGGAGGCCTAAGTCCTGCCCACACAGGTGTCCCCAAATAGCTCATGGCAGACTCTGGTGCCTGCTTCCACGCTCCCTTCTCCAGACACCCACCCTGGCCAGCACACACCTTTCCTCATGAAGGCAGAAATGCTCTGGTCCATCATCTCAGTTGGAACGGTGCTGTAGTTAGCCATGGGATTCTTCTCCATCTCCTTGAAGGATGTGTGTTGGACAATGTGATCCACAGTCTCCTCTGACAGCGAGCGCCCCAGAAACTCCAGGATATTTCTAATCTCCATTTTGGGGTTCTGAAGCAAGAGAAAAACTCTTCAGAGGAGGCTTGTATTGCTTACTGAGGACACAGAATGGAAATCCACTCTCTGGTGTCACAAGGGAGTTAGCAAATTCTCTCAGCCCCAGCTGCATTACTCTGGGCCTTTTTATTTGGACCCACTCTGTTTAAGGTCTGGGGCTGAACCCTTCATGCCTTAGGAAAGAAGGTAGGGAGAGTCTTCTTTTAAGAATGTGGCCCAGCTGGGCACGGTGGCATACACCTGTAATCCCATACTTTGGGAAGCTGAGACAGGAGAATCACAAGTTCAAAGCTAGCCTCAGCAACAGTGAGGCACTAAGCAACTCAGTGAGACCCTGTCTTTAAATAAAATACAAACTAGGGCTGGGCATGTGGCTCAGTGGTTGAGAATCCCTGAGTTCAATCCCCAGTAACAAAAAAAAAAAAATATGGCCCAAGGCTTGGCACAGTCCTGGGCATGTGTAGCTGACCCATGTGTTAAGAGATAAGGGCTACAATGGGTCCTGAGCTGAGCTGGCTCTGAGGTCTCAGGCCAGGAAGGGAGTGTGGGAAATCCTGGACTGGGTGAACCTGCAGGAGGGCCTTGTCAGGTCCCCTGAAGTACTGGTCCCCCAAGTGGGATATGGAAGGAAGCAACAGTAGGCTTTCTCACCTCCTTCATGTCTTCATAGAAGAGATAGAGCACAGGGTGGGTGTGGCCAAGCTCCCAGCACATGCTGGTATAAGACCTGTAGGACACTGGGGAAGGGGCCACCAATAGGGTTTGGTATGAGTTTTATGTGGCCTTCCACAGCTCCAGCCCTCCCTTTCCCTCAGAATAGAGTTCAGTTTGTCTATCTATGAACTTTTCCAGGAAGCTGTCCCAGGTGCCAGGGTCAGGGTGCACCTTGGCCATTTTGTAGAAGTTGTAATAGGAGACAACCATGTCCTTTGCATTGCGGGCCACATAGATCACCTTCAGGGACACGTGACACCTACTGCCAGCTACACCACCCCCGACACACACCCCAGGACTGCCTCCTATCCTGCCTGGCACCCGTCACAGCACCCCTGTGGGGGAGTTCTCTCTCAGCTTGACAAAGGGAGACACTGAGTCCTTGAGGATGACTTGCCTGAGATCTCAGGGATGGCTATGGCAGCCGGGATTTGAAAGCAGCTTTGATGTGAATCTCCAGGGTCTGCCCTATGTTTTCTTTTGTTTTGGAAGGTGTGTGGTGCTCAGGATGGAACCCAGGGCTTCGGGTCTGCTAGCTAAAAGCTCCACCGCTGAGCTCTGTCCTAGCCCAACCTGCCAAGCCTAGTTCTCATTGGCCAGCTTGGTGCTCTTGTCACTTTCTGCTCACATCACAGCCTACACTCAATGGGCTCCTCTCTGGATGATTCCTTTCCAGAGATCCTTTGGCCGTCTCCATCCAGAAACACACTAGGCCAGCCTGATGAGAGATCCCATTTGTCCAACCAAGCTCCATCTGGGCTCCAGGACTAATATTTGAGTACGGGAACTTGCTTGGATGTCAGCTTTGCATGTGAATGAGCAAGATTCTGATGACTCAGCAGAAGAAGGGAGAGGGATTCAGGCCAGGCAGGATTTTTCCTTTTGAGATGGGGTGTCTTTGGGGAAGGAACAGGAAGGGTAGAGGCCCCAGACTAGGGGTCAAATAGATCAAGCATTAGGAGCACGTGGAAGATGTTAGATTCAGGATCTGGGAAGGACAAGGGCATTCTGGCCACCCTAACTCTGGCATTCACCTGACCTTTCAGGATCTCAGTCCTGTGGCCTCCTAGGCATGAAGGAGGTGCGTGTAGGTGTGGGGTGGGGAGTGCAGTGCTGTTGTTTAAACAGAAGTTCTAGGTTCAAAATGGGAGGGATGAAGAGACAGCACTGGAAATGGTGCTCACAGAACAAAGGGTGAAGTTTGAGGACAGGGGTGTCACTGTTTCCCTGCTTCAGACCCAAACACACACCTGTCTCAAAACCCAACATGTGGATTTAACATAGAAAACAAAAGGAGCACAATGAGGGGAGGGGTCCAGGGATCACATGTGCTTCCAGCTCCTGAAGTGCCCCCTACCTGCATGCCTCGGGAGCGGACAACACAGAGCTTTTTCTAATGGACCAAGTCAAAGGGTTGAGAAGAGGGGAAAGATGGGGTGCAGGTCAGCTCACCTTCCTGCTGGCTCTGGGCCAGTGTCAGAACCCTGGACACCAAGGGTTCAGGCCAGAGCAGCCTCAGCATTCCAGGTGAGAGGACAGGATCAATGCCATCTTGAGATTGTTGACCTTTGTCCCCAAATCAGCAGCCCCCACCCAGTTCCTGAAAAGTTGAAACACCCTTAATGGCATCCTGCTCAGGCACCAGTAAGTCGTTTAGCAATTTGGGCCAACCAATCAGGAAACTAGATATCGGGCCCACTTCACCCAAACCTATCAGCCTAAAGGTCAACTGACCTCACGCTGATCACACTCACCTGTACTCAATCCTAGAATGATAAGGCTGCTGTCCCCCTGTGCGCACTTTCCTTTACCCAATCCTGTAATGCCAAGGCATGTACTCCCCTGCTTGCGGTTGAAACCCATAAAAATCCCCGTTCCCCTAGACTTGGGGCCGCACCTCCCTACCGGCTGCGTTGGGAAGGTGTGCAGTCCCTGCTCGAGCTTGTAATAAAGACCCCTTTTGTTATTGCATCAGGATCGGACTCCTGGTGGTCACTGGTGGTCTCATGAGCTTGGGCATTACACAGGAACTGAAGGTTCAGAAAACAGGGCAAGTCCAGAGTGCTGAGTGGGCACAGTGTGAAGGGATTCAGGGCAGAGCAGAGCAAGTAAGCTGTTTTGAGGCATCATGAGATAGCAAAGGACAAGGATGCCAGAGCCTCTAGCCTTGGAAGGAGCCCCTGCTTCATAGCTCCTGTAGGACCTCAAGGAGCATGGCTCATGTCTGGTGGGGAACAGCCCCATGGGTGCTTTTCTTTCCCTGGGCTGAAGAGGCTGGACAGGAAGAGTAACAGGGCCACATGGAGGGAGAGCTCCCCACCTCCTCTGCCTTTTTCTATTTGAATTACAATAAAATTCCAGCTAAGCACTGGAGTTGGGAGGCTGAGTCACAGGTGGGAGACTCCTGAGCCTCCCTGGAATAGTGTGTCCTCAGCATCAAGCTGGACAAAGCCAGGCAGAGGGGAATCCAGGCAAGGAAAAGCCTGGCCAGATGGTCGATCCAGTGCCCCGCTGCACCCATTTCTGTTCTGTTCACCCAGACCTCCCTGAAAATATCAGAAGTTACCCTTGACACAAAACTTTCATTATGCTCAAATAAACTGTCCAGTCTGTGGTGGAGGCGGTGAAGTAAAGAAAAGTACAGGAACAAGTTTGGGGAGGCTGAGGATCATGTCTAGCCTGTCTGTCCAGTATTCCTGTGGAGCTAAGAGGTTGGTCAAAGGCAGCCTAGGAGAGGGAGGTGGATGAGCAAGTGGGAGTCAGAATCACCTCTCACCTCTTCTAGCTCCAAGCCAACTTCCTGCTCAGTGCTCAGCCTGCACAGCCAACTCACTCCCAAAGCAGTGAGTCCTTACAGCTGCCAAGGGTGCTCTTGGTACCAGATGATACAGAGTCAGGCTTCTCAAGCCCCCTGCACACCTGGCCCTGAGTGCCAAGGACTCAGCTGACCCAGCCTGAACTGGACCACTGGGCACCCTCTCCCCAGGGCCAGGCCAGGCTGAAAAGAAGACAGCATTCACCTATGACATTGGCCCTCTAGGGACAGAAGCTGCTCTGGCTCTTCCTGAAGGAACTCCTCTGCCTGCAGATCACATGGGTCTTTAGGGAACAACCAGGTTATGACAACACAGGGGACTGTCTTCATCCTGTCAGTGGTGGCAAATAGGTAAAGGATGTCAGAAACTAAGTCATTTACATTCACTGAGAGCTCAGTCAAAGCCAGGCCTCCATGTTAATTTATTCTGCATTGATTGATGCTCTGCCCTGAGGTGGGCTCTTTTCTAAAAGAGTGAGCAAGAATTGGCCTCCTGGCATTGAGTATGAAGAGTGGGGAGGCTGATGACAAGATAAAAAAAACATATAATCTGTGAGACAACAATGAGAATTAAGGGCTAAAGTGGGCCAGGCATGGTAGTGCATGACCATAATCCCAGTAACCTGAGAGGCCAAGGTAAGATAATTGCATGTTCTCAGCCAGCCTGGCCAACACAGAGAGACTCTGAATCAGAATTAAAAACTAAGTGCTGGGAGCCATCTACGAGCTGTGGGTAAACTGAGCAATGTTGGAGCCATCCGGCAGGAAGCCTGGTATCAAGAGCTCCCAGTAGGTTCAAAAACGCCACTAGTTCAAAAACATCAGATTCACATGGTGCCCTGCCTAGCTCACCACTCAAGTTCTAACTCAGCTTCAGAGATGGGAGTGACCCCCTGGAGCCAGAGAGCCTCTCACAGAGGGGAGATGAGTGTATTATATCAAATGCAAATCAACCTGTTTCCTGAAGACCCCTGCCACACTGAGAAGCAAGCACCAGAACAAGACTCCTCCCATTGAAACCTGATCCCTGCCACTGATGTGCTCCCCCTCAAATGAAAAATAGGAGCCTGTGTCAGTTGTTCAGTTCCAGTTCCCATCAGGACTGGAAGACTCATCAGATGCTCCGCATCTGATTAAATTAAATCATTAATCTGATTTCTGGCTTTGTCCTTATTTCTTTTTTCTTTTCTTTTCTGTTTTTTTGTTTTGTTTTTGTACCAGGGATTGAACTCAGGGGTACTCGACCACTGAGCCACATCCCCAGCCCTATTTTGTGTTTTATGTAGAGACAGGGTCTCACTGAGTTGCTTAGCACCTCACCAATGCTGAGGCTGGCTTTGAACTCTTGATTCTCCTGTCTCAGCCTCCCAAAGTGCTGGGATTACAAGCGTGAGCCACCACGCCCAGCTTTTGTCCTTATTTCTTACTGATTATTTCAGACTTTTTATTTTCCCAGGCAGCTCCTACCTCCTAGGCAGGAAACTGCTCTGCCAGGGTGCTGGCCACCCTGATATAACAATGGGCTGGGGCTGTAGCTCAGTAGCACAGCACTTGCCTGGCACATGTTGGGCACTGGGTTCTATCTTCAGCACCACATAAAAATAAACAAATAAAATAAAGGCATGCTGTCTCTCCATAACTACTAAAAAACATTTTTAAAAAATTAAAAACAAAAAGGGCTAGGGATGTAGAGCAGCAGCAATCAGGGTGCGGGCAGAGATCCCTGCTGAAGCTGTACCCAGCCACTGTGAGCAGGAGGCCGCGCAGCATTTGCATTAGCATCCTGGGTGGAAGGCTAAGGCAGCCCCGCCCAGCCAGCGTGGCCCACGGGTGTCCGTGAACTCGAGACAAGGAGAACAGAGCATTGGGGAGGCTGAAGCAGGGGAGAATTCCTCCTGCTTCTTACTGGAAGGGCAAGCCATGAAAGAGGAGTCCAATCTCCTGGGGAGACAAGAGCAGGCCCTGTGAGAAACCGAACCACACCGCCCGGCGAAGACAAAACCCATAACCGTCCTTTGCCTTGCATCCCACAAACCGCCATCCTCCTACTAACAGCTTCAGGTCTTGCCAGGAGGTTTCACTCGCTTGGTTTAGACAGTTCCCCCGGCCCTTGCCAACCTCAGGATCACCTCCAGTCTCATCTGTCTCCTCAAGGCCTGGCTCTTCCCTATAATCTGACCTCCACCCCACCAGGGCCACCTTTCTTGTAATAACCACTGGGCTGCTGGACCCATCAGGTGGGGCTGATGATGGACCCCACTTAGATGTGGCCCTGATGCAGGGGGTTCAGACAGTAGAGCAGATAGATACCCGAGAAACGTCACTGCCTCGCTTCACCCGCCACGGGGCCCATGGGACATTTTGAGTCAGGGGCCAAATGCTAGGGATGTGATTTCTGTGACTAAGGACACAAGGGAGGGGTGCTGGGTAACTAGGACTGCAAGGTGCTTGCTTTGAAAAGCGCTGGGGCGTTGGTCGCGAGGCACCCGGCAGCCCACAGCAGACGCGGGTTAGAGCATCCTCTCCTGGCCAGAGCCAAAGGTCCAAACCCCGCCCCAGAACACCCGAGGCGGTTCGCGCGGCCAGCGCCAACCAATTAGTGTGCGCTGCGCCAGGATCAGTCGTCACAGAGGCTCTGATTGGCTAGTTGATAGCAAGCGCAAAACTCTTGACGGTTGGAATAGACGTTGTGGCTGAGGGAGGAGGTTCTGAGCTTACAACGCTCCAGTGAGGTCGGAAGTAGATGTCCCAGGGAAGTGACTCCACTTAGGAAGGTGGCCTTCTGTCCCAGGGGGCCTTCTGTCTCTTCTGGGTTGCCTTTCCCGCTGGGCTGCTGAGCGGAAACAGCGCAGACTACCTCTGGGAAGAGCTGCAGCGGGACTTGGAAGACTGGCTCCCCAGTCCCCAGTCTCCCGGCCCCTCCCTACCCCAACCCATCCCATTGCTTGCTGCTGTGCAGTCTCCCTGCCTGATACAGAAAAGCTCTCCTTGACAGGTGCACAGGTCCTGGAGCCCAGCCCTCAGGACCCCTGAAAAAGAGGACCGTGACCAGAAATTTCAAAAGGCAGGAGTGGGAGATATCAAGTTTTGAGACTAAATTAGAAATCAGGAATCGTGAGGTCCACAGGCAACATAAAGTGCTAAGATCAGGATACTACACCACACAAGTGAACATAAAGGAGATTTCTGGGTGCATTCTTCTAACATGGACCTGAAATTGCTATACACCTCCAGGAGTTCTGCCTCCAAGTCTAACCCTCCCACCCTAGAAACCTTCAACATCCTGAGGGCGGAGCTATCAGCAAACTCCAGACAACCCACCTATCCACTGAGGAGGGGAGCTGTAACTATTCAATTTTCCAGCGAGATCCCCCCCTCCATATCCCTACCATTTTTGAAACCAAGTATTTTTCATGCATCAGTTTATTAAGGACTAGGATGTCTGAATGGTGTATTACAGATTTGTTATGTATTTTATTTTTACTTTGTTACGTTTTTTTTACTTTACATATATTTCCCTCTCACATCTGTTTCCTTAGATTATCTTTCTCTCTTTACTCCTGCTAACATCCAACTTCTATTAATTTTTCTTTCACTTGTCCTATAATTTTACTTCTATTTTCTCTTCTCCTTCCTCATACACATCACATGCTACACCACTTCTGTTTTCTCTTTGTCTAACAATTTGAAATTGTAAACCCTTATTGAAAACTAACTGTTCATATTGTAGACAATAATTGAACACATCATTTTTGTGTATTATGACAAAACTGTAGATGTCTTAATAGGAGACATCTATTGGTTTAAGACTGTATTTTTTTGTATTGGGTGCTGTTACTATTGGTCTCCCCCCTAATGGGAGGTACTGGAAATTTTCAGGGACACTATAAGTCTGAGAAACTATACTGCCCCAGATCCACACAGCTAGATGGGAAGATACACAAACAACATGAAAAAACAAGAGAATAAAGTGCTCCAAAAACAACCCAAGATGCTCAATAGAATCCACTGACATCACAATAGAAGAAATGTCAGAGAAAGGGTTCAGAATGTACATGGTTAAACTGATCCATGATGTAAAGGAGGATGTAAGGAGTGAAATCAGAGATAAATTTCAGGGAAAGATTACTTCAATAAAGAGAAATTCTGAAAAGAAACAGAAATCCACAAAATAAAGGAAAGAGTAAACCAAATTAGAAGTTTAATGGAGAGTATCACCAACAGACTAGAACACTTGGAAGACAAAACCTTAGACAATGAAGACAAATACATAATCTTGAAAATAAAGTTGACCATGGAGAAGATGGTAAGAAACCATGAACAGAACTTCCAAGAATTGTGGGATAATATGAAAAGACAAAATTTAAGATTTATTGGTATACAGGAAGAAGCAGAGATACAAACCAAAGCAATGCACAATCTATTCAATTCAATAACATCAGAAAATTTCCCAAACCTAAAGAATGAGATGAAAAATCAAATACAAGAGGATTACAAGACCCCAAAAGTACAAAATTACAACAGACCCACACCAAAGCATATTATGATGAGAGGGACTAACATACAGAACAAGGATAGAATTAGCAAGACTGCAAGAAAAAAATATCAAATTACATATGGGGAAAACCAATTTGGATCTCAGCTGATTTCTCAACCCAGATCGTCAACACTAGAAGGTCCTGGAACAATATATATATCAACCTCTAAAAGGAAGTGGATGCCAACCAAGAATTTTATATCCAGCAAAATTAAGCTTCAGATTTGAAAATGAAAAAAAACCTTCCATAATAAAAGTTAAAAGAATTCACAACTAGAAAGCCTGCATTTCAGAACATTCTCAACAAAGTAGTCCATGAGGATGGAATGAAAAAGTGTGAAAACTTGCAAAGGAAGGAACTACACTAAAGTAATAGTCAATCAAAGCAGAAACTAAGTCAAATTAAAAACAAGAAACAAACCAAAATGACCAGGAATATAAATCATATCTCAATAATAACCTTGAATGTTAATGGCTAAACTCACCAATCAAAAGACAGACTGGCAGATCAGATTAAAAAACAAGATCCAACAATATGCTGTCTCCAAGAGATTCACCTCATAGGCAAAGATATTCACAGACTTAAAGTACAAGGATGGGAAAAAACATATCACTCATATGGACTGTGAAAAAAAACAGAGGTTTCTATCCTCATATGAGATAAAGTGAACTTCAACCCAAAGTTAATCAGAAGAGAAAAAGAAGGACATTTCAGACTGCTTAAGGAAATTAAAAATCAGCAAGACATAACAATCATAAATATTTATTCCCCAAACTATGGAGCATCTACTTATATCAAAGTACTCTTTCTCAATTTCAAAAATGAAATAGACCACAACACAGTAATTCTGGGTGACTTTAACACACCTCTCTCACTACTGGATAGATCTTCCAAATAAAAACTAAACAAAGAAACTATAGAACTAAATAATATATCAACAATTTAGATTTAATGGACTATATAGAACGTTTCATCCATCAAGGAGTAAATACACTTTCTTCTCAGCAGCACATGGACCCTTCTCTAAAATAGACCATATCTTAGGCTACAAAGTAACTCAGCAAAAAAAAAGAGATAGTACCCTACATGCTATCAGATCACAATGAAATGAAATTAGAAATTGATGATAAAATAAAAAATAGCAGCTACTCTAACACCCAGAGGCAAAATAACATGCTATTGAAAGATGAATGATAGCAGAAGAAAATTAAGGATGAAATCTTTAAAAAAAAAAAACCTTAGAGATAAATGAGAACACCAAAACAACATATCATAATCTCTGGGACACTATGAAGAAAAAGTTAAGAGGAAAGTTCATTGCACTGAGCTCATTCATTAAAAGAATAGAAAGTCAAAGAATAAATGACCTAACGTGACATCTCAAAGCCCTAGAAAAAGAAGAACAAATCTACACCCAAAACAAAAACAATCTTCTAATAGGAAATAATTAAAGTCAGAGCTGAAATCAATGAAATTTAAACAAAAGAAACAATTCAAAAACTTGACAAAAATGTTGGTTCTTTGGAAAAATAAAAATTGATAAACCCATAGCTATGCTAATGAAGAGAAAGTAAAAGCACAAATTACAGAAATTCATGATGCAAAATGAAATATCACAATGGCCACTGCGGAAATACAGAAAATAATTAGAAGCTACTTTGAAAATTTATACTCCAATAAAATAGAAAATCTTGAAGATAGCAAAAAGTGTCTAGAGACATGTGACCTACCCAAACTGAATCAGGACGACCTACAAAAACAGATCAATTTCAAGCAATGAAATTAAGGATGCCATCAAAAGCCTAACAACCAAGAAAAGCCCAGGACCAGATGGATTCTTAGCCAAGTTTTACAAAAGAATGAACATTCTTTTACAAAAAGAATGAATCCCAATATTTCTCGAATTATTCCATGAAATAGAAAAGGAGGGAACCCTTCCAAATTCATTCTATGAGGCTAGTATCGCCCTGATACCAAAACCAGACAAAGACACAGCAAGGAAAGAAAACTTCAAACCAATATCCCTAATAAACATAGATGCAAAAATTCTCATTAAAATTCTGGCAAATTGCATGCAAAAATATATTTAAAAGATAGTTCACCACGATCAAATGGGGTTTATCCCAGGGATGCAAGGTTGATTCAACATCCAGAAATCAATAAATGTAACTCATTGCATCAATAGACTTAAAGACAAAAATCATATGATTATCTCAATAGATGTAGAAAAAGCATTTGACAGAATACAACACCACTTCATGTTCAAAACACTAGAAAAACTAGGGATAGGAGGAATATACTTCAACATTGTAAAAGCTATCTATGCTAAGCCCAAGGCCAACATCATTCTAAATGAAGAAAATTTGAAAACATCCCCTCTAAAAACTGTAACAAGATAAGAATGCGCTCTTTCACCACTTCTATTCAACATAGAAACATCATAGAAACCCTCGCCAGAGCATTTAGATGGATGAAAGAAATTAAAGGGATATGAATAGGAAAAGAAGAGCTCTAACTATCTCTATTTGCTGAGACATGAGTGTATATTTAGAAGATCCAAAAATTCCACCAGAAAACTACTAGAACTAGTAAATGAATCTAGCAAAGTAGCAGGATATAAAATCAATACCTATAAATCAAACATGTTCTTGTACATCAGTGATGAATCTACTGAAAGGGAAATTAGGAAAACTACCCAATCCAAAATAGCTTCAAAAAAAATACTTGAGAATCAATCTAATAAAAGAGGTGAAAGACCTCTACAATGAAAACTACAGAACACTAAAAAAATTGAAGAAGACCTTGGAAGATGGAAAGATCTCCAAAGCTCCTGGATAGGCAAAATTAATATTGTCAAAATGACCATACTAAAAATTGTTATATAGATTTGCAATTCCTATTAAAATCTAAATGACATTCTTCATAGAAGTAGAAAAAGCAATCATGAAATTCATTTGGAGAAATAAGAAAGCCAGAATAGCCAAAGCAATCCTTAGCAAGAAGAGTGAAACAGGAAGCATCACAATACCAGACTTTAAACTATACTACAGAGCAACAGTAACAAAAATGGCATAGTATCGGCACCAAAACAGATACAGACCAGTGGTACAGAATAGAAGACACAGAGACAAACCCAAATAAATACAGTTATCTCGTACTAGACAAAGACGCCGAAAACATTTATTGGAGAAAGGATAGCCTCTTCAAGAAATGGTGCTGGGAAAACTGAAAATCCATATGTAGCAAAATGAAATTAAATCCCTGTCTCTCATCCTGCATGAACCTCAAAGTGGATCAAAGACTTAGGCACTAGAACAGAGATCCTGTGCCTAATAGAAGAAAAAGTACACCCAAATCTTTACAATGTCGACTTACAAACTGACTTCCTTAACAAGACTCCTAAAGTGCAAGAAGTAAAATCAAGAATCAATAAATGGGGGGCTGGGATTGTGGCTCAGTGGTAGAGCGCTCACCTCGCATGCGTGAGGCACTGGGTTCGATCCTCAGCACCACATAAAATAAATAAAAATAAAAATATCGTGTCTATCTACAACTAAAAAATATATTTTAAAAAAAAAGAATCAATAAATGGGACAGATTCAAACTGAAAAGATTCTTCTCAGCAAAGGAAATAATGAATAACATGAAGAGAGAGCCTGCAGAATCAGGGAAAATTTTTACCACAATCACCAAAGATAGAGCATTAATCTCCAGAATATATAAAGAATTCAAAATTTTAACATTAAAATAACAACCCAATAAATGAGTATGTTCCTTAGGAACTGAACAGACACTTTACAGAAGGAATATAATCAATCAACAAATATATGAAAAAAGTTCAACATTTCTAGCAATTAGAATATGCAAATCAAAACTTCTCTTAAGATTTCATCTCAATCCAATCAGAATGGCTATTATCAAAAATACAAGCAATAATAAATGTTGGCAAGGATGTCGGGGAAAAGGTACACTCATACATTGCTGATGGGATTGCAAATTGGTGCAGCCACTATGGAAAGCATTACGGAGAATCCTCAGAAAACTTGGAATGGAGCCACTATTTGGCCCAGCTATCCCACTCCTTCCACTCCTGAGGCTGTTTTGAAATTGCAGTCATCTTGCCTCAGACTCCCAAAATGCTAGGATGACGGGCCTGTACCACCACACCCAGCTCTCCCTATATTTTAAGGGCCAGTCTCTCAGTCCCTGAATCACCTCCATGGCTACTGCCCTCCCTTGTTTCCATCCTATAGAATGGGCTGGTGACGCTGGGAGTCTTGATGGTTACAGGTTTACCCTTCTGGTCCCAGGGATCATTTTCTGACCTTTTTACTTCCCTGGAACTAGAAGAACTAGTGAGTGAATCTACTCATGGGGACTCCAGAAGGGCCCATCATCCCCACAGTGCAGGAGAGATGCAGAGAAGGAGTGTCACTCCTTTAAAAGGCCCAGTATAGCTGAAAGCGGTGGTGCAAGCCTATAATCCCAGCACTTCAGGAGGCTGAGACAGAAGAATCATGAGTTCAAAGCCAGCCTCAGCAATGGTGAGGCACTAAGCAACTCAGTGAGACCCTGTCTCTAAATAAAACACACCAAAAAAATAGGGCTGGGGATGTGGCTCCGTGGTTTAGTACCCCTGAGTTCAATCCCCAGTACCAAAAACTGAATAAATTAATTAAATAAATAAAAGGTCCAGCATACAGCCCTCCAGCACCCACCACTGCATTCACCAAATGGTGAAGGGAGCCCTTCCTATTTTATAGAGGAGAAGTGACTTTCCTATAGTCACATGGCTTGAATACAGGGTGAGATCAAGTGGGTATTCAGTGACATTTGCACACCTTCCCCCAGCACTACATATCAGCAATGTAAATGGCACCCTCACAGAAAGAAGAGTGTGGTTTGAGGACTGGGGATGTCACTGTTTCCCCGCTTCAGACCCAAACACACATCTGTCATAAAACCTAACATTTGGGTTTAACATAGAAAACAAAAGTAATGAAATGAGAGGAAAGAGTCCAGGGATCATCTTTGTTTTCAGCTGTAATCTGGCTCCTGAAGTGCTCTTTAAATGTATGCCTTCAGGAGAAGGCAACAGACAGTT
Source organism: Xerus rutilus (assembly GCA_028644305.1). Lineage (NCBI taxonomy): Eukaryota > Metazoa > Chordata > Mammalia > Rodentia > Sciuridae > Xerus > Xerus rutilus. Next base: position 16,150,739 of record CM053415.1, on the reverse strand, counting down.
CTAATGGACCATATCAAAGGGGGAGAACAGAAGGGAAAGATGGGGTGTGGGTCAGCTCACCTTCCTGCTGGCTCCAGGCCAGTGCCTGAACACCAAGGGTTCAGGCCAGAGCAGCCTCAGGCATTTCAGGAACTGTAGGTTCTGAAAACAGGGAAAGTCCAGAGTGCTGAGTGGGCAGAAGGTGAAGGGACTGGCCAGACTCTGTCTCAAAATTAAAAACAAAAAGGGCTGGGGATGTATGGCAGTGGTAGAGGGCCCTTGGGTTCAGTCTCTGTACTTCAAAAATATTTAAATGAATAGATAGGTAGGGGGAAACAGCACAAGGAAGAATTATAGAGAGGCAGTAAAGACCTCTTGGAGAAGGTGACATGGTCAACTCTTAGGGTCCATGCAAGAGACTTCCCTCAAATGGGAAAGGGCAATGGCCACGAAGTAAGTTGTGAGGAGTCCAAGAATGGCAGAAAGTCATTCCTGATTTAGAGATGGAGCAGAGAGGTTGAAGGGTGCCATTTTGTCTTGCCCCTCAACAAACAGCTTGACCCCAAGTTGTCTGAAGTCAACACAAGCTACTACCTGGCATGCATCTCACCTGGGGCACTCAGGCACACAGCGGCTCAACGGGACCAGTATCTGGGTCGGTTTCCTACTTTCTGTGTGTCCTGCCTGGCAGTTTGAGACCCCACCAGGAGCGGCTGTGATATGAAAGCCAGCGCACCTGGGGCAGTGGGGTGGGGGAGCAACATCCCTGCTGAAGCTGAACCCACCACTGTAAACAGGAGGCGGCACAGCATTTGCAACAGGACTCCCAGATGGAAGGCTAAGACAGTTTCATCCAGCCTGCGTGGCCCCACGTGTGCGCACTCTAATTGTGGTCAGGAAAAACAGAGCATTGGGGAGGCCGAAGCAGGGGACAATTGCTGGGTTTGCCAATCCCAGGGTGTTTCTTACCCAAAGGGCAAGCCATGAACGAGGAGTCCCATATCCTTGGGCCATGAGGATGCGCCCTGTGAGAACCCAAACCACACCCACCCCACGTGAGGACGAAACCCCTAACCATCGTTTTCATCGGTTCTCACCATTTGCCACCATCATAACAGATTCGATCCTTGCCACGGGGTTTCACCCGCTTGGTTCAGATAGTTCCCCTGAGCCTTGCCAACCTCAGCCCAGTGTCCAGTCTCATCCACCTCCACATAGCCCAGCTGCCTCTTCCCTCCAATGAGCCTCCGCCGGATATCACCTTCCCTGTGATAACCAGTGTGCTGCTGGACCCGTGGAGCGGAGGCTGATGGTGCACCTCACTGAGATGGGCGCGATGCAGAGGGTTCAGAGAGTAGAGCAGGTAGACATTCACAAATGTCACTGCCTCGCTTCACCCACCACAGGGCCCATAGGATGCTTTGGGTCGGCCGAATGCTAGGGATGTGATTTCTGTGACCAAGGACACAAGGAGAGGCGCTGGGAAACTAGGACTGCAAGATGCTTGTTTAGAAAGAGCGCCCAGAGGTGATGGTGAGGCACCTGGGAGCCCACAGCAGGTACAGGTTAGTCCATCCTCTCCAGGCAGGAGCCAGAGCTCCAAACCCCGCCCCAGAACACCTGAGGCTGTACACACCGCCAGCTCCAACGAATTAGCATGCGCTGGGGCAGGGTCGGTGGTCACCCAGGTTCTGATTGGCTAGCTCTTGACTGTTGGAATAGCCTTCGCGCCTAAGGGAGGAGGTGCTGAACTTACCACGCCGCAGTGAGGTCGGAAGTAGATGTCCCAGTGGAAGTGGCTTCACTAAGGACCATAGCCAAGACCCAGGGAGCCTTCTGTCTCTTCTGGGTTGTGTTCCCCGCTGGGCTAGTGGGATGAAACAGCGCAGATTACCTCTGGGAAGAGCTGCAGGTGGACTTGGAGGATGAGCTCCTAGTGAGTGGAGCGGCCTGGACCCTCCCTAGGAGGAAAAAGGGCTCTTGGGGGCGGGTAAGACTTGGTTCCCATCCTTCTGCCCTGTGGGAGGTGTGGGATATAGTATTTACCCTTAACTGGGAAGTAAGATCCATTGTAGCCATTTTAACTATAGCTCTTCCCTTAGCCCACACCAGTTTTAAAAGTAGCTAATCATTTAGATCATAACCTCCAGCTCCTCCTGTCAGGGCCCCTGGCTAGGATATGTTAGGGATAAATAGAGGTGAAATGCCCCCTCCAGGTGCGATTGCTAGCCAGGTTTGGTTACACATCATCTGGCAGAAGTAAAGTTTGCCTTGCCAACCCACTTCGGAGGACTTGTTTGATTTCTTGTGGCATTTTGATATTTCTAATAATAGAGACTAGGTTCTGGGGAAGTGCCAACCAGGATAATAGACCCCTCGGGGATTACAATACCACTAATCACCCTATCCCCAGAGAGCTGGGGCTTCCTGTTTGCTGCCAACATTGAAGATGGAAAGATGAGAAAGTGCTCAGGGTTTCAGATCCCTTAGCAGCTGTAAAACCTATCCCTCTCTCCAACATTACCCCATTATTAGAGGCATGATAGAGAATTCCCCTGCAGATCCTCCCAGCCATTCAGAAGTCTCAAGGCAAGTGAGGCCCAAGCAAGGGCTCTTCGCCAGCTGGAATGCTGATGTTTTCTGGTCCTCAGGAATAAACCCAGTGGCTCCATAACCTTGGACATGATGTGGCTACTGGAACCTCTGTGAGAACCATGGTTTTTTTTTTTCAGAATTGCTGTGTTAGAAAACCAACAGATGAGGATGGTGGGGAATATGAGGTTAAGAGAATAATTCTATAAACTGCGCCCACAGTGCTGACCCCCATATGCTTCCTTTTCCAAAAAGCAACTTACCTGCAGCCCTGCCTGGCCTCAATGGATAGGATGTGTCACATTCCTCAGAAAACTACATTTTTCCAGGAAAAATGCTGGCCCAAAATTAAAGCACACAGAAAATAAATTCCAGGGCACTTCCCCTATCTACAGCTGTTTTCCCACCCACCTTCCTGCCACATGTGTAGGGAGAAGTCTGTGGTACATTGGAGCTTTTGTCTGCAGGAGCCCAGGCCTCAGCCAGAGGGAAGGCAGAAAGGGAAAATGGGGAGACCACAAGAGGAACTCACACCTGACCCCCACTTGACAGGACTGGCTGTCCCCAGTACAATAGGCCCCAGGGAATTTCCCTACCTGCCCTCCTGTCCCACCCTAAGTGAGCCTGCCAAAACCAACTGACCCACTCATCCTATGACCTTGCTTTGCTAAACCTTATAAAACTCAGACCCTTGTTGTAGCCCTTCACCATTCTCTCGCTTGAACATATGCCCTCCTGCTGCTTAATAAAAAGCATTCCTGATCCATCCAGGTCTCTCCACTTTTCAGTTATTTTTGTTTTCTTTTGTGGTCCTGAAACCCAGGAATGGGAGTTTTTTGGGTTCTTTTTACCCCTTCTCATTGCAACAGTCCTCCCCTCTCCACTCTTTGCCCTTTCACCCAACAGTCATGTTAAACAGCCAATTAGACCTGGGAAGTGACCACTGGCTTTCATTTTGGTGCCAAAACCCAGGTATGGGTGTTTTGGGGGTTCTTTTACCCCTCCTCATTCCAACACGTTCATGATTGTTCCGCACTCCTATGGTTCTCTGAGGTCAGGAAAGCCCCCACACATGGCTCTTGCAGCCGCAGCTGAATTCTCAGACTGACTGTTCTCCCTCCTTCCTTCCCGCCTTATAGAAAGAGACTCTTCACACTCTCCAAAGTGCACTTTGACTAAACAGTGGCTGGTATAGGACCTAAAACCAACCCCATTCTTGGGTTAGGTTTTTGCTGCCTTACTGCTACTTGGATGGAGCAAGGATCTGTATGGGGTCCATTCTCAGTGTTGGAGGCATTCTCTTTCTCTCTCTCTCCTCTCCAATCCCTCCCCATACTTAGACCTCTTCCCTGCACCTAAGATCTCTGGATCAAAGGACACTTTCTGCCATTTTGTTCCTACATGCAACACCAGCCTTCTCATTCTTCAAAGAGGTAGGATCCCTTCTGGTCTCTTGCAGAGGCACCCTGCCTGAGCCTCTTGCCTTTGGACTCATCTGGACCTCAGGGGTCCTCTACCATTGAGATTGTAGAAGGGGACACCCTCTCCTTCTCTGGTGGAACTCTCTACAGTGATGGGAAAGAGGTATCCCTTGATCTCAATGGCCACCCTGGTCAAACTTCTCCAACATGGAGGCTAACCAGTTCATCTCATGGGACTCCCCACTATGTTGCTTCATTCAAAATCTCAAAATCATCTACATCCCATCTGACCTCAAAAGCAAACACCTTATTAGGCTGAGTACCCAGATCTGGCCACAATGTAAATTAGACAGCCTAAGTCAATGGCCCAAATTTAGGACTTTTTTTGTTTTGTTTTGTTTTTTGGGTACTGGGGATTGAACTCAGGGGTGCTCAACCACTGAGCCACATCCCCAGCCCTATTTTGTGTTTTATGTAGAGACAGGGTCTCACTGAGTTGCTTAGCGCCTCGCCATTGCTGAGGCTGGCTTTGAACTCGCGATTCTCCTGTCTCAGCCTCCCTAAGTGCTGGGATTACAGGC
>CM053415.1:16123702-16145666 GCA_028644305.1 Xerus rutilus | reverse complement strand
AAAAAAAAAAAAAAAAAAAAAAAAGCTAAACTTGGTTAATATAAAAACATCAGTATAATTGTTGTGCTATTACTGATTTCTTAGTATAGTAAAGTATTCATATCTTCCAAGTATACAAGTCTTTTTTTAAAAAATATTTTGGTTTGTTTGTTTTAGTTGTTGATAGGCTTTTATTTTTATTTATTCATATGTGGTGCTGCTAAGGATTGAACCCAGTGCTTCACACATGCTAGATAAGCATTCTACCACCGAGTCACAACCCCAGCCCCCCCAAGTATACAAGTCTTTAAAGTATAATGTTTAAAAGAACATTCTACCAAGATGGTGTTCTTCAAACTAAGGTTTAAAGTAGACGTTTGGGATAATAAAAATTATGTTTCCTAATTTATAGTTATTATACAAATTCAATGTTTTTACTCTTGTTAATTTTATTTTGTATTTTCCTTGTAAACTCTAAATGTTTTCTGTCAGTGCCTTACAGAAACACAACTTTCAATATAACAACCTGAATTAATTTGAGATAATAGGCCTTCATCTATAGACAGACAGGATGTAAGGCTAACTTCCAGTACTAATACAGACCCCAATTAAATAAAAGGGATAAATGACTGTAAAGTTATAGAAATTAAAATTAAAACCCAGTACTTTTACTTTAAGATAGGTGAAACTGGCTTTCTGTATATTTAAGACCAAAACTTGGACACTAAAGTTAAGGTAGTAAAAGGGTCAAGAAAAAAAAATAGGGGTTGGGGTTGTGGCTCAGTGGTAGAGCACTTGCCTAGCATGTGTGAGGCAGTGGGTTCAATTCTCAGCACCACATGTAAATACATAAAATAAAGATCCATCTACAACTAATAAAAATATTTTTTAAAAAAAGAAAGAAAATAGCCAATATTTGGCTCTTGCTCTCTGAATCAGCTTAAACCCAGGGAACAAGGAGACTTCTCCAAAGGCTTTGCAACTCTGGACCACATGACTTCCTGATCAGGGGGATCTATGTGACCCTGGAGAATAGAAAGATGACCAGTGCACATGCTGCAAAAGAGGAGGGTCATTAGAAAGGGGAGATATCCCTGATATTTCCAAAGGAAGCTACATCATTAAGGAGACCCTGAACCATCCTAGCAGATGGCACTAAAGGAGCTAAGAAGCTGCTCTCAAGTTCCCAAGAGTGACCCCATGAGGGAACTCAGCTGACTCTTAATAGATAGGAATGAAGTCAATTTGACCAGCTTGGTCTTAAACACCTAGCAAAACATATTGTTATCAAAACAGAGCCATAACTGGGCATTTAAAAGAGAAGACAATAGTTCTTTTAATAGAACTTAAGATGTATACTTGTGTCAGCTCCACAGCCCTGGTGCCCTTCCCCAAATTCTGAAGCATATTTTCCTTTGCAAAGCTTATAAAATTGGACTGGCCTCTGTACCCTGGTCTTCCTTACTCCTAAAACTGATATTTTACTTAACAACCAAAGTTTGCCTTTCCCAATAATGGCACACACCAGACACATGAGAGCCCTTCAGTTTATTCCCTACTCATAGGGCTAAAGATATCAGCCAGTATTGACACAGAAGCAGTGGAATTAGGAACCTCTCTTCACTACTATAAAAAATTGCCAGTGCAGATTATTGAAGACATCCAAAAGGTCTCCAATTCAGTACTGAATTTACAAAATCAAGTGGATTTCTTGGAGTCTGTCATCCTGTGAAATTTTGGGGGCCTAGATCTCCTTACTGCCAAATGAGGTGGCCTCTGCCTCTTCCTTGGGGAAGAATGTTGCTTCTATGTCAATCAATCAGGACTGGTAAGGAATAAGGTTAAATAACTACAGGACTGATTGGAACAACAGAGGCTGATCCCTGATGGTCCTCACTGGGGGATCTAAAATGGTGGACTGTCTGGTTACTCCCCCTTATGTCTCCATTAATATTCATCTTCCTCATAATAACCTTTCTTTCCTGTATCTTTAACTCCATACACAGACAATTTCTTAATGAAGTTACCTGTTTGGCTCACTTCACTGCTTCCCAGGGACATGTCAAAGCTATTCTCCTATGTTCCCAATTGGATTCCAAGAAAGCATCATGGGAAAAGATTGCCTATGGAAACCCTAAAGCCTCTCCCATATACATCCTTTATCCCAAACTGCCAGGGTCTCTGTATCCTCTTCTAGGATTCTGAGAGGGGATTTCCCCACCCTCTCACTTTACCCCTTCTCAGCAGTAAGTAGCCAGATATGATGGCAGCACCTCAACTCATATTCCTTTCAGAGTCCAGAATGAAGGACATGGAGAATAAACTCCAGAGCACTTCTCCTATCCACAGCTCTTCCCCCACCTGCCTTCTCACCACATTGGAGCTTTTGTCTTCAGAAGCCTAAGCCTCAGCCAGAGGGAAGGCAGAAAAGGAAAATGTGGAGAACACAAAAGGAACTCACATCTGACCCCTACCTGACAAAACTGGCCATTCCCAGTACAATAGGCCCCAGGGAATTTCCCTACCTGCCCTCCTGTCCCACCCTAAATGAGCTTGCCAAAACCAACTGACCCACTCATGCTATGACCTTGCTTTGCTAAACCCTATACAACTGGGACATGTTTTGTAGTCCATTGCCATTTTCTTGCTTGAAAATGTGCCCCTGCACTGCTTAATAAAAAGCATTGCTGATCCACTCAGCTCTGTCCCCATTTTGGTTATTTTTGCTTTCAAAAATAGTGTTGAGCTGGGCATGGTGGCACACCCCTATAATCCCAGCACTTTGGGAAGCTGAGACAGGAGAATTGCAAATCAAAGCCAGCTTCAGCAATGGCGAGGCACTAAGCAACTCAGTGAGACCCTGTCTCTAAATAGAACACAAAACAGGGCTGGGGATGTGGCTCAGTGGTTGAGTACCCTTGGGTTTAATCCCCCATAACAAAAATAATAATAACAATACTGTTGATAAGAGGAACCCAAGATACGCTGAAAGGGGGAGATTTTTGTGACCAGATCCTGAAACTCTGGGAGATAAGAATAATTTCTCCTAACAATAAAATTTGTAAGAATGTATGGTTAAGAATCCCATTAGAACCAGTCAGTATGGGCCAAGGTGACTGACCTAGAATTGCCTTTACAGTGAAGATTGGAAAGTCTGAAGTCACCCTGCTGTCCATCAGATGTCAAGATGTGGACCCAGGCAGAGATCTATGAAAACTTCTCTGGGAAGCCCAATAAAACTGGAGTGCAGGAGAGGCATGCAGTCCCTCTCCTCTCTGAAAGGATCCACTCTCTCCTTTGAGTGTGTCCCCATTCCTTTTTCCAACACCTTCAATAAACTCATTCCTGTTACTCTGAGTGATGTGTCTGAAATCTTTCTTACTTGATTGCAAAAATCAGGGATTGAAGAGAGTGTCTTCATTCTGCCTCAGTTTCTTGGTAGGCCCCAGCTCCATAACAATGGGATGTGAGGAGAACATGGGGATAGGGTTATAGCAGGAAAATAAGGCTAACCTGAGACAAGAAACACGCAGATGGTACATCTATATCAGTATTTAACTACTTAGACTGTTCTCGACTCAGGAGCTCAAGTGATCCTTGCCTCTCAGCCTCCTGAGTAATTGGGAATACAGGTGTTGACCTCCATACTTTGTTTTTCTTGTATGTATGTATGTATGTATGTATGTATGTATGTATGTAGTGTTAGGGATTTAACCCAGCACATGTAAACTGATGAGCCCTCATCACAGGGCCTACTCCTGCTAGGTTCTTCTCTCCCAGAGGCCAGGCCCAGGTATGACCCCAAGAGGCAGAAGCACAAGGCAGTGGGACAATTAAGCCATGACTCAGGATCTGCCCTTCTGGGAGCCTGTCTCCTGCTTGTGCCTCAGTTTGCTCATCCATAAACCAGGCCAGGTTGTTCCGTGGTTTTAAGATTGTTTATATGTTTGTTTGTTCTTACAGAAGTTTCTGTTCTTATATTTATTATTTAGTTCTGCTTTCCTAATATGCATTAGGCCTGCTTTTTGTCCCGAGCAACTCCAAAAAAAAGACAAAATGTAGTCGTGGGTCACTAAATCTTCCTAGATTCTTTTTAGATGTGCATCACTAGACAATCATGTAGTTGTGAGAATTATTTTGATACTGGGTATTTAACCCAGGGGGGCTTGACAACAGTTCCCACCCCTTTCTTATATTTTAATTTGAAACAGGTTCTCACTAACTTGCTTAGGACCTCACTAAGTTGCTGAGCTTGGCTTTGAACTTGTGATCCTACAGCCTCAGCCTACCAAGTCACTGAGATTGTAGACCTGCACTACTGCACCCACTTCCATGTTGCCTCTTGATGGAAACAAAAGATGAAGTAAACACGAGCTGTGAATGGGGGGCTGATGCTGGTGTCACAGGGCATAGTGCTTTCCTGTATATTTTTTACAAGGTAAAAAAACTACATTCTAATGATCAGATGTGAAGTATAGTGAATACCTAAATAGCAGCACAGTCCCTTACTATCATTGAGTGTGCGGTACTGTACATAATTGCACATGTTCTACATTTATGCCACTGGCCATGCAGTAGGTTCATTTACACTAGCATAGCCACACACGTGGTGCGTTGCACTAGGATGTTGAAATGGCTGTGGGGTCACTGGGTGAGAGGAAGTTTCCAACTCCTTCATGTGCATTCTATGTGGCCCTCTTTGGGTGAACTGTCCTTCAGCAGCCCACGACTGTCCTTGGCGTTTCCCTTGTTCCCCCAAGACAGACAATTCTGGCCCATGCCTCCTGGTTCTCTCTTCTTCTGTGATCCAAGGCCTGTGCTTCCCTCATCCCCCCCCCTCCCACCCACTATGCTTCTTGCTGGGGTGAGAATATGGAGGTTTTGACCAAGCCCCTACCCTGTGTCCTGAAGCAAGGCCCACTGGTGGCTGCCACTCAGGTGCTGCTTTCCAAGCCCCACAGATGCCATTGCCCTGGCTTCCCCACCTGTTTTGCCATGGTGGGCAGATTCCTCAGTCCTTGGCTTTGTCTCCTTGCCAGTTTGGTTTTGTTTGAAGTTGAGGGGTATGTGAAGCCATGCCTGGGAGGCCAAAGGTCCACATTGAATAACTGATTCTCCCTTCTGGACACATTGTCACTGAGAAGGGATGAATGGTTTGCCTTCTTCCTCCCTCCCTCTTCTTGGGTCACACTGTCTTGGGGGTTTTCATTTTCCATATCATTCATTCCAGATTCTAAAAGGGGACAATTAATGGGGAGATGCTATCAGGTATGGGTGCTTTCTGCTGACAAGTGGTGAAGTAGGGGGACCCCTCCTTTCAGAGTTCTGGAAAAGAACATGGAGCCCCTGGTGGTTGAGGCTTAAGAGGAGTATATGTGGGGGGAGCATTGATGATATCATAGGCAGAGTCCGATTTTTATGGTTTCAGAAGGTCAGAATGTGTTCTGGCAGGCAGTTTGAGCTTGGCAGGTCACCTCACTAAGAAACTGTTTCTGTACAAAATTAAGAACAGGAAGAAGAGGGGCTGGGATTGTAGCTCAGCGGTAGAGCTCTTGCCTCGCATGCGTGAGGCCCTGGGTTCGATCCTCAGCACCACATACAAAGCAATAAAATAAAGACATTGTGTCCATCTACAACTAAAAAAAATATATTAAAAAAAAAAAAAAAAAAAAGGCCGGGCGTGGTGGCTCACGCTTGTAATCCCAGCACTTTGGGAGACTGAGACAGGAGAATCACGAGTTCAAAGCCAGCCTCAGCAAGGGCGAGGCGCTAAGCAACTCAGTGAGACCCTGTCTCTACATAAAACACAAAATAGGGCTGGGGATGTGGCTCAGTGGTCGAGTACCCCTGAGTTCAATCCCCAGTACCAAAAAAAAAAAAAAAAAAAAAAAGAATAGGAAGAAGAAAGGTTATTATAAGAAAGGTGAGGATTAACTGATTTGCTAGTGCTAGGAAAACAATTTTAGCATGTAATATAGTTTGGACTCTACTGTCCCTAATCAAGGTCATCATGCCCCACTCAAATTCAGTGTGCACTCTCCCTTATTTCAGGAGTTTGGCTCCTTTGAAGCATAGCAAGCATAATTAAGTTTGGAACTATAGTACCCTGATGGCTTAAATGTCTCCATCCTGCTTGATGAACTGTGCAAAACAAAAACATAAATAAAATTAGCAGTATAGTTACAGCTAGGAACCCAGGTACATGTGTAGAAAAGTGTTTAAAAGGGTTAAGAGAAGAAATTCCTTCAGCTAAACTGCCCCAAATTTCTTCATTATGAAAAGTAGGCATTTTTATAGCTGGGCATATTAGTGCATACCTGTGATGCCAGCAGCTCAGGAGGCTGAGGCAGGAGGATCATGAATTCAGAGCCAGCCTCTGCAAAAGTAAGGTTTAAGCAACTCAGTGAGACCCTGTCTCTAAACAAAATACAAAATAGGGTTAGGGATGTGGCTCAGTGGTCAAGTGTCCCTGAGTTAAAAAAAAAAAAAAAAAAAAGTAGATGTTTTGACTAATCATTGAAAGGCAGAGTTATTGTATATGCACAAAAGCATGGAAATAGAGCAGGGAGGCATTTGTTTTATATTAGTGAAGCAAATATTCATCATTGGAGGAATCATTAAAATTCCATATTTTTTTCAAAGCAAAAACAAAATGCCTAATAATTTCCCAGAGACTTTGACATGTTTTATTGGATTTCTCATCTACCTCTAAGAATTTTTTTGTCTCCTTGATGTCTTCTGTTATCCACACATCATTCAATAGCATATGGTTTAGTTTCCAGGTGTTGGAGTAGTTTCTATTTTTCATTTTATCATTGATTTCTAATTTCATTCCATTATGGTCTGATAGAATGCATGTTAGGATCTCTATTTTTTGTATTTGCTAAGACTTGCTTTGTGGAATAACATACAGCCTATTTCAGAGAAGGATCCATGTGCTGCTGAGAGAAAAGTGTATTCATTTGTTGATGGATAAAATATTCTATATGTCTGTTAAGTCTAAATTATTGATTGTATTATTGAATTCTATGGTTTCTTTGTTTAGTTTTCATTTGGAAGATCTGTCCAGTGGTGAGAGAGGTATGTTAAAGTCTCCTAGTATTATTGTGCTGTGGTTTATTTGATTCTCGAAATTGAGAAGGGTTTGACATACATAGATGCTCTATTATTTGGGGCATAGATATGTATGATTGTTGTGTCTTGTTGATGTATAATTCCCTTAAGCAGAATGAAATGACCTTCTTTATCCCTTCTGATTAACTTTGAAGTCCACCTTATCTGATAAGAGAAAGGAAACCTCTAATTGTTTACATGGTCCAAGAGAGTAATATGATTTTTCCCATCCTTTCACCTTCATTCTGTGGTTGTCTTTTCCTATGAAATGAGTCTCTTGAAGGGAACATATTGTTGGGTCTTTCTTTTTAATCCAATCTAACAGTCTATGTCTTTTAATTGATGAGTTTAGGTCATTAACATTCAGGGTTGTTATGGAAATATGGTTTGTATTCTCTGTCATTTTGGTTTACTTTTGGTTTTTAACTTGACTTGGTTTCTCCTTTGATTGACTTTTCCTTAAGTGTAGTTCCTTCCCTTGCTGATTTTCTTGGTTGTTTTTCATTTCCTCATAATGGAATATTTTACTGAGAATGTTCTGTAGTGCAGGGTTTCTCATTGTAAATTCTTTTTTTTTAATTTATTTATTCTAATTAGGTATACATGACAGGAGAAAGCATTTTGATTCATTGTACACAAATGGAGCACAACTTTTCATTTCTCTGGTTATACATGATGTAAAGTCACACCATATGTGCAGTCATAAATGTATCTAGGGCATTGATGTCCATCTCATTCCACCATAATTCCTTCCCCCATGTCCCCTCCCCTCTTCTCTCTCTCCTTTGACCCAAGTTTCTCCATTATTCCCATGCCCCTTCCCCCATTATGGATCAGCATTCAATTATCAGAGAGAACATTCAGCCTTTGTTTTTTTGGAATTGGCTTACTTCCCTTAGCATGATATTCTGCAACTCCATCCATTTACCTGAAAATGCCATAATTTTATTCTCTTTTAATGCTGAGTAATATTCCATTGTGTATATATACCACAGTTTCTTTATACATTTATCTATTGAAGGGTATCTAGGTTGGTTCCACAGTTTAGCTATTATGAATTGAGCTGCTGTAAATGTTAAATTGGCTGCATCACTGTAGTATGCTGTTTTTAAGTCCTTTGGGTATAGACCAAGGAGTAGGATAGCTAGGTCAATGGTGGTTCCATTCCAAGTTTTCTAAGAAATCTCCACTCTGCTTTCTAGATTGATGGCACCAATTTGCAGTCCCACCAGCAACGTATGAGTGTGCCTTTTCACCAATATCCTTGCCAACATTTATTATTGTATTCTTGGTAACTGCCATTCTGACTGGCATGAGATGAAATCTTAGAGTAGTTTTGATTTGCATTTCTCTAATTGCTAGAGATGTTGAATATTTTTTCATATACTTGTTGATCAATTGCATATCTTCTTCTGAGAAGTGGCTGTTCAGCTCCTTAGTCCATTTATTGATTGGGTTGTTTGGGGTTTTTTTGTGTGTGTGTGTTAAGTTTTTTGAGTTCTTTATATATCCTGAATATCAGTGCTTATTCTGATGTGCGTGTAGCAAAAATTTACTCCCAAAATGTAGCCTCTCTCTTCACTCCATTGATTGTTTCTTTCACTAAGAAGCTTTTTAGTTTGAATCCATCCCATTTATTGATCTTGATTTCACTTCTTGCCCTTTAGGAGTCTTAAAGAAATAGGGACCTAATCTGATGTGATGAAGATTTTGGCCTACTATTTCTTCTATTAGGCACAGTGTCTCTGGTCTAATTCCTAGGTCCTTGATCCACTTTGAGTTTTGTGAATGGTGAGAGATAGAGGTTTAGTTTCATTTTGCTGCATATGGATTTCCAGTTTTCCCAGCAACATTTGTTAAAGAGGCTATCTTTTCTCCAATGTATATTTTTGGCACCTTTGTCTAGAATGAGGTAACTGTATTTATGTGGGTTTGTCTCTGTTTCTTCTATTCTGTACCATGGGTCTACATGTCTATTTTGATGCCAGTACCATGCCATTTTTGTTGCTATAGCTTTGTAGTGTTGTTTAAGGTCTGGTATTGTGATGCCTTCTGCTTCACTCTTCTTACTAAGGATTGCTTTGGCTAGTCTGTGTCTCTTATTTTTCCAAATGAATTTCATAATTGCTTTTTCTATTTCTATAAGGAATGATATTAGAATTTTAATTGGAATCACACTGAATCTGTATAGCACTTTGGGTAGTATGGCCATTTTGACAATATTTATTCTGCTTATCTAAGAGCATGGGAGATCTTTCCATCTTCTAAGACCTTCTTCAATTTCTTTCTTTAGTGTCCTATGGGGAGACAGCCAGTGTCTCCTTGAGGGGTTCTTTTTCCTGCCAAGGAGTATGTAAGCTTCTTGAAAATTTATAGTCTAGAATAGTTAGTAAAGAACAAAAGACAAAGACAGAATTATAGTTTCAAAAGGATGGAGCCCTGATAGATTCTAGCCTATGCAGGAGCTGGACAAGATAGCAAGAAAGTGGCTCCTGAAGTTTATTTAAGGGGGTACATCAAAGGCAGGGATAAGGTTTCAAGGGAGGAATCTTGCTTCTTGATATCTTGTAGACAGCAGGTTGATTGGCATTTGGCAGGTCACACCCATCTTTGAGGGGCTGTGTGGCTACAGCAGGTCAGCCCATCTCTGGTGCTGTCTGGAGAGCTGAGGGAGAAGTTTACGTGCATCAGGTGGTCTATTCCTGTGGGGTTTCCATGGGAGTTCCCAATGCCAGACCTATACCCTCACTAGTTGTGATGCTGATAGTCCACATACAGCCCATGAATGGCTCTCTAGTTTTCATTGGAGAGATCTTTCACCTCTTTTATTAAATTGATTCCCAAGTATTTTTTGAGGCTATTGTGAATGGGGTAGTTTTCCTAATTTCTCTTTCAGAGGATTCATCTTTGATGTATAGAAATGCATTTGATTTATGAGTATTGATTTTATATTCTGCTACTTTGTTGAATTAATTTATTAATTCTAGAAGTTTTCTGGTGAAATTTTGTGGATCCTCTAAGTATAGAATCATATCATTGGTAAATAATGATAGTTTGAGTTCTTTTCCTATTCATTTCCCTTTAATTTCTTTCATCTGCCTAATTACTCTGGCTAGAGCTTCAAGGAGTATGTTGAATAAAAGTGGTGAAAAGGGGCCTCCCTGTCTTATTTTCATTTTTAGAGGGAATGCTTTTAATTTTTCTCTATTTAGGATGATGTTGGCCTTTGGTTTAGCATAGATAGCTTTTACAATATTGAGGTATGTTTTTACTATCCCTAGTTTTTCTAGTGTTTTGAACAGGAAAAGGTGCTGTATTTTGTCAAATGCTTTCTCATCATTTATTGAGATAATCATATGATTCTAGTTTTAAGTTTATTGATGTGATGAATTATGTTTATTGATTTCTGTATGTCGAGCCAACCTTGTATACCTGAAATGAAACCCACTTGATCATGGTGGACTATCTTTTAAATATTTTTTTGTATATGATTTGCCAGAATTTTATTGAGAATTTTTGCCTCTATGTCCATCAGGTATATTGAAATTTCCTTTCTTTGATGTATCTTTGATTTGGGAATCAGGGTGATGCTAGCCTCATAGAATGAGTTTGGTAGGGTTTCCTCTTTTTCTATTTCATGGAATAATTTAAGGAGAATTGGTATTAATTCTTCTTTGAAGGTCTTGTAGAACTCGGCTGAGAATCCATCTGGTCCTGGGCTTTTCTTGGTTGGTAAGCTTTTTTTTTTTTTTTTTTTTTTGGAACCGGGAATTGAACTCAGGGGCACTCGACCACTGAGCCACATCCCCAGCCCTATTTTGTGTTTTATGTAGAGACAGGGTCTCACTGAGTTGCTTAGTGCCTCGCCCTTGCTGAGGCTGGCTTTGAACTCGCGATTCTCCTGTCTCAGCCTCCCTAAGTGCTGGGATTACAGGCTTGAGCCACCGCGCCCGGCTGGTAAGCTTTTGATGGCATCTTCTATTTCCTTGCTTGAAATTGATCTAAGTTTTGTATGTCCTCCTGATTCAGTTTGGAAAGATCATATGCCTCTAGAAATTTGTTGGTGTCTTTGGGATTTTCTATTTTACTGGAGTATAGATTTTCAAAATAATTTCTAATTATCTTCTGTATTTCAATAGTGTTTGTCATGATATTTCCTTTTTTGTCTTGAATTTTAGTAATTTGAGTTTTCTCTCCTTCTTTTTGTTAGAGTGGCTGAGGGTTTATCAATTTTATTTATTTTTTTCAAATAACCAGCCCTTTGTTTTGTCAATTTTTGAATTGTCTCTTTGTTTCAATTTCATTGATTTCAGCACTGATTTTAATTATTTCCTGTCTTCTACTTATTTTGGTGTTGATTTGTTTTTCCTTTTCTAGAGATTTGAGATGTAATTACAGGTCATTTATTTGTTAAATTTTTATTCTTTTAATGAATGAGCTCAATGCAATGAACTTTCCTCCTAACACAGCCTTCATAGTGTCCCAAAGATTTTGATATGTTGTATCAGAGTTCTCATTTATCTCTAGGAATTTTTTATCTCCTCCCTGATGTCTTGTTATCCATGTATCATTCAATAGCATATTATTTAGTCTTCAGGAGTTGGAGTGGTTTCTATTTTTCATTTTATTATTGATTTCTAATTTAATTCCATTATGGTCTGATAGAATGGATGATAGTATCTCTATTTTTTTGTATTTGCTAAGACTTGCTCTGTAACATAACATGTGGTCTATTTTAGAGAAGGATCCATGTGCTGCTGAGAAATAAGTGTATTCACTTGTTGATGGATGAAACATTCTGTGTATGTCTGTTAATTCTAAATTATTGGTTTTATTGTTGAGTTCTATGGTTTCTTTTTTAATTTTTGTTTGGAAAATCTGTCCAGTGGTGAGAGAGGTGTGTTAAAGACACCCAGTATTATTGTGTTGTGGTCTATTTGATTCTCAAAATTGAGAAGGGTTTGTTTGATATATGTGGATACTCCATTGTTCAGGGCATATATATTTATGATTGCTATGTCTTCTTGATGTTTGAGTCTCTTAAGCAGTATGAAATGATCTTTATCTTTGGTTTGAAGTGAACTTTACCTAATATGAGGGTGGAAAGCCCTGCTTATTTATACAGTCCATGTGTTATTTTTTTCCCCAATCTTTCACCTTTAATCTATAAATGTCTTTTTCTAGGAGATGAGTCTCTTGAAGGCAGCAAGCATATTGTGTTTTTTTTTTAAATCCAAACTGCCAGTCTATGTCTTTCAATTGATGGGTTTAGGCCATTAGAATTCAGCATTATTATTGAAATATGGTTGTTATTCCTGGTCATTTTGGTTTATTTTTGGTTTTTAACTTGACTTGGTGTCTCCTTTGATTGGCTTTTTTTAGGTAGTTCCTCCCTTCACTGATTTTTATTGTTCTTTTTCATCTCCTCCTCATGGAATATTTTGCTGAGAATGTTCTGTAGTGCAGGCTTTCTCATTATAAATTCTTTTAACTTTTGTTTATCATGAAAGGTTTTTATTTCATCATCAAATCTGAAGCTTAATTTTGCTGGATATAAAATTCTTGTTTTGCATTCATTTTCTTTCAGCATTTGGTATATGTTATTCCAGGATCTCCTGGCTTTGAGGGTCTGGGTTGAGAAATCTGCTGAGATCCAAATTGATTTCTCCCTGTATGTAATCTAAAACCTTTCTATTGTAGCTTTTAAAATTCTACCCTTATGGGGCTGAGGTTGTGGCTCAGTGGTAGAGCACTTGCCTCACATGTGGGAGGCACTGGGTTCGATCCTCAGCACCACATATAAACAAATGGATAAATAAAGGTCAATCAACAACTAAAAAAAATTTTTTTTTAAATTTAAAAAAAATTCTACCCTTATTGTGTATGTTAGGCATCTTCACTATAACGTGCCTTGGTGTGTATCTGTTGTAATTTTGTACACTTGGTGTCCTATAAGCTCCTTGTATTTGATTTTCCAATTCATTCTTCATGTTTGGGAAATTTTCTGATATTATTTTTTTTTTAATATTTTTTTAGTTGTTGATGGACACAATGTCTTTATTTTATTGCTTTGTATGTGGTGCTGAGGATCGAACCCAGGGCCTCACGCATGCGAGGCAAGCGCTCTACCGCTGAGCTACAATCCCAGCCCCTCTGATATTATTTCATTGAAGAAATTGTGCATTTCTTTGGTTTGAATCTCTGCACCTTTCTCTATCCTGATAATTTTTATATTTGATATTTTCATGTTATCCCATAATTCTTGAAGGTTCTGTTCATAGTTTCTTACCATCTCCACTGTGTGGTCAACTTTATTTTCAAGATTATATATTTTGTCTTCATTGCCTAAAATTCTAAGTGACCTACTCTGTAGGTGATACTTTCTATTGAATTTTTTATTTGGTTTATTGTTTCCTTCATTTCAAGAATTTTTGGTTTTTTTGTTTGTTTGTTTTTCAGAATCTCTATCACTTTTTTGAAGTAATCTTTTTCTACCTGTATTTGCTCTTATCTCTTTGTTGAAGTGATCAATTGTTGCCTATATTTGCTCTCTTGTATCATTCACAGATCATTTTAATAATGTATGTTCTGAACTCCTTCTCTGACATTTCATCTACTGTTCTGTCAATGGATTCTATAATTGTAGCATCTTGGTTTGTTTGGGACACTTTCTTCCCTTGTTTTTTCATGTTGTTTGTGTGTCTTCCTCTCCAGCATTGCAGATTTGTGGCATACAGTTTCTACCCTATAATCTTGTAGTGTCCCTGCAGGATACCAATACCTCACTTTTAAGCAGGAGATCAACATTTACAGCATCCAATGTAAAAAATATGCATTCTTAAACCAAATATCTCCTATTTAGACAATTAAAATTTTGTCTCAATAAACAAAAATGATGTGTTTGATTAATATCTACAATATAATAGTAGGTTTGCATAAAAGTCTACAGTTTCTAATGATGGACAGAGAGTAGGGTGGGTGGGGTGTAGAATGTGAGGTTTATGAGGTAGGAGGTGTGCATATAGACATATTAAATCAAAGGAAGAGTGAGATAGGAATCAAGAGAAGTAGGCTAGCAGGGATAACTCTGGTATAACCAGGCCTGCAGGGACCTTGGTGATGGTCTTCCAGGTCCTGGCTGTTGTCTCTAGGTGGAAGCAGTCTGGGAGAACCATAGGTTGGTATATCAGGGACCATAGTGTGGTTGAACTTCTGGTCCACATGTGTATGCCTGAGTTCTGCTCCCCATTACCTTTGAGGATGAGGCTACTATGTCAAGCTCCTTATTGAGATATGTCACTGCCTGTTGAGCTGGTCTATTCATTTGTGTGACTATTTTCAGGGTTATTTCTCCTGTCTCAGTGAAAAAAAGGTTAAATTTTTGCTCCATAGGTAGACTAATGGCAGGGGTTTGAAGTGAGGCCCCTTTTTCCATGACTTTGGGCTGGGGCCTTACTTAGAATGGAGGATACTAATTAATATTTGATAATTATTTTGATTTAAGGGAGGATATTTACTAGCTAGTTGTGCTCTTAAATTTTTTTTCAGAAGGGACATATTCACCTGCTACTTAGTGGTTCATCATCCCTGTACCTTGGGGCTCCTCAGATGTATTCTCTGAGTGACAGGGGCAGTGGAGTTTGGGTCCCCTCATTCCAGCAACTCAATGTATGGGACTTGAGAAGCTGGCTCCACCAAGGGGAGGGGTGTTCATCCCAGGGGACAGTCCACCTTCCAGTGTCCCCATTGTCCACAGTTGGGGTGGGGTTTGGTGGGGGCCTCTGGGTTAGGGCAGGATTTTGCCCAGTGTCCAGTTTGCGCATATTGGAAACCAACTGTATTATAGGGTCTAGTGGGGCCATGAGTACCTGTGGCTTTTTTAGAGTTATGGATAGCTGAGGACAAAAGCTGGTTTTTAACTTTAAGATTCTCTTCTTTCTCTTTTACAGCCTTGTCTTCCCTGTTGTTAAAGACCTTGAAATCAGTATCTGGAGGCCACTGCTGAGGAGGACACTTCTGTAAATGTTTAAGTTTCTTACAGATTTCAGTTGCAGACCTGCTGATAAATTGGACAGGGAGAAAGAAGGTACTAGCAAGCATATGAAGGTCTAGGGTGGCATATTTGATAATTGAGCAAAGGAAAAGAAAGCTTGGAGGCAGAGAATCTCAGACCATTTGCCATTCCATTGGAGGTAACTTTCTAAGTCCTAGAGAATTTCTTTCTTTTTTTTTAATACTTTTATTTTTATTCATTTTTCTGTGGTACTGCTAAGAATCGAACCCAGTGCCTCACACATGCTAGACAAGCAATCTGCCACTGTGCTACAACCCCAGCCCAAGAATTTCTTAACTAAAAGTCCCATACTTGGGCCATTGGTATAAATTATTTAATTTATATTGTGACCAAATTTGAGTTCTGAGCCTAAAGAGGCATTTGATTTTGAGGTCAGTTTTGGAGTAAAGAGTCTTAAAATTACTAATGAGACAACCCAAAGTGGAGTCTGTGGAATGAACTGAGTAATTCCCATGTTAGAGAAGCTTGACTGGGGTGTCAGTTTGAGATTAGAGTGTCCTTTAAAATCGAAACCAGGCTGGACTGTTACATTGGAGAATAGGAGAACATCTTCACCCTAATCGAAATGGATGCCTGGAGTCCCAGTGAGCCAAAAGGCAAAGTCTCTGAGCAGGGTACCTATCAGCTGGCAACCAGATAGGGCCTTACCTCTCTGGAGAATTCCTTTAGAACTGAGGACACAGGCTTGGCATAGCCCTGGACAGATGCATGAAAACAACAAACTGCTGATCCATGACCATATTTGTAGGTGACCCAGGAGCTAGGAAAGAAGAGCTATGCTAAGTCCTGCAGGTAGGCTGACTCTGAAGTTCCAGAATGGGAAGGTAGCATGGGGAATACGTGACTGGGTGGGTCTGCCAAAAGGGAGGGTACTAGCCAGGCGTAGTGGTGCAAGCCTGTAATCCCAGCACTTTGGGAGGCTGAGACAGGAGAATCGTGAGTTCAAAGCCAGCCTCAGCAATGGTGAGGTGCTAAGCAACTCAGTGAGACCCTGTCTCTACATAAAACACAAAATAGGGCTGAGGAAGTGGCTCAGTGGGCGAGTGTCCCTGAGTTCAATCTCCAGTACCCCCCAAAAAAGGGGGGGAGGGTACTGAGGGCCTTGGCATAACCCCTGAAGAGGGGTCATGGATAGAAGTGCTAATAGGCAGTCTCACCTCCTTCATGACTTCATAGAAGAGGTAGAGCAGAGGTTGGGTGCAGTTCAGCTCCCGCCACTCCTGGATGCACTGGAATTGGTGTATGAGTTTTAGGTGGCCTTCTTCAGCTCCAGCCCTCTCCTCCCTCAAGATTGGTGTCCACCTTGTCCATCCATGAAATTCTCCAGGAAACTGTCCCAGGTGCCAGCGTCAGGGTGAACATTAGCCATTTTGTAGAAGTTGCAAATGAGAGGACCATGTCCTTTGCATTGAGGGCAACATAGATCACCTGCAGGGACACACGACACCCACTGCCAGTTACACTACCACACACACACACACACACCAGTACTGCCCCCCATACTGCCTGCCTGGCACCCATCACAGCACCCCTGGGGAGGGGGGGGAGTTCTCTCTCAGCTTGACAAAGGGAGAAAACTGAGGCCTTGAGGCTGACTTGCTTCAGATCTCAGGGATGGCTATGTTGGCTGGGATTTGAAAGCAGCTTTGATGTGAAACTCCTGGCTGGTCCCTGGAGTATTACTTCATGCTAATCTGACCCTTTGAATTCCATCACACACCCAGATGGAGAACAAGGCAAGCAGAGAACCATCAGCCCCTCTGTGAACCTCTGAGCACTGGGGCTTGCCTGCTCTTAGGTGTGCACTGAAGATTATCACTCTCCTCCTCATGTTTTGCCCACCCCCATGAGGGCAGGTTGTCTTTCCACTTGAGTATAGACAAAGCTGGTATAGCCTAGTGACCTCCCCTGCCACTCACCATGACCTTCTGATCCAGCAGACTCTGAGGAAGCAGGCCCAGAGGCAAGTGTGTCTTGAGGAGCCAAGGAGCAGGTATATCTTTCAAAATTTCCAGCCCTAAAGTGTGGGCAGGGGAAAGCATGGTTAGCTAGAGCCAGTCCTCATTCCATCTGTCCCAGCACCCTACCACCCATCTGATGAAAGCCTTGGTCATTTCAACTCAAGGAGTGGCACCTGTAAATTGATGGGGGCCCAAAAACACTTCTATAGGTCTCCGCCCTGGTATATCATGTCCACTATCTCACTCATCCATGTGCTTCCTGGAAAGGGAGAGAAGCAGAGGGAACCACGATGGAGGGCCTGGCCCTGCTGACCAAGATGGGGCCTGCAGCTCCAGAGGAGGAGCAGGGTGGCCCTCCTCAATTACCAGACTTAGGATAGGTGCTGATAGGCATATCATTGGGCCAGGTCAGGAAACTCTAAAATGGCCCAATCACCTCTTCAAAGTTCTTGACAAAAGGGACTCCTTCACATTGACCAGCATAGAATGGGAGATGTCCTGGACCATCTACATGCTGCTGAGTCAGGGGCCAGCACCTGGTATGCTTCTCTGAATCCCATCAAAAAACAATGTTTGCTGGATTGTTGCTTTGAGGATACTGAGACTTCAGGAGGTCCTGTGATTTGTCCAAGCTCACCAAGCTAACAAATAGAAGCTGGGACTGGAATTCAGGTCTAACTCCAGTACTGTAATACAGCTCAGGCTTCATGTTCTGCTTACCTGCAGAATTTTCCAGGACCCCAGTGCCCTACCACAACACAGAGCCATTGAAGCAATCTCTGGAGATAGTCCAGGAACAGATTTGGAAGCTCTCCAAGAAATCCTAGCAAGTACTTGAAAAATTCCTCCCTACATTTTCTTTTGTTTTGTTTCATTTTGTTTTGGAAGGCTTAAGGTGCTCAGGATGAAACCCAAGGTATCCTACCTGCTAGCTAAGAGCTCTACCACTGAGTTCTATCCTAGCCTAGCCTGCGAAGCCTAATTCTCATCGGCCAGATTGGTGCTTTTATTACTTTCTGCTCACATCACAGTCTACACTCAATGGGCTCCTCTCTGGATTATTCCCTTCCAGATCTCCATGGACCCTTTACATCCATAAACACACTAGGCCAGCCTGACCAGGGATCCCATTTGCCCAACCAAGCTCCATCTGGGCTCCAGGACTAACATGACCAATTGAGCAAGAGAACCTGCTGGGATGCCAGTTGTTGTTTTTTTTTTTTTAATATTTATTTTTTAGTTGTAGGCAGACAGAATATCTTTATTTTTACGTGGTGCTGAGGATCGAACCCAGTTCTTCACGCATGCTAGGCGAGCACGCTACCATTGCGCCACAACCCCAGCCCTGGGATGCCAGTTTTGCATGTGAATGAGCAAGACTTTGATGATCAGCAGAAGAGGGAAGGGAGACTTAAGCCAGACTGGATTTGTCCTTTTGAGATGGGGTATCCTTGGAGAAAGAACAGAAAGGGTAGAAACCTCAGACAAGGTGTCAAACAGGTGCCTGATCAAGCATTAGGAGCACTTGGAAGATGTTAGAATCAGGATCTGGGCAGAACAAGGGTGTTCTGGCTTAGCCACCCCAACTCTGGCATTCATCTGAACTCTCAGGATCCTGGTCTTGTGAGCATGTAGGAGGTGTATGTAGATGTGGAGTGGGGAGTGCAGCACTGTTCTCTAAGCAAAATTTTTAGGGCTGGGATTGTAGCTCAGCGGTAGAGCGCTTGCCTCGCATGCGTGAGGCCCTGGGTTCGATCCTCAGCACCACATACAAAGCAATAAAATAAAGACATTGTGTCCATCAACAACTAAAAAAATATTAAAAAAAAAAATTTTAGGTCTGAAGTGGGAAAGGTGGCAAAACAGCACTGGAAATTGTGGATTCACAGAAGGAAGGGTAGGATTTGAGGAGTCAGGACATCAGTGTTTCCCTGCTTCAGACACAAACACACACCGGGCTTAAAAACCATCATGTGGATTTAACAGAAAACAAAAAGAATGAAATGCAGGGAAGAGTCCAGGTATCATATTTGTTATCAGCTGAAATCTGGCTCCTGAAGTGCTCCCTACATGCACTTCAAGGCAACAGACATTTTTCTAGTGGACCATATCAAGTGGGAAGAACAGAAGGGAAGATGGGGTAGGGGTCAGCTCACCTTCCTGCTAGCTCCAGGCCAGTGTCTGGACACCAAGCACTCAGGCCAGAGCAGCCTCAGGCATTCCAGGAACTGCAGGTTCTGAAAACAGGGTAAGTCCAGAGCAATGAGTGGGCAGGGCAAAGGGACTGGGGGTAAAGCAGAGCAAGGAAGGCTGTTTTGAGACAGCATGGGATAGCAAAGAACAAGTATGCCAGATCCTCTAGCCCTGGAGGGAGCCCTTGGGTCCTGTGGGACCTCAAGGAGCATGGCTCATGGCTGGTGGAGAATAGCCCCATAGATGCAGAGGAGGGTGGAGCAGGAAAATTACTGTGTCACATGGAGGGAGAACTCTCCACCTCCTCTGCCTTTTTCTATTTGGATTAAAATCAAATTCTAGCTGAGCACTAGAGGTGGGAGTCTCCTGAGCCTCCAAGAATATTGTGTTCTCAGCACAAAGCTGGGAGAAACCAGGCAGAGGGGCTTCCAGGCAGGGGAGAGCCTAATCAGATGGTTGGGCCATTGGTCCCCCTCCTATTTCTGTTCCCTTCACTGAGATCTTTTGTAAAATACCAAAAGGTACCCTTGACATAAAACTCTTGATTATACTCAAATAAAAACTATCCATTTGCTTTTTCACAATGGGTTTGCCACCAGAACATAGGTGTCATGAAAACCACTGCTAAATCAAAGCCAAAATGGGAAAGGAAAAGACTCACACCAACATCGTTGTCATCAGACACATAGATTCAGGCAAGTCTACCACTACTGGCCATCTGATCTACAAATGTGGTGAGATCAACAAAAAACCATTGAAAATTTTGAGAAGGAAGCTGCTGAGATGGGAAAGGGCCCTTTCAGTTTAGATAAACTGAAAGCTGAGCGTGAGCATGGTATCAACATTGACACCTCCTTGTGGAAATTTGAGACCAGCAAGTATTATGTGACTATCATTGATGCTCCAGTGTGGGGGCGTGCCACAAGATGGCGCTGAGCAGTCAGCTCAGTACTGACCACGCTGCCCTGAGAAGCCACCTCCCTGCACTCTTATTGGCTGACCTCTGCTCCCATACTGCTTTAGCCCAGTGACCCTATACTGCTTCCAGGTGGACAGCCCCTTCCAATTCTTTAGCTTGGAAACCAGATACCACTGGTCCCTCCTCCTATATAAGCCTGTGAACCCCCTCAATAAATCGGTACTTGCTTAGACGAGACCCCCTGGTTCATGGTGAATTGACCAGGCGGCCTTCCTCTCTCAGTTCGACCCCCACCGGAAACACCCAGAGTGCCTCTCCCTCACTCGCTGGCCGAAAAGGGAGCTTGGCACCCAGCTGGGCCCGTTTCCCCCACATATTGGCGCCCGGAACAGGCACGGAGGAACCTGGAATCCCGCAGGGACCTGACTTATAATTCGGCGGACTGAGTAATCACAGGAAAAATCGAGGTAAGGCATCCCCGTAATTACCGTAGTTACGGGGTAACCTGCATTTAAAGCGCTAAAAAAAATAAAACCAGAAGTTTAGGGATTTCAGATACTCGAGCCGAGAGAATCTGGGAGGCGCTTATAGGCGTGGCTCTCCGGCTGCGGCTCCCCGGCGGCAAATTTCTTTAATGGAAATAGCTGGAATAAAGTGAAGCAACTAGTACACGAGAGAGAAATCAATTTAAGTAAAAATTCTCCTGTGGGAGTGTACCCCACGCTTATGGCTTTAAAGGGTGGTTTTGCGCCCGACCCACCTCCTAAAATAAAGGAAGGGAACTTACCCGTCCCCCTCTCGAGACGCTCTAAAAAGGAAACTTCTCTCAGAGAACAAACCGCCCCTCGCTTCCCCGAGGCGCCCTCTGAAAGGACAGCTTCTGTGGAGACTTACCCCTTAACACTCCGGCTCGGGAGGAGAAGAGCAATGTCACAGCACCCTCGGAGCGCTCTTCCAAAGCTCGGAGCTCACAGGGCCCTCCTCCCTTAGTTTCTCCGCCGCCGCTCACTCGGGCCGGCACCTGCACTGGAGGAACCTCCCAGGCCGCTGCCATATTGTCTTCCTCCTCCCCAAAGCTTCCCGCCACTTAATTCAAACGACGGGAAACAAACGCCATGCTTTTGTTCTGATAGGAAGCCACAGAGTAGGGAGGAGCCAACGCCATCTTGCTCTGAGGGCGGAACCAACGCCATCTTGCTTTGAGGGCGGATCCTTGCCACTGCCCACTGGACTACCCGCCCACCTCGGCGCCGCCTCCAGGGAGCAATGAGGGCGGTGGAGGGGGCAGGCGCAGGCCCGCTCAGCCCTGCCTGCCGGCCCGTCTTGCACACAGGCTTTGGGAAAGCAGGGCCCACTCTGTTCATCTCAAGCCCGCTCCACCGCCAGCGCCGGAACCCCGAGCGGCCAGCAGGGAATGGCCTACCCTGGCGGACTGGAGTCGCCAGCACGGGTGTCCCAGTGCGTGCGGCGACGGGGCCAACGGGGCCAGCGGTGGGACCGAGGCTCTGCCTCTGGGTCTCCCGGCTGCTTACAAGCCTTGCCCCCTCGCATTCGCCCGCGGCCAGGTCCGCTTCTTGTCCTTTCAGCAAAAATTGTAGCCAATCATTTAGCAACGCTTCCGAAGCCCCGCCCACGCCCATCCGGGCTTTCTCTGTTAGTGTTAATCCAGGAGGTAATAGAAAAAAAAAAGCCACGGACAGCTCCCCCGGCCAAACTGAGTTGAAA
>CM053415.1:16098292-16123202 GCA_028644305.1 Xerus rutilus | reverse complement strand
AGTATGAGATAGTTGTATTTATGTGCATTACTCTCTGTGTCTTCTATTCTATACCATTGGTCTATCTGCCTATTTTGGTGCCAGTACCATGCCATTTTTGTTACTACTGCTTTGTAGTAAAGTTTAAGGTCTGGTATTGTAATCACTCTTCTTGCTCAGAATCACTTTGGCTAGGACTTTAACTTTGTAAATTAATTAGATGTCTCTTTAACAAACACATTTATGGTTAATCCCATTGATGTTAAATCTAATTTACTAATTTTTAACTGTAAAAACCAAGATATCAGACAAGTGTAGTGAACAGTATTAGCCATCTCTTTCTTATTAAAGAAAAGTTCTAGGATGAATATATATTTTCTAGACATTTTATAGAAACCAACTCTCTTGTCTGACTGCCCAGAAAAACTTGTGAGTTAATAATTTTAGACATCTTTACTTCATTCATTTACCTAACTTAAATTGAACTTTTTAAGTCATGTGAACTAAAAGGTATGTATGTCAAGAACAGCAAATGAATCATTGGTTTGAACTTCATAGCCTTGGACAGAGAGATGCTGTTTCTGAGAATCTTTTGGTGCAATAATGCTGAGAGAAATGCCCATTTACAGGTGGCCACTGTTTCTGGAATAAATTCCATGCCTGGCTTGGAATTTTGGTGTTGGATAGCTTTGAATTCAAATGCCTGCTGCCCTGGGGTAAAATAAATATGGCCATGATCAATACCTTGAGATGCCAGCTTCGATGAGTTAGAGAAAGTATCACACAAGTGGGTAAGCTCCAATTACCCCATTCCTGCTCGACTTCACTTTTGTTTACCTTAAAGTTTTTCTCACAGTAAGTCCTTTTGATGTTTTTTGCCTGTATAATAGAGCACATGGAGTCTCCCTCTTTGTTAGAGGTCAGACGCATCTGGCTGACCAACCCACTGGGCCCTGCTTTTTACCTATTTTCATGTCTTTTGTCTTTATTTCTTACAATCTCTTATAACTTAGAATTTTCTCAATCAAACCCACTGCCTGCATTCAGTGAACTATTCATTCACTGTGCAGGATGCAATGAGAGTGGGTGCCCAAACAGGGACCTAATTACCAGGAACTGGGAGAGTTTTCAGGTGAGTTTGAACACTCCTCAAAGAGCAGTGCATGTTAGTAAATTTAAAGAAAAGGGGAGAGGAGTGAGTTTTTAATAGCACAGTGTTAAACATGGGAAATTCTAATTCTAAAGAGAGAAAGTATTTCCTTGCAGTACTAAAAAATATGTTGAAACTGCGAGGAAACTCGGTAAAGGAAGTTTTACCGAGTTTGGCAGAGTGGTTGAGTACCCCTGAGTTCAATCCTCGGTACCAAAAAAAATTAGTATTACTAAAGTTTCTCCTCTCCATCAGGGCCTTCAGGCTGCAAGGGCACAATTCTTACAAATAATCGAGAAACTTGTCTGTAATTTCCTAAATAGGAGTCCCTTATTTGCATATATGGAAAAGTCTTAGCAGAGTATTGCATGCCAGATATGACTCAGGCAAAATGTCCAGGTGCATGATCCATAACTTAGAAAAAATGTGGATTTTAATATGAAATTGGATCCAGATCAAGACAGTGTGATCAAGTCAGCTGCTGATCTAATTGCTAGTTTTAAAAATGCTGTTAAAGGATATGTGTGTGCCTGGCCTGCCTGTGTGTACCCACCTCCCCCAGTCTCTGACCAGAGAGATGGGGGATCAAGAAAAGGAGGAGGAGTGGGAGGGGCTGGAGGCAATTGAGTGAGAGCCAGTTGAGTCAGGTGGAGAAATTAATGATGGGAGAAGGAAAGCTGAAAAAGAATTTAGGGAGGATTCTGTGAAGGAATCAGAAGAATAAAGAGAATAAGCTCTTGAGCTCTCTAATTTAAATATGAATATTTCTGCTCCTGTTCCTTGCCCCACACCTCAAGCAAAAGTAAAATTCAATCTTACTGCTGGGTGCAGTGGTGCATGCCTTTAATCCCAGCAATTTGGGTGGCTAAGACAGGAAAATCATGAGTTCAAAGCCAGCCTCAACAATGGTGAGGCACTTAGCAACTCAGTGAGACCCTGTCTCTACATAAAACACAAAATAAGGATGGGGATGTGCCTCAGTGGTTGAGTACCCCTGAGTTCAATCCTTCGTATCAAAAAAAAAATCAGACTTACTAAAGTTTCTCCTCTCCATCAGGGCCTTCAGGCTGCAAGGGCAGCAGGAGAAGATGTGGCCAGCTTTCAGCTATATCCTCTTTGAACAACCTGATCTTAATAATCCCGAGTAACAAATTAGGGCACATGCACCTGTTCTTTTTAAAACTCTAAAAGAGCTCAACTCTCCTTATTCTGTTTACAGTTTAAAACTGCCCTTCATGAAGTTTATTAGAAACTCTAATGGGGATTTACTGCCTAATGACTAGATCGCACTGTCTAATGCCTGCTTCAGGTGGACATTATCTGTTATGGAAATCTAATTGGATGGAATTTTGCACTGAGTAGGCAGAAAGTAACTGAGAACATAGGATGGGTATTACTCTGGAGATACTGACCAGAGCAGGACAATTTGCTGAATTAGAGCAACAGCTAAATTTTTACTTACAAAGTTACTCACAAACAAGTGTGTGTGTGCAAAAAAGGGCATGGAGAGAGTTAACTCCTAAGGGAGAGAAAACTTTGGACATTTCTCATATTCATCAAGGACTGGATGAATCATTTTCTGATTTTGTGGCACATTCATAACAAGCAGTAAATAAATTCATACCAAGCAGTAAATTACATACTGAGATTTTAAACAGCTGGCCTTTGAAAAAATCTAATAAAACCTTCTAGGAGACCGTATGCCCTCACAGAAAGAATCAGTGTCAGATTTCACTTGCCTTTGTTCAGACATTGAAGTTGTGTACTTGCAGGGCATGATGATAGCTACAGCCCTGAAGGAAGCATTTCAATCTCTTTGAAAGGCAAAAATTCAAAGAGGCAGCCAGACATGGTGGTGCATGCCTATAATCCCAGCACTTTGGAGGCTAAGACAGGAGAATCACCAGTTCAAACCAGCCTCAGCAACGGTGAGGCCGTAAGCAACTCAATGAGACCCTGTCTCTAAATAAAACGCAAAATAGGGCTGGCGATGTGGCACAGTGGTTGAGTACCTCTAAATTCAATCCCCAGTACCAAAAAAAAAAAAAAAAAAAATTCAAAGAGGCAGTGTTTTATTTATTTTTTTAAAATATATATATTTTTTTAGTTGTAGATGGACACAATGTCTTTATTTTATTGCTCTGTATGTGGTGCTGAGGATCGAACCCAGGGCCTCACACATGCGAGGCAAGCGCTCTACCACTGAGCCACAATCCCAGCCCCAAGGTAGTGTTTTAATTGTGGCAATTGTGACAAACCAGGACATGTGGCCAGAGATTGCAGACAGCCACCAGGACAAAATGATAAACCAGGAATTTGTCTAAGTAGCCAATAAGGCAGGCACTGGGTGAGGGAACGTAAGTTGAAGATGGATGTGAATGGCTGGACATTTCTTCCCCAGTCAGGAAACAGGAGGCAGGGCCAGCCCCAGCCCCAGCCCCATCAAATAATGAGGGCATTGGTGTTCACTCTGGAGTAGCCATTTACTCCAGCCCAACCTCCATTTGCCCTAGCCAAGCCTTATGTCTCTTCATTCCAGAACTTTAGTGAGCCATGCCTGGAGGCCATGGGCATGGACCTCCACCCTGCCTCCAAGTTTTTACTGACCATAGAAATGGGGCCTCAGGTTATTCCCATGGGAGTTTGGGGGCCTTTGCTGTCTGACACAGTTGGATTCATATTGGGCAGAAGCAGCTTAACTTTAAAAGGATTTCATGTATTTCTGGGTGTGATTTTACTGGGAAAATTAAAGTTATTGCTCAAACAGTTCCATTGTTCAATTTTCTCCAGAAAATACCATAGCTTAAATTCTTCTTTTGCCTTATCATTTAACAGGAAAAAAATTGCTAGATGAGCCCCCAGGCATAAAAGTTTTAGGTCCTCAGACAGAGCATCCTGGGTTCAACTAGTTAAGCCATGAGTAACCCCTACTGGATCTTAACATAAATGAAAAAATCTTTAAATAAGTCATTGACACTGGTGCAGATGTTTCAACAATCTCAACAAAATAATGGTCTAAAGGATGGGCTCCTATTAACATAGAAGGTTTGTTTTTGGGTTTTGTTTTTTGTTTTTTGTTTGGTACTAGGGATTGAACTCAGGGATACTCAACCACTGAGCCACATCTCCAGCCCTATTTTGTGTCTTATGTAGAGACAGAGTCTCACTGAGTTGCTTAGTGCCTCACTGTTTCTGAGGCTGGTTTGAACTGGTGATTCTCCTGTCTCAGCCTCCAAAGTGCTGGGATTACAGGTGTGTGCCACTGCTCCTGGCCTTAGAAGGTATTGGTCATATTTCTCAACCTTCCCAGAAGGCCCAGTATCTCCAATGGGAAAATAAAGATGGCAACACAGAACTTTTTAAACTTTATGTCCTTGAGAGTTTGCCAGGAAATTTATGGGGCTGCTGATATATTAAACAATATGGGAGTTTTATTAATGAGTCCTAATTCAGTGGTTACTTCTCAATACTTAATCAAGGGGCTGGGGAAAAAATCAACAAAGGAGAGGGATTCACCCGTGCCACAGTCCCCTCAACAAGGATGATATGGATTGGGATATTTGCCTAATCAGTCTTTTTGGTAGAGGCATTGATCTCTTCTCTGGCCCAGAAAACAGCAGAAAAAAACAATAGGCTGTCTGATGATCCTGTCTGGGTTGTTCAATGGCTCTTCACAGGGGAAAAATGTCAAGTGACTCACATGTTATTTCAAGAACAGCTTCCAGCTGGTCATATTTAGCCTAATTTTAGCCCAGGGAATACTCCATTTTTTGTAGTAAAGAAAAAATCTGGTAATGAAGATTGTTACAAGACCTCAGAGCAATTAATTGGACAATGGAGTTAATGGGTGCTTTGCAGCCTGAGCTTTCTTCTCCTACAGCTATTCCTGTTGATCATCAATTAATAGTAATAGATTTAAAAAGTTTTTTTTTCACTATACCCTTACATGCAATTGATTTTAAGAGATTTGCATTTAACATTCCAGCTGTGAATTTCAAGAAACCTGTAAAGAGATACTGCTGGAAAGTTCTACCTCAAGGTATGGCAAACGTCCATCCCTACCTTGTATCAGACTTTCATAGCACTAGCCATTGCTCCAGTGAGAGAGCAATCATATATTATTTATTATATGGATGATATACTTTTGGTTCATGCTAATTCAGATATATACTTTTAAAATTTTTTTCTCACTTAAAAACCACACTGCCAGGTGTGGTGGCACAAGCCTGTAATCACAGCAACTCAGGAGACTAAGGCAGGAGAATAGAGAGTTCAAAACCAGCCTCATTAAAAGTGAGGTGCTAGCCGGGTGCGGTGGCTCAAGCCTGTAATCCCAGCACTTAGGGAGGCTGAGACAGGAGAATCACGAGTTCAAAGCCAGCCTCAGCAAGGGCGAGGCGCTAAGCAACTCAGTGAGACCCTGTCTCTACATAAAACACAAAATAGGGCTGGGGATGTGGCTCAGGAGTCGAGTGCCCCTGAGTTCAATCCCCAGTACCAAAAAAAAAAAAAAAAAAAGTGAGGTGCTAAGCAACTCAGTGAGACCCTGTCTCTAAACAAAATACAAAATAGGGCTGGAGATGTGGCTCAGTGGTCAAGTGCCCCGAGTTCAATTCCCAGTATCCCCTCCCCCCAAAACAACCCTCACTTACCACTGTGGGCTTATGCATAGCACCTGAGAAAGTGCAAAAGGCTTCTCCTTTTCAGAATTTGGGCAACTTAATTGAAGGATGCATGGCTTGTCCACAGAATTTATAAATCAAAACTGATGTTTTACATACTTTTAATGATTTTCAAAAATTAATGGGAGATATTAATTGGCTGTATCTTAATTTAAAATTATCTACAGCAGATTCAAGTCCTTTGACAACTTACTGCAGAAGCAAAAGCTGCACTGACAGGAAGTGAAATTGCCATCAAGACTGCACAGCTTACTAGAATTAGTCTACAAGAACCTATATATGTGTTAATATTTCCCACTACTCATACTCCCACAGGATCAATATGGCAGTCTTCAGGAGTTATTGAATGGCTTCACCTTGCTCATTCTCCTGCAAAGTCTTTAACTCCATTTCATGATTTTGTTGCTCAATTGGTCATTAAAGATAGAACTCAAGTTATACAGCTGATAAGGTCTGAGCCTTCTTTTATTGTAATTTCTTTCACTACTCAACAGCAAAACAGGCTTTGGCAATGTTCAAATGTTTGGCAAATAGCTTTTACTAGTTTTCCTGACCAAGTAGAAAATCATTATCCTCATGATAAGCTTATTCAATTTGCTATTGCAACCTCATTGATTTTTCCAAAGATTGAACGTACTCAGCCAATAGCTGGGGCAGTGACAGTATTCACTGATGGCTCCAGATCAGAAAAAGTAGGGCTTTATAGCCTACATGTTTATACTGAGGTGGTACAGACTTCCTATACCTCTGCACAACTAGCAGAGATTCAAGCTCTCATTTGTGCCTTACTTCATTTTGCTAATGAGCCAGTTAGTTAGTAGCTACAGTGACAGTGCTTACACAGTAGGAGTTGCTATGCACAGTAAAATAGCTACTATTGAACAGGCACAGTCAAAAGGGTTATTTCATTTATTCCATACTTAATCAAAAAAAATTTTAAATGCATCAATATCCTTGTTTTAGGTCATATTAGAGCTCATTCCAAACTTCCAGTTCCTTTAACATTGGGTCATGCTAAGGTTGATCACCTTGTTGCAGCCTGTCAACAATTGTCTCCATATACAGACAATTGTCTGTACTCAAGCTTCTCATTCTTTACATCATTAGAATGCTTCCAGTTTGCACAAGAAATTTCATATTAACCAAGAGCAAGTGCACTAAGTTGTTCATCAATATCCACAGTGTGTGGTCCACACTCCAGCTTCACCACTGGGGTTAATCCCCATGGTTTTCAGCCAAATCAGCCGTAGAAAATGGAGGTAACTCACATTCCTCAATTTGGCAAACAGTGTTATGTTCATGTTATTAGTGACACTTGTTCTCGTTTCACTTTTGCCAGTGCTTGCACAAAAGAAAATACCTGTCACGTTGTTTCTTGTTGCTTAGCTGATTTTGCAGTGCTAAACAACCTGTGCTTTACAGGTTAAAACAGATAATGTAATTCTCAGCCACAGCTCCCTCGCTGATCCTACTTTCACTTCATGCTGGTGCAGGCACTGGCATCCATCAACAACTAAAAAAATTTTTTTAAAAACTTCTATAGTTAGATAAAATAAGACTGATCAAGAAAATAAATTTAGACATGTAGGATCAAATGTGAATTCACCATAAGCCATGAGCTCAAAAATATAATTTTTTTAAAAAACAAGAGTTCTAAGAAAATGATATAGCCGTAATTAGTAAAGGAGCATGAAGAACATCTTTATCAGATCAGAGGTTACTTTTTGGCTCAGATTACAGTGAAAGAATGAGAGACCCCTGAAATCCTTAGGGAAAGATTCTCAAGGTAAAGACTTGATCATTCCATTTTTCCTTCCTTGTGCTGTAGTGTTTAGGAAGGAATTTGTTAAGAAAGCAAGGTGATAAGATAACCAGATATTTGTGTCCCATAAGTGGCTGGAATTCTAAAGTGACACTTTTTTTTCAGTCCCAAATCAGTTCTCTACAAGCCCTGCAGGTCTACACAATTTACATTTCAAATATAAGCCTTGGTGAGATTGAGATCTGGCAGAAGGGAAGCTGTATTTGTTGTTTTTTCAGCAAAACTTCATGCATAGGGCATTTTAACCATTTTTTTTATTTCTCTAGTTGGTGATTAGGCTAGGTTTGGATGTAGAAAATTATGAGACATTATCTCCCATTACTTTTCAAGATGAGGCTCCACTCTGAGCAACAAGATGAAATAAGCAGAAGAGTTCAGAATCCAGCCAGGCACGGTGACTCAAGCCTGTAATCTCAGCACTTAGGGAGGCTGAGACAGGAGAATCGCGAGTTCAAAGCCAGCCTCAGCAACGGCGAGGTGCTAAGCAACTCAGTGAGACCCTGTCTCTACATAAAACACAAAACAGGGCTGGGGATGTGGCTCAGTGGTCAAGTGCCCCTGAGTTCAATCCCCAGTACCAAAAAAAAGAGTTCAGAATCCATATGTGAACTAAGGAACTATCTCTTTGGCTAGGGGACATCTCCCCATTGGAGCCTCTAGCATCAGCAGTTGATGCCCCTCCTTTCATGTATGATAGCTGGATTTAACTGCTGCCTTACCAGTTTGGTCATGACCCATGTGCTTTTGAATGGGTGGCCATTAAAAAAATGCAAGCTTCTGGATTACCCATCCTTACCATATGATTTGTGGACTTATGATTCCTAGGAGAACATGGGACCCTGTCAGAAATGAATCTTGATCTGTCTGTGTTGAGCCTCCCATTAGTTAATAAACTTTTGGGAGGGGAAATTTGGCCTCACTTAGAACGGGGATCATAGCTGAGTCTAATTTACATTTTTGGTACAATTTGTTTTTTTTTAAACCAGGTAGGAACATCAGACTATGTCCTTCCTGTTTACAGGACAGGCTAAGCTGTAGAATGGTGTTAAAATTTATACTTCCCTCTAATGGCCATGATTCTATATCAGCTAGAAATTTAGTATTGAGACCATGTTTGGCAGCAGAAAAAAACTAGGGATAAAGGCTAGAATAAAGAGTTTATGCTCATTGTGGGTCAAAGGAATCTTCAGAGGGCTGTGGGTTAAACCTCCCTTTTTGCAGTCAAAGAAGCTAGTGGAGCACACACAAGCACAGAAACAACAATGAACATCCCAGATGTTGAAGACTGAATACACAAGAAATGCCAAGGCAAGCATAGAAAGTAAGTTGTATTTAAAGGATAGGAAAGAGATAGACTTCTCTGCAGAAAAGGGGCCCCAGAGCTGGATGTCTGAAGAAGTAGAGGTGTCCCTCTTCATTTATAGGTTTTAGGTTTCCTTTGTTCTCATGCCCTAGTTCTCCTCTTATCTTCCCTGCATGACTAGTGACCAAAAGGTGGGCCAAAATGTGAGGCAGAAGACTTCCCAGGGGTGCCTTCTGTGTCTGCTCAGATGGGCAGGAAGGGAGCCAACCGGGAGGTACAACTTCTACAAATCCATGCAGGGAGGAACAATTCCCTGGAGGCAGGTAGCCTTGGCAACAGGTTGAAGGAGAGGGGAAAGGCTTTGGAGATATTAACATTTTATTTCTTTCCTTTTAAATCAGCCTCCAATTTTCTGATCAGACCCAATTATTTGTTACCTACACTGACTATTGTTTTGCCCCCCACACACACTCTGGCCTCACCATGACTTGTTGTCAGTCATGTTCAGGACTTCCCTCTAGTATTTTTGGGAAGAAAATGGCTGGATTTAAATTATGAAAAGTTTTTATTTGAGTTACAGGTCTATAATGGTAAATTTGAATTGTCAACTTGATTGGATTAAGAAATGCTGATGATTAAAAGACTTCTGGATGTGTCAATGAGTGTGTGTCTGGGAATGATTGACATGTGGGATAGCTGACTGAAGTGGAGAGCCTCCCTAAGTGTGGGCAACATCATCCAATAGGATGGTGGCTTAGATGGAAGAAAAGTTGGAAGAAAAAGGAAGCAGCAGCAGATGCAAGCTTGATTCTTCTTGGATGGATTCTTGATTGCTGCTTTGATGTCTGAGGCTATCAGACTCTTGCTTCTTCACTCTTCCAAAGTGGACTCTGCCAGTGATTCTCCAGGGAGTTTCCAGAAGTCTTATGTCTCAGACTAGGGTAGCACCTATTGATCCCTCTTGATCTGGGGCTTCTGCCTCTTGGACTGCATAGCTACTGGTTTCCAGCTGTCCAGGCTGTAGATGGCCATTGTGGATTACCTAGCTTCTAGTCACATAAGCCAATCTAATAAATCCCCTTTTATAATCATACTTTCTGTTTATTCTGTTCCTCTAGAGAACCCTGAATAATACAGAGTCCTTCTAGAAATAAAGTCTGGTATTTCAGAAGGCAACTGAAAGCAATAATCCCCCTTTTGTATTTAGAATCCATGAGAGATCGTGAGAATTATAGACAATGAGGTGTGTTCCCATTTGATTGCCTTGTTTGATTGCCTTGGGGACTAGCAGGTCAACTGGTACAACCACTCCCAAGCAGTGGGGCCATCCTAAGACACTATGTCAAGCTCCTTACTGAGGTATGCCACTGGCTGTTAAGATGGTCCATTCTTTTGTGTGACCACTCCCAGGGCTATTTCTCCTCATTCAGTGACAAACAGGATAAAGTTTTACTCTGTGGGTAAGCTGAGTCCATGGGCTTGAATAAGGCCGCTTTTAGTGCCTTAAAGGCCTTAATATGTTTTAGTTCCCATATAAGGACAGTTGTTCCTTGGTGTAGAATTTTTTTATGGAGGCTGTAAAGAGGCTTAGCTAATTCCCAATACCCAGGAATCCAAAGCCTGCAGTATCCAATTATCCCTAAGAAGCCTCTAAATGGCCTTACTGTTTGGGGTAGAGGTTATTGCCCTATGAGGGTTATTTTCTCCTTTTCTAGCTTTCAGATTCCCTGAGACAGCTGTAATCCTAAGTATTGAACCTGTTGTTGACATAATTAATATTTCCTTTGTGAGACCTTATAACCTCAATCAGATAAGAAGCTTGGGAGTTCTGTAG
Source organism: Xerus rutilus (assembly GCA_028644305.1). Classification (NCBI taxonomy): domain Eukaryota; kingdom Metazoa; phylum Chordata; class Mammalia; order Rodentia; family Sciuridae; genus Xerus; species Xerus rutilus. The sequence goes on along the minus strand of CM053415.1, from coordinate 16,112,432 downwards.
TGGCCTTTTGACATTGGCGCTAATGAGAGTGCATATTAGGTCAGGTCTGGATACCCCCTTACAAGTGCCTGTGACTCACTCAGGCAACCCACCCTACGCTTGTGTCATTTTCTTGGTCCCAGTCCCAGCTCTGACCTCCAAGATTAGTTAGGGCTAAGTAAGAACCACTTGACCCTGGCATAAGTTCTACTCTAATAAAACTCTAAGTTCCTGGCAGCTTGAGAGGAAGGATTCTGCAGCAGTCTTGCTTCATCCACCCACATGCTGGGCTCAGAGCAATAGGCATCTACCAAAGCCTTGTTAACCAGCCTTTGCCTCACCCATATATATCATCCTTTCCTATGTCCTAGCACTGCTCCCTGGAGAGGAATGTTACCTCTTAGCATTTGCTCTGGCTCAGCCCAGAGCAAGATTACTCTGGGGATAACTATGAAGCTAGAACCCATGGATCTAATGAAGATAAAAGACAGGAAGACTTTCTGCCATTATGGGTGGGTAGAGAACCACTCCCTAGACTTGTCTCTGGAAATAGACTTTAGCCTCTATAAAGTCTGAGAGGTTAATCAATAATCTGTCATCATACCACCTCTCTGTGACCCATATGCTGGGGACCCAAGCTACTTTTCAGAGCTGAACCGGAAGGGCAGAATCAGGCTATCCTTGGCTTCTCTTTCTTCCTTAGACAGGTGAAGGTTAAATGATCAATGCATTGATCCTTTCCCAAAACATTCCTTCCCAGTGATAAGACAAGCCCTAGGGAAGAAATATCCATCCAAGCCTAGACTGGCAGTATCTGGGAAGAAGCCTCCTTTAAGTCTCTCCCTATGGACATGATCCTCTTTCCCACTAATAACTATTCTAGTCTTTTAAAAATCTTTTTCTTAAAAAAAAATCTTTTTCTAGGGTTGAGGATGTGACTCAGTAGTACAGTGCTTGCCTAGAAATGTACAAGTCACTGGGTTTGATCTGTCTGTCTCACACACACAACCAACAAAATAAAACACAGGAAAGTATTTTTTTTTTAAATTTTAATTGTTCTTCTCATCATGCCAACCCTTTTTCTGACTCTAATCTCTAGTCCTTCCTGTTGCTTCTCCTGACCTCAAAAGAGGACTTGAGCTGAGGCCTGGCCCATTGTACCACCCAGAGTCACCTCAGTCTGAACAAGCCTGCTCAATGCTCGCAGGAGGCTTGGGCCATGAAGTTCTTCATGTAGCAGACCCAACACATGCACCTACTTTACTGGGGAACTATCACCAGGGTAGAAGTTTTGATGGCTCAGAGCATGCAGGGTCTGGCAGAGTGTGGTACAGGGAAGACGAAGCAATAGCCAGCTGAGTGAATCAAGAGCTATGGTGGCTGACCAGGATATTTCCTCCTACATACGGCTCTCAAGACTCCCAGAGGTCCCGTAGGAAAAGCCGCCCCAGTTTTTGACCTCTGAAGAGGTCATGATTGTTAGGTCAGTTTAAGGCAGCTAAAGAAAACAAAACACCAGGCAGCCCACATGCGCGAGAGTACAGTCAATCAAACACCAGCAGACAGGCAGTGACAATTCATGACTACCATCAATCAGCCAGTCCCCTGACCAACCCAGGAGAACACAGGACTCCCAAAAATCTCCCTTTTCTGTCTCAAGCCCCCCTTCCTACCCAAAGCTTCCCTTTCCTGTCCCAAGCTCTCCCTTTCCTACTCCAAGCCCATAAAACTTTCAAACCAGCTGAGCTTGTGTGCGATTCTCCCAGACCTGCTCTGTTGGATGGGGAGTCTTGCTCAGGAGCATATATCAATAAAGCCTTGCTCAGCAGTTTTAATTGGCCTCCTTTCGGTCATCCTTATCTGACCTTACATTAGGTGCTGAAACACTCTCGGACCTCCCCCATAGGGGTAGAGGTCCACCCTCTCCTCCATACAAACCAGGAAATTCCTGAGCCACTCTTCTTCCCCTCTCCCTTCATCTGGACCAACAGGAGTGAGGTAAGTTCCCCCATTTCCCCTGACCTTCTGGCCTCCCTCTGTCTTGGGAGTCTATCCGTAAGTCACGTGCATGCCATAGACTCCCGCCCATTCTGTTCAAGGCCTCAAGAGCTGTGGAGATGTCCCAGTCCTCATATGAGCCACCTCACTCTGTTTGGACCCTCAGAGGGTTGAAGGGATACCTCAACCCCCACCCGGCCCTCCATTCCTCAAGTGAGTGTGATCAGAATTGGGGATGCCTTTTTCTGTTTTCACCTACCCGGGGTGCTGGAAGGTCATGGGAACACCGAGTCCTCCCTAGACCCCAAAACTACCTTTGGTTGTCTATATTCCAATTTTGCCAAATTAGGACTCACTCAGGACCTATGCTGTAATGCCTGATCTTTTATGCCACTGTGGCCGGGCCCCAGTATAGCCTAGACAATGGGTCAAAATGGCCCCCAGAAGGAACTTTGATTTTCACATTTTCACTGATTTGGACAGTTTCTGTTGCCAGATGGGAAAGTGGACAGAAATCCCTTACACTCAGTTTTTGGGGATGTATGCTCCCGTCCTACCCTCTGCTCTCCTTGTTCTACTGCTCAAGTTCTCCTTGCTAGGGAAAATCCCAAACTCCTTTCCCTTTGTTCTTCCATATCTTCTTCCTCATTCTCAGATCCACCTGAAATGCTCTCAGCCCCGCCTTCCTGTCACTCCTCTCCCTACCCAGACAGATCCTCCCCTCCTCTCCTCCCTCTTCTCCTGCTGCCACAGCTCCCTCATTCCAGAACACCACTCCTCCATCCTCCTCTCCTACAGATACAGCCCTTCCCCCATCTCCCTCAGTGAATCTCTCCCCTGGCTCACTCCTCTGTTCTCCAGTCAGTGCCCACACCCATCACGCTAGACCTTCTTATAAACCGACCCAAAGCTCCTTTGTCTTCTCAGGAAAGTGGCTGGTGCCAAAGGGATTATCCAAGTGCACACCCCATTCTCACTCCAGGATCTTTCCCAGATTGAAAAGCACCTTGGATCCTTCTCTTCTGACTCTTCTACTTACATTAAGGAATTTTGCCACCTCTCTGACTTACAATCTTACCTGGCACAATATCTATGTCATCCTCTCTTCCACCCTTACCCCAGATGAATGTACTCACACCCAGCAGGCCGTTCCAGATCATGCTGATGAAATTTGCAGGTAGTTTCCAATGAGGTAATCAACTTTGATAAACAGAGAAACCACCCAGGATCCGGATGAAAATCCAGCCTTATTTCTCAATCTCCTTACAGAGGCTCTTACCAAATATACTAAGCTGGATCCTGAGTCTCCCTCTGGGGCTACAGTGCTAACGACTCATTTTATTACTCAATCAGCTCATGATTTGAGAAAGAAGCTCAAACGAGCTGAGGAGGGCCCTCAGACCCCTATCCGAGACTTGGTAAAAATGGCCTTTAAAGTTTATAATGCCTGAGAGGATTCAACTGGACTAGCAAGACAGGCTCAATTGCAGAGAAAAGTAACACTCCAAACCCAAACCTTGGCAGCAGCCCTGAGCCTACAGCTCCAGCAAAAGATTCATGGGGGAGCCAGTATCCCCCTCCACTGGAGGCTTCCTTCAAGTGTGGATGTGAAGGTCACTGGGCTCGCCAATGCCCAAACTCATGGCCCCCCTCTAGGCTGTGACCCACCTGTAAGCAGACAGGACATTGGAAGAGCAACTGCCCCATGGCTGGCCCTTCCTCAGTGCCTCCATGCAGGGGTATGACTAGCCAGGCAGTCCCTTCTCTTGAACTATTGGGGTTCACAGAGGACTGAAGAAGCCCAGACTTGAGGACCCCCATCACCCTTGCCGAGCCCAGGGTAATGCTCCAGGTAGTGGGTAAGTCCATAGCCTTCCTGTGGATACGGAGGAAACCTACTCTGTCTTGCCTGCCTACTACAGGTCTTTGTTTCCTTCCCAGGTTTCAGTCATGGGAATTGATGGCAAACCCTCCTTCCCAAACCGTACTGCTAAGCTGGCCTGTGCCCTGGAGGGACACCCTTTCACACACTCTTTTCTGGTCATCCCATCCTGTCTGATTCCTCTCCTAGGCGGAGATGTTCTCCAATTATTGGGAGCCACCCTCAAACTACACCCCCATATTGCCAGTACACAAACCTTCAGTAGCCTATCACTTGGTCCAGGACCTTTGCCTAATTGATAAGGCAGTTATTCCCATCCACCCAGTGGTTCCCAACCCTTACCCTCTCCTTTCTCATATTCCCCCTACAACCACCCATTTTACTGTCCTAGATCTTAAGGATGCCTTCTTTACAGTGCCCCTCCATCCTAACTTATTACCTCTTTGCCTTCACATGGGAAGACCCTACATCTTTTAGGTCCCAACTGTTGACATGGAAAGTCCTACCCCAGGCTTCAGGGACTATCCTCGCCTCTTTGGACAAGCCTTGGCACAGGATCTAACTGCTTGTGACTTGGGGGACAGCACTCTCTTACAGTATGTGGATGAACTTCTCCTATTCTCTAGCCCATCCCTCAAGACCTCCCAAACACACACTGCTCAGCTCCTCAATTTCCTGGGGTCCTGGGGCTACCAGGTCTCTCCAGCCAAAGCCCAGACTACTACCACTTCAGTCACCTATCTAGGTATACTCCTCACTCCAACCTCTAGAAACCTGACAACAGACAATTCAAGCACTCTGTGGCCTACAGCCACCTGAAACAGCAGACTACATTCTCTCCTTCCTGGGTCTGGCTGGCTTTTTCAGGCATTGGGTCCCCAACTTTGCCCTTATGGCCAAGTCCTTATACCAGGCAGCTAAGGAGACCCCTCACGGGCCCCTCACCTACCTTAGTAGCCAACACCTTTTATAAGCTCAGGGATGCTTTCACATCCTTTCCCACTCTACCACTTCCTAACCCTAACCATCCTTTCCACCTCTTTACAGATGAAAGACAGGGTATTGCCACTGGCCTCCTCAAACAACCACTTAGAGCCTCCTATAAGCCAGTGGCATATCTCTCCAAGCAGCTTGACTCTACAGTTCGTGAGTGGCTACCATGCCTCTGTGCACTGGCAGCAGCAGCAGAACTTACTAAGGAAGCCTGAAGCTTACCTTGCTCCAAACAATGACTGTACTTTCTACCCATGGGCTACAGGACCTCTTAAGTCATAAAGCTCTTCCCCTTCTAAGCCCTCCAAGAATTCAAGAATTCCACCTTCTCTTTATAGAAAACTCCACCTTACCCTCTGTTGTTGTTTTTCCCTCAATCCTGCCACACTCCTCCCACTATCCTCACCCCCTTCAGATGCTAATCATTCCTGTCCACAGGTGCTAGAGGCCCTATGATCACCCCATGAGGACCTCTTTGATTACCCACTTCCCTCACCTGACTTAACTATTTTTGTGGATGGCAGTTCAGTGATGGGTTGCAATGGATGCTGTAGAGCCACATACACAGTAGTCACCACCGCCTCAGTTTTAGAAGCCAGCTGCCTTCCTGAAGGGACCACCTCCCAAAAGGCTGAACTTTTTGCACTTATCAGAGCTCTCATCCTATCCAAAGATAAGCAAGTCAACATTTACATAGACTCCAAATATGCCTTCCTGATTGCTCATTCATATTCAGCTATTTGGAAGGAACGTGGATTCTTGACCACAAAGGGATCACCAGTGGTCAATGCCTCTCTAATTTCCAAACTCTTAGGGGCACTACAACTGCCATCATGAGTAGCCATCATACACTGTAGAGGACATCAAAATTCCTTTGACCCTTTAGCTGTAGGCAACAACAAAGCAGACTCTATAGCACGAGAACTAACAGCCAAATCCTCGGCAGTCCCTATCCTATTTCTATCCACCACAATTAAACCTAAGTATTTCTTATCATTAAAATCAAGTAATTTGTCTAAATTCAGAAATTTACAAGGATTGTTTTGGCTTGTAAACAAAAGAAGAAATTAATAGATTCTATTAAGGAATTAATCTTCAATAAAAATTGAAGATTCTAGATATGGTATTTAGTAGAAGAGAAAAGAAAGTATTTCTGGGTAAGAAAGTCTTTGTATGATAAAAGAAACAAGAGGATTTAAAGTAAGTGATAAAAAAGGATCAGAGTAAGTGACAAGAGGGTCTAAAAGATAACTCTCAAAGAATTTATGTTTGTGATTAAATTGACTATAATTAATACAAATTTATTTAAAATTTAATGTACTGATATAAAACAAAGTCTGAAACATTGTTCTGCTCTTATCAAGGTTTCTCAATTAACCCTATACAGTGAGGCTGAATTAACAAGGCTTGTTACCACCTCCCTTTCCAGGACAAGATGGGCCATCTTTCTACCAGTAGTAGTTGGGCTCTCCCTGGCCTCCTCACTCACTGCCTCCAGGATGGGAGCAGGAGGACTTGGTTATGTAGTAACTGCTACTCAGAAGATTGAACAACTTTGGGAAGTGGTAGAGGCATTGGCCACCTCTCTCGCTTCTCTGCAATGGCAGATAACATCTGTTGCCCAGGTTTCATTGCAGAAATGTCGAGCCCTGGATCTCCTAAAGGCAGACAAAGGAGGAATATGTCTATTCCTAAAAGAAGAATGCTGCTACTATATCAATGAAACTGGACTGGTCAAAAGAAATGTCAACACTCTTTGTCATATAAGTGAAAGACTTAAACAGCAACAATCAAATGACCCTTGGCCAGGCTGGCTAAGCTCTACCCTCAGTACATGGCTGACTCCCCTTCTCACTCCCATATTAGTAATAGAACTTCTACTAATAATTGCTCCTTGCCTCCTCAGGCTCGCCCAAAAGCACATAGATGAAGCTGCCAGAGTGGCCTACAACCAGATGCTCCTACACCCCTACAGTCGCCTCCCTACTGAACCGACATCTGAGCCATCTCCTTCCCCACCGGTAACCCCTATCCTGCAGGAAATAGCCAGATAGAATTCCTTGTCCTATGTCATCAAAAAGGTTGGGATGTTAGGTTGGTTTAAGGTGGCTAAGGAAAACAAACCACCAGGGAGCCCGCATGCGAGAGAGAACAATCAAACACCAGCAGACAGGAGGTGACAATTCATGACTACCCTCAATCAGTCAGCCCCCTGACCAACCCCAGGAGGACACAGGACTCCCAAAAACCTCCCTTTCCTGTCCAAGCCCCCTTCCTACCCAAAGCTTCCCTTTCCTGTCCCAAGCCCTCCTCTTCCTACCCCAAACCATAAAACTTTCAAACTAGCTGAGCCTGTGGGCAATTCTCCCAGACCTGCTCTGTTGGATGGGGGAGACTCACCAGGGAGTGTATATCAATAAAGCCTTGCTCAGCAGTTTTAATTGGCCTCCTTTTGGTCATCCTTATCTGACCTTACAATGGTAAATCAGCAGGCTGTTGACACAGGAGTCAAATTCTTCTTGGAACTGTTTCTTGCTCAATTCAAAGCCCAAGACATGGACTGCTCCCACACAATGCATATTTCTTGATGAGAGCTTTCAGAAGACCCCACCCCTCCCACTCCACAGAATCGCAAAGCAGCACCAGGCCATGGAGGGCCAGTAGAGAATCCAGCATCTCTGACGGGCATCCCACTCCTACTGTGACACCCTCTGATCTCTCGGAATTATTAATAGGTTTTTGTTTGGTTCTCTTAAGGACCTCAAGGATTAACGTCTGGAAATGTCTAATCTTCCAGGCATCATGTTCATCATTTGGATTCCAGTCAGGATCATTTCTAGAAAATGCTTATGCTCCACATGGATAATTAGGTTTGTTTCTAGTTTGTGCTGCTGGGGCATGAGTAAAATGTAGGTCATCCCAAACTATCCAACTGCTTTTAGAGCAGTCTCCTTCTTGTTGAATTAAAGTTTGGTTAAGTAATAGCATATATCTTTTCAGGTGAGATCAAACACCTGATGTAAGTTCTGAAACACCTGAATATATTTATCTGGATCCTCTGAAAACCTTTATTAACCCATCTTTATCTGTTTTAAGTCTTGGAGGGAGAAAAGAGCATGTACTTTAATTGGTCTAAATTCTCCCCCTGGCATCTCCTGGAGAGGTACTATATTCAATCTGCCTGTTGAGGAAGATGGAGGAGGGCCAGGGTATGGAGAACAGGAGGGCTTCTGGTGGATAGCAGCAGATGGTGGAAGTTTTGAGGGTCCTTCTTGTACTTAGTAGGTGACTCCTTAAGGCCTTTTCCTAGCATGGCAGTGATTACAGCTGAGTCTAATTTACACTGTTGGCATAGTTTGAGGTTCTCTCTTAGAGCAAAGAAAGCCTGAACATATGTGTAAGGTGAAAAACAGCTTCTTTCTAATTTTCACATCCCCTCTCTAAAAGCCCAAGGCAGTTCAGCTCCCCAGGGGGTTCCACTCCAGAATCTTCCACCTGGGAAACAAAGCCTAAAACAAAACCTAACTGCCCAGGTTAGCACATCAAAAGAAGACCGCTACTGCTTATCTGCCCCCAATCTTAAAGTGACCAGTCCCTAGCTCACCACGCGGTTTTGTAGTGGGCTCTATAAAATCCCTCCCGCGCGTCCCCTCTTTCTCTTTTCCTCTTTCCTTTGCCCGGGCGCCCACTCCCCTGAATAAAGGATTTTCCTGGCTGTACAGAGGTGTCCGTGTCTGGCTAGCCGTAGACCCTAACAATATGGAACTTCAGTCCATTTTCCTTCACTTTTGCAAAACATTCTAAGCTGCAAAATAGGCTCTGATTGGCTAGCTGATGGCAAGCGCGGAACTCTTGACTGCTGGATTAGCTTTCTCACCTGAGGGAGGAGGTGCTGTGCTTAGGACGCCCCAATGAGGTCAGAGGTAGATGTCCCAGCAGAAGCAGCTTCACTAGGGACTGTGGTGAAGCCCCATGGTGGCTTCTGTCTCTTCCGGGCTGCTGGGATGCAACAGCACAGACTACCTCTGGGAGGAGCTGCAGCGGGACTTGGAGGAGGACAGGAGGTAAGTAGAGTGGCCTGGGCACTCCCTAGGAGGGAAGAGGACTCCTGGGGACGGGTAGGACCTGGTTCCCATCTTTCTGCCCCATAGGAGGTGGGGCCTTAATTTATACTATTTATAGGATTTACCCTTGTAGTACTTGTAGTACTTGTAGTACTTATAGTATTTAGCCTTAATTAGGAGGTAAGATCTGATTGTAGCCATTTTAAGTATAGCCCTTCCCTTAGCTCGCCCCAATTTTGAAATTAGCTAATCGTGTAAATTGTAATCCCAAGCTCCTCTTGTCAGGACCCTGGAACTGTATTAGGGTTAAATGGAGGCAGACTGCCCACCCGGATGCGCTTGCTAGCTAGGTTTGGTAGCATGCCATTCTGGCAGAAGTAAAGTTTGCCTTGCCAACCCACTACTGAGGACATTTGATTTCTTGTACCACCTCGGTATTTCTAATAGTGGAGACTAGATTCTGGGGAAGTGCCACCCAGGGTAATAGACACCTAGGGTCTATACTACCACTAATCACCTTATCAACAGAGAGCTGGGGCTTTGTGTTTGCTGCTGGCTTTTAAGATGGAGATATGAGAACCTGCTCAGGGTTTCAGGGCCCTTACCAGGTGAAAACCCTATCCCTCTCTCCAACATTACTCCTATATTAGAGGCATGATAGAGAATTCCCTTGCAGGTCCCCTCAGCCATTCACAAGCCTCAGCAAAGTGAGGCCCAAGCAAGAGCTCCTTGCCAGCTTGAATGCTAATGTTTTCTGGTCCCCAGGAGAAGCCCTAGTGGCTCCATAACCTTGGCCTTGATGTGGCCTCTGGCGCCCCTGTGAAAACCATGGGTTTTTCAGAAATGTGGGTTGTGAGAACACCAGGTTAGGGTTAGAGCAGGAAAATAAGGCTGACCTGAGGCAGAAAACCGGGGCAGATGGTACATTTATATCAGTATTTGTAATGGTTAATTTGGATTGTCAATTTGATTGGATTAGAGATGCCAAGGATTAAGGGGCTCTGGGTGGGTGAGGGTGTGTCCAGGAATGATGGGCATGTGGGATAGCCAACTGAAATGTGTAAGATAGAAACAGCCCTCCCCATACCCAGGTTTGGCTTTCCCTTCTCTAAAGCCTATGTCAGTCCCTGCTCAGGCAGTTTCTCAGGGGAGCTTCCCACCCAATTTGACAAACCCTAACAGCTGGAGTTAACTTTCAAGCATCTCAAGAACACTCACAGCTAAGATCACCAATCCTTACCCAACATACCAGCCTGAAATAACCAATCCATAGTCCATGATGTGTTTACTGCAGATCCTATAAAATCCCATGCCCCGCACCCCCTTTTTCCTTTCTCCCTGAGCGTCCACCTACACTGATTCCCATGAATAAAGATCTCCTGGTCACATGTGGTGTACTGTGTCTGGTCTGGTCAAAACCCTTACAAAATGGAGACCCTCCCTAAGCATGGGCAGCAACATCCAATAGAATGGTGGCTTGGATGGAATAAAAGTTGGAAGAATGAGGAATCAGCAGCAGATGCAGCTTGATTCTTCTTGGATGAGTTCTTGGTTGCTCCTTTGATCATCTAAGGATATCAGACTCTTGCTTCTTCCCTCTTCCGTAGCAGGCTCTGCCAGTGATTCTCCAGAAGCCTTTGGTCTCCTACTATGGTAGTACAGTTGGTCCCCCTTGTTCTGGGGCTTTAGCCTCTTGAACTGTGCAGCTACTGTTCTTCCAGCTTTCTAGCCTGCAGATGGCCCATGTGGGCTATTCAGCAAGTGGTCCTGTAAGCCAACCTAACAAGTCCCCTTTTTATAATTATACTTCCTGTTGATTTTGTTCCTCTAGAAAGCCCTAATAGTTTTTAACTACCTAAACTGGACTCACCTCAGGAACTCAAGTGATCCTCCCACCTCAGCCTTTTTTTTTTTTTTGGTACTGGGGATTGAACTCAGGGGCACTCGACCACTGAGCCACATCCCCAGCCCTATTTTGTGTTTTATGTAGAGACAGGGTCTCACTGAGTTGCTTAGTGCCTTGCCCCACCTCAGCCTTTTGAATAGCCAAGAACACCTCCATACTTGGATCTCTCCTGTATTTTATTTATTTATTCTTTATTTATTTAGTACTAGGGATTGAACACAGGGAACTTAACTACAGAACCACATTCCCAGACTGTTGTATTTTTTATTTTGAGACAGGCCTTGCCAAGCTGCTGAGGCTGGTTTTGAACTTGTGACCATCCTGCCTCAGCCTCCCAAGTCTCTGGCATTACAGGCATGCCCCACCACACCCAGCTCTCCCCCTTTGTTTCTTGTTTGTTTGTTTTTATTTTTTGCTTGTTTGTTTTGTTTGCTTGTTTTTTTGTAGTGCTGAAGATTGAACTCAGGGCCTTGTGCATGCAAGGCAAGCACTCTTCCAACTGAGCTAAATCTCCAGCCCTCTCCCCTATATTTTAAAGGCTAGTTTCTCAGTCCCTGAATTACCTCCATGGCTACTGCCCTCTGTTGTTTCCATGGGCTGGTGACGCTGGGAGTCTTGATGGTTACAGGACTACCCTTCTGGTCCCAGCAATCATTTTCTGACCTTTTTAGTTCCCCTGAGCCAGAAGGAGAACTAGTGAGTGAGTCCACTCATGAGGACTCCAGAAGAGCCCATCACCCCCACAGTGCAGGAGAGATGCAGACAGGGAGCGTCACTCCTTTAAGAGGCCCAGCATACAGCAACCCTGCACCCACCACTGTATTCACCAAATGGTGAAGGGACCCTTCCCTATTTTACAGAGAAGAACTGACTTGCCTTCAATCACATAACTTGCATAGAGTGTGAGACCAAGTGGGTATTCAGGGACATTTGTACACCTGCCCCCAGCATTACCTATCCAGGTAGATGAGGAAAGGGCAAGGAATGGGGCTTTCGGTTGTCTCTGCATGGTATGATTCAAGCCCTGCTGTGGCCTAGATACTCATCCCAAAGAGCCCTGTGTTGTCCCAGCTCAGGGGGTCACTCCTAAGTTGGGCAGCAAAACCTATTTTCAAGGCCCATCTTCCCAGGGCCTATCCCTGCCAGAGTCTTCTCTCCCAGAGGCCAGGCCCAGGCAGGACCCCAAAAGGCAGGAGCACAATGCAGTGGGACAATTAGGCCACAATTGTGGGAGCCTGTCTCCTGCTTGTGCCTCAGTTTGCTCATCCATAAACCAGGCCAGGCCATTCCTTGGGTTCTAAGCTTTTTTGTTTGTTTTAATTTTTTAACATTATTAAAAAATATTATTTATTTTTTTAATTTTTTTAAATATTTTTAATGTTTTTTAAATGTTTATTCATTTATTTATATGTGGTGCTGAGAATTGAAACCAGTGTGTCACACATGCTAGGCAAATGCTTTACCACTGAGCCACAACCCTTGTCTAAAAACAAACAAACCTTTTGTTTTTAGAAAAGGTCCCATTCTTATTTTTATCTTTTGGGTCTGCAGTCCTAGCATGCAGTAGGCCTGGTTTTGGTCACTAGCACCTATAAAAAAGATAAAATGTACAGAGTCATGGCTCACTAAATCTTCTTAGATGTGCATAACTAGGCAGTCACATAGTTGTGAAAACATCATAGAGAACTTACACAAACCTAGATGCTATAGGTTACACTCCATGCTGCTGCTGCTGCTTATCATCATCATCATCATCATCATCATTATCATCATTATCATTATTCTGGGGATTTAGCCCAGGGGTATTTTACCACTGAGGCACATCCCCAACACTTTTTACTTTTTATTTTGAGATAGGGTCTTATTAAGTTGTTTAGGGCCTCACTAAATTGCTGAGTCTGGCTTTTGAACTTGCAATCCTCCTGCCTCAGCCTCCGAAGTCACTGGGCTTACAGGCCTGTGCCACTGCACCCAGCTTCTTGTTGCCTCTTGATGGAAACAAAAGATGCAATGAACACGAGCTGTGTGGGGCTGCTGCTGGTGTCACAGGGCATACTACTTTCCATACATTTCTTTTTTTGTAAGGTAAAAAGAATATACTCTAATGATCATAAGTGAAGCATAGTAAATACCTAAATAGTAGCACGGTCACTTACTACTATTGAGTATTGATGTACTCTGCATAACTGCACATGCTCTACTTTTACACCACTGGCCACGCAGTAGGTTTGTTTACACACCAAACCAGGTACTGCACCACCAGGCACTGTGTAGTGTATTGCACTAGGATGTTGAAATGGCTGAGGTCATAAGGCGATAGCTTTCCAGCTCCCTCACATGCATTCTATGTGGCCATGCTTGAGTGATCCATCCTTATGTCCTCAGGGTCTCTAATTTGCAGCAGTAGGGTTGGTCTGAAGAACCCAGCCTGGCCAGGCACAATGGCACAGACCTAAAATGCTGGCAACTCAGGAGGCTGAGTCAAGAGGATGGCAATTCTGAGGCCAGCCTCAGCAACTCCATGAGGCCCTTAGCAACTCATTGAGACCCTGTGTCAAAATGGGGATGTGGCTCAGTAGTTAAGCACCCCTGGGTTCAATCCCTGGTTCCAAAAACAAGCAAAAAAACCCAGCCTCCTGGCATAAGCCAAAAAGGAAGCCTACATTGTGTGCCCACCTGGACTTCTTCTCTACCTTCCCTCCCCTCAGCATCCTCTATAAAACCCTGGATAACATTGCTGAGATCAAATCTCTGTTGAAAGAGAGGTGAATTGGTGAGTGGGAGGAGACAGGCATTTCTTGAGCAGGCAAAGTGGAGGCTCCTGAGGACAACTGTCGGCCTCCCCCTGAGGAGCCCGTGACACAACCTGGTGGTCACTGCACAGGGTTTCTGACATGGCCTCAGGAAGGGTTTCCCTAGTTCTCCAAGGCAGAGATGACCCTGGCACACACCTATTTCTCTCTCCCTCTGTGGCCTGGTCTGTAACCTTCCCCCTCCTTCCCAATGCCAGTTCAGCTTCTTGCTGTGGTGGGAACCTGGAGGGCTTGGCAGAGCCCCATGCTGTGTCCTGAAGTAAGCCACACAGGTGGCTGCCAGCCAGGTGCTGCCTTCCAAGCCTGTTAGATGCCATTTCCCTGCCCCGCACTGCCTGTCCTGTCAAGGTGGGCAGATTCCTCAGGCCCTCCGTGTTGGCTCATTGCCAGTCTGGTCATCCTTGCAGTTGTGGGGTGTGTTGAACAGCCATGACCTGCCTGTGTGGCTCAGGAAACCTAGTGACAAATCAGGGAGGCAGCGGGGGGGGGGGGGGGGGGGGGGGGG
>CM053415.1:16084957-16098192 GCA_028644305.1 Xerus rutilus | reverse complement strand
CTGGGGTGTGCCTCCTCACCACACCTACTTCAGCTGCCACCTTTGCACCAGTAACAAACAGAAGAGCTTCCCCAGAGAGCTGTAGCAGGGCAGCGGGGAGGCACCGGGCTCCTCCCGCCACTTTCCCGCTCCTCCATCTCCTCCTCCAACTCCTCTCCCCAGCTCCCTGACTTGCAGTGGGCACCTGGCTAACTTCTGAGTTCTCCCGTTCCCCTGCAGGTATGAGGTAGATGACATTGAGGAAGAAGGCACAGTGAGTGTCTAGGTGGGGGCTGGCCACCAGGCTCCTGGCAAAAACAAGTTCTCTCGCCAGCCATGAACTGATCTGGTTGATCCCTGGGAGATTCACCCTGAGCCGCCACTACATCATCCCACTGCCCCAGTGGAAAGGTAACCCTGAGATGGACTCCAAGGACTCACCCACAAGGGACAGCTGGTGCTGGCCTTGTATCCCCAGAGCACCTACTTGTACTGTGCCCTGATCCACACTGCCCCACAGTGGCTAAGGCAGCCTCCACCAAGAGGGCGTTCACAACATTGGGGCACCAGATAGGTCCTGGGGTCATCTTCCAGAGTCTTTCCCCTTTCTCCTCTCATGATCTCAGAGCCTGAACAACCTGCATCTGCCCAGTGATCTCCTTCTGCCCAACCTGGGAGCCTTAGCCAGTCCCAAGGGGGCAGGCTGCTCTGCTCTCCTGTCATTCTCACTTTGACAGCTAGAGCTAGACACATGTCCCATGTCTCCTGACTCCCATTCCCCCACCCCTAGCTCTTGTTGACACTGACACATGATCAGGGTCAAATATAACCTAATGCAGCCTAAAGGCTGCTTCCCTGTAGCTCCAGGCCACCTGCCAGCTGCGCTCTGAATTGTCTTTTATCCTCTTAACACAGGGATCCTGAATGGAACCAGATTCCTTGCCCTTTCTAGCCTGACCCTGTGGGAAATGAGTCTCCCTTCTTCTTCCTGCTCTTTGTTCCCTCCCTTAAACCCCTTCCTTATTGAGGACCAGCTCTGGAGCAGCAGGGACTGGGGTGAGTATCCAGACCTATTGACTCCAGAGTGGAAGATGAGCACAGGAGAGGCTAGGAGCTCAGGGGTTCCTGCTGCTGTAGTGCCACAGGCCAGGATGATGATGGCCCTCTTCCCTCTCCTTAATATGGCCCAGAGGTACGTGGTGACTGTAAGGAACCCAAGAAAATGTGAAGCTACCAGGAGCAATGGCACATGCCTGTAAACCCAGCCACTCACAAAGCTAAGGCAGGGGTATTTCAAGTTTGAAGCCAGCCTTAGCAACCTAGCAAGAACCTGTCTAAACACAAAAGGGCTGAGGTATAGCTCAGTGGTAGAACACCCGAGTTCAATTCCCAGTACAAAAAAAAAAAAAAAAAAAAGCGAAGCTGGCTGGCAGACTGGAGGTCTGCTGTTGCCATCCTCATGGGTAAAGCACCAGGGTTTTCTGTGATCGAGTAAATACTCTTCACCCTCATCCTGGGCCTTCTCTCTGTGGATCCTCTTTCTCCACCCAGACAAGGCACGTGGGTGCTGCGGACTGCGGAGCAGAGGGCCCTACTTCATCCCAATTGGATGTACTCTGTCTTGGGTGTCCTCCTGACTTCCAACAGAGCCTCTTGTTGAACACATCATACTTTATTCTTGAGGTCATGGGTCAGGCTTGTGCCCAGCTCCCCCTGCAGTGGCTCCCCAGGACACCACTCAGAGCTGCCAGTGGAAGTTGAGCTTGCAGCCTGCCATCTTCTCAGCGTAGTGGGTGTCAAAGCGCTCATTCTGGGCCACAGTGAAGACGGATTTCCAGTCCCCTGCAATGCCTGGGGCGGGAAAGAAGGAGGTGTGAGTTCTGCCCACACAGGCAGCTCCAAATGGCTCAGGGCAGCCTCTGGCAGCTGCTTCCACGCTCCCTTCTCCAGACACCCACCCTGGCCAGCACACACCTTTCCTCATGAAGGCAGAAATGCTCTGGTCCATCATCTCAGTTGGAACGGTGCTGTAGTTAGTCATGGGATTCTTCTTCATCTCCTTGAAGGACGTGTGCTGGACAATGTGATCCACAGTCTCCTCTGACAGGGAGCGCCCCAGAAACTCCAGGATCTTTTTAATCTCCCATTTGGGGTTCTGAACCAAGAGACAGGCTCTTCAGAGGGGGCTTGGATTGCTTACTATCAAACACAGGGAAGTCCCTCTCTGGTGTCACAAGGGAGCTGGCCACTTCCACTTGGAAACCTCCCAGCCCCAGCTCTTCACATTGGGTCTCTTTCCCTGGAATAAAACTACAAGCTCTCTGCCTTGGGGTCCTGGAGTGAGCCTTGCTTAGTGCCTTAGGAGAGATGGCAGGGACAGTCTTCCTTGAGAACTGTGGCCCCAGGCCTGGTACAGCCCTGGGCAGGGAGACATGGAAACAACAAACTGCAGATCCGTAACTACACTTGTAGGTGACTCAGGTGCTAGGAGATGAAGGCTGAGCTGGGTTCTGCTGCTGAGCTGGCTCTGTGGTTCCAGGCCAGGAAGACAATGTGGGGAATCCTGGACTGGGTGAGCCTGCCAAAGGCTGTCCTGAAAGCATCGACAGTCCCCTGAGGTTCCTGTCCCCCAGGTAGGACATGGATGGAAGTGGTAGCGGGCACTCTCACCTCCTTCAGGTCTTCATAGAAGAGGTAGAGCACTGGGTGGGTGCGGCTCAGCTCCCACCACTCCTGCACGTGCTGGTACCACGACCCATAGGACACTGGGAAAGGGGGCACCACACAGTGGGTATGAGTTCTAGGTGGCCTTCCTCAGCTCCAGCCCTCTCCTGCCTCCAGATTGGGGCCCACCTTGTCCATCCATGAACTTCTCCAGGAAACTGTCCCAGGTGCCAGGGTCAGGGTGCACCTTGGCCATTTTGTAGAAGTTGTAATAGGAGATGACCACGTCCTTTGCATTGCGGGCAACATAGATCACCTGCAGGGACACATGACACCGACTGCCAGCTACACTACCCCACGCACACACACCAGTACTGCCCCCCATCCTGCCTGCCTGGCACCTGTCACAGCTCCCTGTGGCGGAGTTCTCTCTCAGCTTGACAAAGAGAGACACTGAGGCCTTGAGGCTGACTTGCTCGGGGATGGCTATGGCAGCCAGGATCTGAAAGCAGCTTTGATATAAAACTCCTGGCTGGTCCCTCAGATCTCGGGGATGGCTATGGCAGCCAGGATTTGAAAGCAGCTTTGATGTGAAACTCCTGGCTGGGCCCTGGAGCCGTACTTCACACTAATCTGACCTCTTGAATTCCACCACACACCCAGATGGAGAACAAGGGAGGTGGAAGACCCTCAACCCCTCTGTGAGCCTCTGAGCACCAGGGCTCCGCTGCCTTCAGGTCTGCTCTTGAAGACTCTCACTCTCCTCCTTATCTTGGCCCTGCCACAGTGAGGGCAGGTGGCCTTCTCACTTGAGTAGAGACAAAGCTTGAAGAGACTTTCCCAGCAGAACAGGACTAAAGCTGGAATGGCCTAGTGGCCCCCCTGCCATTCACCTTGACCTTCTGATCCAGCAGACTCTGGGGTAGCAGGGCCAGGGGCAGGTGAGTCTTGAGGATCCGAGGGGCAGGTGTGTCTTTCAAAGTTTCGAGACCTAATTTGCAGGCAGGGGAAGGCGTGGTGAGCTAGACCCAGTCCTCCTAACACCAATACCTGCTCCAGCAACCTACCACTCACCTGATGGAATCCCTGGGCATTTGAACTCAAGGAAAGGCACCCGTACATAGATGGGGGCCCGATGACACTTCTCTAGGTCACCAGCCTGGTAGATCATGTCCACTATCTCGCTTACCCATGTGGTACCTATAAGGGAAGGAAACAGGTGAGCAGGGAGGAGGGCCTGGCCCTGCTGACCAAGGTAGGGGTGGCAGCCCCAGTGGGGGAGCAGGTGGCCCCCCTCACTTACCAGACTTGGGGTAGGTGCTGATGAGCAGGTCATCCGGCCAGGCCTGGAAGCTCTGAAGTGGCTCCACCATCTCTGCGAAGTACTTGATGAGCGGGACCCCCTTCACATAGGCCAGTGGAGGGCGGGAGGTGTCCTGGACCAGCTCCATGCTGCTGAGTCAGGGGCCAGCACTTGGTCTGATTCTCTAAATCCCATCACAAAACAGCATTTGCTGGATTGTTGATTTGTGATACTGAGGCCTCAGGAGGTCCTGTGATTTGCCCAAGCTCACAAAGCTAGTAAGTGGGAGCTGGGACTGAAAGTCAGGTCTAACTCCAATGCAGTGGAGGCTTACCTCAGCTCAGGCTGCACCTTCTGCTTACCCGTAGAACTTTCCATGACCCCAAGCCCAACCACAGCCCAGAGCAATGTAAACACTTCTGGGGCTCAAGTCCTGATACTTGGTTTTGGAAGCATTCCAGCATATTCCAGCATGCATTTCTAAATACCATTGTGACCTGCCCATTCTAACTTCTTGCCCATACGTTATGTTTCTCTTAGTGTATCCTGCCTACACCCAATGGGCTCCTCTCCATGCTGTTCCCCTTTTTGAGCTCCCTGGGCCCTTCACATCCAGAAACATGCCAACCCACAGACGGGATCCCACTTGCCCACCCAAGCTCCACCTTTATTCAAGGACAAACGCAGATAATCTGGTAACAAAACTTGCCTCAGGGCCAGTCTTGTATAAGAATGAGCAAAACTCAATGCCGGGCTGGGCTGTGGCTCAGTGGTAGAGCGCTTGCCTAGCACGCGTGAGGCACTGGGTTCGATTCTCAGCACCACATATAAATAAATAAAATAAAGGTCCATTGGCAACTAAAAAATATTAAAAAAAAAAAAACTCAATGCCTCAGCAGATGAGAGCAGGGCGACTGTCCAGCTTGGAGTTCCCCTGTTGAGGCAGACTGTCCATGGGCAAAGAACATGGAGGCAGAGGTTGCTGCCAAGTGATAAAAGAGATGCCTGATCAAGCACTAAGAGCTGGCCAGCACTTGGAAGATTCTGGAGTCAGGAGCTGGGCAGGGCAAGGGTGGTCTGGCCCAGTTACCCCCAGTCTGAATTTACTTGACCTCTCAGTCTCCTGGCTTGTGGCCTCCTGGGCATGCAGTTGCTCTCTCTGTTGGTGCTGCCTGGGGATCACAGAGCTGCTTTCTGAGCTGAATTTTTTCTAGTTTCAAACTGAGGAGCAAACACTGGGACTGGCTGTCCTCCCAGAATTAAGGGTGGGGTTTCAGGCTGGGGGAAGTCTGTGTTACCCTGTTAGCATGAGGCTGGGACTGGCTGTCCTCCAGGAAGGAAAGGGTGAGGTCTGGGGTGAGGGACATCTTGCTAAGACCTATCTGAAACTCGAGATGTGGGTTTACCATATAGCAAACAAAAGAACTGAAATGAAGGGAAAGGGCCTATGGGTTGGATATTTTTTCAGCTGTAATCTGGCTCTAAACTCCTTCCCTTCAGGGTTAGGCAACAGTCAGCTTCTTCTAATTGATCAAGCCAAGGGAGGTGAGGGGAGAGAAAATATGGGGCGTAAGGCCACTCACCTTTCTGCGTGCTCCAGGCCAATCTCAAGACACCACGGGCTCAGGCCAGAGCAGCCTTAGGCATTCCAGGAACTGCAGGTTCTGAAAACAGGGCCAAGTCCAGAGCACTGAATGGGCAGGGCAAAGGGACTGGGGGCGGAGCAGAGCAAGGAAGGCTGTTTTTGAGGCAGAATGGGATGGGGAAGAACAAGGATGCCAGAGCCTTTAGCCCTGGAGGGAGCCCTTGATGTATGGGTCCTGTGGGACCTCAAGGAGCATGGCTCATGGCTGGTGAGGAATAGCCCCCCAGGTTTTTCTTTCTCTGGGCTTGAAGGGGGGTCCAGGGACAGACAGACATGAAGAGGTGTGAGGGAGTTCCCTACCTCCTCCTCAGTCTTTCTCTTACTAGGGCTTACTCGCGAAAGATGCATCACCTAAAGCATGAAGCGATTTCCTAGTGCCAGACTACTTAAACCAGGAGCAAGAAAAGTCCCTTGTTCAGTATGATCTTGGAGAATATGGTTTTAAAAGCAACTCCTCTATTCAAATGCCTGTGATTTCACGTCTCCTCAACCCAGAATTGTGAAAGCACTTTTCCCTTGACGTCTCTTTGTGGGCTGGCAGAAAAGGAGGAAGTGCCAGAGCAGCCAAAGACCAGTGCTTATACTGAGGCTACCACAGATGACCCCCCCCTCCCCCAAAAGCAGAGCTGTCTTCTGTAACGATTGAGTAATTTTGTGATTTGCCTTCATTTTGGTTTTTGGAAAGCGCCTGTGCTTGTTCTTGTACATTTAAAGTTAATTTAATTTTTTAAACAAGAGTTAGGGAAAGGACTTACCTTTTCTGTTTGTAAGCCCTGTGACTAATGTTTTATTTTTCATAACTGAGAGATTGCTTCTGTAAGTACACAGCAAAGTTGAAAACGATGTTCAACATGACATTGAAACAGAATATGAACTGTGAGACTTAAGGAGAACCAGCTGACTTAAAATGTATGCCAGTTTTCCCTTCCATTGTTAAAAGTAGGCTGACAACAGATCATTAGGTGAAGAAATCAGATGACTATCAACCTTCCTGAGATGAAAGGAAACTTGAGAAACAAATTACTACACAAAATTTGACAAATGAGGCTGGGATTGTAGCTCAGTGGTAGAGTGCTTGCCTCATATGTGTGAGGCACTGGGTTCGATCCTCAGCACCACATAAAAATAAATACATAGGGACTGGGGTTGTGGCTCAGTGGCAGAGCACTTGCCTTGCACATGTGAGGCACTGGGTTCGATCCTCAGCACCACATAAAAATAAAGATATTGCATCCATCTATAACTAAAAAATATTTTAAAATAAATAAATACATAAAGATATTGTGTCCATCTACAACTAAAATTTTTTTTAATTTGACAAATGACTCAAGTGGATGTTTACTCCTATACACAGAATGTTTAAAGCTTATTGTTTTAGAAGTATTTATGGAGCCGGGCGCGGTGGCTCAAGCCTGTAATCTCAGCACTTAGGGAGGCTGAGACAGGAGGATTGCGAGTTCAAAGCCAGCCTCAGCAATGGCGAGGCGCTAAGCAACTCAGTGAGACCCTGTCTCTACATAAAACACAAAATAGGGCTGGGGATGTGGCTCAGTGGTCGAGTACCCCTGAGTTCAATCCCCAGTACCAAAAAAAAAAAAAAAAAAAAAAAAAAAGAAGTATTTATGGTAAGCTTTCTTAAAAATTATTAAGGTAAATATGTTTGAAATCCAGAATACGTTAAGCTTTATCATTTTTTGCTTTACTATTTTATTTTTTAATTTGTTCTAGTTATACATGACAATAGAATGCATTTTGACACATTGAAGCTGTCACTTCTATTACAATTGTTTAAAATATTTTTTAGTTATCAATGGACCTTTATTTATTTATATGCAATGCTGAGAATCGAACCCAGTGCTTCACACATGCTAGGCAAGTAAGCCACAACTCTAGCCCCTCTATTATGATTTTTCATGGTGAAATTTGGTATTAGGTAGGCATTCTCTATATCTGTATAGTACCACTCCAAAGGCAAAGAACCATGATTGAGAAAAGTCAGGCTATCAGGAATGTAGAATGAAGCATGTAAATTCCCGCTTCATAGAAACTATTTTAATATCACTTTTCTCATTAAAATTGAAGTTTACCTGGTTTTTGAATGTTAACGCCTGGCTGACTAGGTCACTGCCCCAGTCTGTTTTCCCCTCGCCCCATCAACAGTACTTTCTCTTGCATATACTGGTATACTACCTTATAAAGGGAAAATATTAGAGATATTCTGTTTTATATAAAGGTTTATGTATTGGTGGGGATGTTTTTACTGTGCTGTTTGGACAGATAAAGAATTATATGTTGAGGCCAAAAATAAAAAATAAAAAAATCGCAGTGTAAGCGGGAGACGCACCCAGGGTGACTGGAGGTCAGAAGGCTTGGAGTCATGGATCCAAGTCTCCTGAGCCTTCCAAGAACTGTAAGTCCTCTGTGCCAAGCTGGGCAAAGCCAGACAGGGTCTCCAAGCAGGGGAGAGGCTAGACACATGGTTGGGCCAACAGCCCCTCCTCCCATTTCTGTTCCCCTCACCCATATCTACCCACAGACACCAGACGGTACCCTTAACTCAAAATACTTTATTGTACTCAAATAAAAATTGTCCAGTATGGTTAGTGGCCACTGAGGGACAGAAAAATTATAGGGTCAGAGTTGGGGAGGCTGAGGGTCAGGTGTCCAGCATGTCTGTCCAGTGTTCCTATGGAGATAAGAGGTTGGTCAAAGGCAGCCTAGGGGATGAAAGTGATTGAGCAAACGGGAGCCAGAATCACCTCTCACCTCTTCTAATTCTGAGCCATCCTCTTCCTCCTCAGTGCCCATCCGGCACAGCCGGATCAGGTCTCCCCAAAGCAGTGAGTTCTCACAGCTGCCAAGGGTGCAATTGGTAGATGACAGAGTCAGGCTTCTCAAGCCCCTGCAACCCTGGCCCTGGGTGCCAAGGACTCAGCTGCCTCAGTCTGGACTGGACCACTGAGCACCCTCTCCCCAGAGCTAGGCCAGGCTGGGAAAGAGGACAGCACTCACCTAGGACATTGGCCCTCTAGGGGCAGAAGCTGCCCTGGCTCTTCTTGAAGAAACTCCTCTGCCAGGCAGATCACATGGGTCTTTAGGGGACAGCCAGGGTGGGGGCAACACAGGGGAGTATCTTCATCCTGTCAGAGATAGCAGGGAAGGAAAGAAAGACTGGATGTAGGCTATTTACATTTATTGAAAGACAGGAGCCAGACCTCCATCTGTTAACTTGTTAAGTTTTAATTGATCATCTGCTCAGTGCTGTACTGTTCTAAACCAGTGAATAAGAACTGTCCTCCTGGAGTTTAGTGGGAAGAGTAGAGAAGCTGATTAGGAGATAATAAAATATAGTATGTGAGATAATAATAAGACTTAAGGGCAAAAGTGGGGACCTAAAAGGTGGCCAACACCTGTAATCCAAAGTAACTAGGAGGCTGAGGTAGGGAAACGGATCACATGTACTTAGCCAGTCTGGACAACTTTGGGAAACTGTGTTTCCCACAATAAAAAAACAGAAAGGGCTGGGGATGTATTGCAGTGTGCAAGCACTCCTGGGTTTAATCCCCAGTACCACAAAAAATAAAAAGGGAAAAAACAGGCTCAAGCAAGAGCTTTTTTTGTTTGGTTTTGGTTTTGGTACCAGGGATTGAACCCAGAGGCGCTTAACACTGAGCCACATCCCCAGCCCTTCTTATGCTTTATTTTGAGACAGGGTCTTGCTAAGCTGCTGAGGCTGGCTTTGAACTTGCGATCCTCCTGCTTCAACCTCCCAAGCCACTGGGATTACAGGCGTGTGCCACTGCTTCCCACTCAGAAAGAGCTATAGTTTTAGATGGAGAGGCAGGAAAGGCCTCACTGAGTTGGTGGCTCTGAAGGTCTAGAACTGCACCTTCCACACAAAGGGAAAGTGCCAGAGCCCTGAGTTAGCAGTGAGGAGCCCAGGAACCATGCACATGCTTTGCATGTTACAGAACTGCCAATTGACGTGTCAGGGAGTTAGTTGCATGCCTGCTCAACAAACATCTTGACCCCAAGTCTTCTGAACCCTAGTCCTGCCCCAACTTGGCGTAGATCTCACCTGAAGGGCTCGGGTGCAGAGGGTGCAACAGGATTGTGCGCCTGGGTCCTTTTCATGCTCCCTGTCTACAACAGACCCAGGGCAACGCTTCAGGACCTGGGCCTGGGTAGGTGGCGGGCCGTAGGCCAGCGGCACGTGTGCAGGCGGCGGAGGGCAGAGATCCTGGTGGAAGTCTTGGCGCAACCAGCGCAGTGTAAGCGGGAGACGCACCCAGGGTGGCGCGCGCAGCATGTGCGCAAGCACTCGTAGGTGGAAGAGGAAGGAGGCCTCGCCTCGCAAACGCGGCCCCACGTGTGACAGGCGACGCGAGGCGTGCGGATGCTGCCAGGCCCACTCGAACTGCGGGCGGGAAGGACAGAGCATTGGGGAGGCCGAAATAGGGGTCACACAGGGACATTACAAACGCGCTTGTCTGCCCACCACCCTATCTTCTGTCTTACCCGAAGGGCGGCCACCGCAGACGGGAAGCCGTGCACTACAAGCACCATTTCCCTGGGGAGGAGAACAAGGACGCGGCCTGTGAGCCCCCAACTCACACACTCCCCACGTGATGCCGAATCCCTAACGCTTCCAGTGCCACCAAGAGCCATCCTCACACGAGATTCAAGCCTAGGGACGCGGCTCTCCCCTCTTCGTACAGGTGCATACCCTCACATCTGCCGACCTCAGGCCCCTCCTCCAGGCGCAGGGACGTCACCGTCCTCTGGTCCTCTCTCTCTAGGATCTATTTCAGGCCTTGCTCACGAAGTCCCGGGTCGCTGGACCACTTTGCAGCCAAACCTCTGACCCGAGCAGCACAGGGCTCCGCCTCCCCGCCCCGCCCCTTGGGATAGGTCCACCCAGTTACTGGGCCTGGCCGCCGCCGTAGGCCTGCCCCGCCCCTATTATCCCGCCTCTGCCCAGCCGGGTCCTCTTCCTCCCTGAAGCCTGCCTCGGCACTGAGACCCGCCGCCCTACCAGGGCCCTCTCCCGCTGGTCCGCCAGGCCCCGCCTTTCTTGCGACCGCCGTTATGCTGCTGGACCCGACGAGCGGGGTTGACGGTGAACCCCACGTAGACGCGGCCCCGATGCCTTGGGTTCAGGCAGTAGAGCAGGTAGACACCGAAGAAACGCTCCGGCCTCGCTTCGCTCCCCGCGGGGCCCATCGGAACTTTGTAGGTCAGGGGCCGAAGCTGGGGGTGAGTTCTGTAACCTAGGACCACAGGGAAGGCTGGGTAGCCAGGACTGCAAGATGCTGATTTCGGCGGTAGCGAGGCACCTTTGAGCCCGCAACAGTGTGAGTTCGTACGGCGTCTCGGAGCTGGAGCTAGGAGCCAACACCGGCTACAAAACCCCGACCTCTGTGCGGACGGCTAGAGCCAACCAACCAGCGTGCGCTCCAGCAGGGTCGGTCGTCCCGCAGACTCTGATTGGCTAACAGACGGTAAGCGCTGAAACCCTTGACTGTTGGCATATCCGGTTTCGCTTGAGGGCGGAAGTGCAGCATTTAACGACGCCCTAGTGAGGGCGGAAGTAGATGTCCTAGCGGAAGTGGCTCCACTAAGGGCGGAAGGCACCGTGGCCGGTCCTAGGTGGGTTTCTGTCCCCGCTGGGCTGTCGCGATGGAACTCAGCGCAGACTACCTCCGGGAAAAGCTGCAGCGAGACCTGGAGGCGGAGCACGTGGTGAGTTGAGCTGCCTGGACCCTCCCTAGGAGAGAAAAGGGCGCCTGGGAGCGGGTTGGGCATGGACCCCATCCTTCTGCCCGGTAGGAGGTGGAGGACACGACTCCCAGCCGTTGCGCGACCAGCTTCAGAGTCCTAGTGGTGTCGGCTAAGTTCGAAGGGAAGCCACTGCTTCATAGACACCGGTAAGTACAGAAACTGTTCTTTGAGCGCAGCCCCAGTTCCATTTCCACAACCCTAGCCACTCCCTCATTCCCTTTTATTTAACCCCTACCCCAGCAACGTGGCCCATGACCCCGTGGAGCGTAGAACCTCAGGGACATTTGGCGTCTCTTGGGTCACCCTAGCTTAGGGGACCACCACCCAGGCGTCAGCCTGCCATTTCTCACCTCCAGGCTGGTGAATGCGTCCCTAGCAGAAGAGCTCCCGCACATCCATGCCTTTGAGCAGAAAACCCTGACTCCAGACCAGTGGGCTCGTGAGCAGCAGAAATGAGGGACCGAGGCCTGCACAGCCATTAAATGACAAATCAGGGCCAGCTTCTGTGTCTGTGTGTTGTGTGTGGCAGGGGCACTGAGGCTGAGTGTAGTACTTGGCTTCTCTCTGCCTTGATTCTATTCAAGTTCCTCTCCCCATGTAGCCTTCTGTGTCCAGCTTGTAAAATGAAAGGTCTGTCCTTAAGACCCTTCCAGGGTCTGCCTTGCAAACCCCTCTTATAGACCCCTAGGAGTCTGTATTGTCACTCCCCACTTAACAATGCCAGTAATCCTACTTACTCAGGAGGCTGAGGCAGGAGAATTACAAGTTCAAGGGCAGCCTGGTCCACTTAGTAAGACCCTGTTTCAAAATAAAATAAAAGCTGGGAATATGCTCAGTGCCTACCTAGCATGTGGAAGGCCCTAGGTTCAATCCCTAGTTCTGCAAAAAGTCATAATGTTAGTAATAATGTAGAGATGAGAAAGCGTTTAGGATTTGAGAACCCTGATAAGCTGAACAAAACTCTTTCCCCAGCATCACCCCAATATCAGGAGCATGATAAAGAATTCCCCTGCAGATCCCCTGAGCCCTTCACAAACCTCAGGGGAAGTGGGGCTAAGTGGAGGCTCTTCACCAACTGGTATGCTGACATTTTTTGGCCCCCTTCTGGAAGAAGGCCTAGTAGCTCCATAGCCTTGGACTTGATATGTCCAGAGGTGCCCATGTGAGGACCATGAATTTTTCAGGAACGTGGGATGTGCTTAGGACATAGGGATAGAAAGGAAAATAAGGCTGTCCTAAGGCTCAAATTTGGGGAAGGTACATCTGTAGTAGTCTGCACCATGGGTTGGTAGGACCTTGTACAGAGTTCTCTGAGATCTGAGGGACACCAAGTGACCCATTTGAACCCAAGGCTTTTTGAGAGTGAGAAATGAGATGTTTCGGCCATCTCACCCACTCTGTTACCCTGTGTTTTCAAAGGTAATTTTTTAGTCCCTGGATTTCTTCCATCCCCCACCTTCCTCTCTTGCTCCCATCTGGGAAAGAATGGGCCAGTGAACCTGAGAATCAAGGTGGTTACAGATAACCCTTCTGAATCCAGGGGATCATTTCCTGAAGAGTTTTAAGTTCCCCTGAACCAGAACTAGTGAGTGAGTCTACTCATGACTCCAGAAGGGCCCATCATCTCATGGTGCAGAAGAGATGCAGAGACAGAGCGTCACTCCTTTTTTTTTTTTTTTTTTTTTTTTTTTTTGGTACTGGGGATTGAACTCAGGGGCACTCGACCACTGAGCCACATCCCCAGCCCTATTTTGTGTTTTATGTAGAGACAGGGTCTCACTGAGTTGCTTAGTGCCTCGCCATTGCTGAGGCTGGCTTTGAACTCGCGATTCTCCTATCTCAGCCTCCCTAAGTGCTGGGATT
>CM053415.1:16038916-16084857 GCA_028644305.1 Xerus rutilus | reverse complement strand
GAGCGTCACTCCTTTAAGAGGCCCAGCCTAAGCCCAGCCCAGTGGTGCAAGCCTGTAATCCTAGCACTTAGGGAGGCTGAGACGGGAGAATTGCGAGTTCAAAGCCAGCCTCAGCAATGGCAAGGTGCTAAGCAACTCAATGAGACCCTGTCTCTACGTAAAACACAAAATAGGGCTGGGAATGTGGCTCAGAGGTGAGTGCCCCTGAGTTCAATCTCTAGTACCAAAAAAACAAAAGGCCCAACCTACAGCCATGGTGGGATCTGCAGCTGTATTTGCCCAGCTGTGATGGTTGCCCTTCCATGATGCCCACCTGAGGACTGGAGAGGTGACTTGTGCAGGGTCACATGGCTTACATAGACCAAATACCTGAGAGTACAAATAGGGATGTTGGTCCCCAGCATTCTCTACCCTGATAGTTTTCTGTGGCATGCTGATGACATGGGGGTTGGGAATGAGTTTTTGTTGTCTTTGCAGGATATAAGCCAAACCCTGCTATGGCCAAGACACCCATTCCAGACAGCCCTGTGTCATCCTGGTTCAGCAGGGTCACCCACTAAGTTGGACATCAAAACCTATTCTCAAGTCCCCTCTTTTTATTTGTGTTTGTTTACAGCACTAGGGATTGAACCCAGGGACACTTCACTACTGAGCTTCATTCCCAGGCCCTTTTATTTTTTGTTTCGAGACAGGGTCTTGGTAAGTTGCCCAGACTGGCCTTGAACGTGCAATTGTCCTGCCTCAGCCTCCCAAGTGGCTTGGATTACAGGGATGCACCACCATGCCCAGTCCTAAGCCCCCTCTTGGTAGGGTCCTACAGACCTATTCCTGCCAAGTCCCTCTTTCACAGAGGCCAGGCCCCAGCAGAACCCACAGGAAGGGCCTCAAGGGCCTCACTGTGCATGGGGGATTTCTGAACAAAAATAGGCAGACTTAGGCTGTGACTCACAATCAGACCTTCAGCAAGCTGGGCTGTTTCTAAGCTCTTTTCTTACAGAAAGTCCTTGTTATTTTTATCCTTTGAGTCTGCAGTTTGAAAGATGATCACTGCACAAGTGCTTGTTGGTTCATGTCCCCACAAGCAGCAGTGTCAGTACAGTCGTGTGCAACCTGATGTTTTGGTCAACAAGGCACAGCATAATTGGGGTGAATACAGGAATTTCTGAGGCCCTCAACTAGGGCCTGCCAGTTCTGAGAAGGAATTGGGACACAAAGAGCAAGCTCCCAACCCACATCAACATGGATGGGTTCCCCCAACAACAGCCTGTGATGCAGGACATTCAGAGATGACCCCACCCCCAACCCTGATGGGGACAGTTCTATCAGGGCTACTAAAGGGGAAGCTCAAGGGCAGGTTAGTTTAGCAGGCCCAACATCCAGATAAGCAGTCATCAGTCTGAAGAAGTACAAGAAAATAAAGCCATTTTATTATTGTTTCTTCTTTGCCATGATAGCCTGAGGCCTGGGTGGGAATGGAGGGCTGTGAGCGGCCTGCCCCAGCTGAAGGCCTTGTGTCTTCTACTTGGCCTGGACTGTCTCCTCCAGCCTGTCCAAGCGCTTCTGCAGCTCCTGCACTGTGGTCTGCAGCTTCCTCATCTCCTCCTCCAGCCGGGACACAGCATCCTGGAGGATCCAGGTTAGATTAGGCTTAGCTCCTCCCAGGGTCCCCCTTAACCTGGCATCTACTAAGCCCCCTTCCAAAAGACCCAGAACTTGGGTCCTTCTGTCTGTCAGCCACTTGCTTCCCAGAGAGCTATAGGCCTATAAACCCAAATACTGTTTTTGTTTTGTTTGTTTTGGTGCCAGGGATTGAACACAGGGATGCTTAACCACTGAGCCACATCCCCAGCCTTTTTTTATATTTTATTTAGAGACAGGGTCTCCCTGAGTTGTGTAGGGCCTCTCGGAGTTGCTGAGGCTGGCTTTGAACTTGTGGTCCTCCTGCCTCAGCCTCCCAAGATACTAGAACAGGTGTGCCAGGCTCCAAATCCTGTTTTTTGAGGCCTCAGGATTACCCACTCCTAGCTGCCCCAACATTGCGAGCTTGGAAAGCTCCAAACACCAGCCTTCTTCCACTGGAGTACTAAGCACATTCATACAGCCCCCTCCCCACTTCTCCATCTGCCCATTCTGGCTCCCCTGGCTCCCCACCCGCCTCTCACCGAGCTGGGAGTGCCACCAGTCTCCGTCGCTGCCCTCCTGCGTGTGCTGTCTAGGCCCCGGTTGACCCGCAGCTCCCGACTTTTGGGGGGTACATAGCCATCCTTGAGGGAAATGAGGAGAGGCCCAGCATCCTGACCCCCCAGCCACTCCTCAGCTGTGAGGGCAGGGTCAGGCCCTGCCGTGGGTGGGTACAGATCCTCCTGGAACAGGTCCGACTGTGGGCAAGGCCAGGGATGGTTATGGGAGTGTTAATGTCACCATATTACCCTGCAAGCCCAAGAGGTCAGTGCCCAGTCTGGAGCCCAGGAAGGGCCACAGGACCATCACCTTTCTAGGCACTGTCATGGCGATGGGCTCACACTTCCGCTCATGCAGCTTGTAGAATCTGTGGAAACAGGGAGGTGAGCAGCGCTCGCAGCGTGAAGGTCAGCACTGCCCTAGTAGCAAGCCCCATTCGGGGGTGAGGGTCAGTCACCTGGCAATCTCACACTTGTTCACCTCCAGGCCACGTTTGGGCATGTAGCCCATGCCACGCTGGGACTCCTTGGAACTGAACATGGAAAGATAGTGCAGGAATGGAGCCTCAGAGGTGATCTCAAAGTAGCGGATAGAGCTGTCACCCTGCAGGTGGTACAGGCAAAGGGAGGGTCAGCACCAACAGAGGCCTCCAGTCTAGCTCCTCCACACTGTTCCTGCCCACCTCCTTGCACCCAGCCCCTCCTGACTGAGCCACCTTGCCACAGAGGTAGACAATGTTGGTGTCAGGATCAAAGAAGGGCAGCAGGACTCCACTGCTCGTGTCCAGCTCCTGCAGGGACAGTGGCTCCTCCAGGTGCTTCTGTAGAGACAGGTGGGAGGTAACAACAGGCTGGGCCATGTCAAGTCCTGCAATGTGACCCTCACTGGGCAGTGACCAGGTGAGGGCCCTCCCAGACCAACCACTGGAAATTCTCATCTCAAATGGGTAAACTGAGACCCAGGGTCACCTAGCCAGGCAAGTGGCAGGGCAGGGACTCCAGCCTCCAGCCTTGATTCCAGCCCTTGACTTTGCTTCCTGTCACCCCCTGCTTCCCATCACGCACTTACTGTGTCCCACAGCGCCACCTGCCGCTCGCTCATGCGGCTGAAGCCCGTGGTCAGTATCTTTCCTTCTGATACAAACACAGCGTGCACAGGCCGGGTCCCCTCGTGGGGACGGTCCTTCTCCTGCAAGGAGAGGGTGGTGGTATGTCAGACACCCATGCACACACCCCAGGGGAGCAGACCCAGGTGGGGGCAGGGGAGTACAGTACCCAAGGGTCTGGTGGATGGGGTAGTGGGCTAATGGTCCCAGGGCCAAGGGTCAGGGTTCATGGCAACTCACAGCTACAACAGTGCCTTTGCGTGGCTCAATGACGCGCACACGCTTGTCACGGCAGGAGGTGCAGATGAGGGCACCATCACGGCTCCAGTCCACGCTATAGATTGTGTCCGGGTGCACATCTGGGCCCAGCGTCAGCACAGCTGCCCCAGTCCCCACATCCCACACCAGGATCACGTTGTCACAACCTGCATAATCCCCCCACCCCTGTGTCAGAAGCCATGAGCTTCCCACCCACCTTTATGTCAACCACCAGCCCCGCCCCCCATTTTCCCTTTACCACCCCACGGCACCTGCA
This sequence comes from Xerus rutilus, assembly GCA_028644305.1. Lineage (NCBI taxonomy): Eukaryota > Metazoa > Chordata > Mammalia > Rodentia > Sciuridae > Xerus > Xerus rutilus. The sequence goes on along the minus strand of CM053415.1, from coordinate 16,081,036 downwards.
CTGAGCAGTATATTCTGAGCTGTAGGGTGCCAGGTCACGATTCCCACACGCTTGGTGTGGCCCTCTAGGGTGACGACAGGCTCCCGCAAGGATAGTGTCAGACCTCCATCAGGGATCTCCCATACCTGCAGAGAAAGTGAGTGAATCTTTGGGGCTCCAAATGTCGGCTCCATCCTAGAGTCCTAGCACCTGAGCAACCCCCACCCGCACTCACCATGACGGTGCAGTCCTCAGAACCACTGGCAATGACGTTGTCATTGTGTGGGCACCAGGCAATGTCCAGTACAGGGGCTGTGTGGCCACAGACCGTGGGCGCATTCTTGTCCACACGTCCAGTCTAGAGGGCACAGCAGAGCCTTTGGTGGAGGCACTTTGACCCTCCAAACCCATTCCAACCTCCTCACACCCCTGCAGAGGGACAGGCTGTGCGGTTACAGGAAGGTGGACCAGGGCCTGGGGTGTGTTCTCTGCCCCAGTCCCAGGAGGATTGGTCACAAGTAGTGTAGGATGGGGCGAGCCATGCTGGCCATGGCCTGCCTGTCGCTGTCCCTACCTCTATGCTGGCTCTGAGAGCCAGCATCCCCACTCCAACCCCAGCTCCCCTGAGTGAGGTCTCCCTGGGTACATCAGGCTAAGGGTCTAGACCTGTCAGGGGTCAGGTTGGGGTTCACCAGGGAAGTGCGTGCATGGTGGGGCTGTAAGGATGTCTCCTGCCAAATGAAGAGGGACCAAGGAAGTCTGCCATTAAGTGGCCCCCCAGGCAGGAGCAGAGGTTTGGAAATGGCCTCTTCCGGGGCCAGCTGCTTCAGCAGGGCTTCCTGTGTGGAGAGTCGCGCAGGGTGCGGGCCCAGCTCTCACCCCGACAACCACTTCCTCTTCTGTTTGCTTCCATCAGCCCTTTTAAGGTAACAACTTAGAGCCCATCTCCCCTTCCTGTCTTACCCATCAAAGAGCACAGAAGTATGCTGGGGGTGGGGGTCACCACACAGCAGGGGGAGGGGGCATGGCTCAGGGAGAGAAAAGAGGCCTCTTACATCATCAGGGGCTCAGCCTGGTTGCTCGGACCCAGACCTGGAGTCCCCAGCCCTGAGACCACTTCTCACCAAGTCTCAGATGCCATCCCAGCCCTCTCTATTTCTGAGGGGACAAAGCCCCAGGCTGAGACCTGGGAGACCTGGTCCTGGGTCTGCAGGTCTCTGTGTGGCCCTCTCCTGGTGCCCCATGAGCTTCAGGTTCCACGCAGCCCATGCACACAGGAGCTAGACGGAGCGTAAGGCGTATCTGGCCCAGCTCAGTTTTATAGATGACAACATTGAGGTCCAGGAAGGCTAAGTGACAATTACCTATTCAGTCCTCCCACCCACCCAGTGCCAAGCTGACAGAGGCCTTCTCACAAAGATAGCTGCTGTCCCAAAATTCCAGCGGCTCACCTTACCCAGGGGCAGCACCAGGAAGGCCCCTCCCCCACTGGCCTCACAGATCAGGGCCACAAACTTGGGGTTGACAGCACAGAAACCACTGTCCCAGGTGGTCTGTGAGACGCGCACATCCTCATAGCATTGGTCTGCTTTGGCTGGCTGTCCAAACACATGGCGGAACTTGCTGGAGCGGACCACCTGCCGGCTCATCCTAGGGGCACAAAGGTTGAGAGAATTTTTCCCTCTTCAGGTCAATTCTGACCTTACAGTGGTCCCTGCCTCCCCCAGGACACCCTCAGTCTGGATTTTAGGGTCCTGGCATCATGTCTGAGGCTCTTCACCCTCACTCCATGGCCATCACCCGGCTCACCCTCAGCCCTTCCTCACTCCCGACTAACCCACCAGCCCACCTGCTGCACCCTCAGGGCACTCAGCCCCCTCTCAATCCTGCACCCTTAGCCCTACAACAGCCTGGTGCATGGGGCACCCAGTGTGTGCTGCTGGCCGACTGGCTCAGGATGCAGAGTACTTCCTTTCCCATGGTGCCAATGCTCGGCCATCAGTCCTGGCAGCCCAGAGTGTGGGTTCTTTCCTACTGTGTCCAGAGCCCACATTGCTCACACCCACACGGGGACCCTCCTAAAGGCAGAGGCAGGGCTGGCCCTCCCCAGCCTTCGGACCCAGGCCCACGGAGGGAGGTGGCAGGATGGCTTCCCCAGCAGGTCTCTGGGCACCAGAAGCAGTGATGGCTCATGTCCCAGCATCTCCCCCTCCCCACACCGCTGCCTCTCGCCTCCACTCAGAGCAGGTGTCATTAAGTGTCATCTCCAGCCCCATTGGAACCACACACAGGAAGGGAGAGGCCCACCCTGACTTCTCTGAGGTCCAGCTGGGATAGCTGCCCCCAGAGTAGCTGGGCCAGAGCGTGAGAAGTCAAGGGGTGATTTGCTAACACTTCCCTCCGCTCCAGGGTTCTGTCCTGGTGTCCAAACACACCACCTTCCTGCTTGGTGAAGGGGCTCATGCTGCCATGCTAAGGGCACCCTGCCCAGAGCTCCTGTCCACCTCCCAGCCTCACCCACTTGATCTACCTTCAGGCTTGGCCCCTTCTTACTGGGCTGCAGCCCTCTTACCTAAGCTAGGACCCCCTAGGAGATCTGCCTGCTAGAAAGCAGGTGAGGAGCGTGAACGAAGAGCACCAGGTTCAAATAGGGGACAGGAATCCCAGGTAAGCCGCTGGGCCTGGGGAGAGGAGAGCCCCAAACCAGAGGCTGGGGGACAGGAAGCCATGGCCCCACCCTGCCGCCTCCCCCACCTCAGGTACCAGGCCCAGAAACCGCGGAAAGGGGAACTTGGTATTTTCTTGTTTTGCTGTCACCCCTTCCTGTCTCCAAGCTCGGGGCAGCTGCTCCTCTCACCCCACCCTGACCCCTACCCCGCCGCCCAGAGACTCGCATTCTGGGCAGTTCGGCGCTGAGCACCGCTCTGCCCGCCCCCAGCGCACGCCGCCGCCCCTCCCGGCGTGCCCACCTCCATCTTGGCCGCGGTGGTCCTTCACCCTCACCTCAGAGCACTCTGCGACCCTCTGCGGCCCTTCACTCTGCTCGGGCACGGGGACCTCCCCGAGAGCCGCTGAGCCGGCTCCTGGTGCGGGTCTGAGCCAGGTCCGGCTGACAGTCGCCCGCCCCCGCAGCCCGCTGCTCCCACGCTCGCGCCGGCCCCACAGGTGGCCCAAGGCAGCGACGCCGGGGACCTCCAGCCAGTCCACCCCCGCGCCCAGGGACCCCAGCCTCACCTGCGGCAGAGAGATGAGCTTGACCCCCCAAATGGAGGAGGAAGAAGAAGAGGAGGAGGAGGAAGGAGCTGGAGGAGCCGGAGACTGGCCGGCTGAGGATGCTCTGTCAAGACAATGAATGAGAAGCGGCCGTGCGCCCGCCTCCTGCGGGTGGCAGCGCCCCTTTGGGGCGGAGCTCTTGAAAAGGCTGGCCCTGCCCTCCGCGGAGGCGGCGGCGGCGCGCGCTGGGACCCCAGCCCGCTGCAGCGCTGGCCTCTTTGCGCGAGCAGCTCAGCTCTGCGCTGCCAGCTCCGAGCCGAACAGATGCTGCTGGGACTTGAATCTGCACTTCTTTTAACGTCAAAATGCAAAAATACTCTGTTCCTTCTTCCCTCCTGCAGCCCGCCCCCAGCCTCCTCGCCATGCTTTCCCTGGCTCGTGAAAGCTGGCGCTCTCCCCAGGCAGGCTGCGCCGCCGTCCTCTCCCCCGTGTGGTTGGGACCGAGGGATCCGGGGCCAGACGAGGGACAGCCCTGCGCGGACCAGACTCAGGCTCTTGTCGCGGCTCCTAATGGACTAATGGGTAGCCTGGGGAGTCACTTGGCCTTTCTGGGTCTCAGATCTTCACCCGGGGCACCCTGTCCTCCTGCCTCCCAGGACTGGGTCAAGGAACAAATGAAATAGCTGGGCGTTATAGAGCGCCTGCTTTGTGCCAGGGGCCACGCAGACAAGTAAGTAGTGCTCCCGCCGCTAAGGAGCTCTCCGCCTGGTGGACAGAGAAAAGCCGGAGAGGGCCGGAAGGACGCCGAGCAGAGGCAGACGCCCAGCGTCACAATCAAGAGGAGAGAGCCTGTTCCCATCCTTGGATTCCCAGGGACATACGGAAGCAGCGACAAGGAAGGCAAGAAAGGTTTTCCCTGGAACTGGGCTGTTGTACAAGTGTGACTCCTGGCTGTCACTCCTCTTGAGTGACCTCGGGCAGGATACTTCACCTCTCTCGCCGGTTTCCCCTCTGTAACTATTTGCCGCATAAGGTTATGGAGATGATCACCTAAAAGCGAGAGTCTGAAGCTCTTCCCTGCTGAGCAGCAAGTGCTAAATAAATGTTAACTCTTATTGTCACTTAGAGGGTTGGGGCCGGACCTGAGAGGGTGAGGAAGAGAAGACTGTCTAGTAGGCTGAGGAACAGCCAGAGTTGAGGCAAAGGCCCAGTGATACAAAGAAGTTCAAGAAACAGCAAGAAACTGGTTCAAATCCTACCTCCACCATTGATGGGCTGTGTGGTTTTGGGCAAGAGGCCTAACCTCTCAAACCCAGTTTCCTCCTCTGTAAAGAGAATAAATAAGATTTGTCCTGCCCATTCCACAAAGTTATGAGATTCAAGTGAGCTGATATATGTGGAAGAGTTCTACAGTTATTCAGTTACAAAAACCTACGAGTTGTATTGAACTCAAGAACCTGCCACTGAACAGGAATGGAACAGGGACTGTGATGTACTGTCTGCAGCTGAAGTGATAAGAGTAACAGCTGGTGTTTATTGAGCGACTACTATGTGCTGGGAACTGTTCTAAACACTATACTTTGCTCACTTCTTTTTTTCCTGTTTGTGTGTGTGTTCATGTGTGTGTGTTACTGGGAATTGAACGCAGGGGCATTTTTACCACTGTGCTATATCCCTAGCTCTTTCTATTTTTTATTTTGAGATAGAGTCTTGCTAAAGTGCCCAGGCTGGCCTTGAATTTGTCATCCTCCTACCTCAGTCTCCCAAGTCACTGGGATTATAGGCATATGCCACTGCGCCTGGCTATACCATGTTCATTTAATCCTCACAACAGCCCCTAAGTGGCAGATACTATCTTCATTTTACAGATGAAGAAACTGAGGCACACAATGTCCTCACCTCTGGAGGGCCCTGTGCCACACACAGCACAAACACGCAGGTGAAGGACCTGAAAGACCTGCCCCAGAAGCGGTGAGCCTGAAGGGCCTGAAGAGAGAATGCCAGGACAGATTCAGGCTGCTTTGAAATGCCAGTTGGTCTGCAGCGTAGAAGGAGGCGGCAGGCACAGGGCTGCTGCAGAGGACAGTCGCAAGGCCAGTGGGTGGAAGTTCTGAGAAGCAGCTGTCCATGGAACACAAGAGTGAGGATGAGATCCCCAGTAGGCGCCAAAGACCCTGCCACATGGTTCACTGTGTGTTTAAGTAGGGGCCAGTGCCTCCCTGTGAGGGCACTGGGTGGGCATCTGCCTGTCTGGCTGCTGCCAGCCCAGAATCATTACTGGTGGCAGCACCTGTAGTTTCCTCGGGGGAATCAACCTTTCCTCAGTGACTGTCCATAAGGTTCAGGAGGCATCTGGGGGAGGCCCCTGGTCCCTGCTTCCCCTGCCAGTGCGAGCCTGTTGCACTGTCTCAGGGATGGATGCTTGGTTCAAGCCTGTACAGTCCTAAACAAATGCATCTTGGAGCTGCTGGGGAAAAGCAGCTCTCTTCTGCGTGGGTTAGTAAGCTGTAAGGATGTCATCACAGCACTAGTAGCAACCATCTTGTCACCACATAGGACAAGCTGGCCAGAGGAAGCCCATGCAGAGAACTGCAGAAACGAGATATGAAGACATATTCTAGACATCATTTGACTATATGGATCAAGCTGTGCCTGAACCCCTTAAATTTTCTGTTATATAAAGCAATAACTTTTCCATATAAGCCAATAAGTTTGAGTTAACTTTCTGGCACTTGCTGGTGGCAGTTCTGACTGGTCCACCTGCTCTGGAGGGAGACGGGACCAGAGGCCCTTCCAAGGAGCCAGATACACTGTAAAGATGGACAGACAGAAATGAAGAGCAAAATTCAAACTCATCAGCAAGGCCCAGTGCATTCTCTGGTCTGTCTGGCCCTAAAGAGGCTGTGGAGCAGGGTGGGGTCAGATGACCTTGGGGAATCCTAGCTTCCATGCCACGTTACACAACCTGAGGATGAACTGATACAGTGTTAGTGAACGCCAGGCACTGTGCAGGTGACCACCACGTGAGTGTCGCCCCTCTTCCCCTCTCCCCTGACCTTCCTCATAAGAAAACAATGCCCCACAAGGGCCGTGCTCTCCTCCAACTTCCTTGGACTTTTCTGCTCGTCTGCAGAGTTCTCTGTGTACATGGGAAAGGGCCTGGTGTTTTCCAACCTCTTCCTCATCTCTCCATCCACCCATCTACCTGCTTGTGTCTCAGGCAGTGTGCTGGGTGTAGGGGATCCAGAGGCTAATTAGACACACTTTCAACATTAGAGAGATAAATGCAGGGGACCCGTGCCAGCCCAACAGTGCCTGCAACTTAATTCCAGGCCTTTAATTGAGCTTCCTGCTGGGTGGCTCAGATTATAGAGTAGAAGTCTAAGAGGTGCTGATAGTCATCTCACCTTCAACTGAAGTAAGCTGTCTGAGAACAGAACCAATCTAGAGGTCAGCAGGGCCAAGAAAGGAAAAGAAGAAACCAGAGACTTGAGGATACTGTCTGAGACCCTGGATCCAGCTAGAACTGAAGCGAGTGTTTTCTGTTATGTGAAGCAACAAATTTTCTCTCTTGCTTGCTCTTGCTCGTTTTTGTTGTTCATTTCTATGTTTTTTACTAAATTTTAGTTAGATTTCTTTCTTTCTGTTTTTTTGATACCGGGGATTGAACTCAGGGGTACTCGACCACTGAGCCACATCCTCAGCCCTATTTTGTGTTTTATGTAGAGACAGGGTCTCACTGAGTTGCTTAGCACCTCACCATTGCTGAGGCTGGCTTTGAACTCGTGATTCTCCTGTCTCAGCCTCCCAAAGTGCTGGGATTACAGGTTTGCGCCACCGCGCCCAGCTAGATTTCTTTCTTACTAAATTTTAGTTAGGGGCTGGAGTTGTGGCTCAGAGGTAGAGGGTTTGCCTAGCACATGTAAGGCACTGGGTTCAATCCTCAGCACCACACAAAAATAAACAAAATAAAGGTATTGTGTTCATATATAATTTTAAAAAAACATTTTTAAAAAATTTAGTAAGATTTCTTTCTTTCTTAAAAAAAACTTTTGGGGAAAATAAGGTTTTATCTTACCCATTTTTAAAAATTTGAGTCATTTGCACTTTTAAACTTCCATTATAAAAACTTCCAAATATATAAAATCAAAAGAATTATATAATACACTCTCTTGTACCCATCAGCCAGCTTCAATAATTCTCAGCATAGGGTAAATATTGATTCATTTCTTCTTTCACATTATTTTCTTTGAATATATTAAGCCAAATCCCAAACATTATGCCATTTCAATTTAAATACTTCAGTATTTATTAATAACACATAGGAACTTTAAAAACTCTTAGATCTTTCAACAAAATTTACATTTAATTTATAGAGTAATTTGAGAAGGCCATTGAGACATCTGTGCATGAACATGGTGCATTTATCTATATGTGTATGTCTCCTCCTTTGTCTTTAATATAATTTATCTGTATTCACGTATTACTAGTTTCCCCTCATAGGCATATTAGAGTTTCGTGACTATTAGAATGAATTCTTTTTAGTCTAGTTGTAACTTTATTTTATTTCCTTTGAAAATCAACTTTATTCTCAAACACCAAAATACACCTTAATTTTCATACAATAAAACATTCATTTTAAGTGCATGATTCAATTAGTTTTGACAGCTGTACATATCCATGCAATTACCACCATAATCAAAACATAAGATATTTCCATCACCCTCAAAATCCCTCACACCTCCACAGTCAGTCCCCAGCTTCAGCTATTGCTGAGGCAACCCGTGCTGTTTTTCTTCACTTATAGATTAATTTTGCTTGCTCTAGAATATTCCATACAGATGGAATCAATAGGTATGGGTCTGGGTTTATTTTCACTCAGCATGTTTTGAAATTCATCCATATTGTATGTCAGATAAGGATTTTTATTTTACCCAACCACAACACCATAATGTAATATATAATTACACCCACAATATTTAGCAATAATTTCTTACCTTCATCTAATACCCTGGTTATGTTCAAACATCCATGATTGCCAAGAAAAGAAAGACTCTCCCAATTAATCTTTTTTTCCCCCCTCTTTTGTTACAGGAGATTGAACCCAGGGACACTTAACCACCAAGCCACATTCCCAACCCTTTTTTAAAAATTGTTTTAAGGGGCTGGGATTGTAGCTCAGTGGCAGAGCGCTCGCCTCACATGCGTGAGGCACTGGGTTTCATCCTCAGCACCACATAAAAATAAATAAATAAAGATATTGTATCCATCTACAACTAAAAAAAAAATTTAATTGTTTTAAAATACTTTTATTTATTTTACTTTTATGTGGTGCTGAGGATCGAACCCAGTGCCTCACACGTGCCAGGCAAGCACTCTACCACTGAGCTGCAACCCCAACCCCAGGGTCTCAGTGAGTTGCTTAGGGCCTTGCTGCTGAGGCTGGCTTGGAACTCACCATCCTCCTGCGTCAGCCTCACAAGCCACTGGATTTATAGGCTTGCACCTATAAATCAATCAGCCCCATCAATCAATCTTAACATCATCAAAAATAGGACTAGACATTCTGTATCTCCTGCTATGACACAGTACATATGTAGCACCACCTTCGTCCTGTTCTTGCCAGAATCATCATGATCACTGTCATCTTGAATTTCCTCCAAACCTAATTATTAGTTTATAGGAAATAAAAGGGATAGAAGAACAGGTTGAATAACACCATCAGGAAGCAATCACCTAAATCTAGAATGCAGAAAATTCTCTAGGTATAAATGACCATCAAAATAGACCACACTAAAAGGGGTAGGGTATAGTTCAGTAGCAGAGTGCTTGTCTAGAATACATGGTCCTGAGTTTGATCCCTTGCATTACAAAAAATAATATAAAATTAAGCTAAAAATTAAATAAATAGCATTAAAATAAAATGAAAGGAAAATATATTGAGTCTTAAGAACTGTGTCCACCAACTGTAACATGTAGACTATCTTTGGATCCTCATTCAAACCAGTCAGCTATAAAAGGAGATTTTTAAATTAGGTCCTTACAATGAAGCATCCTGATGGGTCCAGGCCACACTACTTCAAGGTGCCGCACCAAGTGCTTTCAGGAACAACCCTCATTGGAAAGTCTCAAGAGCCCTGTGAGATATTTGTTTATCCTCATTTTTATGGATAAAGTAACCAATGCACCGAGGAGATAAATGACCTACCCAAGGTCACATGAACTAGGATTCACATCCAAGCCTACCTGAGACCTGAGAGTCCAGCTGAATGGTCCTGGGACCTTATGCAGCCCAGGTGTGCACAAAAGGGAGAAGGAACCAAGTCAGGAGGGCAACTGGGGATGAAGTGAGGGAGATCATCAGAGATGGTGGTGGGATATATGGATGGCATGCCATAAACATGTGATCCTCCTGCCTTAGCCTCCTAAATTGTTGGGATTACAGGAGTGTGCTACCACATGTGGCTTTAAACTGAGTGGGTTATTTTGTTTTGTTTTGTTGGTACTAGGGATTGAAATCAGGGGCACTTAACCATTGAGCCACATCTCCAGCTCTTTTTATATTTTATTTTGAGACAAGGTCTCACTGAGTTGCTTAGCACCTCACTAAGTTGCTGAGGCTGGCTTTGAACTCAAGAGCCTCCTTCCTCAGCCTCCCGAGCCACTGGAGTTACAGGCATGCTCCACCACACCCAACTTAAACTGGGTATTAAATCAGAGTTTGCCAAGCAGAGAAGGGAAAGGAAAGAGAGGAAAGCCTTTCAGATAAAGGCAGAAAAATTTATGGCACTTTAGGGAAAAGTGAGCCCTGTCCCATGGTTGGAGCCTCAGGGGCTTGGGATTTGGGGGAAGGCCACCAAGCTAGGAAGGTCAGCAGGACGCAGATCATGAGGGACCTCAACACCAGTCTACAAGTGAAGCAACAGTCTCATATGCAAGTGACCACACTGGTGGCCTGGCCCTGCTACCAAGACAAGCCTGTTTTGCCTGCCATGCAGGATGTCAATGGCCAAAATGATGAGGTTCTGAGCTTTCTTGGTGGTGCTGGGGACTGAAGCCAGGGTTTGTGCATGCTGGGCTAACTCTACCTGAGCTCCAACCCCAGAAATGATGAGTTTTGTACCCAAGAAAGAGTATATTGACAAGATGGCCCTGTCTGGAGATAGCAGTCACGAATCTGCCTCCCCAATGATGGAGTTTGGGGACACTGATGGTCTGCAGCGCGGGGACGGTGATCAGAGGCTGAGAGCAGGTGAAGTGGGCTAGGTCTGGAAGACTTTGTCAGGTTTTCCAGCTCTATGGGCCCAGGCCTCCTCATATCTATGGTCTTCCTTCCACCTGCAGGTTCAATGTTGACTTATCATGTCCAGAAACCAGTTGTGGCCCTCAGCAGGAGGCACGAAAGGTTGCCACGGCAAGTGTCTCCAGGCTGGGGCCCAAGTCAACCTTGATGGCCGTTTCCCACTAGCCCTCTGCTACAGACTGCCTTCCTCGCCTTCCTGAGATGATCACTGTTCCTATTTTATGGAGAAGCAAAATAAAAACTGTCCCAGCTCCTCTGTCCTCACCAGCTCCGCACCTCCAGCTTCTCTAACTGCCATGGACCATCATCCCAGAGGCAGAGGCCGACCCCAGGCCCAGGCGATTCCTGCTCCCTCCTGGACAGTCCTTCCCATTTCCTCTTGACCTGTTCCATGGCTTACCCTTCTCCTGCACTGCGAACTTCTCTGTCCAAGGACCCTCTCTGTTCAGTATATAAACACACACCGGGCGGGGTAGGGGAGCCTGGCAACCTCAGACCACTTCCTCTCCACTCCTGCAGTTCACACTCGAGTTTCTTGAGAGAGCTGTTTACACCCAGTCTGACTTCCTCCTCGCCTCCTTTTTCACCCACTTGTAACTGGCTGCTGCCACATAGACTTGCCATCGCCAAGGCCACCAACCATCTCCCACACACATCTTGGTGGCCACCTGAAGCTACTGACTGCTCCCTCCGTCCTGAAAGCCTCTCCCTTGGTATCTAACAGGGACACATTCTCCCCTGGTCCTCTTCCTCCCTCCAGCTTTCTCTCTCCATCCCCTTCAGGGCATCGCTTCCTTTGCTGGACATGTCCCATGTCGAGTCCTCCCCCAGAACGTCACCCCTTCCGGAAGTACCACCACCCTATCTCATCCACATCTGCTGACAACTCCCAACCTGCTTCTGGGACCCAAATCTGCCCCTGTGTTTCTGGCTGCTGATCCACATGCCCCACTGGCACCTCCCAAGGTGGGCACTCTACCATGGAGCCACGCCCCAGGCCTATTCTGGGGTTTGAGGAGTGTCTCACCAGCAATGGTCATAGTGTAGCTATTTCTATCCCTTCCATCACATTCTATTGGTAAAGCACTCACAAGACCCTCCCAGATTCCACTGGGAAGAAATCCCCCCTTTTGCTGTGGACAGTTGCAAAGACTTTGAAGCTGTCTCTAATCCACCACAGAGGACAGGCAGGTGATGTGGCTATCTGATAGAGAACGACCTTCGTCGCCATGGCGAAATGTCAAACCTGATTTCCCAAGATAAATTAGAACTATGGATTTTCATGTGAAAGCTCTAGATCTTTCAATGTTGGCAGCTAATTCTAAAACTTCTAAAAATGTCGTGTGAGCAAAACTAAAAATGTCTTTGGTTTGGATGTGGTTTTTCTAGCCAACTTTTTTTTTTTTTTCTTTTTGGCAGGGTCTCCCTAGACTGGCCTTGAACTCTTGGGCTCAAGTGACCCTCCTGCCTTCGCCTCCAAGTAGCTGGTTCCAGGCAGGCCACACAGGCTCCATTTTTATGTTGTTTTGGTTTTGTTCACCCAGTTCTTTGCCCCTGGCATGGGCCTGAGACCCCTTCCTCCTTGTTTACCACTAAACCATGCATGCCACCCATCCTTTAAAATTCCAATCAGGATGTCCCTCTCTGTGAAACCTTCCCTGACAACAGCTACACACACAACCGCTCCTCAAATGGCTTCTGTTATGATTTGTGTATGGTTTGTCTTCCAAGGGTTCGTGTGTTGGGAGCTCTGTCTCCAGCATGGTGATATGGAAAGGTGGTAGTGCCTTTGAGAGGTGAGGCCCCTGGGAGGTCTTAGGTCACTGAAGGTGCTACCCTATGAACAGATTAAGTTCGTTCTAGTGACAGGGTTGTTACAGGGTTGAACAAGCCTGGTCATTCCCCAGTCACCCTGGCTTCCTATCTCACAAGGTGACTGCTGCCTCTCTCCCACAAACACTCTTACCATGATGCCATCCACCATGAGGCAAAGCAGTCAGGGAGGCCCTTGCCAGAGCAAGGGCCATGCTTTTTTGACTTCCCTCCTCCAAACTATGAGTTAAATAAACCTTTTGTCTTCACAAATTATCCAACCTTGGGTATTTTGTTATTGCAAAGGAAAACTATCATTGTCACTTATACATCAGATAGTAATTGTCTACATGTCAGCTCTTCTATCAGATTGAGCTTTATTTTCCCAGCACAAGACCCAACATATGGTTGGCATTCAATAAACAAATCCTCTCCTTCCCAACATTGCTAAGAAACAATTTGAGCACACTCTGCCTCCCCCATTTTCTTTCATGGCTATTCCATCCTCTGTCCCCATGGCCATTAACTTCCTGGCCATTGAAAATACACCCTCACCTCCTCCTGCCCATTGTCATTAATCAAGAGGATTTCTGGCCCATTATAGACCAAGTAAAGTTTTCCCAAGACCAATAGGAACTGGAACTACTGGAAAAGAGATTTCTTTCTGCTCTGGTTGACAAAATGGCAGAAGGAAGGGCCCACCTGAAAATGAAACTAACACAGCCAAGGTGTTGCTAAGACAAAATCTCCAATGACATTCTTTGAATACCTATGTTCAGGTTTTCTCAAAGCCTTCTAGACCAGGACTTTTCTTTATCTGTCAATAAGTGCATTTTTTGCCTGTCATAGTTGGCTGTCCTAGTAACTGAAGAGGAGAGGGTGGCCCCGTCAGTGTCACATTGTTGTAGAATACAAAGACGTGGGCTCCATCAGAGCAGATTTCACAAGCAACCTACCTGTAGCTATCTCAGAACTGGTCAATTTGTAGTGGTCAGTTTCTAAGCCATGTTATTCTCTCGCTTTCCAAACTTGGATACATTTCCGTCACTCTCCCGACAAATTCAAACTTTCCCTTGTAATGTCTTTTTTTTTTTTTTTTTTTTTTTTTTTGGTACCGGGGATTGAACTCAGGGGCACTTGACCACTGAGCCACATCCCCAGCCCTATTTTGTATTTTATGTAGAGACAAGGTCTCACTGGGTTGCTTAGCGCCTCGCCATTGCTGAGGCTGGCTTTGAACTCGCGATCCTCCTGTCTCAGCCTCCCTAAGTGCTGGTGTTATATCTTTTTAGTTATATCACTTCTGATGGAATCGCCTGGTTTTAAGGGCTGGGAGATGGTTTTATTCCCACTTTGCAGTGCAGAGGGCTTTGATGTCGTCACATCATTGTCAACACTGTTTTTTGCTTTTCTGTTCTTTGTATCTGAGATTGAACCCGGGGGCGCTTAACCAACGAGCCACATCCCCAGCCCTTTTTATATTTTATTTACAGACAAGGTCTCCCTGAGTTGCTGAGGCTGGCCTAGAACATGCAAGTCTCCTGCCTCAGCCTCCTGAGCCACTGGGATTACAGGCTTGCACCACCCCGCCCATCTTGCCAGCACATTTTATCATCTAATTACTATAGAGGCACCCTAATGGATTTAAAATGCTTTCTCATTCTGCTATTTATTCACATTTCCCTAACGAATAAAGATGCTGAGCATCTTTTCATGCATTTATTAGTCATTTGTGTATTTTTGGAGAAATGTCTATTCAGATTCTTTGCCCATTTTTAATTGAATTATATGTCTTTTATTACTGGGTTGTGTTAGTTATATGTTTTGGATACAAGTTCAATATCAGATATATTATTTGCAAATATTTTCTCCTCTTCTATAGGTTGTATTTTACTTGCTTGATGGTGTCCTTGGAAACACAAAATTCAAAAATTTGATTAAGTCCAATTTATTTTTTCTTTTATGGCTTGTGCTTTTTGGTGACATATCTAAGAAAATATTAGCAAATTCAAGGACATAAAAATTTACCTGTAGGGACTGGAGTTGTGGCTCAGTGGTAGAGTGTGTGCCTAGCATGTGTGAGGCACTGGGTTCGATTCTCAGCACCACATATAATAAATAAAAATAAATAAAGATCCATCAACAACCAAAAAAAAATTTAAAAAAAAATTACCTGTAAATTTTCTTCTAAGATTTTAATAGTTTCAGTTTTTATATTTAATTTTTTTATCTTGTTTTTGTTTTTGTTTTTGTTTTTGGTACTGGAGATTGAATTCAGGGGCCCCTGACCACTGAGCCACATCCCCAGCCCGATTTTGTGTTTTAGAGACAGGGTCTCACTGAGTTGCTTAGCACCTCGCCATTGCTGAGGCTGGCTTTGAACTCGCAATTCTCCTGTCTCAGCCTCCCTAAGTGCTGGGATTACAGGCTTGCGCCACCACGCCCGGCTTATATTTAACTTTTTAAAATCTATTTTGAGTTAATTTTTGGATATGGTATGAGGTAGAGATTCCAAATTCATTCTTTTATATTGTGTAGACTTTGTATGTGTATGTCTTAGCATCATTTATTCAAAGCTATTCTTCTTTTCTTCCTTTCTTTCCTTTTCTTTTCTTCTTTTTTTCCCCCATGGAAGGGACTGAACCTAGGGCCTTCCACATGCTGGGCAAGTACTCTACCACTGAGCTACACACCCAGACCTTTTTATTTTATGTTGAGACAGTCTCACTAAATTGCCCAAGCTGGCCTCAAACTTACAATCCTCCTGCTTTACCCCCCACAGCCAGCTCAAAGACTATTGTTTCCCTCATTGAGTTGTCTACACCCTTGTCCAGATCAATTTATCATAGATACACAAGTTTATTTCTGGACTCCGGATTCGACTCCATTTTCTGAGCCTATCCTTAAGCCAGTACCACACTGTAGCTTTGTAGTAAATTTTGAGCCAGTACCACACTGTAGCTTTGTAGTAAATTTTGAAGTGTGAGACCCTCAATTTTGTTCTTCTTTTTAAAGACTCTCTTAGCTATTCTGGGTCCCGAGTTTCCATATGAATTTAAGACCCAAATGTCAATTTCTACAAAGAATCCACTGATTCTGATACAAATTATGTTTTGTTTATTTATTTATTTAGTACCAAGGATTGAACCCAGGGGTGCTTAACAACATCCTCAGCCTTTTTTTATTTTTTGAGATAGGTTCTCACTAAGTTGATTAGAGACTCACTAAATTGCTGAAGCTGGCTTTGAACGTGTAATCCTCCTGCCTCAGCCTCCCAAGCCACTGGGATTACAGGCATGTGCCACTGCATCCTGCAGAATTATATTTAATTTATAGATCAATTTAACAATATTAAATCTTCCACTTCTTTAGATCTTTAATGTATTTCAACAATTATTTTGACATTTTCAGAGTATATATTTTGTACTTATTTTGTTAAATTTATTCTTAAGCATCTTGTTTTGGCAAGTGCTCTTGTAAATGGAATTATTTTCTTAATATCCTTTTAGGTTGCTCATAGCAAGCATGTGGAAATACAATTGATGTTTCCATATTGACCTGACTATTATACCTTGCAACTTTTCTGTTCTCATTTATTACTTCCATTTATTACTGTGGCAAAATACACTGCAAAATTTACTCTTTTAGCTGGGTAGAGTGATATGTACCTGTAATCCCAGCTACTTGGGAGGCTGAGACAGGAGGATCACAAGTTTGAGGGCAGTCTCAACAATTTAGTGAAACACTGTCTCAAAATTAAAAATCAACAAATAAAAAAAAGAGCCAGGAATGTGGCCTCCGGGGTAAACACTCCAGAGTTCAACCCCTAGTTGAACTGGAGAAAATTGTCTACCTTTTAACATGTTTTTAAATATACATTTCAGTATTAACTATAAGCACAATGTTATACAATTGATCTCTAAAACTGTTTCATCTTGCATGACTGAAACTGTGTATCATCTGAACAGTAATTCCTCATTTGTCCCTCCCCCAGCTTCTGAAAATCACAAATCTATTTTCTATTTCTGAGTCTGACTAGTTTAGATACCTCGTGTAAGTGAAATCATGCACTTGTCCCCCTCGGTCTTGTAGCATAATGTTTTCAAGGTTCATCCATGTTGTAGCATATGACAAGATTTCCTTCTTTTATAGCTGAATAGTCCATTCTAAGTATATGCCACATTTTCTTTATTCATCTGTCAATGGACAGATGTTTAAGTCTGTTTCCACCTTTTGCCTATTTTGAATAATTTTGAAATAAACATGAGAAGGCAAATATCTCTTTGAGATTCTGATTTCAATTGTTCTGGACAAATCCCTGAAGTGGGTTTGCTAGATCACATGGTAGTTCTAGTTTTGATTTTTCAAGGAACCACAGTACTGTTTTCCATAGCAACTGAGCCATTTTACATTCATAACAACAGTGCACTAGGTTTCCAATTTCTCCACATTCTTATCAACACTTGTTAATTTCTGGTTTTGCTTTTTTTAAAAATATCTTTTTAGTTGTAGATGGACACAATACCTTTATTTATTTTGATGTGGCGCTGAGGATTGAACCCAACAACTCACACATGCTAGGCAAGTGCTCTACCACTGAGCTACAACCTCAGCCCTGGTTTTGCTTTTTTATAATGACCATCCCAGCAGGTATGAGTTGATACTTCACTGTGGTAAAGTATCTTTGCTTTTACGTAATGATTAGTGGTATAGTTCTGATTTTTCAGTGGATTCCTTAGGGTTTTCTATATACAAGATCATGTCCTCTAAAAATAAATATAGTTTTGCTTCTTCCTTTTCATTCTAGATGTGATTTATTTCATTTTCTTGCTTAATTTCCCTGGCTAGACCCTTCAGTACAATGTACAACAGCATGGACTTTGTCATCTTCTTCCTGATCTTTCAGAAATTCTCCATTAAGTGATTAAGTGTGACATTAGCTATGGGCTTTTCATAGATGCCCCATATCAGGTAGAGGAAATTCCTATTTCTACTTTTGCATTTTTTCAATAACTTTATTTATTTTTCTATGTGGTGCTGAGAATCAAACCCAGTGCCTCACACATGCTAGGCAAGCACTCTACCACTGACCCACAACCCCAGCTCTCATGTTTTTTTTTTTTAATTATGAAAGGATATTGGACTTTGCCAAAGGCTTTTCTTGCATTTACTGAGGCTAATATGTGTTTTTCTTTTGTTCTAATAATATGCTGTATTAAATTATTATCAAATATTAGACCAACCTTGCTGCTATAGTTTAGGTATGAAATACCCCCCAAAGGCCCATGTGCTGATGAGTCAGTCCCCAGCCTGTGGTACTGCTGGGAGGCAGTGGAACCTTTAGTAGGTGGGGCCTAGTGGAAGGAAGTTAGCTCATTGGGGGCTTGGCCTTGAAGGGGACGTCTCTGTCTGCTTCCTGGACACCACGAGGTGAAGGATCCTCCTCCACCATGTGCTCCCACCATGATGTACTGGGCAGGCACAGGCCCAAAGCAACGGGGTCAAACAACCATGGACTGAAACTATGAGCCAAAATAAATGTTTCCTCTTTGATTTTGTCCTAGTGATGGAGAGCTAACACTGTGCATTCCTGTGATAAGTCTTACTCGATTGTGGCCTACTGTCATTTTTATATGTCGCTGGGTCCTATTTGCTAGAATTTGAAGATTTTTGCCTCTATATTCATAAAATATATTGATTTATAGTTTTCTTATATCTTTGTCTGGTTTTGGTATCAGAATAATACTGGTATCACTGAGGTGGCAAACATTGTCTCCTCTTACTTTTTTTTTGGGGGGGGAGACTGGAGATTGAACTCAGAGGCACTTGACCACTGACTGAGCCACATCCCCAGCCCTATTTTGTGTTTTATGTGGAGACAGGGTCTCACTGAGTTGCTTAGCACCTCGCTGTTGCTGAGGCTGGCTTTGAACTCATGATTCTCCTGTCTCAGCCTCCCAAAGTGCTGGAATTACAGGTGTACGCCACCACACCTGGCTTCTCTACTCTTACTTTTTGCAAGAGTTTATAAAGAAAGGTATTAACTCTTCAAATACTTGGTCAAATTCAGCAGTAAAGCCATCTTGGACTGACCTTTTCTTTTAGGGAATTTTTTCCTTTCTAATTCAATCTCTCTGTTTGTTATAGTTCTATTCAGATTTTTTCCTTTTCCTTGAAATTTGATAGTTTTCCTAGGACTCCACGCATTTCCTCTAGGTCATCTAACTTATTGGCACAGAATTGTTCACTGCATTCCTTTCTAATTCTTTTAATTTTTCTAAGGCTGGAAATAATGTCCCCAAGATGTCTAATAGGAAATCAACTTTTAGTTCAGTAGAAGCTAAAATAAACCACTTGAGCCTAAAATAACTTTTTGTGGGTATCAGGTACTATGTTTTAAATCTCTTTCACTTTTGTTGACATAAGCTACCTATCCATCAAAATAGAACCTATAGAGTAAGGGGTGTATCTTAGCAGTAGAGTCCTTGCCTAGCATGCATGAGGCCCTAGGTTCCATCCCCAGGACCACAAAGAAAAAAGACCTATAAATTAACTAATCTGTTTAAGCCAAAACTTCCTATGTAGATGTAGCCTGTCCAAACTAAACCAATCCTTAGAGACAAAGATTAGATTACTGTTTATCAGAGACTAGAAGAGTGAAGAGGGGAATGAGGAGTGGCTACTAATGAGTATGATTTCTAGCAGCGCATGCCTGTAATCCCAGCACTTAGGGAGACTGAGACAGAAGAATCACGAGTTCAAAGCCAGCCTCAGCAATGGCGAGGCGCTAAGCAACTCAGTGAGACTCTGTCTCTACATAAAACACAAAATAGGGCTGAGGATGTGGCTCAGTGATTAAGTACCCCTGAGTTCAATCTTCGGTACCAAAAACAAAAAAAAAGGTTTGTTTTTCTTTCTTTTATCTTTTTTTTTTTTTTTTGCGTGTGTGGTACTGGGGATTGAATCCAGGGGCTCTCTACCACTGAGCTACATCCTCATATCTTTTTTGGGTGTGAGGGATACTGCGGATTGAACTCAGGGGCACTCGACCACTGAGCCACATCCCCAGCCCTATTTTGTGTTTTATGTAGAGACAGGGTCTCACTGAGTTGCTTAGCGCCTCGCCATTGCTGAGGCTGACTTTGAACTCTTGATCCTCTTGCCTCAGCCTCCCGAGCCACTGGGATTATAGGCATGCACCACTCACGGCACCTGGCCCCAGATCTTTTAATTATGTTTTGAGACAGGATTTCATTAAGTTGCCAAGGCTGGCCTCAAATTTGTGATCCTCCTGCCTCAGCCACCTAAGCAGCCAGGATTACAGGCATGCACCACTACACACAGCTGAGTAGAGGGTTTCTTCTTGTGATTAAAATATTCTGGGATTAGATAGTAGTCATTAATGCATAATTTTGTAAACATACTAAAAACTCAAATCACTGAATTTTATACTTCAAAAGATAAATTTAATGGTACTATATATTATATTGCAATATAACCATTACTTTTAAAAAGATTACATGCAGCTTTGCTCTATTACTAAGTTTAGATTCTGCTTATGTTCCTACAGTTCCATGAAAAAGTGCTGTCTCGCTCACTGCTTTTGATTACCTTTCAAAAACATGAGTTTGTTTGTTTGTCACGAACTATGAAGTATATTTTAATAATTATGAGAAATTATTTGCCGTGACTAGTGTAGGAGTTTAATAATACTCATTAATTTTACTTGTCAGTCACTTCAGTAGAATCTTATTTATAATAAAATTTATAAGACTTCCTATTTGAAATTTCTCTTTTAATCCTTCAAACTGTAAAAAGCCACTATAGCTTTTCAGTTTTGAGATCCCAAACACAATCTTCTACCTTCCTTCTTCAGAAGTTAAAAAACAAACTTAAATATAAAAAACCAAAAACAGGAGGTTGAGACAGGAGAATCGCGAGTTCAAAGCCAGCCTCAGCAAGGCTCTAAGCGACTCAGTGAGACCCTGTCTCTACATAAAACACAAAATAGGGCTGGGGATGTGGCTCAGTGGTTGAGTACCCCTGAGTTCAATCCCCAGTACCAAAAAAAAAAAAACCAAAAACAGTACTTCTGGCAGTTTCTAGACCTAAATATAACTTGGAACTTTGTTAATATTTCACAGCCACTACAATATTTTGCATTGGCCTTGCCAACATTTCTAGACCTGATTTTCTCTTGAAGGTTCTATACCAAAGATAGAACTAAGAAAACAATATGTTCCACAAGTCTGACCTCAATCCTCCAAAGTCATGACCTGGATGTCAGGTAGGGTAAGGTAGCCCTTGGGGTCATGGCAGGATGGAGAGAAGGATAATGAGAGGCCTTGGCATTGGCCTGGGTCTGAAGGGTCTTTCACAAAATATCCAGATGGTATTACTGCTTCTTAGCACTTGAAACATCTCTTTCATTGTTACACACTGTGTTTATTACACAATAAAAAAGAATGACTTCTTAAAATGTTGTCCTCATTAAGAATTTTTATTTTGCTGGACGCCTTTAATCCCAGCAGCTTGGGAGCCTGAGGCAGGAGGATCACAAGTTCAAAGCCAGCCTCAGCAATTTAGCAAGGCCCTGAGCAACTCAGCAAGACCTGTCTCTAAATAAAATACAATTTGAAAAACAAAGTACAGTGGGTACAGTGAGTGGTGCATGCCTGTAGTCTCAGGAGGTGGAGAAAGAAGGCCAGGTGCAGTGGCACATGCCTATAATCTCAGCAGCTCGGGAGGCTGAGGCAGGAGGATCACAAGTTCAAAGCCAGCCTCAGCAACTTAGCGAGCCTCTAAGTAACTCAGTGAGACCCTGTCTCTAAATAAAAAATACAAAAAAAGGGCTGGGGATGTGGCTCAGTGGTTAAGCTCCCACCCCCCAGCATTCCTTCAGTAAACTCCTGCCCAAAAAAAACCTCACATTAATAAAGACTTAGAGCCAGGCATGGTGTCACACACCTGTAATTCCAGCGGCTCAGGAGGCTGAGACAAGAGGATTGCGAGTTCAAAGCCATCCTTAGCAATGGCAAGGTGCTAAGCAATTCAGTGAGACCCTGTCTCTACATAAAACTCAAAATGGGGCTGGGGATGTGGCTCAGTGGTCAAGTGCCCCTGAGTTCAATCCCTGATACCAAAATAATAATAATAAAATAAAGACTTAGATTTTTTTAAAAAAGCTAATGAATGATAGGGCTGGGATTATGGTGCAGTGGTAGCGTGCTCGCCTAGCACGCATAAGGCACTGGGTTCGATCCTCAGCACCACATAAAAATAAAATAAAGATATTCTGCCACCTACAACTAAAAAATAAACATTTAAAAAAAATTTTTAAAAAAAGCTAATGATAAGCACTGGGTGCTGTGGCACAACACCTGTAATACCAGCACCTTAGGAGGCTGAGGCAGTAGGATCACAAGTGGGAGGCCAGCCTTGGCAACTCAGCAAGACTCTGTCTCAAAATAAAAAACAAAATGAGCTGGGGATATAGCTTGGTGGTAGAGAACCCCTGGGTTTAATCCCCAGTACTGGAAAAAAATAAAACAAGACCATTGTATATTAAATACTGAAAGACATTTTAAAAAGTTAATGATTTCACCACCAACCCTCTGTTCTCATTGCTCTGATGAAACCAACATAAACAACCTAGTGTGTGTTCTTGCACACCTGGGGTCCAGACTGAATGTTTGTGTCTCCTCCACAAATTAATTTGTTGAAACTCTAACCCTCAATATGATGCTATTGGGAGATGGGATCTTTAGCAGGTAATTGGGTCCCTGGAAGAAGGCCCTCATCAGAATCCAACAATGCGGGCTGGGGTTATGGCGCAGTGGTAGCGTGCTTGCCTGGCACGCGTGAGGCACTGGGTTCGATCCTCAGCACCACATAAAAAAATAAAATAAAGATATTCTGTCCACCTACAACTAAAAAATAAATGTTTAAAAAAAAAAAAAAAGAATCCAACAATGCTATCACTCTGATCTCAGAGTTCCAGCCTCCAAAACTATAATAAATGTCTGTTATTTAAGCCATAGTCTGCGATATTTTTGTTATAGCAACCCACACAGACTAAGACATCTCATAAGGAATATCCTAAATGTGGGTACTTCCCAGAGAGTTAAAGGTAGCCTGGACAACATTAATGTTAAAAACAAACACATTATTCAAAAAGAATAAATAGAGAAATCTTTTGGTGGCTGATGGGAAAATTCTAAAACCAGATTAGGGTAATGGTTGCACAACTTCACAAATTTAGTAAAAATCACTGAATTGTATATTGTATAGTCTGCAACTAATCCTGCACCCAGGATGTCCACATCTAATTCCTGAAACCAGCTGGGCGTGGTGGTTCAAGCCTGTAATCCCAGCACTTAGGGAGGCTGAGACAGTAGAATTGTGAGTTCAAAGCCAGCCTCAGCAATGGTGAGGTGCTAAGCAACTCAGTGAGACCCTGTCTCTACATACAACACAAAATAGGGCTGGGGATGTGGCTCAGTGGTCGAGTGCCCCTGAGTTCAATCCCCAATACCAAAAAAAAATATTCCTGGAACTTGTGCATATGCCACCTCACATATAAAATGACTTTGCAGATGTAGTTGAAGTTAGAGATTATCCTATAGTCAGATGAGCTCAGTCTAATCACATAAGCCTGCAAAAGCAGAAGACTTTCTGCAGCTGGAAGCTACAGAGAAGGAGAAATCAAAGAGGTTCCACATGTGTTGTGGCTCTGGGACCCAGGCCATATACAAGCTCGGAAAGAAGGCTCTGGGAGCCAATGACAGCCCCTGCTCATGGCAGCAAGAAAACTGGGAGGGACACAACCACAAAACTAGATCTTGCCACTGACCTGAAGAAGGAAATTCCTTCCAGAGCATCCCCATTAGAATCCAGCCCTAATTTCAGCCTTGTGAATCCTGCAACAGAGAATCCAGTTGAGCCATGCTGAACTTTTGAACTGAAGACTGTGAGGTAATAAATTTATGTTAAGTTTCTATATCTGTAGTAACTGATTACGGCAGCAACAGGAAACCAACACTATACCTAAACTATACATCTACCTCAGAACTCACTTTTCAAGATGCGAGTGTTGGCACATATCTGTAATCCCAGGGGCTCAGGAGGCTGAGGCAGGAGGATCGCAAGTTCAAGCCCAACGTCAACAACTTAGTGAGGCCTTAAGCAATTTAGCAAGACCCTGTCTCAAAATAAAATAAAAAAAGGGCTGGGGTTGTGGCTCACTGGTTAAGTGCCCCTGGGTTCAATCCTCCACAAAAGAACTCACTTTTCAAGCCTTCTAATTAATGACTTTTTATTGCCTGAAACTGAATAGAGTCTAAACTCTTTAGTGTGGCACGTCTGACCCTCCATGACTCAACCCCCAATGCCTTCACTACCTGCTGGCTGCCACCTCCTTCCTTCTCCCTAGTGAGTCTTTTCCATTCTTTTGACTCTACACTCGGGTACTGCCTACTCCAAGAAGACTTCAAGTACTCCTCTGTGTTCCATGGCACCCTCTGGAGTTCCCTGTTCTAATACAGGACTATTATGATAATTATAGAGTGCATAATCACACAAAGTGTTAAAGTCATCATTTATGAGTGTATATTCTCCTCTTAGCTGTTAACTCTTTGAGGACAGGATCAATTCTTATTCATCTTTGCCTCCTCAGTGCCTTATAGGCAGTAGATGCTCAATAAATATTACTTACATGTCCCATTCAGAAAAAAAAATTGGTAGCTAATAAAGGAAGGGCTCATCATTTACATGGCTTGCATCCCCTGTTTATATTTCCATGAGTTTGGGCTCTCTGCTGATCCACAAGCTGTAAGACAAGCTCCTCCGATCGATCCTTACGGAACACTACCATTGACATCTGTGGTGGCAGGAACCTCCTCCCTTGACGATCTCATGTCAGCAGGAACTCCTTAGCAGCCATCCATGCCCACACTTGCCACCTGGTTACTCACTCTGATGTTCTTGAGGTTAGAAGGGCCTTGACACATGACTCCAATCCTGGGACTAAAGTTTCAGCACAGCACATTCACCAACCTTAGCTGTAACTTCTCCCAGCTAATATCAAGCAAATGGGCAACGGCAACATTTGTCAATGCCTTTTCCTTTCCTTGTGGTTAAGGTCAATGACACATCTTTACAGATTGCATAAGATTTCTATTCTTCAGGACGGCTTTCTTTTTTTTTTTTTTTTTTAAACATGTTTTTTTTTAGTTGTAGATGGACACAATGTCTTTATTTTATTGCTTTGTATGTGGTGCTGAGGATCGAACCCAGGGCCTCACGCATGCAAGGCAAGCGCCCTACCGCTGAGCTACAATCCCAGCCCCGGCTTTCTTTTGGAGGAAAAATTCATCCAATACATGTATGATGGTTCACCATTTCCCTATGATTTACATTTATGCATTTCTACTGTAACACTTTTCTTTTTGGTATTGGGGATTGAACCCAGGAGTGCTTTCCCACTGAGCTACATCCTCATCCTTTTTATTTTTTATTTTGACACAGGGCCTCACAAAATTGCTGAGGCTGGCCTCGAACTTATGATCCTCCTGCCTCAGCCTCCGAAGTTGCTGGGATTACAGGTGTACACCACCACTATTATAACATTTTCTAACCTGTACTTTTAACATCAATGAGGCAAAGGTTTGTAAAATACCTAAAAATCAAGCACAAACCCAGGAAACACAGCAGTGAGAAGGGATAATGCTAATGCTGAAGAATGCTCATGTGTTCACATGCAACCACTAATTCCACCCACTGGTGGAACACGGAATTTGCACAATTTTTTCTTTTTAAAATATTTTAAGTTATAGATGGACACAATGCTTTTCTTTATCTCTCTCTCTCTCTTTATTTATATTTTATGTGGTGGGAACATGGAATTTGCACAATTTTTTCTTTTTAAAATATTTTAAGTTATAGATGGACACAATGCTTTTCTTTATCTCTCTCTCTCTCTTTATTTATATTTTATGTGGTGCCAAGGATCAAACCCAGTGCCTCACAAATGCAAGGCAAGCACTGAGCCACAAACCCAGCCCTACATATCCTTTTTCTTGAATACCATTTTTCCTGTAAAGGTTTGTGAGTTTAACAAGTACAGAAAATACAGTACTTTAACTTGAACTTAAAATTGTTATAATTTGATGGCATACCTATTTATTTATTTATTTATTTTTGGTACTGGGGATTGAACATGGGGTGCTCTACCCACTGAGCTATATCACAAAGGTTTGTTGTTTTGTTTTGTTTTGGTACCAGGGATTGAACCCAAGGGTGCTTAACCACTGAGCCACATCCCCAGCCCTTTTTATTTTTTATTTTAAGACAGGATCTCAGCCGGGCGCGGTGGCTCAAGCCTGTAATCCCAGCACTTAGGGAGGCTGAGACAGGAGAATCGTGAGTTCAAAGCCAGCCTCAGCAAGGGCGAGGCGCTAAGCAACTCAGTGAGACCCTGTCTCTACATAAAACGCAAAATAGGGCTGGGGATGTGGCTCAGGGGTCGAGTGCCCTTGAGTTCAATCCCTGGTACCAAAAAAAAAAAAAGACAGGATCTCACTGAATTGCTTAGGGCCTAAATTGCTAAGGCTGGCTTAGAACTTGCAATCCTCTCCCTCAGCCTCTTGAGTTGCTGGGATTCCAGGCAAGTTTTTTATTTTTTTATTTTGAGATGGCCTCACTATGTTGCCAAGGTTGGCCTCAAACTTGTGATCCTCCTGCTTTAGCCTCCCGAGTTGTTGGGATTACAGGCGTGTGCCACTGCACCTGGCTTAGCAGACCTATCTAAAAGCAAATGTTCAAAATATTCACCATTAGCTTCCATAGATCGTTGAAGAGGGATGAAACCTGAACTGACAAGTTCAGGTTCTCTGTACTCTGTCTTCCTGATCCCGTCCTTTCAATAAATGAGTACCCGCATACACTCTCTGTTGCAATTCTATCATGTCATTTTCAAGGCTAGTGAGTTTCATGTTCCTGTTGCCAGCCTCACTAAGCCTTATGATATATTTTCCTTTTCCTTGAGATCTACTTCTGATGCCCCAACATCAGGTTCAGTCTTGACATCCTACTTTTTCACCCGTGTAGCTGGTGTGATTGTATGACATCACTAACACCAACTGGGGATCTTATCAAGAAACAGCACAAATTATCACATTTCATCTATATTTGTAAACGTCTTCATCAACATTCCAATGTGTAAATGTTTGACTGCAACACTCTGAAGCTGAGTAACACGATAAAATGTTCTCATTCTTTCTAGAAGAAAATCTGCTCTTCTGTCCCAGCCCTCGGAGTTTTGAGGGCATTTTATTTGCTTGTTTCATTAAACATTTCCTCAGGGTCTCTTAACCATCTGCTCTCCATATTCTTCTCCCTCCAACTCTTGCTCTTCACTCCTTCAGTTCTGACAAGTTCGTTGTGTCGAACTTTTGAAATTTCTCTCATCTCCCTTTTACCTATCCAAACCAGCCCATAGCTCAGAAGTGTCAATATTTTCATGGACCTATTCCTTCTTTTTCTGAAGCCCTAAACAGTGTATTAGGAAGCAAACAATTTAGGCATAAACAAATTTGATGCCATCATGTTTTACTTCAAGTAAAGCTTACTCAAAAAAAAAAAAAAAAACAGAAAGAAAGAAACAACTGGAGCTGGACAGTGGTGCACACCTGTAATCCCAGCAGCTTGGGAGGCCAAGACAGGAGGATTGCAAGTTGGAGGCCAGCCTTAGTAATTTAGTGAGACACTGTCTCAAAAGGAAAAATACAAAGCACTAGGGATGTAGGTCAGTGGTAAAGCACCCCCCTGTGTTAAATCCTCAGTACAAAAATAAAAAGGAAAGGACAGCATCAGATTAAAGATGGTAGATTAATCATATACAGTTCCTGCCCAAATCATAATAAAATGGCAGTGAGAAGATATTTCTAAGG
The DNA here is from genome assembly GCA_028644305.1 of Xerus rutilus. NCBI lineage: Eukaryota > Metazoa > Chordata > Mammalia > Rodentia > Sciuridae > Xerus > Xerus rutilus. The sequence goes on along the minus strand of CM053415.1, from coordinate 16,053,781 downwards.
TTACAAACCTACAATAACCATAAGAAAGGGAGAGAAGACAATAGGAACATTTTTTTAAAGCCAAGTAATAGATGAACATGTGGTAACTTATTTACTAGAACTTATAAAGCAGATCTTGAGCTGGCATTGGAAAAAAATGAAATGTCAACTGCTTTTATTTGCAGAAGCTATGCACACATTATTAATAAATAAATAAATAAATAAATAAATAAACAAACAGAATTGACACCTTCAGGCAAGAGATTGGAAGAACATTCTGTAGGGAATGTGCTCAACCCATGAGGAGATACCCAAAGGTGCCAACATCAGGAACTCTCTGGGAGGCCTCCAACTGGGTCACCCTATAGCCCAGGTCACAGTGGAGCCACCTGTCCACAGGTAGAGATTTTTCTTTTATCTTTTTTTTTGGGGGGGTTTACTGAATATTGAACTCAGGGGCACTCGACCACTGAGCCACATCCCAGCCCTATTTTGTGTTTTAGGTAGAGACAGGGTCTCACTGAGTTGCTTAGCACCTCATCATTGATGAGATTGCCTTTGAACTCACAATTCTCCTGTCTCGGCCTCCCAAAGTGCTGGGATTACCAGCATATGCCACCGCACCTGTGGAGATTTTTCAATTAGCTTCCAGTAGCCCCATGCTTAAGTATGAATGGACATGAAGAATCACTAGACACTAGAGGAAAGCACCCAATGTCAAGTTCATATGTCCAGTGTAATGAAATCTCAGTCTTATCCCCATCCCTCTGTTTAAGAGGCAGGGCCCAGTGGAAGGTCACTGGTGGTACTGCCCCCAGAACAGATCAATACAGTTCTCTTGGGACCTTGGTTAATTCTTGCTAGAGTGGATTGTTATGAAAATAGCAAGACTGGCTTGTCCCTGGTCTCCTGCTCTCTATCTTGCCACGTGATCTCTCCTCTCACACAAGCTTCTGTTATTGTGATGCCATCCATCATGAGGTCCTCACCAGAGGCTGAACAGATTGGGCGGCCTGGTCTTAGCCTTTTGGTCTCTAAAACTGTAAGCTAAATAAACCTCTTTTTTTAATAATATACCTACCCTCAGAAAATGGATGAATATTTCAGGCATGGTAGGCCCATGCTTGTAATCCTAGCAACTTGGGAGGCTAAGGCAGGAGGATCTCAAGTTTAAGGTCAGCCTTGGCAATTTAGCAAGACCCCATCTCAAAATAAAAAATTTAAAAAGGAGGCTGAAAATGAATGTAGCTCAGTGATAGAGAGCCCCTGGGTTCAATCTTCATACCAAAATAAATAAATAAATAAGAAGAAAAGAAAAAGAAATAACTAACACAAAGTGAAGGGATGGGTTAGTTCGCTTTTCATTGCTGTGACCAAAATATCTAACACAAACAACTTAAAAGAGGAACAATTTATGTTGGTTCATGGTTTCAGAGATTTCAGTCCATGGCTGGCCACCTTCATCTCTCCTGAGGTGAGGCAAAACATCATGCTGGCATGGTGTGGCAGAGGAAGGCTACTCAGCTCATAGCAGCTGGGACGCAGAAAGAGTCAGGAAAGGGCCGGGGAGAAGACATAGTCCTCAAGGGAGCACCTCAGTGACGGCTTCCTCTAATCATGCCCACCTGTCTATGGTTTCCACCTCCTCTCACAAATTCATCCAAACTATTAATCCATCCAATGGATGAAGCCACTGGTGAGGTTACATCCCTCACAATCTCTGGACATTGCTACGTGGGCACCAAGTCTTCAGCTTTTGGAATATTCCAGATCCAAACCATAACAAGGAGAATCTTTTTTTTTTTTTTTTTAAACAGAGACATGACTTAACAAGTATGATACGCTTTTTTAATTTTTTTTTGTAGTTGTTGATGGACCTTTATTTTATTCATTTATTTATATGCAGCGCTGAGACTTGAACCCAGTGCCTCACACATGCTAAATGAGCACTCTACCCCTGAGCCACAACCCCAGCCCAGCAACAAGGAGAATCTTAAGAAGACAACCGTGCAGCAGGCCTGGAACCATTCTGGAAGGAAGCAGGCCAGAAGGCTACAGAGAGGTGTCTTTAAAAAATAAAACCAGGAGCTGGGCGTGGTGGCGCAAGCCTGTGATCCCAGCACTTAGGGAGGCTGAGACAGGAGAATTTCGAGTTCAAAGCCAGCCTCAGCAACGGCGAGGCATTAAGCAACTCAGTGAGACCCTGTCTCTACATAAAACACAAAATAGGGCTGGGGATGTGGCTCAGTGGTCGAGTGCCCCTGAGTTCAATCTCCAGTACCAAAATAATAATAATAATAATAATAATAATAATAATAATAATAATAATAAAAACCAGGGTTGGGGTTGTAACTCAGTGGTATAGCACCCCTGGGTTCAATCTCCAGTACCTAATAACAACAACAATAATAATATACAACCAATACAAAATCTAATACATTTGAATGTAATAAGGGATTTACACTTCAAGTCAGGATTTATAATTGAATTAGCAAACAAAATAACAACAAAGTAAACAAAACAGCAAAATGATACAATTATTAACTCAGTAGAGTAGTGAGGAAGAAAGCAAGGAAAAAGAGTCATAGTAACTACATGGTTCAGCTGGAGAGAGCATTTCCATAGTTACAGTGATATAAACTCTGGATGTCTAGGTTACCAGAACTGTGATACAGTCACATGGGCAAATGAAGACAGAAAGTGTGTATGTGCTCTGTATATATATTGGTATGCTGTGGAAGCAGAGGTATTAGTGGCTCAGGAGCCTGAGGCAGGAGGATTGCAAGTTCAAGGCCAGCCTCAGCAACTTAGCAAGACCCTGACTCAAAATAAAAAATAAAGGGCTAGCGATGTGGCTTCATGGTTAAGCATCCCTAGGTTCAATCCCCAGTATTTAAAATAAAAGCTTCAGCTTCCAAAATGACTGTGGATACACACATGAGGCCTTGGGTTCCAACCCCAGCACTGCAACCCCAATTACCACACAGGAGGTAATGCCTAAATCAAAAAATGAAGAAGGGTGCGCATACTATTTAGAGACACAAGGGTAAGTACAAAAGAATCAGCTCAAGAGGTTGAATGTAGTTGCCTCTGGGAAACAGGAAATGGGTGATGGGGGAGCCCCGATTTTCATAATAAACCTCAGAGATTTCCTAACATGTGCATTTGTAAGTGTGAAAAAAAGATAAATAAAACCCCAACTGAGATGAGAAATTTTCCCACTCTTTTTTTTTTTTTAATTTTTTTTTTAGTTGTAGATGGTATCTTTATTTTATTCATTTGTATGTATGTGGTGCTGAGGATTGAACCCAGTACCTCACGCATGCGAGGCAGGTGCTCTACCACTGAGCCACAATCCCAGCCCAGAAATTTTCCCACTCTTGATGTGTGTGTTATTATGGAAGTATATTTTTATATAAAAAGATATTTTGATGGAACTAAAGGAGAAACTTTTTCCTACCACTGGCTAGGTAGCCTTCCAGACATCATACTTCAGCTCATAAACAATCATTTGTAAAACCAAGGAATATTTTATTTTATTTATTTTTGGTACAAGGGATTTAACCCAGGGGTACTTAACCACTGAGTCATGTCCTCAGCCCTTTTTACTTTTTATTTTGAGACGGGATCTCGTTAAGTTGCTTAGGGCCTTGCTAAATTGCTGAGGCTGGCTTCAAACTTTTGATCCTCCTGCCTCAGCCTCCTGAGCCTCTGGGATTACAGGCATGCACCACCACACCTGGCTAAGGCAATTTTAAAATAGAGTCTTTTTCTTCTTCTTCTTCTTCTTTTGTACTGGAAATTGAACCCAGGAGTTCTTTACCACTTAGCTACATCCCCAGCCCTTTTATTTTGAGACAGAGTCTCACTAAGTTGCTGAGGCTGTCTTGAACTTGTAATCCTCCTGCTTTAGACTTCCAAGTTGCTGAGATCACAGGTGTGTGCCATGATGCTTGGTATATATATAATTTTTTTATGGCTTAAAGAAATAATCCTAAGGCTGGGATTGTGGCTCAGTGCTAGGCTCACTTGCCTAGCACATGTGGGGCACTGGGTTCAATCTTTAGCCCCACATAAAAATAAATAAGTAAATAAATAAATAAAGGCATTGTTTATTTACATTATATACATAATATACATAATTTACATTATATACATAATTTAAATTTTTACATAATAACAATAGTTATTGTTACAAGTATAAAATGTTTTTTTAAAAAAGAATCATTTTATTGAGCTTACTATCCTGTGGACTTACTATCCTGGAACTATTCTGGGCCATAGGTTTTTGACAGTCTTCCCATCAAGAGATGGGGTCTGCAGTGCATGCTTATAACCCCGGTGGCTTGGGAGGCTGAAGCAGAAGGATCACCAAGTTCAAAGCCAGCCTCAGCAACTTATTGAGGCCCTAAGCAACTCAGTGAGACCTTGTTTCTAAATAAAATACAAAAAAAAGGGGCTGGGGGCTGGGGATATAGCTCAGTTGGTAGAGTGCTTGCCTCACATGCACAAGGCCCTGGGTTTCATCCCCAGCACCACAATAAAAGGGAGAGGAGGGTGCTGGAAACGTGGCTCAGTGTGTAAGCGTGCCTGGCTGCATTCCCTGGTACCAAAGGGAGAGCGGGGCATCTGGGGTCTGTTATCCTCTGCCCTTGATTCTGGGCTGCCTTGTGACTGCTTCCACAAATAGTGTGGTGGAAATGATGTCAAGTGACTTACAAGACTGGGTCACAACACCTAGGAGCTTCCTTTTGCTCATTAGAACACTTGTCCTGGAGTCTGGAACTCCCATACACGCAGCCCAACCAATGGCCAAAACTATACGGGTCAGAACATATACAGGCTCTGCAGTCGACAGGCCCTTCTGATCTGGGCCTACCCTTCAGCCAAACCCAGCACAGATCACAGGCATGTGAGCAGATAAGCCAGACTGGAAGTGGAGCCCCCAGTCCCAGCTGTCCCCAGCTATTACTTACACCTGGCTATCCAATCAGCCCAGCTGAGGCCCAAATACCTTGGAGCAGCGTACATCTTTTCTTGCTAAGCCCTTTCTTAAATTTTACCCACAGAATCAATGGGCATTAAAAACAAGTTATTGTTGCTCTATGCCATTTAATTTTGGGATAATATTTTTATATAGTAATAGATAACTGAAAAAAGAGCTAAGGGAAAAAGCAGTATGTAATTGTGGATTAGTGTACTCAAGGCAAACGAGAATGTATGCAACTAGAATGTAAATCGATCATAGGATGCTAAGTTGACAATGCACAAATTAACTACTGGATGCTAAATTAATGACAAACTATATCACTGCATGTGCTGAATATTTATGTGTTCTAATATTGAACTAAAATATATCATTTTATTTATCATTTCAAGAATATCTAATGAAGGGGGGAAAAGCCAATTGTTTTCTTACCCCTTTTGAATCCTGATAAAGAAGCAGCAGAAAGAGCATCTGAAGGCATTGAAGGGCTGCACAGGAAATGATGTGATTCAAAAAAATGTACCAAGAGCCACCTAAGCCAGCGATAAATGCAAAAGATTGTTATAAACCTATAAAAATAGTGTGCGGATGGCTGTAACTTGGAATGAGCTGAGATTACGAAACATGTTATCAACAAGAAGGGCTTTGATAGCTATATTTGGAGCAAGAAGAAGGAAGAAATTGGCTCATTGCTTAGTGTAGATGGTGTAATATTAACAGATGACCAAGGGAAAGCAGAACCTCTCAGCTTACAGAACCTCTCAGCTTCCATCTGGTTTGCCTTCTCTTTTTTGTTCTTTCTTTCTCCCCCTCCCCCCCTCCCTCCACCCGCCTCCAGTACTGGGGATCAAATCTAGATCATCGCACATGCTAGGCAAGCACTCTACCACCAAGCCATACTCCCAGTCCATTTATTTATTATTATTATTTTAAATTTTGAAACATGGTCTCAGTTGCTGAGGCTAGCCTCAAACCTATGATCCTTCTGCTTCAACTTCCCAAGTACCTGAGATTACAGGCACACACCATCATACTTGGGTTTCTCTTTTCTATAAAAAGAATGATGCCCAAGATTAAAATGCCTTAATATTGTAGTTAAGAGGAAACTGAAGCCCCAAAGAGGTAAAGAATAAGAGGACATTGATTCAACTGAAATGTTCTAGACCCCAGATTTGGACTCGGTCCATCCTCAAAAAGCTGAAAGAAACTGTACTCATAGTTTTGGAATCATGGTAGACAAACTTGGAGAAATTTTAGAAAATAAAGGAAGAATTGGGGATAGGCAAATATTGTTCTTTTTTTTTTTTTTTTTTTTTTTGGTACTGGGGATTGAACTCAGGGGTACTCGACCACTGAGCCACATCCTCAGCCCTATTTTGTGTTTTATGTAGAGACAGGGTCTCACTGAGTTGCTTAGCGCCTCGCCCTTGCTGAGGCTGGCTTTGAACTCGCAATTCTCCTGTCTCAGCCTCCCAAAGTGCTGGGATTACAAGCGTGAGCCACCACGCCCGGCTAAATATTGTTCTTGCTTTCAACAAATTCTAAAAAGGAGTTTATAAAAGGATTTGCCAATGACATTGGTATTAGTCTTCCTGATACAGTTATAAATTCCATATTCTTCAGATAATCTGTGAGCAACCAGTAGTGAAGCAGTGGGAACCACACATGCTAAATAAACCTTACCTCCTGTTTTCACAGCATCACAGTGGGATTACCACACCGTTAGGAGGACCTTTAGGTCTTGACTTGCTTTCTGCCTTCACACGAAGGAAGAGACAAAGCCGTTCAGGAAAACTTTGCAGATGATACAAAGAAATATGAACACAGGAATAGTAATTTGGAGGGCTATAATAGTTTGAACATTAATATTGATTAAAAGTTGATTTTCATGGCATAAGCAAAAATCTCAGAGTAAGGACCTATGAACATTCACTTCTTCCTAAAGCAAAGCAAAAAAGAACAAAAAAATGGTCAGACCCAACTCTTTTGAAACTCTGGAAGTTAACCAAAGGCTTGTAGCAACCTGAGGAATACTTATGCAAGAAAAACAGCTGCATCTTGTCAAAAACAGGGAGCTTTGTGGCATTTTAAATGATCCCAGACCCATCCCCATTCTTCAGCTCTGTTGCAACCCTGAAAAATACCAGCCCACATTCTCAGTGCAACCTGACAGCCACTAGAGGGAACGAGAAAGAGCTGGAGCTCTTCCAAAGTCTTATTCCAAAATAACTGTCATTATTGCAGCTGTACTGAGGTCCCCTGGGAGGCCTCACTTGTAAGGCTGTCCAATTGACCTCACTTGGAGCATGCAGAGTGCAAAAAGCCTTCTCCCCAATGGGAATTTGTCAAAAACATTTACAGGCACCTGTTTTAACTTTTCAGCTACCTGAATTGATGGACAGCAGTTAGGACAAACAACAGGCTAACCAAAAGGCTTCAGGGGAAAAGGTGGTGGAAGCTAAGCTCTGATACAACGCTGGGGAGCCCTGTCCTCAGCAGAACAAGTGAAGCTGCTGGAAGCGAACTTTTAAAAAAATAAAGTTTTTGGAATTGTCTTAATGGTATATAACAAATGAAGGTACATTTATTTTTAAAGAAAATACTAGAAGTCAGTCTTCGGGGAGATCCTGGGATTTAACACAAGGTCAACTCTCTCTTAAACTCCCTCTCCCCCAACTCGGCTTGGAGGAAGCCCCGCCCTGAGTGGGCGTGGCCAAGAAGGCTAGGTTCCCCTAAGCTGTCAATCAAGGCTCAAGAGGAGCCGCAGGTTGCTGCTATTTTTCACTTCCTCTAACCCCAAAAAGAAGAGGCTGTATTTCTGGGGAGTGTGCAGAGAGGTAAGGACTCCTTTCCTCCACCCAGGCACCTGACCCATAGGTCAGAAGTTCTACCTCAAGTGTGACAGGCGAGCATGCTGGGGCCCTGATTACCTTCATTCAGTTTGCCTGTGGAGCAGAAATGCCATGCTGGGAGAGGCAAGCTACTGCTCCACGTGGTGCTCAGAAAAATGGCTCAGAGACTTTGCCCAGGGGGACAGACATTATGTAAGGGACCCGAGGCCAGGTGCTGTGGTGCACCCCTGTAATCCCAGCGACCTGGGAGGCCAAACCAGAAGGATCACAAATTCAAGGCTAGCCTCAGCAATTTAGTGAGACCTGGATGTGGTTCAGTGCTTCTGGGTTCAATCCCCAAGTACAGAGGAGGAGGAGGGGGAGAAAAGAGGAGGGGAGAGGGAAGCCAATGGGGAAGAGGAGACTGAGACCCAAGGCTATCCCCAAAGGAACTGACTTCATTTGAAACACATTGTGGGAAAGTTCACTGAATAAAAAACAATGGTTCCTCTCATTTAAGAACAATAAGGCTAAACTATAGGTCACCTAACTCCCCAGAGAAAACCAGACAGAGAAGCTAAGAAGAGCCATCTGGGGTCAAAACAAACCTCAGAACTACCCTGGCCCAGATTTAATTGGACCAAACCAAAAAGAAATATATGCCCCGAGGCATTGTCAAAAACAATACAGCAATCAGCCAATAATTAGTGAAGCCCAATAGGCACTTTGCCAAGTGAAGCAAAAGCTTAATGGAGAAATTAGAGAAAGAGTCTAAGGGGCAGCCAAAGACTTCATGCTGAGGGAAGCAGACTTCTCTAAAATAGCATAGTCACAAAACAAAAAGCAGACAAACAAAACAACCTCTAGATAAGGAGAGGTAGCCAGTATCCAGAAATACTACAAAATGATATCTAAAATGCACTGTTTCCAACAAAAATTATGAGACATGCAAAGAAACAGGAACATGTGATCCATACACAGGCCAAAAAAAAAAAAAAAAGAAGCAGGCAATAGAAACTGTAAGGGGGGCCAGATGTCAGACTTAACAAAGACCTGAGCATAGCCTTGATGCATATGTTCAGGGAAGGAATCACATTTAAAGAAATAAAAGAAGGCATGATGAGCCAGGTGTGGTGGCACACGCCTGTAATCCCAGCATTTTGGGAGGCTGAGACTGGAGAATCACCAGTTTAAAGCCAGCATCAGCAACGCAAGGTGCTAAGCAACTCAGTGAGACCTTGTCTGTACATAAAACACAAAATAGGGCTGGGGATGTGGCTCAGTGGTCGGGGGCCCCTGAGTTCAATCCCCAGTACCATAAAAGAAAAAAAAGAAGGCATGATGATAGTGTTTCATCAAAGAGAGAATAGAGAGAATATCAATAGAGATAGAAAGAAAGAAAATATATATATACACACACATATATATTTTACCAAATATAAATTAGAAATTCTGGAGTTGAAAATACATTATCTTGCCAGGCACAGTAGCACACACCTGTAATCACAGCAGATGGGGAGGCTAAGTCAAAAGGATCACAAGTTCAAGGCCAGCCTCAGCAATTTAGCAAGGCCTGAAGCAACATAGCAAGACCCAGTTTCAGAATAAAAAAAAAAGGTCTGGGGATGTGGCTCAGTGGTTAAGCACCCCTGGGTTCAATCCCTGGTATCAAAAAAAAAAAAAAAAGAAAGAAAGAAAAGAAAAGAAAATACATATCTTGAGCTAGAGGTGAAGCATGAGGCCCTGGGATTAATCCTTAGCACAAGAAAAGAAGGGAGGAAGCTGGGCCCAGTGGGACAAGCCTGTAATCCAGCACTTAGGGAGGCTGAGACAGGAGAATTGCGAGTTCAAAACCAGCCTCAGCAACGGAGAAGCACTAAGCAACTCAGTGAGACCCTGCCTCTACATAAAACACAAAATAGGGCTCAGTGGTCAAGTGCCCCTGAGTTCAATCTCCAGTACCAAAAAAAAAAAAAAGAAGGAGGGAGAGAGGGAGAAAATGTTAGCCAGTGCAATGGTGCATGCCTGTAATCCCAGCACTTTGGGAGGCTAAGACAGGAGAATCGCCAGTTCAAAGCCAATCTCAGCAATGGCGAGGCACTAAACAACTCAGTAAGACCCTGTCTCTAATAAAAACAAAATAGGGCTGGGGATGTGGCTCAGTGGTTGAGTACCCCTGAATTCAATCCCCAGTACCAAAAAAAAAAAAGGAAATAAAATTTTAATATAACATCTGAACCGTTGATTTGAATCATCAGAAGAAAATCAGCAAACTTGAAGGTAAATGGAGAGAGATCAGGCAATCCAAAGAGAAGGAGAGCTGGGATGCAGCTCAGAGGTAGAGTGCTTGCCTAGTGTGTTGAGACTCTGGGTTCAATCCCCAGCATTGAAAAATAAAATAAAGAACAAAAGGAAAATGGAATCAAGAAAAATGAGAAATGTAGGACATATGTACCAACATGTGTAACAGGCATTCTAGAAGAGGGCCCAGAAAAAATAACAGTTGAAAATGTCCCACATTTGTTGAAAAAAATATTATACTCCACATTTAAAAAACTGAATGAGGCTAGGTGCCGTGGCACATGCCTGTAATCCCAGCGACTCAGGAAGCTGAAGCAGGAGGCTTGCAAGTTCAAGGCCAGCCTCAGTAATTCAGCAAGGCCCTCAGCAACTTAATAAGACCCTGTCTCAAAATAAAATAAAAAAGACTGGGGATGTGGCTCAGAGGTAGAGCACCATTGGGTTCAATCCCCTGTACCAAAAAAATCAAACAAACAAAAAGACTATGACCACCATGAATCATGAGAATCAGCCCTTATTGTAATTTTTAATTTTGAGACAGGGTCTCACTATGTTACTCAGGGCCTCACTAATTTGCTGAGGCTGGCCTCAGCTCTCACAAGTTATTGGGATTGCAGGTGTGAACCACTGCAGCCAACCATGGTGGTCATATTCTATAACGTTACTATAAACACAGAATTAGCAAATACTGAACATTGCTTCTGGAGAAATACAGGGTTAAGTTCATGTCAGCCTATGGTCCCAACACTTTTGTCAATGGATCACTTGTTTTATGTGTGTTTCTGTTTAAAGACACCTTCTTTAATGTATATTAGTGATTCATTATTACTGAATTCATAGTTAACAATATCAAACCTACACCTGAATGAAGCTTATGAAACTCATGGGTGTTTTGCTTGTTTGCTTGTTTCGCAGTGCTAGATGTCGAACCCAGCTGGGGCCTTGGCATGTTAGGCAAAGGCTCCACCACTAAGCTATAACCCCAGCACCAAAACCCATGTATTTTCTCCATAAGGCACACCACAGCCTTCTTGAGCTGAGGAACACTACATAGCACATCAGCACCGTACCTGGGGGTCATTTTAAACAATGAAAGCTCTAACAAAAGGCAAAAAACTGTGACATTAGACCATGAAAAAGACACTTGTTTATAGTATGAGAGTTGAAACAAATGGGCAGACATCACCTGTCCAACCTCAACTGTGAATATGTACCTGATGACCTAAATATTTTGCTGACCTACACATGTCCATGAATGACCATGAAAGCACCAGGAGCCAGGTGCAGCATTGCACACCTGTAATCCCAGCAACTCCAGAGGTTGAAGCAGGAGGACTGCAAGTTCAAAAGCAGCCTGGGCAACTTTGCAAGAAATTATTCAGTTAAAAAGTTAAAAAGAAAGCCGGGCGTAGTGGTGCACACCTATAATCCTAGCACTTTGGGAGGCTGAGACAGGACGATCATGAGTTCAAAGCCAGCCTCAGCAAGGGCAGGGTGCTAAGCAACTCTGAGACCCTGTCTCTACATAAAACACAAAATAGGGCTGGAGATTGGCTCAGTGGTCAAGTACCCCTGAATTTAATCCCTAGTACCAAAAAAAAAAAGTTAAAAATATGGGCTGCACATGTAGTTCAGTGGTGGTATGTTTATAAGGTCCTGGGTTCAATACCCAGCACCACAAAAAACAAACAAAAAAGTTAAAAAGATAATTAAAATATGAGATTAGGGTTTGATCAGTTGTAAAGGGAATAATTTTAGGAAATACTAATAGTAAGATGACAAGGACCCCACTGGCTCTGGAGGCTGCCAAGTTCAAGGCCAGCCTCAGCAACTTAGCAAGGCCCTAAGCAAATTGGCGAGATCCTGTCTCAAAATAAAAAATATAAAAAAGGGCTGGGGATTGTGGCTCAGGGGTAGAGCACTTGCCTCGCATGTGGGAGGCACTGGGTTCAATCCTCAGCACCACATATAAGTAAATGAATAAATAAAGGTCAATCAACAACTAAAAAATATTAAAAAAAAAAAAAAGGGCTGGGGATGTGTCTCCATGGTTAAGTACCCCTGGGTTCAATCCCCAGCAAGGAACTGGCTGGATATGGGGAGAAACTAAAAGAAGGAAAAATGAAAAAAAATAACAGGGGTTGACACTAAGAGAATAGTGATATTAACCCAAAGAGTTCAGGCAGGAAAAAATACAGGTTTGGGAGGAGAGAATAACTTCTTTTTTTCCTCAGTGCTGAGGTTCAAACCCAGGTCCTTGCACATGCTTTACCACACCCTGCCCCAGTCTTCTTATATTCTCTAATATGTGAAGAAGTGTCAAAACAAAACTGTAAGGGTTGTTTTTGTTTTTGTTTTTCATACTGGGGGTTGGACCCAGGAGCCCTTTACCACTGAGCTCCATCCCAGCCTTTTTTATTTTTTATTTTGAGAAAAGGTCTCACTAAATTGCTTAGGGTCTCCCTAAATTGTTGAGATTGCCCTCAAACTTAAGATCCTCCTGCCTCAGCCTCCCAAGTTACTGTGATTACAGGCAAACGTCATCACAACCGATTGATTATTTTTAATAATCAGTACATAAATCTTGATCAATTTTTAAAACATCCGGATCCCTATTCCCACATACATGCTGCTTCTGGGTTCAAGCTGGCCAGTTAAACTAGTTGAAGTAGGAATGTTCAGAATGTTCATTAATTTTCTTCTTCAACCTGCCAGACCTTCAAATCATACAAAGATAAGTAGTTTAAGACTTAGTCTAAGTTTATCCAAATGACAAAGGAGATGGCCAAATAGGATCTATTACAAAAACGTTTTTAACAATGCAGTGAGCAAGCCGGGCGTGGTGGCTCAAGCCTGTAATCCCAGCACTTAGGGAGGCTGAGATAGGAGAATTGCGAGTTCAAAGCCAGCCTCAGCAATGGCGAGGCACTAAGCAACTCAGTGAGACCCTGTCTCCACATAAAACACAAAATCGGGCTGGGGATGTGGCTCAGTGGTCGAGTGCCCCTGAGTTCAATCCCCAGTACCAAAAAAAAAAAAAAACAATGCAGTGAGCTGTGAGATAACGAACCACCTGATGGAAAAAATGATTCCCAAGCCCTGTCCACCTCTAGTTCATTAAATGTCGGCTATTTCCCACTAAATGCTGATAGCATCTGCTTCATATGGCCACTGTGAGGATTATAGGAGGTAATATACATAAAGGTACCTGGCACAGTAATATGAAGTAGATTAGGAAATCTCAATCCAGTCCTCTAAGGAAATACCAACCTCTGCCACTAGAGGGGAATCTCGGTCACACTCCTTTAAAGAGGCCCTGGCAGCATGAGGTGGCAGGCTGCCTGCTCCGACACTCCAGCCATCCCCATGCCGGGAAACTCACTCCCACTCAGTAAGCCTGGCTCCAAACTGAACTCCACGGTGCTTTCTCTGAGTCACTATATTCTCCGGCAGTTGCAAAACGATCTGGCAAAAATCCCTTAAGGGCTTTTACTGCTTACTGAGTAACATCTAAACTCCCTGCCAAAACCCAAGGCCTTCCTCAATCTGGCCCCAGCCTACCTCTCCAGCCTGATAACCTCCTAGATTTTTTTTTCTGCAGCTACGCTGGACAAGTTACATTCTTGCCTCTAAGTCTCAGCATATGCTGCTCCTGGTCTTTAATGCCCTTCCTCTATCCCAACCTCCTGCAATCGTTCTTTTTTGAACCTAACTTTCAGTGGTTCAGTAAGCCACCTCCCCAAGCACGGTGGTGAATGCCTGTAATCCCAGTGATTTGGGAGGTTGAGGCAGGAACATAGCAAATTGAGGGCCAACCTCAGCAACCTAAGGAGACTCTGTCTCAAAATAAAAAATAAAAAAGGCTGGGGATAGAGCTCAGTGGTAGAGCACACCTGGGTTCAACCCCCTGTACCCCCCCCACACACACACAAGCCTCCTCCTCCATTACCCTCCTCAATTCTCCAGAAAGAACAATCTTGCCTATCCCTGAGCTCACATATTATGTACTTATTACATTCATTCATCTACCACTAAATTGATTTATGTATGTGCATCTAAAATAGATTAGAAGCTCCATGAGTAGAGAATCTAGTAGGTAATCTATCCAGGGTCACACAGCAAATAAGTGGCAAAAATGAGATTTTAACCCAGGCAATCTGTCTCCAGTGAGTTCTTCCTTTTAGCAATAAACCCATACTATAGTAATCTTCATCAGTCACAGTGCCTAGCTCAGAGCTTGCTTACAGGGCCATTTAATACTTTATCAAGCAGCTGGGCACAGTGCATGCCTGTCATCCCAGCAGCTCAGGAGGCTGAGGCAAGAGGATTGGGAGTTCAAAGCCAACCTCAGCAATTTATCAAGGCCCTAAGCAACTCAGTGAGACCCTGTCTCAAAATAAAATATAGAAAAGGGCTGAGGATGTGGCTTGGTGGTTCAGCACCCCTGGGTTCAATTCCTGGTACAAAAAAAAAAAAAGTTTATCAAGCGAATAACTAAAAACATCACTGATCTAACTAGTACCTCTTAAACCTTTAGTGACTTAAGAAGCTATTGGGAGCCGGGCGCAGTGGCTCACGCCTGTAATCCCAGCACTTAGGGAGGCTGAGACAGGAGGATCGCGAGTTCAAAGCCAGCCTCAGCAACAGTGAGGTGCTAAGTGACTCAGTGAGACCCTGTCTCTACATAAAACACAAAATAGGGCTGGGGATGTGGCTCAGTGGTCGAGTGCCCCTGAGTTCAGTCCCTGGTGCCAAAAAAAAAAAAAA
>CM053415.1:16026328-16038816 GCA_028644305.1 Xerus rutilus | reverse complement strand
GAAGCTATTGGGAATCAGCAACTCAGTATCATTAATCTGAGTTAGAGTGCCTGGCTATGGATCTAATTAAGAGCAATTTCAGAATCATAATTACTGTTCCATTTTGTCTCTTGATCTGTAATGCATAGAAGGACCTATTCCCAGCTTCTCAGAAAGAAAAAACAATGTGATTACTTACTAAAACAAGGAGCTGTGTGTTGGCAAAGCTTCTAGCTCGCATGTTCACCGGGAAGTGATGGGGATGGACTCGGTGGTCCCCTTCAGATTGTTTGAACAATCTGATCTTGAGACTGTATGAAATTAGAAAAGGCCTCCAGCTGGGTGTGATAGCACACGCCTGTAATCCCAGCACTTTGGGAGGCTGAGACAGGAGAATCGCTTCAAAGCCAGCCTGAGCAATGGCGAGGGGCTAAGCAATTCAGTGAAACCCTGTCTACATAAAACACAAAATAGGGGTGGGATGTGGCTCAGTGGTAGAGTGTCCCTGAGTTTCCCTGGTACCAGAAAAGAAAGGGCCTCCACCTATGTCAGAAAACATGACTGAGTTTCAGCTTTGTCACTATTACAGTGACCCTACTCCAATAAGTCAACCTAAATCTCAGATTTCCCATCAGTAAGTCAATTCATTCATTCAAA
Source organism: Xerus rutilus (assembly GCA_028644305.1). NCBI lineage: Eukaryota > Metazoa > Chordata > Mammalia > Rodentia > Sciuridae > Xerus > Xerus rutilus. The sequence goes on along the minus strand of CM053415.1, from coordinate 16,038,180 downwards.
AAAAAGTTTTTGAACATCTGAGTCCCAGCCACCAAGGTCCAGTAACAGGACCATGAACAAGACTTGGCCTCTCCTCTTTCAGCCACAACAATCAGATGAGACCTATATTGTTGGGTTGTCTAAGTTACAGAAAAAAATTGACGATCTCAATAGGATTCTAGTTTTGTCAAATCCAACACAAACTGAGTTTTTTTGGAAAAGACTGACAGCTTATTTTAATTAAATGCAACATGGCCGCTTCCCTATTTCTCAAGTGAGATGGGCTAGAGTTCTGGCCTCCAGGCAACAAGAGAGGACCTACGTGGCAGAGTTGCTGGCAGGGTGAGGCTCCATACCCCACTTCCGCAGACCTCTTGTCTGAAATACACTAAGCTGGGAGTCTGGAACCCTGGGTTCACCAACTCTCAGTAGAGCTGAGTGACTCCAAGTCACCAGCCACCTCCCAGGCTTCGGTTTGCTCATCTATAAGAGGTCAGAAACAGGTCTTCCAGGGCCACTGTGAAACAAGGATGGGGTCATTCATCGCTAGGGCAGAGCCAGCTCAAGGAAGTAAACCACAAAGACCTGGTGAGGGCTCCGTGTGGAACCGCTGGGCGGCTGCCCCTGGGGCTGCAGCCCTCGCTCCAGAGGCCAGGCCCACCCGGTTCCGTCCTGGCTCCAGCGCATTTTCGCTGGGTGGCTCTGGATAAATCGACTGCCTCGCCACCTAGGGGAGGATGTGGATCAGCTCCCAGGCCGCCGGGTTGAGCCTCCCGGACGACTGGAGCACCGCAAGCGGGCGGGGGATGCGGACTAGGGCACAGCGGCGGGAAAGCCTGGCGCGCGCGGGGCGGGTCGCGTGACGGCCGCGAGCCCGCGCGGGGGCGGGGCGGGGGCGGGGCCTGGCGCGCGCGGCCCCGTGGGTGACAGGGCGGGCGGGAAGGGGCGGGGCCTCGGGCGGGGCCGCCGGGGAGGGAGGGGAGGAGTGGAGATGGCGGCGGCGGCGGCGGCTCAGGGGGGCGGGGGCGGGGAGCCCCGAGGAGCCGATGGGGTCGGCCCGGGGGTCCTGGGGGAAGTGGAGATAGTGAAGGGGCAGCCATTCGACGTGGGCCCGCGCTACACGCAGCTGCAGTACATCGGCGAGGGCGCGTACGGCATGGTCAGGTGAGGGGGCGTTCCGGGGGGAGGGGGGTCCTCCGGGGAGGGGGTTTGAAAGGAGGAGAGGTGCACGTCCCTGTGCTTTTTGGGACGTGGAGGCTCGGGGCGTCCCGAGGAGGCTCGGGGGACTCTGGAGACTCGGGGAGTGTCCCAGGGAGGGGGGCCTTCGAGTGCTTGGCGGGGGGCGTCGCCTACATCTCCCGAGTGGGGGCTTGGAGGCTTTGAAGCGGCCCTTCTATAAGGAAGTGAGGGGCATCCGAGTGACGTGGGGGAGTTGTGAGCGCCTTGGGGACCTTAGACACACGAGATGAGGCTAAGAGCCTAAGTAGTGGTGAAGGAAGAATGAAGGACCGTTTTTTGGGAGGAGAGGATGCCTTGGGTTCTTGTAGTGAGGCTGAGCCAGGGAGTTTGGGAGAAGAGCAGGGCTCAGGGTGGGGCATGGCTTTGCCCCCGCCCTTCCATCCTGCCCCTCCAGGGGCCTGATGAAGGATGAGGGTGTCAGCAGTGCCTCCCTGCATCTTTTGGTTGGGGTCTGTGACTTCTCCCTGCCAGGCTGTGTGCTCCAGGTCTTATGTTCCAATGAGAACAGCTTTGCTGTCCAGGTACCTCACCCTGAAGCCCACCCTTCCTTATCCTTTCTCTCTGCCCGCCCCCCACAGCTGCCTCCTTCTTGCAGTATTTACCTCATCTCTCTCCTCCACTCATCTCCCACCCCCGTACCTACCTATCTAGAGTTGAGGGAGCCCAACTTGGGAAGGGCAGAGAAGGGTTCAGGGCAACTAGAATGGGAGGGGGCCAAGGAGAGGGGAAGTCAGTGAGTGGTCAATCTCTTCCTCTGTTTGTGAAGTCACTGAAAGGCCTCCTGGCTGGTCCCCAGCTTTCTCCCTGGAGATCCCAGGCTTTCACAGCAGGAAGGAACCAGCATTGTTTATGATTTGGCCAGAGCCCTCTCTTGCTCCCTTGCCTCCCTGCCAAGGCTTGGGTGGGGCCACCAGGCCTGGATTCCCCCTTTGTAAGGCCACACCAGCAACATTTCTCTGACCCTTTCAGCTCAGCTTATGACCACGTGCGCAAGACTCGAGTGGCCATCAAGAAGATCAGCCCCTTTGAGCATCAGACCTACTGCCAGCGCACGCTACGAGAGATCCAGATCTTGCTGCGCTTCCGCCATGAGAATGTCATAGGCATCCGAGACATTCTTCGGGCACCTACACTGGAAGCCATGAGGGATGTGTATCCTTCACGTTGGCCAGCTGGCTGGCCAGGCACAGCCTCAAAGCAGGGCTGGGGAACATTGGCTTTCTTTCTTTTTCCATCTTCCTTACCACCCTCCAAAACAAATCCAGCAAAAGAAATTTTCCAGCAGAGGAGAGGCCATAAAGCTGAAGAGGACCAGGAGGGCTCAGGTAGATCCTGGCCTTCTGTAGCCAGGCAGGGTGGCCTTGGACAAGTCCTTCGCTGGTCTCTGCCCCAGTGGGGTGGAGGGTGGCTGGGCAAGATGGTCTCTATGGGAGCTTTGTCTTCTGACATCTGTAATTCTGTGATATGATCCAGCCTCTGCCCACAGTCAGTTCTTGCTTAACAGACTGATGATTCTTTCCTCTCTGGGTCCCCAGACTGGATGGAAGGCAGTGGGGAAGAAAACGGCCTTTTCTGCTGGCCTACTCTGTGACGAGTACTGTGTGTGGCAAGTGTTTTGACAACTCTTATTCTATCTCCGAGCTGCCCCAGGAGGTGGACCTTATCAGTTCCATTTCAAAGGTGATGAAACTGAGGCCCAAAAAGCCTAAAATCAGGTGTTTCTGTTGCTGCCTTCTCCCCTCCCCCAGATGGGAACTGGTCCTTCTTCCTCTGAGACATCCCGCTCAGAGCCCCACCCTAGTCACCTGTGGACTTGCACCTTGCCCAGGGAGGCTACAGCCCAGCCTTTGTTGCCCTCCCTCAATATTGCCCGCCTATTCTACTTCCTGCCTGGCTTGGTTGTTGGCAATTTGTAACACCCTCACCTCTTCCCCACCCACCCCTGCCAGTCACAGGCCTCCACCCAAAAGTAAGGATTTGTTTCACAGCCTCTGAAGCCCTCCACCACAGAGTGTAGAGAGAAAATCTCCACACCCCAGCTTGCTGTGTGACCTTGAGCAAGTCCCTGCATCTGTCTGGACCTCTCCATCTATAAAACAGCAGAATTGGTCTAGATGTTCTCTCTAAAAGCCATCCTGACTTATTCTTCCAGAGACAAGCCAAATGGCATTTATTTCTTTATTTATGTTTAATCTTTGTTTTATCTTCAAGTATATATGGACATTTACTCCTCCATCTTCTGATGTATGGCCAGGCACTCTTATTTGAGTAGGAGCATGCTATTGGGAGTGTCTTCTCATTTTTCTGGCACAAACCATTCCCATAAGGCAGGCATTTATTTTTAAGCAAACATTTATTGCATGCCAGATGGTGTTCATACATTATCTCATTTAACCCCCTCAACAGCCATGTGGCTCGGGCTTTTATATTAGCAATAATAGTTGATGTGTGCTGAGCACTTCCAGTGTGCCAAGCTCTAGACTGAATGCTCTAGAAGGGTCATCTCTTCTAATCTTCACAGCTACCCTCTAAAGAACAGTTACTTCCTCAACTTGCTAGGTGAGGAAACTGAAGCACAGACAGGACCCAGCAGGAGCAGAATGGGGATTCTGGACATCAGTGGGTTAATTCCTGAGCTGCTGCTCTTAACTTTGAAATTCTTCTGCCTCCTGCAGTGTATTAGTATCCCCAGTTCCCCATTAGGGAAACTGAAGCCACAGAACAAATACACCTTGCTCAGGGTCACTAGCTGAGATGCAACAGAGGCTCTGAGCCTTGCCCAGCTGGTGAGTCCAAGGGACCAAGGGACCCCTGCAAAAGGGGATGTGCAGCCTACTCACCAGAGCCTGCTTTCCTTAACGAGTGCCTCCCGCTACCCCCCACCTGGGGGTCTCCGGAGCCATCCTCAGCTACATTGTGCAGGACCTGATGGAGACAGACCTGTACAAGTTGCTCAAAAGCCAGCAGCTGAGCAACGACCATATCTGCTACTTCCTCTACCAGATCCTGCGGGGCCTCAAGTATATCCACTCAGCCAATGTGCTCCACCGGGATCTAAAGCCCTCCAACCTGCTTATCAACACCACCTGCGACCTTAAGGTCAGAGGGCTGAATGCCTTCCCTTCTCCCCTGGGGCTGCCAGGTGACCAGTAGAAGCTTGGCAGGCAAGGGGAATAGCATAGATGAGGCATGGTGGAGTGACTGCTTAGCCTATAGCACCCTTGTACCCAAGCTTAATGGCCTGAGTTTGATTCCAGATCTGCGATTTTGGCCTGGCCAGGATTGCTGATCCTGAACATGACCACACTGGCTTTCTGACGGAGTATGTGGCTACACGCTGGTACCGGGCTCCAGAGATCATGCTTAACTCCAAGGTAGGAGAGCTCCCACACCTGTGAAGGGAAGCCCTGGAGCCATCTCTGACCCAAGCACTGGCCTCTGGCCCCTGTGACACAGGACATCCACTCTCTGGGCCTTAGCCTCCGGAAGGAGCATGGTGGTTCCTGCAGGCCTCTGCACTCTGCCCTCTTCCTGGTATTTGGCCCAGACAACAGGACCTTGCTGAGGGCAGCCTAGGAACCCACCACTATCCCCTTCCCCAGGGCTACACCAAGTCCATTGACATCTGGTCTGTGGGCTGCATTCTGGCTGAGATGCTCTCCAACCGGCCCATCTTTCCCGGCAAGCACTACCTGGACCAGCTCAACCACATTCTGGGTGAGGGGGCCCTGGCCACCTGAGGGGGATTTGCTTATCAGACGTGAGATTTTTGAAGGTCAGGTCAGGGGTGTCACAATGTGTGGAGACCCTCCAGCATCTGACAGTGTTTCAACAAGGTATCCCCAGTGGACAGATGGGAAAAGCAAGGCTAAACCCAACACCCAAGGAAGTGCAGGAGCCAGGATTTGAATGTAGGGCTGCATGAGTCCCAACCCCTTGTGCTTCTCCACCATATTGTTGGCTGGGAGGTGACTCTGAGGAGCAGGCTGGTGGGCTGGGACTCTTGCCCTGCCTCCTTGGCCTGTTTTGTTCCCAAGAGGAGAAGGTTTCTCACCAAGACCCCCATCTTATCCACAGGTATCCTGGGCTCCCCTTCTCAAGAGGACCTGAATTGTATTATCAACATGAAGGCCCGAAACTACCTACAGTCTCTGCCCTCCAAGACCAAGGTGGCCTGGGCCAAGCTTTTCCCCAAGTCAGACTCAAAAGGTGAGAGAGCCAGGCGCCGTGGTGCATGCCTGTAATCCCTGCACTTGGGAGGCTAAGACAGGAGAATCGCGAGTTCAAAGCCATCCTCAGCAACGGCGAGGTGCTAAGCAACTCAGTGAGACCCTGTCTCTACATAAAACACAAAATAGGGCTGAGGATGTGGCTCAGTGGTCGAGTGCCCCTGAGTTCAATCCCCAGTACCAAAAAAAAAAAAAGATGAGAGAGACTTGCTCTGGGCTAAAGCTTGGATGTGGAGAAGAGTGGGTGATCCCTGCAGCTGTCTGCATTGACCGGCTTCTGGGCACTGGGCAAAGTGATGCTTCTGGAAGTTCCTCCAGCCTTCCCTTTGACCCCTGCCTCCTGTACTTCCCTAGCTCTTGACCTGCTGGACCGGATGTTAACCTTCAACCCCAACAAACGGATCACAGTGGAGGAAGCACTGGCTCACCCCTACCTGGAACAGTACTATGACCCCACGGATGAGGTGGGCTAGCCACCAGCAGCAGGGCGGACAGGCACATGAGGGAATAGCTGTCCCCCAGTGCCTGTGCTGAGCTTTACTGTTTTTGCCACCCCAGCCAGTGGCCGAGGAGCCCTTCACTTTCGACATGGAGCTGGATGATCTACCCAAGGAGAGGCTGAAAGAGCTCATCTTCCAGGAGACAGCCCGCTTCCAGCCAGGGGCACCAGAGGCCCCATAACCTGGACAGATGTCCCTACCCCTTGGGGCCTGGTGAGTGGCCTTCACTGCCCATACACAGCTTCACCTTGACACCAGGGTACCCAGCATGCCTCAGTAAAGTCACAAATATGCTTCATGCTATGATCCATATGTATGGTGGTGACAGAAGGCCTAGGAGGCCTGCCTGGGCCCAGACTCATGGCCCACCCGGTCCTTCATGAGCCACCCCTGTCTTCCAACCCCATATATCTCCCACTTGTCAACACCCAGCCCAGAAACCACTTCAGACCCCCATAAGTCACTTGGCCCTGAGAAGCCAAGCCAGGCTTTGGCTCTGCCAGTGTGGGCAGAGAGGCAAGTGGTGCCATGATTGCTTTGGGAGGAGCCCCACAGCACCCAGCTGGCCCAGATGCCAGGCTTCCTCATACCTGCTGCTCAGGTCAGCAGTTCACACACCTAGGGAAACCTGCTGAGACTACCCCCACCCACACGCACTCCTTCCCTTCTCCAACCTCTTCCTTGGCCAGCTGTGGCTGATGGAAGGAAGGCAGACACACCTGGGCCAAGCCCCATCTCTGCCACTTAATAAGATCTGTAAGATGTACAAGACACCTTACCTCTCTATGCCTCAGTTCTCGGAGACAATCCTGATTACGAGAGCAAGTCCCGAACAACCCTAAGCATTGTGCTGAGAGGTTGACTAGCATCCAGTCTCTTAGCCCTGGTGCCCTGTGATGAGTGCCAGTGGTATTTCCACCTGCAAATAGAGAAGCAGACACATTCCACCAAGTGTGAGGGTGAAATGGGAGGTGCCCGGGTCAGGGCTGCATTGGGTCCTCTCCAGGCACTAACAGCTCTTTCCTGCCTGCTTCTTCCTTCAGGCCCTGCCTCCTGCCTGCCCCTTCCCCGCTGGACTGTTAGAAAATGGACACTGTGCTTAGCCCAGACCTCAGCAACCCAGGCCAAGGGTGGGCCTGGCTACCTTCTCTCACTCTGTTGGGGTGTCCTGCTTCAGGCAGGCCGAAGTTCCCTCTCACCTCCATCCCGAATCCCTACCCCCTATCCCACCCCACCCCACCCTGGGCCTGAGGGGCTCAGGTGGCCCCAGAGCAACTCTCTCCGCTGCTCTGCCTCCATCCTGCCCAGTCTCTGGTAGTTCTGGAATAGAAGGGCCCTGGCTGCCTCAGGACTTACCAAGGGGCAGGGGCACTGAGTAGGGACTCAGAGCAAGCCGTGTCCCAGCCACCTCATTAAAACTCCACCCATTTTCCCTGAAGGAACATTCTTAAGTCTCAAGGGCTGAGGAGCCAGGCCCAGGCCTAAACCCCCTCCCCCCTCAAAGCTGCCACATTTAACGCCCTTGCTGCTTCTGTGTGTGGGTGAGTGGAAGTGGAGGCGGGGGCACGTGGAGAGTCCCGTGCCCCTGCCCACCTCCCTGTGCCTGTATCTAATATATAAATATAGAGATGTGTATATGGATGACCCTGGTCTGTCTGTGCGCCACCGCCCTCTCCTAACCAACACTGCTTGGTGACTGAGCTGCAGCCCAGCTGCTTCCCAGCTGTGCCTTTACATGGCCCTGGTGACCTTTGGCACCAGTGGCCAGGGTTGAGGATGTGTGTGAGGAGCTCCAGACTCCTAGAAAGAGTGGGGTCAATTTTCCCCTTAGTCACTGCCTTCTCCTTTAAAGGCTTCCTGTCTGGGGTGATTTAGGGGTGACTCAGGGATACCCTACACACCCCCAGATTCTCTGGAAATGGCAAGGGCCAGTGTGTTGTATACCCTGGCCATAAGCACCCATGGGAGAGGGGACATTAATAACAGACCCCATGGAATGGGGACGTGTTATTCCCTTCCCAGCCGGTCAGAGGGGTGCCTGGGGCTGTGAAAAGCCTGGGGCTATGAGAGCCAGGGCTGCCTCAACTCCTGCCTCTGCCCCAGCCCCAGGGAGCCCTATAGCCTGGCCACATGCCAGCTGCACAGCAGCAGGCTCAGCAAGTCCCAGGGGCGTGGTGTCGGCCAGTAGCAGAGCCGGCCCACACCAGTCAAGCAGGCAGTGAGGCCGCAGTCCATTGGGACGGATGCTGCCGGGAACCCAGATAGAAAGTGTGGCCATGAGCCCCCTGCTGTACTACGCCCTGCCCGCCCTGGGCAGCTACATCATGCTCTCCATCTTCTTCCTGCGCCGGCCTCGCCTGCTGCACACACCCCAGGCTCCAGCCTTCCGTCCCCGCCTGTCGGCCCACCGAGGAGGTGAGCTGGAGGAGGAGCTGGCAGCTAGGGGGAGGGTGGGGGGCGGGTGGAGTGAGGCTAGCAAGACAGGTGCCACAGTGGGAGCACAGAGGGGCAGGGTGCTGGAAGCAAGGCAAGGACACTGACAGGAGAGAGCACTGGGGCAGGGCAGAGCATGGAATGGGGCGGGAGAGGCCAGTTCAACCTGGGAGACGGTAGATGAGACCTGAGGCTGGAAGGAGGCCAGCAACAGGGAAGGTGGCTGATAAGGTCCGGCCAGGCCCAGGGACCCACCCCAGCCACCCCACACAGGCTCTGGAGAGCTGCTGGAGAACACCATGGAGGCCATGGAAAAGTGAGTTCAACTGCCCGGCCACGTTGCCACGTAAGGTTGTACCAGTTGTGTACTGCGCAACACCCAAGAGTGCCATTCGTGTTCTAATCCGGGTGTCTGGAGCCCCCTAGATGTGTGCAGGTGGGCCTGCACCTCCTGCCATGAACTGTACCTGCATGTTCCCACTACCACCACCTAATGTGACCCATCCCTGTGCCTGCACCCCACTGACCTTTGCTCCCATAGTGCCATGGCCCAGAGAGCCGATCTCCTGGAACTTGATTGCCAGTTGACACGGGATGGTGTGGTGGTGGTATCACATGACAAGAACTTGTCCCGCCAGTCAGGCCTGAATAGGGATGTGAGCAGCCTGGACTTTGAGGTGGGCCTTGTTGTGACCCGCGCCCCCATGCCCAGAGTTGCCGTTTCTCCAGTGTGTGCCCCCTGATGATATGCTCCCTGCTCTTCCAGGAGCTGCCCCTCTACAACAGGGAGCTGGAGGTTTATTTCTCACCAGGTGAGAGCAGGTGCTAGGCAAGTTGGGGCCACCTTCCCGGATCCCCCTTGGGCTCCTACCCTCATCCCACTGATCCTTCTCTGTTCCCGCTTCTCATGTCCCTCTTTCTAGGCCACTTTGCCCATGGGTCAGACAGGCACATGGTGAGTCTGGAGGACGCATTCCAGAGGTTTCCACAAGTGCCCATGAGCGTGGAGATCAAGGAGGAGAATGAGGAGCTCATTCAAAAGGTGAAATGCAGGCAGGGTAAGGCATAGCCCGGGCCCAAGAAAGAGGCCTGGCTTTCTATCATCCTCCCCCTCCTCCTCCTAGATAGCAGACCTGGTGAGGCATTTTGACCGCAATGAGATCACCATCTGGGCCTCAGAGAAGAGCTCCATCATGAAGAAGTGCAAGGCTGCCGTGAGTCCCTCTTCTTCCCTGCTCCAGGGCTTCTCTTCCCAGGAGCTGGAGTCTAGCCAACCCTGGGGGCCCTAAGCTAAAGGGGTCTGGGAGGGCTCCTGAAAAACTTGAAGAGTCTCCATAACAGGATTTGGAGAGGTGGGGCAGTGGGACTGTGAGCCCTGTCTTAGTAGTGGCAATGAAGAGGGCACCTTCAGGCATCCAGCACTGGTCAAGAGGTAACTAGGGCCTCCTGAATGTCCAGCACAGTTCCCCTGTAGCCCGTGATTCCCCTCTGCTTCCCCAGGAGCAGACAGATCCCCCTTCTCACTTCTCTGCTGGCCTCCCCAGAACCCTGAGATGCCACTGTCCTTCACGATAAGCCGAGGATTCTGGGTGCTGCTGCTCTATTACCTGGGGCTGCTGCCCTTCATCCAGATCCCTGAGAAGTTCCTCTTCTGCTTCCTGCCAACCATCATCAACAGGTACGAGTGCGGAGCTGGGCCCCAGAAAAACAGGCCACACTCAAGCCACATCTGCAACCCTGAACCCAGCTCAGGGTCTGCTATGGAAGAGAAACCCCAAGCTCCCCAGTTCCTTGGATACCATCAAAGATAACCCCCAGGGTCCTTCGAAGATGGCGGCAATCATGAACACTAAGAGGGCCATGAACCCCCTGAAATTGCATGCATATGTGTACTGATGTGCAGTTTTAGAAGAAAGGATTCACTCATTCATCCAAATTCATCCAAAATATTTATGGACAGCCTCTTCTGGTCCTGCAGCAGTTAAGCTAATAAATAAGAGCCATCTGGGTAGGTCAGACCTTTAGTGAATTTATAATCTGGCTCACTCAACATCTTGGTACTCAGATTCTCAGAAGGAAAAGGTGAGGAGCTTCCCCAGGGTGGAGACAGGATTAACAAAGGAACAACTGGACACAGTATCAGGAGTTGGGTACTCCCCTTGCTCTCAGGCCTGGCCCCTCCTTTTGCTTTTTTTGTACCAGGGATTGAAACCAGGGGTGCTTAACCACTGAGCCACATCCCCAGCCTGCCCCCCCACCCTTTTTTATTTTTATTTTTTATTTTTATTTTTTTTGGTACCAGGGATTGAACTCAGGGGCATTCAACCACTGAGCCACATCCCCAGCCCCATTTTGTGTTTTTATGTAGAGACAGGGTCTCACTGAGTTGCTTAGTGCCTCGCTGTTGCTGAGGCTGGCTTTGAACTCGCGATTCTCCTGTCTCAGCCTCCCTAAGTGCTGGGATTACAAGCGTGAGCCACCGCGCCCGGCTCCCCACCCTTTTTTAAATATTTTATTTAGACACAGGGTTTTGCTGAGTTGCTTAGGGTGCAGTAAATTGCTGAGGTTGGCTTTGAACTCACAATCGTCCTGCCTCGGCCTCCCCAGCCACTGGGATTACAGGCATGCACCACCATACCCACCTTTTCCTTTGCTTTCTAACATGTTCTCTAGGGTGGTCACCAGCGCTCTCTGCTGCCCTTCAGAGTCCTGAGGTAAGCGCTCAGCTTACCTCAATCCTTTGCTACAAAGCTTTGTATATGTAACTTTTTATACAGGATTTGCAAAATGTTTCCACATCGTTTGGTGTATTTGATCCTTAACTTACCTCAGGAGGTATAGGAGTCATGACCACCAGAGTATCCATAGAGAATCAGAGGCTCAGAAATTTCTGTAGTTTGTCTAGGGTCATACAGCTGGAAGTACAGATCCCAGGTGTGCCCAGGTGTGCCCTAGGTCTGACTCCATAGCTTGCCCTGGAATGCTTTTAAAAGCCTCTAAAATTACCTCTGGAGTGAGACAATTAGCAACAAGTAGCTAACCCATTAAAGCACTATCTGGTCTCAAGAAGGTACAGCTAGGAGGACCTCCAAATGGGTTGTCTAGCTTTGGAATCCATCTGTATCCCAGCCCTAGCCTCAGCCCCACCACTGATTTGCTTTGTGACCTCCAGCAAGTCTGTTTAGTTCTCTAAGACTCAGTTTCCTTGTCTGTAAGATAGTGAGGTGGAACTGGGCACAGTGCCTGTAATCCCAACAATTAAGGAGGCTAAAATAGAGCCGGGCGCGGTGGCTCACGCTTGTAATCCCAGCACTTAGGGAGGCTGAGACAGGAGAATCGCGAGTTCAAAGCCAGCCTCAGCAACGGCGAGGCACGAAGCAACTCAGTGAGACCCTGTCTCTACATAAAACACAAAATAGGGCTGGGGATGTGGCTCAGTGGTCGAGTGCCCCTGAGTTCAATCCCCAGTACC
>CM053415.1:16002364-16026228 GCA_028644305.1 Xerus rutilus | reverse complement strand
GAGGCTAAAATAGGAGGATTGCAAGTTCAAGACCAGCCTTAGCAAATTAATGAGGCCCTAAGCAACTTAGCAAGAACCTGTCTCAAAATAAAAGAATAAAAAGGGTTGGGGATGTGACTCAGTGGTTAGGTGTCCCTGAATTCAGTTGCCAGTACCAAAAAAAGAAAAAGATAATGATATGGGGGCTTACCTTTGAAACATGGACTTGGGGATCTTAGAGCAGGATCTTGCTGAATAATGGGTGATTGTTCCTTTGGGTGACTGCACAAGTTCTTCTGCGGGGACATGATGCACCCCCATGAGAGAGGGAGACCCAACGAGCTGACCTCCTCCACCTTCTCTTCATAGGACCTACTTCCCATTTTCCTGCCCTGGGCTGAACAAGTTGGCAGCTGTGGTTTCAAAATGGTGAGATGGGCGAGAAGGCTGGGTGGAGTGTCCCCATAGCAGCCTGCTACCACCCTTCTCCTTTGTCCCCTCTCATCATCACCTTTGCCATGCCCCCATCTCAGGATCATCATGAGAAAGAGTCTGATCCGACACTTGGAAGAGCGAGGGGTGCAGGTGAGGACGTAAGCACCACTCTGGCACTGGCCTGGCATCAGGGTCCCAATCTCTGCTGCAGATGAGGGGGTCACTTGGGCAAGCTATATTATCTTCACAGTCTGTTTTTTATCCATAAAATGGGGATAATGGTGTATTTAACTCTTCTGGATATGTAACTGGTACTTAGGAAGGGTTTATAGATGTATTATAAAGATGATGCATTGACCATACTGTCCTGATCCCTGAGGATCAGCTTTGACCAGGTCACTTAATTAGCAAACCTTGTTGAGCATGTTCCAGACTGGGGATAAGAGCTTCCCATCAAGGGCAGAGGAAGGAAACAAGCAGGCCATGACCTGCTTTATATCACCTGTTGAAAAAGGAAGCAGAGTGCTATGGGCTCTGGGGTCTGGAAGAAGAGAGGTGTGAGCAGCCCCAGGAAGGAGGGGAGGAAGCTGACTCTTAGGGAGAGGAAGGGAGAACATCTCCGGCAGGAAAGCCTGCGGATGTGAAGGCTGGAGAACCAGAAGACCAGGCTGGCAGAGGCACCAGGAAGGCTCCCAGACCACAGCCTGAAGGAAGTGGCCGATGGGGGCCCAGGCTCAGTCAGGCCTGCTGACCTCAGAAAAGAATGTGGATTCCAGCCACAGGGAAGGGAAGCTTTTGGGGACTTCAGAGGAGAGAAACCTAATCCAGTTGAGGTTTGTTGAGTTTGGCCACCATGTGGAGAAGAGATTGTGGGAGTGGGTGGAAGCAAAGTGTCATAGGAATCTGATGCTACCTTGGACAGGACTGGGGCTTAGGGCGCAGTAATGGGGACAAGTGGAAGAAAACTTGGCTACTGACTGAATGTGGGGTGAGTGAGGCACTGGGATAACAAGGCTTTCTGATAGCCCTCTCATGCCTCCGATCTTCACCACAAATGAGTTTGGACCATCATCATTTGTCAAATTAAGAATCAAGGGCTGGGGCTAGGGTGGTGGCTCAGTGGTAGAGCGCTTGCCTAGCATGCATGAGGCACTGGGTTCGATCCTCAGCACCACATACAAATAAATAAAAAATAAAGGTCCATCAACAACTAAAAAAAATATTTAAAAAAAAAAGAACTCAAGAGCTGGGCATGATGGCATACACCTATAATCTGAGTTCATTGGGAGGTTGAGGAGGAAGGATAGAGAGTTGAAGGTCAACTTGGGCAATTTAGGAGACCGTGCTCAAAATAAAAAATCAAAAGGGCTACAGATGTAGGTCAGTGGCAGAATGCCTCTGGGTTCAATCCCCAGTGCCTAAAGAGAAGGAGGAGAAGGAGGAAGAGGAAGGGGGGTGAGCAGGGAGGAGAGGGAGGGGAGGAGGAAAAGGGGGAAGAAAAGGAAGAAGAAATCAAGAAGTCCAGTGACTTGCTTGAAATAAAAATGCCATCCCTACCTGCCTTTAGGCCCACAGAGAGGCAGGGAAGGCTCAACATCAAGGGATGGGGCAAGCTGGAGGCCCTGGTGTGCTGTGAAATGTTCAAAAACTGGCTCCCTAGGAGAAAAAATAAAAAACCTGATTTGAACATTACTTTCTCTGACTTAAGTAATCTCACAATGGCCAATGTCAGGCTACCAATGCAAAGTCACTAAATGTAAAATTAGGAAGAGATATGCAGTAGCACATCATTGTACAGTAGTCCCATCTTACAGATTCAACAGATACCCATAACCTCAAGAACACAGGAAATTGAGCCAGCTGTGTGACCTACACCTGTAATCCCAGTGACTCAGAAGGCTTAGGCTGGAGGATCACAAATTCAAGGCCAGCCTTAGCTACTTAGTGAGACCCTGTCTCAAAAATAAAGGACTGAGGATGTAGTCAGCGGTAAACCACCCCTGGTTTCTTTTTCTTTTTTTTTTAAATATTTTTTTTTTAGTTGTAGATGGACACAATGTCTTTATTTTATTGCTTTGTACGTGGTGCTGAGGATCGAACCCAGGGCCTCATGCATGCGAGGCAAGCGCTGTACCACTGAGCTACAATCCCAGCCCACACCCCTGGTTTCTATACCCAATATCCCCCCCAAAAGAACACAGAAAATAATAAAATAATTAATAAGTAGTATTGAGAATTGATTGCCTTTGTTTTTAATATTTTTTTCAATTGTAAGTTTATATAGTTTAGTTTTTAATAATGGCTATACTTAATAACCAGTTTGCAAAATTCTTGGAAAGGTAATCAACTTCAGCGTACCACTGCTAGGTGGTCTCTGCAGAGAGAAGGAAAGCTCCCCCCATAGACTCCAGGATATCAGTAGGGTGTAAGGGGAAGTGTGGGGCATAATGGGAAGTTCTGTGTAAAGTTATTTGGAAACTAATTAACCTCTCCCTCCATATTTAGGTAGTATTTTGGTGCCTTAATGAAGAGTCGGATTTTGAAGTGGCCTTCAGCCTAGGAGCTTCTGGTGTCATGACAGATTATCCTACAGCCCTGAGGCACTACCTGGACAACCTTGGACCCCTGGCCACAGCCTCCTAAGTCTGAGGCCCTCTCCTCTGTTTCTCTTCCTGAAAAATAAATATTTCCTTTTCAGTCACATAGTTGTACATGGAGAGAGGGGTGGAGGATGGCTCCTGGAAGAAGGTCAAGATGGCAGATAGGGCCAGAGCCGGGGGCTGGAGCCTAGGGCCCTAACCAGAGCCACTGGTTCCACTACATTCCAGATCCGGAGTAACACCACACCCAGTGCCAGCTTGGCCTCCACTCTCAAGAATGTCCCTTACAGGGCCAACTCAGGTGCCCTGGCCCCCCACCTCTTGAGAGCCATGGATAGTGGTTCCATTCTCCTTTAAGAGTCCCAAGCACACAGCAAGTGTGACTCCCCCCATGTTTTGCCCCTGTGGGCCTCAACAGGCTGCAGAGGGTGGGCATGGGTGAGTTCACAGGTCTGTCTGTACCTCCACCATACCCACTTCCCACTCCCAGGTCTCCTCCAGTCCTGAAACCTTATTCACTCAATGAAGAATCCCACTGCACAAATACTGAGTGCCTACTCTAGGCAGAGTTGGGTACAGGGACCACTGCAGTGTACAAGTCAAAGTAAGGCAGACTCACGGCTTAAACAGACACTTTCACTATAGGAGCCCTAACTCAGTCTGAGAGGCAGAGGGCACCCCAGGAGGCTGCCTGGAAGAGGTGAAGCTCATCCATCAATAGAGCAAGGCTTCTTCCAGGGCCTGTGCTCCCAGGAGTCCAACGTAATGGGCAGATTTAGGTCTTCTAAGAGATAAACTGAGTCTGTTCCTGGTGATATGGCAAAGACTACGCAATCTGCCAAAGTGAATTGTTTTGCCTCTTACCAGCTGATCATCTTAAGAGAGATGCTAGACTTCTCTGAGCCACAGTCCCCGGTGAAAGGGAGACAATAGGAGAGACTGCCTTATAGGACTGCTGCAGAGGTTACCAGTTGGGGCACCGGCAGTGGATAAACGCAGATGTTATGACTATTATTTCCCGGGGCCGGACGTCCTGATACCACTCTTCTCCTAACTCAGCGCAGGGTCAGGACCCTCAGATCTTGGCCTCTTCGAACACCGCGGGATGCCAACGAGGTGACCAGGCCCGGGCCGCCGAGGGCCGCAGCCGCATTTCCGGGCCGGCGGCAGTCGGGAGCAGGGGGAAGGGCAACCCAGACCTGCGCTGGCGGCCATATGACGCGCCCCCTCATTTGCATGCGGCACGCCGATTGGCCACGGAGGCCGCCGGGACTGGAGGCCGGCCCCCTCCCCCTCCCGCCGCAGCCGCGGCAGCAGCTGGTCTCGGTGTAAACAAGTCGAGGCGGTTGCGAACCCGGGCCGGGGGGGACGGCGCCCACCAGGAGCGCCCCCCACTCCCAGGCCAGGCCACCCCGCCGACCGGGGCCCCGCGCGCCCAGGCGAGGTGAGGCCCGCATCGTCAGGGCTGCGCGTCGCCCTGCGCCCCCGCCCCGCCAGCGAGGACTGCCCCTTTCCCCCGGCGCCCGCCCCCCAGTCCCCGCGCCCCAGGTGAGCCCCGGGGTCTCAGGTAAGGCTCCGCGATGCAGGTAAGACTCCCTCGGCGGAGATGAAGTCTCAGCGCCCCCAAGTGAAAGCCCCTCCCCTATTAGGTAACCCTCCACCTTCAACAGGGCCTCCTGCCTCCTCCAGGTGAGGGACCCTCTCTCCAGGTGAACTCCCTGGACCCCAAAGTAGCCCCACCCGCAGTCCAAATGAAATCCTAGGGACCTGCCATTTCCTAACTCCCTGTACTCCCCCTTGAACTGGGACTGACAGCCCATCCACTCTAAAGCCCCTTCCTCCAGCTTCCACTGCCAGGTCAACAGGGTTGAAGCTGAAAGCAGGTGGGTGACTCACCTTGAGCTCCTCCTAGCCTCAGTTTCCCCGCTGATGCAACCTGAGGCCTCCTCACTGAGTCAAAACTGAAACAACTCTGGTCCCTGGTGAGGCTGCTGGCTCTGGGGAAAGGAGAGACCAGCCAAGTGTGATAGAGAGTCCCCATGGCTCTGGGCGTGCCTGCATGTGTGTGGCCTGGGTCCTGACAGCCCACCTACTCCCTCCCTGGCAGGCACTGGGCTCCCTCTGCTCCCCGTGGGCCGCTCCCCGCGTGGGGCCACTGCCCCTGGCCCCCGCCATGGTGCGGATTTCAAAGCCCAAGACGTTTCAGGCCTACTTGGATGACTGTCACCGGAGGTATAGCTGTGCCCACTGCCGTGCTCACCTGGCCAACCACGACGACCTCATCTCCAAGGTAACCAGGCCACAATTGATGCTGGAATGGGAGGCTAGATGGGCTGTCTGGCAGCTCCCCACCAGTAGCCCTGACCCCCTCCTCTCCCCTTCCTACCCTTTAGTCCTTCCAGGGCAGTCAGGGGCGTGCCTACCTCTTCAATTCTGTGTGAGTATCTGGCCCCCTCTCCTTTCTTTTCCCCTTCCTGTTATGACCTATGACCCCTGGTATCATGCTGAGACTTCCAGAGTCCCCTGGTTCAGGCAGGATGCCGTGATCACTCCTTTCTTGGATGCTAAGGACAGATATAGTGAATACAAGCTTGAGGGGGGCTCTGCGATGGTGGGACCCTTCCTGGAACTGCCCCATGTCCCTGCAGGGTGAATGTGGGCTGCGGGCCAGCCGAGGAGCGGGTGCTGCTGACAGGCCTCCATGCTGTCGCTGACATCCATTGCGAGAACTGCAAGACCACTTTGGGCTGGAAATATGTGAGTCACTCATTTTCAACCCCATGATAGCCTTTGACCTGACGTCACATCACCTGCTTCTCACAGTTGGTCAACTGGCAACTTTTCAGAGTGCATAGGCCCTCAGAGAAAAGCCAAACTGTCTTTTCAGCCCCTGACCATGTTATCTTCTCTTGCATCCTACAGGCACTTTTAGGATATTTCTCATAACTCATCTCGTCCTTCAAAGGCATCAGCATCCCTGTTTTAGAGATGAGGAAATGAGCAGAGTTACCATTTATTGAATGTTTATATGCCATGCATGCACTCTTACGTGCTTGGTATCTATTTCCCAGAGACCCAGAGATGTCAGGTAATTTGCCCAAGACATACAACTGATTAGAATAGGAACCAGAATCCTAGCCGGTTCTTTTCTTTCTTAACTCCAAACCCTTGCCCATTGGCCTATATTATCATTCAGATAATCAAAGAAGTTGCCCAAGACCCCAGAGCAGCATGGCACTTGGGTCCACAGGCCTTTTCTGCAATTGCTGCATTGCCACTGCTGCTGTCCAGGATCTGATTTCACTACCCTGAGTCTCATTTCCTTATCTGACATTGGAGGATAAAGCCACCACCTGGCACCCAAGATTGTAACAGGGATCAGATTAGACGCAGCAAAGGAAGATGCTCTTGGGAATCTGTAAGGTATTGAATTGGGCAGGCATTGCTTGGAGTGCCTCTGTGAGGTGGATACACCAAGCAGAAACAGACAGTCTGACCTGAGTTCAGCTCTGGCCCTGCCACACATTTGCTGTGTGTCTCTAGACAGGTAGCTTGGCTTCTCTGGACCTCTGAAAAATAAAGAGGTAGACTAGGCCAGAGATTATAAACTCAAGTACTTGAGGCCAAGTAGATAATGTGGATTTGCAAAAGAAATGGGAGAGAGGAAGAGCAGGCTGGGATAAATAGGAGTGAGCATGTGTGCCTACAGTATATTGGTTTTTTTGTTTGTTTGTTTTGAGGCACAGGGATCAAGCCCAGGGCCTCTCCCATGCTAGGCTGGGCCACTGAGCTACACCTCCAACTCCTAAAGTTATTTTCATGAAACTCTGTTATCCAAACAAAACTATGTGTAGGCTGAAATGGCCCTCAGGACACCAGTTTGCAACCCCTTGACTATGAAATCTTTTAAGTATATCCTCTCTGTTGAAATTGTCAGTGCTTAAAAAGCAGCCATGATTCAGAGTTCTATCTACTCCTTATTAGTGAGAAACAGCCCTGTTGTTTACCAGCTCTGTGTCTGTGGGCAGGTAGCTTGGCTTCTCTGGGCCAGGTTCCTCATGTGTAAAATGGGGCCAATCAGATCGATTTCCCAGCCCTATGATATGGTAAAGCTGTTGCTCTCCAACCTCCTTTTCAGGAGCAAGCCTTTGAGAGCAGCCAGAAGTACAAAGAGGGGAAGTACATCATTGAACTCAACCACATGATCAAAGACAACGGCTGGGACTGACCCCTGCTCCTGACGCATGTGGCTCCAGCCTGGCCTGGCCGCCAGGTGGCGCCACTGGCTTCCCTCCGCCTGAAGGGAGCTCTGGACCTTCAGGGCCCCTGCAGAGGAAGGATCCAGCTCCTGTACATATATTTTATTGCATGCACTGTGACCTTGGGGGAGATCAGAAGGGGGACGACACCCCCGCATTTCCCTGCGATCTGGCTGGCTTGGATCTCGTTTTTAACCCCTCCCTGTCCCGCCTGCCCCATAGATATGGCCTGTGTGCTGCTCTCTTGGCCCCAGTACACCGTCTGCCCTGTGAACTTCTCCCACCGAGCCCCTCTTACCCCACGCGTGTCTGTTCCCTTCGTTCTGTAGCGTTTGTATATAATAAAACAATGGAGTGGAGACAGCCCCAGGCTCACGTGGAATCCGGGAGGGGAAAACGCGAATAAAGACTCTTGCCCCTATAGGCTTGTTCCGTTCGGACCCCCACGGGGCATGGGGTAGGCACGGCTTTCCAAGCTGGTCTCCACTACCTGTGGAGATCGTTGAGCCTGCACTGGCCCTAGGCCTTGACCTCGGCTGATCTACATCGTCTGGCGCTAGTGCTTGGCCGCCGCCTAGAGGCAGCTCCCGTGGGAGTACGCCGCGCCGCCGGCTTCGCCGCCCCTCTCGTCCAGACTGCAACTCCCAGAGGCCCCAGTTCAGTCTACCTATCTCCCTCGCGCGTGTTCGCGCAAAGTCTGCTGGGAAGTGTAGTTCCGAGTGTTTCCCTGAGCGGGACCTTACGGACAACCTTGCGCTAGAAGTCAAGACTGTAGAGCTGCGCAGGTCCTGCAACTTTTGAGACTTGGTGGAGGGTAGAGGTTTTTCAGAATGGGAACCAGGGAGGAATGGGTTCAGTCCTCTGCTGCGGACTCCTCGAGGTCTCCAGTGTTCCACGTAACTAGCTCAGGCCACTTTCCTCCAATTCGGCACTTTCCCTCCAGTTACGCTCTTTCCCTCCAAGCCCAGTTCTCCCAAGTGAAGAAGAGAGTGGAGATCACCAGCCAGAAAGTCTGGGATGCCAGGGTCTGCCCCAGAACTCCGGGCTAGGTCTCAGGGTCCAAGTCCCGCCCCCCCCCCCAGCTTGTCCCTAGCCGGGGCTCCCCCCGTGGGAACGGGGACCAGCTGTCCGGAAGCGCCAAACTGCGTCCCTGTTCGAGCCCTGGGGATCAATCAGGCCGAGGAGTTAATTATGTAATGAGGGGGCAGGGGGTCGGGGCTAATGAAGCTGCCCAGGAGGGAGGGGAAGGGGAGGGCACAGGTATCCGGCCCCCTCTTGGACCCCTTCGAGGCCCCAGGGGTTTCCACTCCAGCCCACCTCCAGGGCCCCAAAGAGGGGAGGGGCTGTGATCCCGGGTCTGGAAGGGGCCGAGCTGTGAGCTATAAAGGGGACATCTCTCAGCACCCGGGGGACTACAGGCAGTGTGACCTGAAGCCAGAAGGAATTACAACATGTACCATCCACGAGAGTTGTACCCCTCCTTGGGGACCAGCTACCGTCTGGGCCCCCCCCAACCCAGTGGGGACTCCAGCTTCCCTCCTGCCCTGGCAGAGGGCTACCGCTACCCGGGTGAGCGGTGGGACCTGCTGCTGGGTAGGGGTTTTGGGGGCTGTGACCCTCGGCTGGCTCCTCATTCTCCCCACATCTCCAGATCTGGATACCCCTAAACTGGATTGCTTCCTGTCTGGGATTGAGGCTGGTCCCCGCACCCTAGCTGCACCCCCACCTCTGCCCCTACTGCCCCCTACCCTGGGTACTGAGCCAGCCCCACCAGCTGCAGAAGCCCTTCACTCACTCCCCGGGGTCAGCCTGAGCCTGGAGAACCAGGAGCTGTGGAAGGAGTTCAGCGCTGTGGGGACAGAGATGATCATCACCAAAGCCGGCAGGTGAGGGCTGGCCAGATCAGTTTCTTCTGGGGTCTCTTGGGAAAAGCAGATCCTGGGCAATAGACTTGGTTTGGGGGTTTCTCTAGGGCTGGGGCTCAGCCCAAGTTCAGAATCTGGGGCCTGGGACATGAATGAATGTGGGTGGAATCAGGACGATGGCAAGTGTCTAGGATCAGTTTTGGAGTCTGTGGTTGGGTTTGAAGGCCAATCCATCAAGAGTCACAGATCAGTCTGGACCAGGGTCAGGAAGTCTGACTGGGTTATATGTTAGTGTGTGGCCTAGATCAGGAGTTGGTCTGTGGCTGGAATCAGGATTTAGACTGTCTGGGATCAAGCTAGTGGCCAGCATCAGGGAAATCTGGCAAGGATCAGGGCTCAGTGTGTAATTTGAATAGGAATCAATATGTGATTAGATCTGGGCTGACTTCTGAGGCTCAAGTGATCAGTGTGTGGCCTGTGACAAGATCTTTATCTGGTCAAGAGCTCAGGCCCTAGCATAAATCCTCTCCTCACTGAAGGCAGGGTCTCGTTTTTTTCTGAAGCAAATTTCCTAACTGCTGTAGGGGTTGGTGATAGAGCTCAGATAAGGAAACTGAGGTGGGGAGCATGAGGCTCCTGGCAAGATTTCAGGGAGAAAATTTAGCCACAACTGCTTCAGCAAGTAGGTTTTGCTCCTAACCTGCTTTGTGACCCTGGTCAGATTACCTGTCTTGGAGTCAGTCTTCCAACTCTACAATTCTGCCTTTGGGTTCTAATTCCACCTCCATTGATGTTTCTCTGCTAGAATTGACTGCCTAATGTTCCCTGACTGGTGCTAGGCCCACCTCTGACCAATAGGTAGCTCCAGGCCTCTCCTTTCTTTTGCCCTTTGCAGGCGCATGTTCCCTGCTTGCCGAGTGTCAGTCACTGGTCTGGACCCCGAGGCCCGCTACCTGTTTCTTCTGGATGTGGTTCCAGTGGATGGGGCTCGCTACCGCTGGCAGGGCCGGCGCTGGGAGCCCAGTGGCAAGGCAGAGCCCCGCCTGCCTGATCGTGTCTATATTCACCCTGATTCTCCTGCCACTGGTGCCCACTGGATGCGGCAGCCTGTGTCCTTCCATCGTGTCAAGCTCACCAATAGCACGCTGGACCCCCATGGCCATGTGAGGCCCAAGCTAGGACTCCAGGATAGGGTTTGAGGGTGGCTAGGTAGAGGCTATGGCTGGGGCCCAGGACAGGGAATCACTCCTGTTTCTTCCCTTCCAGCTGATCTTGCACTCCATGCATAAGTATCAGCCCCGCATACACCTGGTGCGGGCTGCCCAGCTTTGCAGCCAGCACTGGGGGGGCGTGGCCTCCTTTCGCTTCCCTGAGACTACATTCATCTCTGTGACAGCCTACCAGAACCCACGGGTGAGTGACCCTACTAGAGGGGGTGGCAGCACCCTGCCCAGGCTGCAAGAGCTTTGACCTGGATTTGTGCCCCCAGATCACACAACTCAAGATTGCAGCCAATCCCTTTGCCAAAGGCTTCCGGGAGAATGGCAGAAACTGCAAGAGGTGAGCATTGCCCATTAGCCTATCTGTTCAACAGTATTTACTAATTGCTCAGTATGTGCCCAGCACTGTGGATATCAAGAACGCAATGGTAAATAAAAAAACATTTATTCACTCATTGAGTCAACAGATACACTTATTTAGCACCTGCTGTATGCCAGGCACTGTTCTAGGCATGGGGGACACATAAGTAAACAAAGCAAACCAAAGCCCCTGTGCTCATGGTGCTGATATACTAGTGGACAAGTGGGGACAAGTAAACAAAATAAATAAAATATAAGTGAGCATTATGTTCTAAAGAGAAATACATCAGGAAAGGAGGATTGGAAGGCTGGGGCGAGGTAGTGAATAAATGGCCTAGGAAGGCCTCCGAGGCAGAACAGTTAAGAAAAGACCTAAAGGAAGTAGAGGGAGCCATGTGGTAAGTGGGGAGAAGTATGCTGGGGAGTGGGAACTGTGTGCAGGGCCCTGAGGGGGAACATGCCTGCCATACGAGTGGCGTGAGAAGGCCAGTCAGGGAGGTGATGGGAAGCCAGTGCAGGCTTCATAGCAAGGACTTGGGCATCTGAGTATAGGCCCCTCAGGGTAGACCCCTCCCCTCAGGGAGCTTAGCCTCTGTCAGAATAGACATGACCCAAATAGACATGATCATTCCATCAGATGTACAAGTGTCACTGTGATGAACAGCATGAGGACGGTGTGTGACTCCGTGGGAGGTCAGGGAAGTCTTTCTTGAGAAAGTTTTGTTTCATCTGTGACAAGAGAGACGAGTTAAGTAGGTAAAGAGGGGATAAAAGATACCAAAGAGGCTGAATGGCAGCTGGTGGAGATGGGGAAGAGGGAAATGGGCTGGGGTCAGGCCTTGCCCTAGCCTTGCAGCTTGGGAGTTTCCACTGATTCTAAATACAGTAGAAAGCACTGAAAAGTTCAAATGGGGAATAAATCCCAGTTCTGCTTTTTAATCCTTTAATTCTCTGGCCTTTATTTCCTTCATCTGTAAAATGGGTATAACAATGGCACTTGCCTGATAGGGTCCCTGGGAGGGTGAAATGCCTGGCACCTGGTAAGTACTAATAGTACCATCATCATCATTACTGTCATCATCATCATCACCACCACCACCACTGTTCCCCAGGGAGCGAGATGCCCGTGTGAAGAGGAAACTTCGAGGCCCAGAGCCAGTAGCCACAGAGACCTATGGGAGTGGAGGTGAGCTGTCCTAATGGTGATGGGGCCAGGCCTGAGGCACTGATCCTCCCTAGCCCAACCTGTCCCTTCTGTTCTCCAGATACACCAGGGGGTCCCTGTGACTCCACCCTGGGTGGGGACGTTCGTGAGTCAGATCCAGAGCAGGCCTCAGCTGCCCGGGAAGCTGTCCCTGCCCCAGCTCCTCCATGTGGTGGCCCCAGTGCTGAGGCCTACCTCCTGCACCCCGCAGCTTTCCACGGGGCCCCCAATCATCTACCAACCAGGTGAGTGGTACAAGGACACAGGGTTGGGCTGTTCCAGGTGTTCCCTTTCTCCTGTTCTGACAGCTGCCTTTCTACTTCAGGAACCCCACCTTCCCCGAGGCTTCAGACTCTGGGCGCCCAGCCCCCTACTCAGCCGCATTTTTGGAGCTGCAGCCTGGGCCTGGGGGCTCAGGGTACCCAGCAGCTCCACCTGCAGCACCCTTCGCCCCACACTTCCTCCAAGGGAGCCCCTTCCCCTTACCATACCCAGGGCCTGGGGGATACCTGGATATGGGTTCCAAACCAATGTATTGAGCTGTCACAGGGCCCCTCTGCCTCATTTTCCATCACAATCTCCAGTTCCCTTCCCCCAGCACCTTAGCCCCCTCATTCCACTGCCCCCATCCCCCACACCAAATGGCTGCCTTGGGCCTGTCCCCCACCCCACTTCACACCTTGATTTCACTCCCACCCCCTCTGCCTTCAAAGCCCAAGCCAGGCTGCTGGGAGTCCAGCTGGGGCCAGCTTCCCCTTCCCGGCTCTCACCTCGGTGTGAATGGAGGGAGGCTCTGCCTGGCCAAATGGGGACAGCCCAGCATCTCCACCTCCTGTGACCCCCCTTGCCACCACTGCAAGCTACACCAGTCTGTTCTCAGGACCAGAGTATTTTTGTTAATAAAACTCAAAAAGACATCAGTGCTCAGAAAACTTTGGGCTAATGGTGTTGGCCCTAGGCGGGGCTGAGCCAGTTAAAGCTTTCTGGGAAAACCCAGGCAGATCCAGAACGGCCTGTTTCCAGCTGTATGACCTTGTGCACATGAATCAACCTGCTCTGGGCCATTTTCCTCTCTAGGAAAATGGAGAAAATCTGAATTTCCTAACACTAGTTGTTTTGAAAATTGAACAAGGCTGCCATGAGAACCCACCTCTACCCAGCACTGAGGCGGCCTCTGGGAATGGTCACTGGATGGGGAGCTGGAGGCTCTGGGCAAGTGAACTGGCCCACAATTGCCTTCCTGGCAGCATTAGGGCCAAGGCAGCAAAGGTCCCAGGCCATCATCTTTGCTCATCCCCAATCAAAACTGATATAAACCCAACAAACATTTTTCTTCTTTTATTAGAATTTTTTTTCTTTTTTTTCTCAAAACTTTTATCTAAAAACAAACAAACAAAAAAAAGGAAAAAAGAAAAACAAAAAATTACTGGAAACTTCATGGTTCAAGTGGGGAGAAAGGAGAGGAGGAGCATGGAGCTACGGCTCCAAACCTCTCCAGAGAAAGTCCTCACCCTTGAAACGCCCTCTTGGGGGGAGAGCAGAGCTGGGGACAGCCCCTCCATGCCCAGCCTCCGATTGGGGAGAGGGCAGAGTCACAGTGGTCCAAGGGCCAGAAAGGTTGGAGGGGGCAGGGCCGAAGGGTCACAGGAAGTAGTCGGCCACAGGCTTCTTGGAGGGGATGCCCCTTGTCTCCTGGGGAGCAGCCTCGAAGATGATGAAGTCTTTCTGGAGATGCTCGTCTAGCTCCAAGATGGCTGCCACATTGCCACAGCTGGAAGTAGGGGGCAGCAGAGTGAGTAATGGGTCAGCCTAGATTTCCCATCATCACCCTGACCTGGTCCCACCAGCTCACCGGTAGCAGTAGTTGGGTGCTGACCACACAGTGAGCACGGTCTCATTGAAGTGCCACTTGTAACCTTCCATCACTAGTTGGTGGGCACGGCAGATCATATCAATGTCATTGGCTGCGTTGAACTGGGCCACCACATCACTGCCAAACAGGTAGCCGGCTCCACGGGGACTCACACCCCAGCCTGTTGTGTCTGAGGCAAATAAGGTAGAGATGGGGAGAGGAGATCCTCAAGGCTTCTCTGGTTGCCCACTGCCCCTTGAAGGTGAATATCCTGTCGCCTTCCTCCAATCAACCAGAGCCCTGTGCAGCAAGATTCCCCTGGAATACACATGTTCCAGGGAGTTCTTGGGGAGAGGGCTGCAAATGTTGGAGCAGATGAGCTGGAGAAAGAATGCTGGATGTCTGGTTCCACCTCCTAATCACAGTGGCCATTCAACTGACTGTCCAAACAGGTGCACATGCGAGTGAAAGGAGGCGCTCATGACAACCACCAGCAGTACCAGCGTGAATAAGCACTGTCCTGGCCCAGCAGGGGTGAAAGGTCACCCTAGACCTGGCAGGGAAGTCTCAGTGGCAGTGACAGAGAGGAGGCTGGGCCCTGGGCTGGTATTCAAGAGACCTGACTGTAACTCTCAGCTCTGCTCCACAGTAGCAGGGACTCCCACAGCACGAGGGGTCCTTGGGGAGCTTTCATTCCAAGGTCTGACCTATGAGGAAGCTGCTGTCAGGTCCTGAGGCCCCTGGCCATGCATGCAGCCAATGATTTTGTCCTAAACAGCCCTCTGACCATGACACACATGCTCCAACCCCTTCTCTGGATTCTACCATTCCACGGTCCACGCCTCTTTGCTCCCCGTGGAAGGTCCAGCCAGCCCACGGGTAGAGGATGGAGGGCAGTGTGGACCAGCCTCCCTAGACTCTTCCCATCTGGCCTGTCCCTTCAAGGATCTTGCTTTTTAACTAGTCTCAACAAATGAAGGTAGAGCCAGACTGGCCCTGCCCCACCTGCCCACCCCTTACCTTCAGGGTCGGACCAGAGGAGATCACACATGGGCCCATCGTGCGGCACTTCCTGCTTTCGATCAATTGTCCGGATCTGGTCCAGAGTCTGGATGGAGGGGGAGAGGCCCCCGTGCACACAGAAGATCTAGAGGGGAGAACAAGACCAGAAGGAAGGGAAGCGCAGGTCCAGAGCCTCCTCCATCACTCCAGCCCGCAGGAGTCCCACGGCCAGCCTACCTTGCCATCGATGATGGCTGACAGGCTGAGGTAGTCAAAGATCTCAGTGCAGTAGCGCCACACGGTCACCGAACCATATTTGCGCAGGCACTCATCATAGAAGCCATAGACCTGCGTGATCTGGCGGCTCTCATGGTTGCCTCGGATCAGGGTGATGCGGTCAGGATAGCGAACCTAGAGATGGCCACCAAGCCAGGGCTGGGATCCAAGCTCTGCCTTTCCACCATCCCTCCCAAATCTCCACACATCTGACAGCCTCACTCTGTGTTCATCACCTCTGTTCTGGCTTAGACTCATGTCATCTCTTGCCCGAATCATGTAGTGTCTGTCATCTGCCTCACAGTCCCCAGTCCCTTTCAGAGGAAGTAAACAGACCCCTCCCCTTCAGCTATAAACCCAATGGCTGCTCTTCTACCTGCCAGGCACAGACTCAAGTCCTCGGTGATGCTCAAGGCCCTCTGGCCCCTACACGTCTCTCCACCAATGGATACTGTATCCAGCCATCTTCAATGACTGCCACCTTCTCAACAAAGCCAGCCTCTTTTTTCTCCCCCAGTGCTGCCTCATTAGCCTCATCATCCAAGACTGGGTCAGATGGCCTTGAGTCAAGGCAACAGCCCCATCAAGCAGAATCAGTCCAGAGCCAGCAGCACAGCTCCAAGGTGGAAGATGGATAGGAAGATGAGGGTGGCCAGGATGCAGAAAGGCTGGCCTGGAGTGGCCCAGGCATGGGCTCCAGAAGCCAGGTTCCCACCTTAAGTGCCAGGAGTAGAAGGAAGGTCTCAACACTGTAGAAGCCACGGTCCACAAAGTCCCCCATGAAGAGGTAGTTGGTCTCAGGGACATCGCCACCCACCTGTGGGGAGGGAGAAGGTTCTGCTTGGTCCAAAACAGTCTCCTCTCCACTGCAGTGGCCCATGCTCCTATCTAGCTGAGGCCCTTATTTCACAAAAGGTCCATCCAACTAGAAGCTTCCTGCTCCCCTTCATGCACCAAAGTAAGGGCTTCACTTGCAGTAAGTGGGGTCTCCAGTCACTCCCAGTTCACACACCCCAGTTTCCCCTACACTCACTCTGAACAGCTCCTTGAGATCATAGAATTGTCCATGGATGTCGCCGCACACCTGAGAAATAGGAAGGTGGGTTGGCACTCACACAGTGGTCAGAGAGAGAGCCCCTCTGTTCCCAGGGATGACCTCAAAACACTCCATGCTTTCAAGAGCTTCATCACTCTTGAGGCTGCCGTACCTCCAGGCTGGACGTCTACTATCTGCCCGGAGTCGGCCTGCCGTGGCGTCACTTGCTATCCCACACTGAATGCCAGGTGCCCCACAGGCAGGAGCCAGAGTTGTTTTTTTTCAGTGCTACTGACAGCTCCTGGAGGACTTGGCCCCCTCTCTCCCTCCATGTACCCAGAATAAAATTACAGATGCAGAGCCACAGAAACATGACTAGAATCACTCACCAAACTGGACTCCTTCTGCCCTAGCCAAGAGTATCCCAAAATAAATCAAAATGCTCACAACATCCATTTCCTAGAGTGGGGCACCCATGAAGACAGAGGAGGGGACAGACAAGGGACTACCTGGGACCCCAGGAATGAGGGGTGGACTTGTGCTTAAAAAACTGAGCCAGGGCTTCAGGGACAGACTATACTCACGGTGACTGGGGAATCCACCCTCTGCACGTTGCTCTCCTCTACCAAGATCTCTCTGGAGACAGGAGAAGACCAGGGTCACCACAGCCAGGCCAGCCCAGCCCAATTCCTGACCTTTTTTGGGGGGGAGGGGAGGACATGAGGTGGTCCTTGAACCGCCAGGGGGCAGGAGTGAAATGTTCAATTTCCCCAGGATCAGCTGACCATGGCCCTCTACTGCTCAACACCCTTCCAAAGCTCCCAGCTGCCAACAGGACAAAGTCCCAGCATACAAGCTCTTCCATGCAGGCTGTGACTTCCAGCCTTGACTCCCCTGTTGCTTGATCTCAGGCGTCCAGCACTCACTCCTGGGAGACAGATCTCCTTATCATTTCCACAACAGAGCCCCCTCCCTGTTTCCTTAGAGCTCTCCCTAACTGTCCTGTGCTGAAGCCTGACATCACTCTACCAATCACAGGTCCCTTCTCCCAGACTGTCCAAAGACAAGGGTGGTATCCCTGGCAGGCCAACCATCAGATGCACCTTCAAAGGGACAATGCATTGTTCCTACATTTTCAACATTTATTTTGAGACAGTGAGGACTTTCTCCTTGAGATGCAGTCTACTTCCACTTGAGTGAGGATGACATAAATCGCTCTGGCAGTTATAAGTGCCAAACTTAAGTAGCACCTGTATTTCCAAATTCTGCTCCTGATAAGAGTAGCAGCGAACATTGGAGCTCACACCACAGGCCATGACTGTTTATTAGGAGCTCTGCATGGATGAATACCATCAGTCACCCTCAAAGGCAGGAACAAGATGTTTCACAGAGAAGACGCAAAAGCTAAAACATGGGGGGTTGCTGGGTTGGCCTCAGGAGCAAAGGTGGGGTCTGAACCAAGAAAGCCTGGCTTCGGGTTTGTTTGTTTTTGAGGGGTGGTGGTGGTAAAGGAAGGCATCTGACTCTTTTTATTGAGCTATTCTGATGGGGGATGGCCCCAGGCTGCTCCTCCTCAGCCCTCCATCTTTCTGCTAGTTTCTTCCCACTAGAATGAATTCCCTGAGTTTAGGCAACAGGAGGATTCACATCGGTCCCTCAGGGTGCTCTTTGACAAAGGTACACAGGGCAGGTATGCCTTAGCTTTCTGGAACATGATGTGGCTCTGGCAGTGGTCCTGGTGGCCACAAGAGCAGTTGGGCTGTCCCACCTGTACTGCATCTTGGGGTGAATATCCTGCCATAGCAAGTGCTTATGATGACCTTTCCAAGAGACTGGGTGAGGGGGTTCTTTTTATCCTCATCTGATGTATAAACAAAACCAAGGCTTAAAGAAAAGTGGCAGAGTCAAAGTCACAAAGCTGGAGAGTGACTGAACTGGAACTTGGGAGCTCAAACTCCTGAGAATTTATGCCAGCCCCTTCCACTAAACCAGAGAGACACACCTGAAACCCAGTAAGGTCATATTCAGGACTCCTCCTCTCTGCAAAACCCCAGCTCAGTGCCAGTACAGCCCTGGTGCAGTCAAGGAACAAGAACCAGGTTCTCTGACACCAGCTGTTACTTACAGCACATCACCAGCCCTATAAAGACTCACAACTGTTTCCCATTATTTCCACAACTAACAGACCTTCAGTAAGTACCTAACAGTGTGTTGGGCCCTGTTCCTAGATAGGCAGAATCTCATTCAAGCCTCACAGTGATTCAATAACTTACAGAGGTAAAGTGACTTGACCAGGGTCACATTGCTTATGATGACAAAGCTGAGATTCACACTGAAGAGTATTCAATTCAAAAGCTTTTCTCTTCTCATGTGCTAATAGTTTAAACGAGCAATTTCAGCTCAGATTACTGCAGGCCTCTGTGGTTCCAGGGGTTTAATTTTTTCT
The DNA here is from genome assembly GCA_028644305.1 of Xerus rutilus. Lineage (NCBI taxonomy): Eukaryota > Metazoa > Chordata > Mammalia > Rodentia > Sciuridae > Xerus > Xerus rutilus. The sequence goes on along the minus strand of CM053415.1, from coordinate 16,007,694 downwards.
ATGCACCTTCTCAGCATGCTGAAGCATTTGACACAGTAATGTCAGCTTCAGCCAGTCTCTGATGGGTCTCCAGGCCATGGCCAAGTGCTAAAATTGGTCCCCCTTCCGAATGAGCCTGTGATAACAGAGGCCACCTCAGACCTCAACCTAGTCCCTTCTAGCTACATTTCAGTCTCAATCAGGCAGGGTCCTGCCACCCCTTGGCCCTCCAGAGGTCCCTCTGCCTCTCATATCCCATATCAAAATCTAAATGTCTCTACCTGACTATCAATGACCATGGAGCACAGTCAAAGACCTGGGCTCAAAACTAATATCCTCTTGAACTTGCTAACTTACTGTGTGACATGGTGTAAGACTAGATATCTTCTACACTAAGGCTCAGTTTGATCTTCTGTAAAACAGAGTAAATGCTTCCTCCTGTTCTGCATATTCTACAGGGCTGCTGTAATGGAGACTGCACACATGAATTCGTTATTATTCTGAAAACTCCAGTGTGCTATCTAAGCATTAGCTATAATCACTACCACACTGATCCAAGTCCTGTGAGGGAAGATAAAATTAATGGGGGGAAAAAAAGAATAATGTCAGGTTTAAGTTCCTAAAAATGCCAATCAGGATTGAGGGAGAGAGAACTGAAAACATCCTAGAGCTGGGTTGGTCAGGGAGATTTTCTTCTCTCTTCTTATTCCTTTTATTTTTGAGATAGGGTCTCACTTTGTTGCCCAGGCTGGCCTTGAACTCTGGGCCCAAGCAATCCTCTGCTTCAGCCTCCCAAGTAGCTAGGACTACAAGTGTGCACCCCTGCACCCAGCAAGCAGATTTTCTTGAGCTGTCAAAACAGTAAAGCTCCATTCAGACATTTTAAGAAGGGCCTAGCCTGTTCATCAATCTCACACAGGACCTGTCTGACTGCTACGAGTGTGTATGAGTGGAGAAGACTCAACCAAAGAGTCTCAGGGGCGCAGATTTAGAACCTAGCTTTACTACTTCCTCACTGGGTGACCTCAGTCAAGTCACTAGGCCTCTAGTTGTGACATTCTGTTCTTATACTATGGGGGACTAGGTTACTAGTGGATCTATTGTTCAATAAACAGATAATTCTCCAGCTTGGAAGTCACAAACAGTTCCCTTGAGGAAGCAGGAAAATGGTCTCCTCAGTTGCTGCTCACATATCTTAAGGCATCTGGTCCTCTCATCCTACTTGGAATGCCCTTTCTCATTGGCCCTGCCCCTATCAGATAACCAAAATTATCTTTATCCTTTAGGCCTATCTTCTCTTAGATAGGCCTTTCCGGATGGTTTCAGCCCATATCAGTCTTGCCTTTTCAAACAGCAATAACACCTAGTGCTTGTCAAGCCATTTACACTGGACCAAAAGTCTACCTCAAGCACCAATTAACTGAATGTAGCTTCACAACCATTGTATTAAGCATAATCATCTCCACTTTTCAAATAAAGAAACTTGTCCTCGTGGGCATGCTGGTGCATGCCTATAATCCCAGCAGCTTGAGAGGCTGAGGCAGGAGAATCACAAATTCAAAGCTAGCCTCAGCAACTTAGCAAGGTCCTAAGCATCTCAATGAGACTGTCTCAAAATAAAAAATAAAAAGGGGCTGAGGGATGTGGTTCAGTGGTTAAGAGCCCCTCGGTTCAATCCCTGGTACCAAAAACAGAACAAAAAAAATTTTTTTCCTTGAGGCACCAGATACTTCAAGATCACCAACAGTTAATAAGAGGCAGAGTTCAGATTCAAACCTAGAGTCACCACATTCCAAAACCTGGACCTGTAATTACTACATCATTCTATTTCCCATAGAACTCTTAGTTGGGTGTCCCTCCAGATCATGCTTCGTTTTACTGTGGAGTATTTGCCTCCCAGAGTAAACACAAAAGTGATCCAACTCCACCTTACTGCATATGGCCTGAAAAATGTCAGGACACAAACTGCTTTGGACTCCATTCCACACTTCCTAGTAGCTTTGAACACCAAAGTCTTCACTTGTAAAATGGAGACAAAGCCACCTCTTTTAAAGAGTTGTTGATGGGATTAAGATCATTTTATAAGTCAAGAGATCTTCTGTTTTCTTGCCTTTAACTTCTCTTCTTGCAGACATTCCTTTTACACCTCTTTATTTTATTCCCGAGCTCGGCCCTTACAAGAAGCTGCTTCTGTTCACCCCAGATAACTTTGTTCCCCCGAGTCTTCTAAGTACTTTCTGTAACTCTCCCTTATTCCGCTCAAAGCATAACATCTAATACTTTTAAGTCCTTATCCACGTCTCCCTTCCCCTAGCAGACTAGGTAGTTCTGGAGGAAAGCGGCCCTATTCTGCTCCTCTCGGGAAAGCTTCCAGCATGGGACAAGCCCAAAGTTCTCAACTGGGTGTGCCCCAGGCCGGGACCCCCGGGTAGCGGCTTGGCCTCACTTTTCCGGGGCTCACCTGGCCTTAGCGCACAGGGCCTTCACTTCGCTCTCCTTGATGAGCTCGCAGCGGCGCAGCTGCTCGATCTGCCGGTCCAGGTCGCTGATCTCCGCCATGGCCCACTCCCCCGGCGCGGGTCAGAGTCGGGGCCGCCGCCCCCTCCGCACCGCACAGGGGTCTCCTGGGAAAAAAGACCAGCCCGCAGATCAGTGTCCGTGCGGGGCACGGGGGGGCGACTAGATTCTGGGGCTGCCCCCCCTCCTCCCCTCACATCAGCCCGGGACCCCCAGCGTCCCACCGCTCTGACCGCAGCCCCCCCCCCGCTAACTCCCGTCGAACCCCGCGGTCCCGCGCTAAGGACGGTGGCCTAGAGGGGCTTCAGACTATTACCGCCGCTGCGACTCCGGCTCGGGCTCTCGGACTCGCTTGCTTCCCTCCTTCCCTCCGCTTTGGGCCGCCGCCACCGCCGCTTCTACTTCCGGCCCCGCCGCGGAAGCAAAGGGAGGCCAGTTCCGGCACGCGCCGGATATGGCGTCATACACACGCCTCCCCCTCCCTCGCCGCGCCCTGATCGTCACCTCTGGAGGCGGAGAATGAGAGAGCTGAAGGAAGTGGGCGTCGGCGGATGCTGTCTGAGCACCTGGGCGCCGCGAGAGGTGTTAGGGACCCAGATCAACCTTCTACCATTTCCGTAAGAAAAAAAAACACTGCAGTTGGGCTCGCGCTAAGCCGTATCATTTCGTATTACAAATTTTTGTTTACCCATTTCATTGTGCCTCCCCCGCTACAATCCTGGGGGCTGTTCGCTATTGCAGCTCCAATGCTTAGGGTAAGGCTTGGCACAGTAGACATTTATAAATATTCAGTGAATGAAGAAATCCTAGCCCAAATATCTTCCCACTGCCCCAGAGAAATCTTTGTCAGGGAGAAACTCCAAAGTTTGGGACAGAAAGGATCGCACTCTTCCCACGCCGAACTTGTGCCTTAGTCAGCATGACCCTCTGGATTCCAAAATTGCCCCGACACCCTTCTATTGCCGAACGTTTTATTCCTTTTTTAAGAGGAGGAAACTGGCTCAGAGAGGTTAAGTAACTTGCTTGTGGTTGCAGAGCTGAAATTTTGGAATTGGAACCAAAGTTGAAATTCGAACCCAGAAAATCTGTTTTCAGTTCTAGGTTGTTTTTTTTTTCCCTTTCACTTAACTGCTTCTTGAACTCATTGTTACAAAAAGATTAAAAAGACCAACACTCCTAAAACTGCAATTAAAACTCCTCTTCTTCTCTAGTCTTTTGCTGCAGGAAGAGGAACTATTGAACTTTAAACAATCTTTCCAGTCTGCCTTTACACATCATGCTGTCCTTTGTGTCATCTTCTACTGACCCTGTTTTTGTTTGCTTTATTTCAGGTTGTTTTCCTGAGTTGAGTGAGGCTGAGAAGAGTACAAAGCTTTGAGGAGTTATGAAGATGGGGTTTTTGTGGGTTTTTTTTGGACCCGGGAGTGCTGAGGATCAGACCAAGGGCCTTACACATGCTAGGCAAGTGCTTTCCCACTGGGTAACACTTCCAACCCAGGTTTGGTTTCAGATGTAAGCAATAAGACAAAAATATGCAGCAAGAAGGGAGGAACCAAGCTTTTAAATTCCTGGAAGGTCGTAGATAATCAGTCAATTCTATGTAGATCACTGTCAGAATTTTTTAAGACCAGGGAGATCAGAAAAGTCAAGATTTTTTTCTTGAGAGTAGCTTGAAATGGAAAGGTGCTGGGAAAGGGTGGAGGTGAGGAAGTTGCAGTAAATATGGGAAGTGGCAGGACTAGCCAGTTCCCAAGTTATGGTTAAAATCTGCAGCAGTAGGGACTGGTCTAGTTACTGCTACATCCAAGACTGGGTGGTAGGAAAGGATTCAAGGCATGGCCTAGGGCTGAATGTGGGGCCCTCATTATAGCTTCATGGAATGCAGCAGCTCAGTTCTTAACCTGGAAGCTGAGCTCTGCAGTTCAGTTTGTGTGTATCTGTGTTGTCAAGGGGGGTGTAAGCGGGAGATTCCCGGATTTTCAAGACATTCTGTGGTCCAGAGAGGCCTAAGAAGCTATTTCTAAACCCATCTCCTGTTACAACGAGGAAATAGAGCTCAATAGCATAGATTAAGGAGATATACATTAGATGTTCCCAACAGTGCATCTTGGGAAAGATAAGCATAAATTGGGAATAATAGCACCCCATTTACACAGAGCCCCAAATACACTGCGTGACTCATAGTACTCAGGAAAGGTCAGATTTCATAGTGGTGGCTGTTTTTGTCATGGGGTCTTCTGTACCCTTGAATCCCAGGCTGCAGTCTCCCAAGACTTAAGTGGTGATACCTGCACTCCCCAACTCTATCCCTATCAGATGCTGTTAGTTAGATGAGATGGAGCCAAGAAGAAAATTTCACAAGCTCTCCACCTTTCTCAAAGCCCTGGGCGAGTAGGAAACAGAGGAAGGCCCTACTCCACCCCTTCTACCCTTTTCCTGCCCAGGACAGATGAACACAAAACTAGGGCTCCTTCCTCTTCTGGGCTCAGCCACCTCCCCTGGCCCACCCTACCTTAGATGCCACAAGACACAGACAACAGACTCCCCCTTGAATAGTTGTTTATTGGCAGTGGGCTGGAAGGGGTGATGGAGTCAGCGCACACAAATACCACACACCAAAGTCACGAAGGAGGCAAGAGTGCTGGGAAAGCCTGGAGCCCCGATGTGGCCCCCTCTTGAAGAGTGAGTGTGGGCAGGGGCCTGGAGTGTTGAGGGGGCAGCCTGAAAACGCCTCAGCTTAGTAGGCATGGTTAGAGATGAAGAGGGACTCGCTGGCTGCAGCCCCGGCCTGACCACTTGGAGTGTACTTTCCTTGACAGGCGAGGCTGTTGGCC
>CM053415.1:15922498-15993601 GCA_028644305.1 Xerus rutilus | reverse complement strand
GCTCACGCTTGTAATCCCAGCACTTAGGGAGGCTGAGACAGGAGAATCGCGAGTTCAAAGCCAGCCTCAGCAATGGCAAGGCACTAAGCAACTCAGTGAGACCCTGTCTCTACATAAAACACAAAATAGGGCTGGGGATGTGGCTCAGTGGTCGAGTGCCCCTGAGTTCAATCCCCAGTACCAAAAAAAAAAATAAAAAATAAAAAAAAAATAAAAAAGGGTTGGGGTCAGGTGTGGTGGCGCACGCCTGTAATCTCAGCACTTTGGGAGGCTGAGACAGGAGAATCCTGAGTTCAAAGCCAGCCTCAGCAACAGCGAGGCACTAAGTTATTCAGTGAGACTCTGTCTTTACATAAAACACACACAAAAAAGGGCTGGGGATGTGGCACAGTGGTCGAGTACCCCTGAGTTCAATCCTCGGTACCAAAAAAAAAAAAAAACAGGTTGGGGATATGGCTCAGTGGTAAAGGGCCTCTGGGTCCAATCTCTGGTACCAAAAATAAATAAATAAATACTCAATTCACATAACTAGTATTTAGCAATTAAAAATTAAAGTTAAGCTGGGTACGGTGGCGCAAGCCTGTAATCCCAGCACTTAGGGAGGCTGAGACAGGAGAATCGCAAGTTCAAAGCCAGCCTCAGCAAGGGCGAGGTGCTAAGCAACTCAGTGAGACCCTGTCTCTACATTAAAAAAAACACAAAAAATAGGGCTGGGGATGTGGCTCAGTGGTCAGAGTGCCCCTGAGTTCAATCTCCAGTACCAAAAAGAAAAAAAAAAAAGAAAATTAAAATAAATACCTAGATCTCAGGATTTTTGGGAAAAATAATAATGCCAATAAAATGGTGTTCTCTGGAACATAATATTCATTCAATGAATATTAGGTGCTTTGTGAGCTATTTTCCTGTTTTTGTTTGTTTGTTTAGTCCCCATGAGTGCTCTACCACTGAGTCCCCAGCCCCTTTTAAAAAACTTTTTGAGATTAGTCTTGCTAAATTCCTGAGGCTGGCCTCAAATTTACAATCCACCTACTTCAACCTCTTGAGTTGCTGAGATTACAGGCGTGTGCCACTGTGCCTGGCTGAGCTATTTTTCCTTTTAACTACCATTTTCAGAAGTGCTGATAACGTGCTGTGCATGCTACACGGGTCGCCTTTCTCCAACTGTTGCCCTATTTTCTTCATCACTAGACATGACCTGACGTGTTGCTGTTGTCATGTTTGGCTGTCTGTTGTCACAGAGCTCAGTACCTGGAACCATGCCTCACCTAGAGTTGGTGCTCAGTAATAAATGTGGTTGAACAGAGAAAAAAAGGCACGATCATGCCTAGATCAGGGCTTTTGGGGCGGGGGAGAATGGAACTCACAGCTTCGCTGGGTTGAGGACAGCAGGCATCCAGGTAGCGGGCTGGGCTGGGCAGAGGGAAGTCACAGGCTTCTGCACAGGTCCAGCAACAGTCTTGTAAGGCACCTTTCTTCCTGCAGGGGGAGCTGCAGCCTGCGCAGCAGCCCTGGGCCTAGGAGATGGGAGGCTCAGGATCTGGGCTAGCCAGCAGATAGGGACAGCTGAAACTCCCTTTAGGAAGGGGGCAAGAGAAGGGTTGCCTGCGGATAGGGAGAAGGGACCCCTGTTCCTACAAAAAGGATGGATGCAGGGACTAAAAGGTGAAGGTGCCCTAGGGTAAAAGCCTGCAGATGAGGGGCAGATTAACTGGCTTCCTCCTCCCCAGAACTCACCCTTTATTCCCCACTGGAGAATGCCTAGTAGTGCCTTACCAGCAGGTAGTGCCTAGTCAGCAGCACTAGGCCCAGCAGCAACAAGTAAATGCCCACAGCAATGAAGACGATGGCGGGAATGGGGAGCAGCAGGGGAGGGCTGCTTGTAGAAGCCTGGCTTGGATTCCACGGGCTAGAGGAAGCCTGGACAAGCACAGAGGAAGGAGTGACAAGGAGGCAGGGAAGGGCAGCAGGAACACAGGAACACAGGTGGCTGCAAGGAGGAGCAACCACTGGACCATTGGGAGAGAGTCAATAGGATATTGACACACCATCTTGTCCCCCCAAACCTGCCCTTTCCCCTGTCGTCCCCATTTCACCACCATCAAGTACTTACTGATCATTCTAGAATCTCCCAGGGCTTAAACTCTTCTTTTCAGAATGCTTCTCCAGACAGATCTTGTCTCTGTCCCCACTGCCACCACTGCACCCTCCTTCGGTCCACATTACTGGCCCTAACTCTCTTCCAACATGCAACTTGGTACCTTTGCCCACCAGTTGTCCCGTGTATCCCTCCCTTACGGCCAATTTCTGGCTCTCATTGACTTAGTGAAAACGTACCCCAGGACAGAGCACCCCAATCTAGCCCTGCCTACCTCTCCCTTTCTCCCCCTAACCTTCTAGTCACCCTGAAGTCCTAACAGTTCCCCAAATGATCCGTCCTCCCTCACCACCAGGCCTCTGCCTCTGCAGTTGGCTCTGTCCCGTGCCCTGTCTCCTTGATTACTTGGTAGACTCCTTATCTTGCCAGGAATACCAGAAATGTGCCTTCCAGTTGGAAGTCCGTCCCTGTCCCTGTTTTTCTCACAGCTCTTGTCCTAAGCTGGAAAGGTCTATGCTGGGTAAAAAGCCCCCACCCCAGCCCAGGCTGGAAGGCAGGCAAAGTCAAGGTGAGCATAAGGCGCAGAGGGGGCCACAGCAGAGAAGAGAAGGGGCCTGGACTCACATCCATGGGGCAGGGCAGCGCCAGTCACTCCAGGAGCTGCAGAGAGAAGGTCCTGGGCTCAGAGGCTGAGAGGGGCCGTTGGACCCGGGTGCCCTCTCCTCCTCCCATTTCCCGTGTGGGGAAACTGAGGCTCAGGCGTGGCTTCTGGTCTGGACTGTGGAGGGGTGGTCCGGGGACGCAGGGGCGGCGCCTTCTTCCCAGGCCCCAGCCCACGCCCCTCCGAGTCCCCACACCCGGGCTCCCCCTGCCCACGCATCCCCATCACCTACACCCTCGGGGCCGCCGCCGGCAGTTCACAGATTCCGCGCGCGCGCTGGGTCCAATCCGCCGTGGCGCCAGCACCGCCCGGGAGTCGTGCGCTGCTTCTTGCTGTTGCCATAGGGACCAGAGTGCCGCGCCTACGGCAGCCGCCGAGACCCAAACACCCGCTTCCCGCCTAGCTTTTCCCGCCTGATCTTGGGCCAAGAGTTCTGAACCGCCATCCTCTGGTCTTTCCCGCTGCAGCTGAACCGGAATAGCGACTTCTCCCTGTCACCGGCCTAGGTCGGATCCCCTTCAGACGCTGGCCGTCGGAGGTGTCGCCCCGGATTCTGAGGCGCTGCAGAAGGAGGATTGAATCCCTGGGCTACTGCACCAATTTGCTGTGTGACTTCGCCAAAGTTAATGAGACTCACTGAATCTATTTCCTTATCTACAAAAGGGGGAGCCACCTGCTTCACAGGGATATTGTACAAATCAAAACTACTTGTTAATTTCACGGAATTATCGATATTTTACCAACCTGACCTCACTTCTCCATTCTTACACCTTTTTTCCCCCAGCCTTCTCATCATTGTCAAAGTGATTTCCTACCACACACATCAGATCTTGTTTCTTTTCTATTTTCAACCCTAAAAGGCTTCCTACTAGATCGAGGATAAAGCCACTCGGTAGGCCCTGGAACTCTGGCAATGAGGCTAATTTCCTGTCCTCATGTTGCTGACATTCTACTGCAAGATGGGGAATCAGATAATAATAATTTGTGTAAAACAAATCTGATTTGATGCCCAGTCCGTTCTCTCAAAGCTCCACTTAAGGGCTGGGATTGTAGCTCAGTGGTAGAGTGCTTGCCTTGCATGCGTGAGGCACTGAGTTCGATCCTCAGCACCACATAAAAATAAATAAATAAAGATATTGTGTCCAACTACAACTAAAAAAATATTTAAAAAAAAAAAAAGCTCCACATAAGATCTGTTGAAGGTTCCCAAGTCTGTGCTCAGGTGCTCTTACAGCTCTGCGGCTTTGCAGATGCTGATCCCCCTGCCTATCATACCCTTCCCCTCACTTCCTCGGGACAAACTCCTTACTTATTCCTCAAGCCTGTGCTCAGTTATGCTTCAGTGGGCTCTTGCTGCCAACCTCAGGCAGAGGTGGCTGCTTTAGGCTCTGAGTTCCCACAGCCCTAGAGAGGCGGTGCTATTCAAGCACCACCTTGAGGTGTTTGACTTCTCCGTTTCAGTGTCTGGCTTCCCAGTTAGACTGGGAGTGCTGGGGCCTGGTCTGATTCATCTCAAGCTTGTAGCTCAAGCTCGAGCTCTTGGCCCAGCCTTGGGGATCCCACAGTAGGTAATACTCACTGATTCTATGAATGACGCGACTCCAGCTCTTCCCGTGAACGAAGTGCTGCTGTTGTCACCCCAGGGCTGAGTTCCTTCCAGACTCCCTCTTTTTTTTTTTTTTTTGGTACTGGAGATTGAACCCAGGGGCACTCGACCACTGAGCCACATCCCCAGCCCTATTTGTGTTTTATGTAGAGACAGGGTCTCACTGAGTTACTTAGCGCCTCGCCGTTGCTGAGGCTGGCTTTGAACTCACGATTCTCCTGTCTCAGCCTCCCTAAGTGCTGGGATTACAGGCTTGAGCCACCGCGCCCAGCTTCAGACTCCCTCTTGCAGTCTGGACCTTTGTGACTCTGCACACACAAACAAGTGCACCTCCCATGGAGCCCTGTGACTTCCTGCAGATGCTGCAGCCTGGTGTTTTCGCCACATGCAATGCCACTCCACACCTACTTCTGTTCCCCACCCTCATGTACCTCCTGGTCACAGCTGCTGTCCCATGGGTTTTCCTATGCCAGAAGGTAGCCACAGAAATGGCCAGGCACTGCGTCCCTGGGTCTCAAATCTCCTCTCCCACCTTCAACCATACCAAGAAGGTCCCAACCACGCCTGCTGCCACCCTCACCCCCTCAGAGGGGGTTTTGAGCCCAGAAAACAGGAGTTTAGCTGTCCCCCATGTTACCATTGTTGACTGGAAGGCAGGGTCTGATTGCCTTCTTGGGGCTGTCTTCTTACTTGAGTCCTCGAGGACCAGGATGAGGCTAGTTCCCACCTTGGCCACAGGAAAGGCCTCTGGTGATACATATCCCACCCTCTCTTCAGCCTGAGCCAACGGACATGTCAGCCTTGGCAAGGGTTCTGGACACGTCCGTGGTCTGCAGTGGTCAGACCCACTGCTAATGGTGTTCTGTTCCTACTATTGGCTCATACATTATGCAGGAAGGTGGACAGTGCACCAGGCCTGTGCTGCCAGGCAAGCCAGTGGGAGGGGTGGCGTGTGCACCCCACTCTGCCAAGGCCCCACTTCTACCCACATCATACCATTTGTGGGAGGCAGAGAGAAACTGACTTCACAATAGCTGGATAAACATCAGTGTCCCTCTCCCTGAAGTTTAAAACTGGGGATGTCAGATAGTATCACAGGTGGTTTTGTACTGCCCCTGGGGAAGGGAGACAATGGGAGCCACAGAGAAGGCCAAAAGATGAAAGAGGCTTTGACAGGCCTGGGCCTGGGCCTGGAAGAGCACCTGCAGATTTGATTTTGATCTAACACTTGCAGCCCTCTCCTATGGACAGCAGACAGCTGTCTCCTAGAGATTACAGCTCACTGGCCTCCTGATTATAAAAATGAAAGGCCTGTGCTTCGGTAATTACCCTGGGGGACCAAAGAGCTGAGCCAGCATCAATAGAGGCCTCTCTGAAGACCTTATCTTACTTAATCCTCCCTGTAGACCTGAGTGACAGCAGCCATTATTTCCACTTTGTAGGTGGGAAAGAATTAGACCCACTTGGGAAAAGAAAGACGCTTTAGAATCAAGCAAGATCTGGCTCTTTGAATTCTAGTTCTGACACTGTGCTTGTGTGACCTCGGGCAAGGCAACTGACCTCACCGAGCCTTAGTCTTCCTCATCTGGGAAGTGGGCACTACCGCAAGAGGCTGGCAGAACTTGTGATGATCAGAGAAAGGGTCTGTAAAGTACCTAGCATGGAACAGGAGACCATTAAAAAAATGTAAGAGGAGACAGGAGGATTGTGAGTTCAAAGCCAGCCTCAGCAACAGCAAGGAGCTAAGCAACTCAGTGAGACCCTGTCTCTACATAAAACACAAAATAGGGCTAAGGATGTGGCTCAGTGGTCGAGTGCCCCTGAGCTCAATCCCCGGTACCAAAAAAATATATATATATATATAAGAGGGATGGATGTGGCTCAGTGGTAGAGCACTTGCCTTATATGAGCAAGGCCCTGGGTTTGATCTCTGGAACTGCAAAACAACAACAACAAAACAACCATTAATGAATATCACAATACATAGAAACTGTGCTTTATGCATATCCTATTTAGTCACCTCAGCAGCCCTTTGTAGCAGTTCTGTTATTGTCCCCATTTATAGATAAGAAGCCCAAGGGACTCAGAGAAGGTGAATCACTTCTATAAGGACTCTTGGCCATGAGTGGGCAGAGCCAGGATTCAGGCCCAGGCAATGGGACTTTGTATATATGTACAACTGAGGCTCAAAGAGGTTCTGCAACTTGGCCAAGATCACACAGCCAGCATATGGGAGAAGAAAAGGCCTGGGCCCTTAGTTGTCTGTCTCCATCTCCTCTGTTGTGCTTTCTATGGGACTGGAATCACTTGGAACTGTACCTAACCTGGGACGGGTACAAACAAAAGTACTAAATAATAAATACCCTGGCACCCTGGCCAAGACACTCCCCGGAGCACGGGTGGGGGGAATCGGACCCTTCTCTTGGTGTCATGTGTGGAACAGGCCACTTCTGGCTGCTTATTGTTTACTTATTCACAGCCTGCGATGATATCACAGCTGCACACCTGCAGGGCAGAGGGTCCCCTGCCCAGGTAAAGAGGATGAGCACAACAGCCTGAAGCAACAGGGACCGTACACTCTAGGCCCAGGTAAACTGGTGGTAGGTCTGCCTGGACAGGGTGGGATAAAAGACCCGTGTGGGGAGCAGGGAGGGGCGGGGAGATGGCAGTGCCACCCCACATTGCCCCTCTACATGGGGTGGTGGCCAAAAGCTTTCTGGCTGCACTCCCAGGCCAGGACTGGCTGGTACCATCTCCCTTTCTTCACAGGGGTGCCCAGACACTTCTAGAACACGCAGACAAGGGTGCGGTGTGCATAGAGTGCATCCCTTCTTGGGTTTATTTTAGGTGGTACAACCAGCTTGGCACGCACGTGCGCACACGCACACACAAGCCCTTCCCTTTCCACTTCCCTTTCAACACTTCTGATGGCTCCAGGAGAATGTCTCCCTCTGCTTCCTCTTAACACCTTTTAATCTATGCTTATCTTGTTTTTCTTTCTTTTAACCAAGAGAGAGCAGCCTCTAGCTCAGAATGTGCAGGGGGGACATCTTTTAGTTAGAAGGTAGCAGCCTGTCTTTCCATTATATATATGTAACTATAGATATCTATATATAAAATAATATTTATCATATAGATACATATAGTTACTTGTCTATTTACAAGTGTTTCTTTCTTTCTTTTTTTTTTTTTTTTTGGCACTGGGGATTGAACTCAGGAGTACTTGACCACTGAGCCACATCCTCAGCCCTATTTTGTGTTTTATGTAGAGACAGGGTCTCACTGAGTTGCTTGCTTAGCGCCTCGCCGTTGCTGAGGCTGGCTTTGAACTCGCGATTCTCCTGTCTCAGGCTCCCTAAGTGCTGGGATTACAGGCTTGAGCCACCGCGCCTGGCTTACAAGTGTTTCTTATTGTGATAAAAAATTTTTCCTTTTCTTCAGACATGGTGACAGTGACACACTCCTGTGATCCCCAGCACGCTGGGAGGCCCAGGGAGAATTAAAAGTTCAAGCCAGCCTGAGCAACTTAGTGAGACCCTGTTTCAAATAAAATAAGAAAGGCTGGAGATGTAGCTCAGTAGTAAAGTACTCTTGGGGTTCAATCCCCAGTATAAAAAAAAAGTATCCTTTTAGAGTACAAGGTTAAAAGTAGGAACGCAGGAATTCAGACTACTAGGCTCAAGTCCCATCTGTGCCACTAACTACTACCTGTGTGACCTTGGGCAAGTCACACAGGCTCTCTGTGCCTCAATTCATTCATCTGTACAGAGAAGGTAGCAGTGGTATTTCTAAAGTTATTATGAGGAATATACTAGATAATATATGTAAAGGGCTTAGATTGGTGTCTGGCATCTGTAAATGTCGTACAATTATTTGCTATTATTTGGTCAAATAGGACAAAAACCAAAACAAAACCGTCAACTGAGATTCAGGAAACACTTCTTTGGATCAATTTCATCATTTTGTACATCAAGGAACAAAGGTTTGAGAAGATAAGAAGCCAAGCTAGTATCTTGGTTGTTTTTCAATCTCGTGAGCAGTCATTTCAATAAGGAATATAACCTCTCAGACTCAACTTTTCCATTTGAAAAATGGGAACATCTCATTGGATATTGGCATAGCATGTGTAAGGGTGGCTCAGGACATATGTCAGTGTATTGTTGCTCCTGAATTCTCACCTAGGGTAACATTGCCTCTCAGGGGGCACAAATTGGTTCTTGGGCCAGACACCATGGCACACATCTGTAATCCCAGCAACTCCGGAGGCTGAGGTAGGAGGATCCCAACTTCAAGGCCAGCCTCAGCAACTTAGCAAGGCCCTAAGTAACTTAGTGAGATCCTGTCTCAAAACAATAAAAAGGGCTGAGGATGTTGCTCAGTGATAAAGTACCCCTGTGTTCAATCCCTAGTACCCCTCAGAAATTGGTTCTTCGGGGCAAAAAATCTTACTCTTTAATATATGAAGCACAGATATATATATAAACAGATGTACAGTACATCTGTGTTATTAAAATTTCATGATGAGGGCTGGGGATGTGGCTCAGTAGTAGAGTGCTCCCCTAGCATGTATGAAGCTCTGGGCTCAATCCTCAGTACCTAAAATAACTAAGAAAAACAATCATGATGGGCAGCAATTAGGAAAAAATACACACACACACACACACACACGCACACACACATGCACACACACAGGCACGCACATTCGAGGCTCCTTAGGGGAGAAGTAATGGGGAAAACAAATTGACAAACATTGCTGTAAAGCCAAAGCTGGCCTACATGGGTTGTTCCTCACTAGAAGGCTGTGAAATCATGACCAGTATTTGGGGAAACCACACAAAAAAGCCACAGGGTGCTGCACATAAGGGTCAGTCAGTATTGTGAGAAAGTTCCCTGTGCGGGGCGTATAGTTCAGTGGTTGAGCACATGCTTAGCATGCTCAATGCCCTGGGTTTGATCCCCCGCATTGATGATGATGATGATGATAAGTTTGTTTCAGTTCAGTGTGTATGTATTATTGAGTCATACAATAACTCAGGTAACTTGAGGTAACTCGGGGCGGGGGTCACTGTAAAAAAGTTGAAAGCCATTACTTTAAAGCACTCTTTTTCCTGGGTGCAGTAGTGGTGCATACCAGTAATCCAAGGCTCAGAAGGCTGAGGCAGGAGGATCTCAAGTTCAAGGCCCGCCTGAACAACTTAGTGAAGCTCTAAGCAACTTGGTAAGACCCTGTTTCAAAATAAAAGAATAAAAAGGACTGTGGATGTAGCTCAGTGGTTATACACCCCTGGGTTTAACCCCCAGTACCAAATAATAATAATAATAAATCCCAGTGGCTTGGGAGCCTGAGGCAGAGGAGGATCGCAAGTTCAAAGCCAGCCTCAGCAAAAGCGAGGCGCTAAGCAACTCAGTGAGACCCTGTCTCTCCATAAAACACAAAATAGGGCTGAGGATGTGGCTCAGTGGTCGAGTGCCCCTGAGTTCAATCCTTGGTACCTCCCCAAATCAAATAATAATATTAATAATAATAAATGAATAAATAAGATAAAATTTAAAATAAAGAAAAGAGTTGGAGAGGAAGCTAAGAGGTAGAGCATCCCTGGGTTCAATCTCCAGTACAGAAATAAATAAATAAATAAACAGACCACTGCTTTCCCCCTCATCCTTTATTTCTCAAGCAAGCCTGCACAGCCTTGGACTGTCTGGCTTGAAACAAGAAGATATTGATGACAAGAGAAGGGAATGTAGGAGAAAGCCCAGAATCCAGTGAAACGTGGACCTGACCTTTCCCAGCTCATGGCCCCGGAGCTCTCGGCCCTTCCTCACTCTGCGCTCCAGGGTAAGCCGCACGTCTGAACTGAGGGGAGCCGGCCCTGCTCATTCCTGCTTCTGCCTGTGCCTTCCTCCACGTGCCCCTCTCCTCCCAACCTGGGAGGCAGCAGTCACATGGCACTAAGGCCGAGTCATAGCTCTGCCATTGACTGTGCCACCTGGGGCTAGTCGCTGAGCTCTCCCAGCCTCAGTTTTCTCAGCAGTAAAATGGGAGCATCGTTTGGAAGGTGGTAGGGAAGATGGAATGAGAAAGTAGAGATATTTTAGCACAAGGCCTTCTGTGCCATGGTGCTCCCGATGATAGTAACTGAATGCCGTGGGAAGTCATTTATGTACATTATCTCTATTTAATCCTCATAATGGACCTGTGCAAAGGAGGGCAGACTCTGGGGACGGGTTGGCCTGGTTTCAAATCCCAACTCAGTGTTGCCTTTCAGTGTGTGGGGGCTGAGTCATGAAAGAAAAGGTATCTCTGGAAATCTTTTTCTTATTTCCTTTTCTTTTCTCTTTCCTTTTTCTTTCTCTCCCTCCCTTCTTCCCTTCCTTTCTCTCTTTTTAGATGTCATCTGTGTGGGCTGGAACTCCTGAGATCACAGGATCCTCCTGCCTCAGCCTTCTGACTAGCTGGAGCCACAGGTGTGCACCACCAAGCCAGGCTGTTCTTGTCAGAACTTTAAAGGTCATCTGGATTTCCTCCTTTAGAACCTGTGTTGCCCTTTTAAAAAGCTTTCACTGGGCACAGTGGTTCATACCTGTAATCCTAGAAACTCCAGACGCTAAGGTAGGAAGATCACAAATTCGAAGCCAGCCTCAGCAACTTAGCAAGATCCTATCTCAAAACAGAAAGGGCTGAGGATCTAGCTCAGTGGTAGAGCACCCCTGGGTTTGATCTGTAATACCCCCCCCACCCACACACACAAAATTTTCTCTCACCTCCATATATAATGACTTCTATTTACATCAATTGACCAGCCATGTAACTATAAGAGTAGCTGGGAAACATAGTTTTGTTTTGTTTTTTTTTTTAAATATCTTTATTTTGTTTATTTATTTTTATGTGGTGCTGAGGATCGAACCCAGTGCCTCACATGTGCAAGGCAAACACTCTGCCACTGAGCCACAACTCCAGCCCCAGAAACATAGTTTTTATAATGGACACATTCAGTTCCCAACAAAAGAAGGAAGAAGGTGAGACTGGACACTGGTCACTGGTTAAGCAACCAGAGGCCTCATCTTAGATAACTTTATCTTGCTCTTGGTTTAATGTTTAACTTTCAGAGGCCCATGGTGGAGCTTGAAGTAGTTAAGAAACAAGACCTGTTAACAGACGTAAATTCTGAAAATGTGAATTAGGATGTTTAAATTGTATTCAAGGGTATTTTTTTCTCCTTTAAAAACAAAAAACTTTCATGAGTTCAATCCTCAGCAGCAAAACAAACAAAAAACCTTTAATTCCTTTAGGACAATGAGTTTATGAGTTTCCTATATCTGCTGAACATTATAGAGACCAATAGATTCAGAAAATAGGATTGGAAGAAAAACCCTACCTCATTCCCTTCCTGACTGTAACCTTGGGAGGTACGAAACCTTTCTGTACCACTGTTTTCTCATCTGTAAAGTAGATACAATAATAATCCCTACCCACAAGGTTATTTTGAAAAAATGATTTGATGTTTTTAAGCACTCAGATCAGAGTCTGGCCCACAGTAAATGCAATATAATGAGCTATCATCATTATGATCTCAACCTCACAGAGGAAGATACTGAGGCTCACAGAGGTTCTGCTCACCATCATTAAGGGAATGAAGAGACAAAACTTCCTTAGCTTTTTTAATTTTTGTATTTACTTATTTGTGATACTGAGTGAGGGCTGCTCTACCACTGAACTACGTTCCAGTCATATGTGTGTGTGTATTTTTTTTCTTTTGAGACAGAGTCTCGCTAAATTGCCCAGGCTGAACTTGCAATTTTCCTATCTCAGCCTCCTTAATCGCTGAGGTGCACAGGAATGCGCCACCAGGGCCAGTTTCTCTACTGCTTTTTTTTTTTTTTTTAATTTATTTTTTCCTTAATTTTTTTAAAAATATTTTTTAGTTGTTGATGGATCTTTATTTTATTCATTTATTATTTATATGTGGTGCTGAGGATCGAACCCAGGGCCTCACACATGCTAGGCAAGTGCTCTACCGCTGAGCTACAGCCTCAGCCCCTTTTCCTTAAGTTTGAGACTTGGTCTCACTAAGTTGCTTAGAGCCTCATTAAATTGCTGAGGCTGGCTTTGAATTTAAGATCCTCCTGCCTCAGCCTCCCCAGCCGCTGGGATCAGAGGCGTGCGATGCGGCAATAGGCTCCTCTGCTGCCCTTTAAAGCGATAACCGACCTTTCTTACCCTCACACTCCCTCCAATTCCCTTTCTTCCAGCTCCGCCCCTGAAGTGCGCTGTCCATCAAGTCATCAACAAATTTTAATTGGCTAATACTACGCAAGGTGCTAGAATGCCCTGCCCACTTCCGCCAGAAGAGCAGAAATAAATAATTGGGCACCTGTGTCAAGAGGTTGGCCAATGGGAGAGTGATGCTCCTGTCGCTCCAACTGCCTCTCCAGAGCAGCCTCGTGCCCTTGCAGTTTGACATCTTCCTTGTAGCCCGAGAAGGTCCCTTCAAAACCACTCCAGGGATGGAGGATGGCAGGCCCCGACTACCTGCATCCCTCCTACGCCTGCCCCACTCCTCTCCTCCTCGGAGCGGATGGGCGGGGAGGCTTTGCCAGGCAAATATAATATCTATGTAAATATCCGTGTTTTCAGGGTTTCCTTTTTCTCTTCTCTTCTCTTCTCTTCTCTTCTCTTCTCTTGTCTCTCTCTCTCTCTCTCTTTTCGTTTTTATGGGGTAATAATCACTTTGGCTTTCTTTTTTTTAATGTTATTTTAAAATTGCAAGTATTTTGACAAGTTGTACACCCCCTCCCTTCCGTTTTTCCAAGTTTTGGGTGCTGAAGAGAAACATCAACCTCCCTCTCAGTCCTCCCACCTTGTCGCTGAGAGGTGAGGCCCTGTGAGAAGTCTGAGCATCTCGGAGGAGGGAGGGGTGGCATAAGAAGGGCGGATGGATCAGGGTGGAGTTGAGAAAGGGCAGGCACATCACTGCGGTGGAGGAGAAAGAGAAGCAATTTTAAGGTGTGAGATGGACTAGGAGGTGTAGGCTAGCTTCAGGGATGACAGGGGAAATGAACAAAATAACACTGGGTTTAAAACAAAATGATACAGAAAAAACAAAACACCAGGATGTTCAGTTGCCCTGGATGAAGGATGTTAAAAATGCAATGACTTTCAATGGCTACAGTTGAATGGATCTCATGGACCATCGCTGAGTTGAGGTGTTCTCATGACCATTTCTTTTCACCTTCTTTACTTCAGACAGGCATGACCCTGCTCTTTGTACTAGGTTGCATCTTCTTCCCAATATTCTTCGCTGTCCTCCGTTGGGGCCTGCAGAACCACACCAGTCTGCAGATGGAGAAAAAAGAGGCTGTTTTGGTGGCATCCAAGTAAGACCAGGGTGAGAGTATCTTTCCTGAGGGCCAGGGCTGGAGGAGCTGATCTCTTAATTTCAGGAAGAGGTAGTGGTAGAAGCAGAAGGAGAATGTGGGGTCTGATGGGGCAGGGAGTTAGGAGTCAAAAGGCACTGGCTATGGGTGGGCACTATGGCGCCTACCTGTAATCCCAGTGGCTTGGGAGGCTGAGACAGGAGGATCGCGAGTTCAAAGCCAGCCTCAGCAAAAGCGAGGTGCTAAGCAACTCAGTGAGACCCTGTCTCTACATAAAACACAAAATAGGGCTGGGGATGTGGCTCAGTGGTTGAGTGCCCCTGAGTTCAATCCCCAGTAAACCCCCTCCCTGCAAAAAAAAAAAAAAAGGGCACTGGCTATGGAATCTTTTGCAAGTCTTTAGCCTCTGAACTTTAAATCCCTCACTTGGAAATGGGTTTAATAATTATGACACTCCTTTTCCTTTCTTCATGGAGATGTTTAGGTGAGAGTCATGTGAATTAGCATCTCTCAAGGAGGGATTGCAAATTCCTGCAAATAAGACATGGATGTAGGCTCTATGGGGATGTCATGAGCTGGAGGACTCCATCTAATGGGGGCAGCAGGTGCTCAGCTCCAACAAGACATTATAAAGGCTGGGTGTGATGATGCATGCCTATAATCTCAATGACTCAGGAAGCTGAGGAAGGAGGATCATAAGTTTGAAGCCAGCCTGGGCAACTTTGAAACCCTGTCTCAAAAAAAGAGGGGAGCTGGGGATATAGCTTGGTGGTAAAGTGCTTCTGGGTTCCATCCCTTGTACTGCAAAACAAAACAAAAATCAAACAAATCATTGTTACCTGTTCTGATTCTTTCTTAAAAGAAGTTGAGCTTTTTTGTTTGTTTTATACTGTGCTACTGAGGATCAAACCCAGGGCCTCAAATATTCTAGACAAGTGCTCTATCACTGAGCTACATTGCCAGGCTAGAAGTTGAGCTTTTCTTTTCTTTTTTTTTTTTGGGGGGGGGAGGGTGGGAGGGGTACCAGGGATTGAACTCAGGGGCACTTGACCACTGAGCCACATCCCCAGCCCTATTTTGTGTTTTATGTAGAGACAGGGTCTCACTGAGTTGCTTAGTTGCTGAGGCTGGCTTTGAACTCACGATCCTCCTGTCTCAGCCTCCCAGGCTGCTGGGATTATAGGCATTCGTCACCACACCTGGCAAAGTTAAGCTTTTCTGTGAAATCTGCCAATTTTGGAACATTAACAATAACTTAGAATTTAAGAAAGTACTGTACTCTGCTGACAACACCATACTATTGAAACAACATGTTTATGGCCTCAGTGTGGTGGCACACACCTGTAATCCCAACAACTGGGGAGACTGAGTCAAAAGGACTGCAAGTTCAAGGCCAGCCTCAGCACCTTAGTGAGGCCCTAAGCAATTTAGCAAGACCCTACTGCAAAATAAAATAAAAAATTTTAAAGCTGGGAATGTAGCTCAATGGCAAAGTGTCCCTAGGTTGAACCCTGAGTACCAATAAATAAATAAATAAATAAATAAATAAATAAATAAATAAATAAATAAATTTGTGGCATCCATTGGGCCCTCAGGCTGCAAATTTATGATCCATTTGACATAGTTTAATATAAATGTGAGCTATGTCAAACCATAGGGAGGAGAATGAGTATGCAGAAGGCAGGAATTCATTAGTGAATTCCTGGAAGACAAAACAAAAAAATCACACACAAAAAAGCACAAACCCTTGTCTCTATTTGTTTTGATCTGCATTATACAAAGTAAAACCACAGTCAAATAGTTTTGGTGACCTATTATCCTCCTCCCAACTTGGTTTCTTTTGCAGTTCTGCTCATCTTTGACTCTGGAGTTAAGCAAACACTGGTTCAAAATCCAGCTTTACCAGTTTTCATAGCTGTGTTATCTTGGCAAGTTTTTGTTTTTTAAACTTCTTTTTTTTTTTTGGTACTGGGGATTGAACTCAGGGGTATTTGACCACTGAGCCACATCCCCAGCCCTGTTTTGTGTTTTATGTAGAGACAGGGTCTCACTGAGTTGCTTAGGGCCTCGCCATTGCTGAGGCTGGCTTTGAACTCGCGATTCTCCTGTCTCAGCCTCCCTAAGTGCTGGGATTACAGGCTTGAGCCACCGCGCCCGGCTTGTTTTTTAAACTTCTAAACTTCAGTTTCTTCATGAACTGAGGATACCACCACCTGGGAATCAACATAATCATAAATAATAATCAACTTAAATGCTCCTCACTGTGTCCAGAATATAATAAAAGTCAGGAAATTGGGCCCCTTTTTCTGAAGTGAACCCCTGAGGTTAGGAAGCTAGGTTTACAAATTATCTCTAAAACCGTTTCTAACTCCCGCCTAAGGCGAGACTTTCGCGTTCTTTCCTGCACCACTAGAGGGCAGCACAAAATTGCAAATTCCAGCCCTCCCGTCTTTAGGGGAGGAAGTGGGCTTTGGCCGCGGAAAGGCCAATTGTAGCCCTGGTTATTGAGGCATATTTTAGGGCAAGCCTGGAGACCAAAGTGTGTTTGGGTAGCAGGTCCCATGTCATGAAGAAGTTCACGGAACAGTTCAGGACAGAAGGCAGGACTCCAGGGGCCATGTGAAAGTGAGGAGCAACTCTGAGTTGGGCTCACTGACCTTGACCAAGTCACTGGACCTCACTTTCCTAGTGACTGAATGAGGGGCTCCATCCAGCCAATCCCTGAGGCCCTTTTCCTCTCTGAAACTGGACTGTTCTGTGACATGGCAGGGGAACCAGGAGCGAAAGAAAGTGGTGGGTGCCTAGGGAGCCAGGGGGCCATGCAGCCTGAGGAATGAGGCTGGAGCCTCATGGGCTCCAGGTGGGTTTCCTTTGAGTTCCTATCATTTCTTAACTTTGTAACCCTGGGAGCATCACTCAGTGCCTAGGACCATTTCCTGACCTGTAGATAGGGAAAGCACAGCCACTGGGTACTGTTTCAGTAGTAGATAAGGACATGGGGCAATTGTGCAGCTGAGTTGGGCGTCCGTACAAGGTGCCTCATGCATCTCAGTTCCCTCCCTCTCATGGGGGTGAAGCAGGGCCTCTGGTTCTGAAAGACTCTGTGTTGAGATGCACCACTTCCTCCAGCTCCCTCGCCCAGGGAATCCTCTCTCTGGCTGGAGTGGACGGCCCTAAGCTGAGGTCCCAGGCAGGCCACTGACAGTCATATATTGGGAGGCATTGGCAGAGGAGGAAATTCCAGGCACTTCAAAGTGCTGATGGGAAATGGGGTCAGGCCCATCCTAGGGGTTCAGAGCCCCCTCCCAGCTGGCCAGGGAGCCCCAGGTCACCTTCTTTCCCATGAGACAAGCCATCCCTTCCATAGCCCTTGTCCCTAACAGCCCCCCTGTGCTGTAGCTGCTGTCTCTTTAAGGGCCTCCCCCTCCCTCTTTCCCTGCTCCCCCCATCTCTGTCGCAGCCGCTGCTGTGGCTCAGAGCTGCATGGGAGACGCTGCTGCAGGTCCGGTTTCTTGGTGTCTGGTCGGTGCCATCATTTCCCCACCCTTCCCCCGCCCTCCCCAAGCTGGCAGCTTCCCCTCCCCCTCCCCCTCCCCACAGAGGGGGCAGGGGGCTGGGCATGAACTCTCTATAATGCCATGTGCAGTGTCCCTGCCAGGCTGCAAGGACTGTGGCGGCAGCCGAGAGGAGGCGGTGGTGGCGGGAGAGCAGTGTTGACCGCTGACCACTTGCCCAGCCGCTCCTCTGGCTCTGTCCCCCTCTTTCAGGGCTGGCACCCCCCCGCCCGCCTCCTCGGGCCCTCCCAGTCTCCCCACGTAACCCCCCCACCTGCCGCGGCTCTCCCTCCCCTCCCCCAGCTGCATCCTCCTCCTCCTGTCCCCTCTCCCTCTCGGTCCTGTCGCCTCTCCCATCTCTTGCCGCCTTCTCCTGCTCCCTGCTCCCATCCTCAGGCTCCCGGCTCTGCCAGGCCAGCCCTCTCTCCCTGTGTCCCCAGTCTAATTCAAAGTCCCATTCTCCCTTCCTCTGGTCCAGCTCCCCCGTCCTATCCCGTCCCCGCCCTGTCCCCTTTGTGCCCCTTCCTCTCTCTTCCTCCCTCCCTCCCTGGCTCGGCATCCCTGCTCCACCTCTGACTCCCTTCAGCCCTGCCTCTCCGCCCCTCTTGACCCGCTTGTCTCCCTGCCTGAGTCCTGAGCCACCATGCTGACCCCAATGGTGGCTGGGGGGGTGGTGTTCCCTGGACTCTTCCTCCTCTCCAAGAACACGCTCCAGCGGCTGCCCCAGCTGCGCTGGGAGGAGGCCGACGCCGTCATTGTCTCAGCCAGGTAAACGGCATCCCTTTCCTGAGCTCAGTCCCTCTCTCCTTCTCAGGCTTTATGGGGACAGAAGGGACCCCATCACTTCATGGCCCCTTTGGGGATGGGGAGCCCATGCGGTGGTAGGTGGGCTTTTCTTCCAAGCTTCCTTACCTTCCCAGGGGCCTTACTCACCTTCCCAAGAGACCTCACCAAACCCAGCCATCTGGTCTACTAGTATTCAGACTGCTTTTCTTTCCTTCCCCCAGTCACCCTCCCACCCTCCAAAACAGGGCCAGCATGTGACTAAAACATTCCTATAAGATGTCAGGGAATCAAGGGGTAGAGCACCATGTGTGAATCAGGAGTGTTTGGGGACAAGGCACAGAGGAGTGAATGGTGGAACTCTCTACGACCCTGGAACAGGGGCTGGCACTGGGGAGGGGAGTTCAGTGGCAGTCAAGGAGAGAGTGGGAAAGTGGCCAGGGGGAATTTGGGTTCACTGTGGGGACAGGGGCCAGAGTGATATGTGGCCTGGTGACTGGGCAGCCGAGTGGTGTGGGAGGAGCAGAGGCTCCCCTGGGCCTCCTGGGCATCCCCTCCTGGGCAGAGGCTTCACTCTTAGCCACACATTCCCAGTATTGTCTCACCTCAGGATGACCTCCCTATGTCCTGAGAGGAAGGCCACTCAGTATTCACAAACCAAGGGAAGGAGAAGGCCATGAGGAATGGGGCAAACTGAGGGATAGTGGCCAAGCAAGTCCAGGACACTGGAGGTGGTGGTGGCAGGGTGGGTGAATCTGGGCAAGCCCAGTCTTGGGAGGTAAGCCAGGAATGGCCCTGAGAAGTGACCAAACCCAAAGCAAATAACTATAGTAAAGAGGATATGTCAAGGCACGCATCTCCTCCCCTCTGCCACTCCTCCCTCTGTCTCCCCAGGCTAGTATCCTCCGTCCAAGCCATCATGGCCTCCACAGCTGGCTACATCGTGTCCTCCTCCTGCAAGCACATCATCAATGACCAGTAAGTGCCACACACTCATCTCTGCCCAAGTCCCTCCTCTGTTATGTGTGTGACCCTGGAATACCCTGGATCTTCTGGGGAACTGCCAGTGGTCCCCGAGCTCTTCCCTTGGGCCTGAGCAAGTTCACTGCCACAGCTGCAACTCAACCCCAGGGATAAATTTATCCCATCTTGTCCTCAAAGGTCAGAAGCAGGGGAGCAGGAGTGGGGATCAAAGAGAATCCTCAAAGCGATTCCTGGTCAGCTTCCTGGCCTCTTATATTGTAGTGGGCTCTGAATGTCATTTCCCGCCGTCTCCACCTATGCTTACACCCCTCAGACTCTACTTCCAAACAGCACCCAACTTGGGTGCTCTCCTCCTCATGCTGGGTTCACCCCTTAACTCCTCCCAGAATTCAGGTGTCCTGCCCCAGCTCCCCGCTGGGAACTGAGGAGAGGAGAAGAGAGATGACACAAACAAGGCCACTGAGGGTCAGGCAGTGGGGAGGAAGGGAGGGCGAACAGGCCAAAATTTGGCACTGGCAGCTGCTGCAGTGCCTGGTGCTTGCCAGAAAGGCCCAGGCTGAGAGGTGGGGCAAGAGGAGGAGGAGGAGTGGGAAGGGGGAGGAGGAGACGGGCCCTGTCCATGGTGCTGACCGGCCTGTCCAGGCTGACCACGGGCTGCTGCAAGTTGCCTGCCTGCGGCGAGGGTGCCCATGACACCTGCCCCTAACTCTTAGCTTCTGGTTCTGCTCTGTCCCTGGAGCCCCAGGAGACTTCGTTCAGATGACCCTGATCTAGAAGTGCCCCCTCTTCTCTCTTTGCCTCCTCTGTTCCTGTGGATGAGCTCTCTCCTCTGTAAGGAACTGAGTTGCTTGGCAAATACCTAGAACAGTTATTGGCTTAACTCCTTCTTCAGACCCTGCCCAGTGACTTGGCTTCTTCTTGCCTTCTTCACGCCCTTTCCTGCCACTGGATCCAAGATAAGCCTGGCTTCCAGGAATTTCTTCCTCATGCCTTCTTACTCAGAGGTCACCTTTCAGCTCTTGCATTTCCTCCCCCACCTCCAGGTCTGCTCTTGTCCCCCCTTCCCCCTTTAATCCTCAGGTAGATAGGGAGGATCAGGGTTAATCCAGGGGCAACAGCTGTTCCTACTTTTCAGCACCTAATTGCTGAGAGGGTGGGGATGGGACTTAACACTCCACATGGCACCCCAGGCCCTGGGGCCCCTCTGCATCCTCACCCACACTCCAGGGTCCCATCTGTTCCATCCCCGTCATGTCTACTGGGCCATCTCTCTGGGCTGCTTCCTGCATAGCTTTTCCGAGGCCAGTTTGGTCCTTTCCCCCCTCTCCCTGTACTACTGTCCTTTGTTTCTAACCAGCTATTTCTCCCCTCTCAGGCCCAGAACAACCGCACCATGGGTCTCAAGTTCTCTTTTCCCTGAATCCATTCCTGCGACAGTGGGCTGCCTGGCCCCTTCCAGACCAGTCTGCCTAGGGCGCACCTCCTGCTTCCTACGTGCCCCACCTTCTGTCCTCAGCTGACCTGTACCCCAGGAGCTCCTCACATGTGGCCCTAGCTCTTTCTCTATGAAGTGCCTCTAGCTGACTTTGCTTTTGTCCCCTGGCTAGCTGGGCAAGCTCCCCCAGGACTGCCTTTTGGACCTCCCACTCCTGCCCGAAACCCGTCTCAGGACTGCAGAAAGTGCCACTGTGCTGACTCAAGAAGAAAAATGCAATGTTGCACATTCACGTGCTTCTCATTTTTGTTTACTCTCAAAGTATGTAGAACTTCCTCCATCCTCGGTACCTTTTGCTCAGCGTTTTCTTCTTAATGCTTGGCAGGACCTGAAAGAGCAAGCGATCGGGCCACCTTCAGGCAGAAGCAGCACTGGCAGCATCTCTACCTTGCCAGCAGGGCTGAGTGAGAGTGAGAGCTTCCCATGGTTATTCCTTGGCTTAGCCTCTCTGTGACTCGGTTTCCTCATCTGTACAATGGGGATGAAAACCATACCTACTTTTTAAGGAGGGTTTTTTGTTTTTTGGGGTTTTTTTGTATTAAGGTTTGAACCGAGGGATCCTTTACCGCTGAGCCACATCCCCAGCCCTTTTTGTTTTTTTATTTTGAGACAGGATCTTGCTGAGTTGCTTAGGGTCTCACAAAGTTGCTGAGACTGGCCTTGAACTTGCTATCCTCCTGTCTTGGCCTCCCAAGTTGCTGGGATCACATGTGTGTGCCACCATGTCTGGCCTTTTGTAGGGTTTTTGTGAGGAGTAAATAAATTTACACAATGTAGAAATTTAGATATCAGCATAGCACCTGGCTGTACTAAGCGAGTATTGGTCTTTAACAGGTCTCTCCTTCTTGCATGCTTTGTCCTAATCTCAGCCGTCTTCATATCGTGCATCTCTGCCCTTTGATCTGTAAGTGTTCTCTAGTCTCCTTTCCTTTTCCCCCAACTATATGGAAGAGAGGGAGAGAGAGACAGTGCGCAAGCACGGCGTGGCGATTTACAAGGTCTGTCTGGTTTGAACCCCAGCCCCAACGCTTAGCAGCTGTGTGGCTGTGTGACATTGGGCAAGTTTTGCCCTCCACCCTTCAGGTCAGCTTCTGTAACTCACTTCCATCTCATCTGAGACTTCACTTCCATCTCAGGGTTGTGAGCATCCCTTGAGATCTGACCCAGGTGGATCATCGGGTGCTGGTGGCACCAGGAGCTATTCCCTTTCCCTCCTGATTCCTCTCTCTCTTTTCCCAACAGACACTGGCTCTCCTCTGCCTACACGCAATTTGCAGTGCCCTATTTCATCTACGACATCTACGCCATGTTCCTCTGCCACTGGCACAAGCACCAGGTCAAAGGGCATGGCGGGGCTGAGGAGGGGCGCAGAGCTCCGGGCAGCACCTGGGCTGTGGTGCGTGGCTACCTGCACAAGGAGTTCCTCATGGTGCTCCATCATGCTGTCATGGTGCTGGTGTGCTTCCCTGTCTCTGTGGTGAGTCCGGTCGGGGTGCAGAGGGCTTGTCCTTCACACCACACCAGCTGCAGGAGCCTGGGAGCCCTAGCCGCAGGATGGGGTGGAGGGAAGCTTCCTGAGTAGCAGCCCAGCCCTGATCACAGGGGGCACCAAGGTCTAGAATCAGCCGGACCCACCTGGACTCTGCCCAGCTGTGGCACTTTGTGGCGCTTTTGTCGCACGTCTCCCAGCCTCAGTCTCCTCCCCTGTGGTGTAAGGCGCCATCTTACCTGCAGGATTCTAGGAGGGATTCAGAGACGCAATGCACTCAGCTTTAGACTCTGAGTTAAGCGGCTCCAAAAGTGACAGAGGGGAGTGCAGAAGGTCAGAACTGCCCCTTCACCCTCCTGCCTTTCCTCTCAGGTGTGGCGACAGGGGAAGGGAGATTTCTTTCTAGGCTGCATGTTGATGGCAGAAGTCAGCACCCCCTTCGTCTGCCTTGGCAAGATCCTCATCCAGGTGAGAAGGCACCTGAGGGCATAAGAGCCTGATCACAGGGCACAGACAGGGCAGGCACTTTCAAGGTCCCTCTGGGATTCTTTAAAGGCCAGGTGCAGTGGCAGGCTCGGAGGAGAGGCAGGCTGGGGTGGAGAGGAGGCAGCAGTGGGCGGGGTGGTCCTGGGGCCTCTAACCTGCAGGGAGGTGGGCAGGGGGACGCGGGGCGTGGCGGGCCGCTCCCTGCCCTGTCACCCGGCTCCTCTGCAGTACAAGCGGCAGCACACGCTGCTGCACAAGGTGAACGGGGCCCTGATGCTGCTCAGCTTCCTGTGCTGCCGGGTGCTGCTCTTCCCCTACCTGTACTGGGCCTACGGGCGGCACGCGGGGCTGCCCCTGCTCGCCGTGCCCCTGGCCATCCCGGCCCACGTCAACCTGGGCGCCGCGCTGCTCCTCGCCCCCCAGCTCTACTGGTTCTTCCTCATCTGCCGTGGGGCCTGCCGCCTCTTCCGGCCCCGAGGCTCCCCGCCACCCTCTCCCTGTCAGACCCAGGACTGAGGATGCGGCCTGGGGACCCTCCCCACCTGCACCCCCACCACGGGGACAGGGCTCTGGGGCTGGTGGGTGGGGGTTGGGAGCCAGGGGCCCCTTGCCTTGACAGCCCCAGGACTGACAGATGGACTCAGAAGGGGAAGGGGCATATTCCCTCAGGGGCTGAGAACAGGACCAGGTGACTGGACAGGGAGAGAGGGCCCTCTTCTCCCCACAGAGCCGAGGCCAGCTGGGGAGCCCCTTCCGCACCCCGCTGTGCTGGAATAGCAATGGGAAGAGGAAGGGAGCGCACTTCCCACCTGCTGAGGGCTGGAGGGCCTATGGGGAGACAGGGACGCAAAGGGACGCAAAGGGACCCAGTCAAACACATGGGAGTGGCCCCGCTGCCAAGGACATCCCAGCCCCTCTGCTGCAAACCCCTCTCTGCTCCCGGTCATCTGGGAGAGAGGGGACACCCTAACTCACCCCCGTAGGCCTCATGAGGGGCTGGCTGCCTCCTCACAGCTCTTCTCCAGGGAGGCTGGCCTGAGGAATTTTATTTATTTTATTTATTCGCCCAAATTGAAACTAATTTGTTGGGGTGGGGGGAGGGAGGTGGCTGCTACCCCCACCCCCAGCCTTCCCAGTGCTGAGCAACCCCGGGGCGGTGAAGGGCGCCCGGCCCCTTCCCATCAGGCTGCACGTCTTGCCCTGGGGCCCTGGCATGTCCCTGGTGCTACAGACCTCTCCAGGCTTCCTCCAATCTGGGGTCGGGGGACCCTGGGAGGTGCTTTACAGACCGCTAATAAAGACGATCTGCGTCTGCGTGAACGCCACCTGACTGTCTTTGTCCGTTGTTTGGGGTGGGGAAGGAAGGAGGTGCGGGCCTGGGGAATGTGGAGCAGAATGACCGCAGAGAGGGCAGTGCCCCCACCCCAGCTGGTCACTGAGCAGTCAGGGAGGAAGAAGGCCAAGACCTTTATTTATCAGCAGAGGAGGGTGGATTTGGATACTCAGACTGCGTCCAGGGCCCTTGTGAGGCTCTTTAGGCCCCTTTCTGGAAGCTCCTATGGGGTATGGAGGTCAGAGGAGAAGGTCACACACCATAGGGCTTCCCTTCCCAGACTTGGATCCTCCCACCTCTCCTCTCCTCTCCCTTGGAAGGTAGAGGGGTGGAGCCAGGGGCATGGGGCCAGCCTCACATGTGGGTGCAGAACTGGAAAAGGAGGAAGAGGAAGGCCACCACCAAGGCTCCCACCAGGATGTGATGGAAGAGCCCAGGGCTGGAACCTGCCAGACAAGGAAAGTCAGGGGCAGCTCTCCTTCAGCCCCCAAGGAGGGAGCCCCACATCCCAAGATGGGTCATACCTGAGTTAACAAAGACCACGGGTCTTTCTCCAATAAACTGGGCCACAGCCAAAATGCTGGCTTGGTCTGAGTCTGGGTAATCAAAGAAGTCAAATCTGTCTATGAAGAGTGGAGACTCTGTTCTTGAGGCTAAAGCCTTGGCACTCTTTAGGGTGGGTGCTAGGATCCAGAGCAAAGTCTGTGACAACAGCCAAGCAGACCCCTGCCCCCCACCCCAGAGGCAGAGGCTGACCCTAGACTCATGATTTTGTTTCCTCTGGGGTCAGCTGAGCTCCCATGAGAGGCCCACATTGGCTGAGATGGGCAGGATGGGAGAAGAAGGTGGAGGGAAAACAGAAAAAGGCCAGGGCTGGGCTCCAGTTCCTCAGGGGCATTGTCCTTATCCCTCAGCCTCTTTCCTTCCCTCCACTCACTAGGAGCTTCCCACCTGTTTCTATGGTCCTCAGTTCAGCCAGCCACACCCACATGGTTACCCACTGCCACAGCCACATGACGCCTTCTTTTACAGGGGTAGGGCTCTATGATGTCATAGCTCAGAGCCTTTCTGATGTCATACTCTACGGTGAGGAGAGGAGAGAGAGAAAGTGATAGGAGTTGGACCATTGCCCCAAGCCCTGAAGCAGAAGGAGAGAAGTTGGGGCCCATAGAGCCTTCCTCATTTAAGATAACGTGATTGATAAGACAGTAAGAGTGGTGGTGACCAGGGCGTGGCTCAGTGGCAGAGTGTGTAGCATGTGCTCGGCCTTGGATTGGATCCACAGCACCACAAAAAATAATAAATATGCAAATAAAGTAAAATAATAATGGTGGCTACAGAACTTATATACAGTTGGAACTGGGTGGGGTGAGCTTTCCAAAATCTGGGGCCATGGACTTATATAGCAGGCACATTTTGGGGATGAGAGACAAGGTTACACACCTCAGTTGTCCCTTAGATCAACCACAGGTAGTGTTTATTGGGTGCTTATTAATATGACAGGTACTTTGCGTAAAGCAACTCATCTAACTACTGCAAATCCCTACCAGGTCGGTACCCTTACCCCCACTATGCACAAGACAGAAACACAGCACAGAAGGCAAAAGGAGTAGAGTAAATGCACACTTACATTGTGTCCCCAAGTTCAGGGACACAGGGGTCTCCCCCACCGACCTCCAAACCTTGTCTTAGTGCTCAGAGAATGACCATAAAATTGACGACCAAGAGAAATAGCAGGTGTTGCCCACCAGGTGGCAGCAGTGTCCGGGCCTGATGAGTTCATCTCTTCTCACCAGGGACCGCACAGCCGCTTATCTGCACCTCCAGCACCAGTTTCTGTCTCTTCTCACAGGTTGTATCTTGTGCAGTAGGAAAAGAGATGGCTGGAGACTAGTGGCCTGGGGGGTTGTTAGAAGAATTTCTCTAGTCCATTCCAAGGCAGATCTTCTGGACATTCACAGAATCTCTGAAGACTCCCCTATGTCGCCATTTGCCCTTTGTGGCTGGTGGGCCCCTCCAGAGTCTCTGCTAATTCATGCCTTTCCCTCTGCGTAACTTTCCAACAGCCATGTTCACTCTTGTGGCCTCATCTCAGCTTGAAAGAGTTAGCTCCCCTCTGATTGGCAGGTAGGCCGGTCTGTCACAGACATGTTCCAGCCCATGCTTGAGGGTCTCCTTGTTACTTAATACACAGATGCCTGCCTGTGCCAGAGTCTCTAAGAGATCCAATTGGCTTGCCCAAAACCAGGTGCATTTCCAGCATGTGGGAACACCTCTGCCCCACAGGTAGCGCTCCTTCCTCCACTGGGTCCCTCTCTGTCTTCCCTGCCTTGGGGACTTCAAAGTACCAGTCCACCTGATTCCCACATGGCAAGCTAGGAGTCTCTTGCCACAATTAGCCTCTATTTCCTAAACAATAAAAAAGCTCAGAGAGGAAAAAAATGGGGGAAAGAGAAGGGAAAATAAAGTGATGGACCTCCTTGGAACTGATTCATGTGGGTTGCCTTCCCCTACACTTAGGTCTTTGAAGTCACAGGGCATAGGAGGGACATCAGGGATGGTTCCTGTTCCCGCCCCACAGAACGCTGCTGCTCTATCTACCAGACAAGTCCCTTTGAATGAGTGGATTATCTGTTTACCCATTCATCTAACCATTAAATAAATATATTGGAGGCCAGGCACGGTGGCCCATGCTTATAATCCCAGCAGCTCAAGAGGCTGAAGCAGGATGATCCCAAGTTCAAAGCCCATCTCAGCAATTTAGCGAGGCCCTAAGCAATTTAGTGAGCACCTATATCAAAACAAAAGGGGGGGCAGGGGCGAGGCACGGTGGGGCATGCCTATAATCTCAGGGGCTTGGGAGGCCGAGGCAGGAAGATCACAAGTTCAAAGCCAGCCTTAGCAACAGCGAGGCGCTTAGCAACTCAGTGAGACCCTGTCTCTACATAAAACATTTTTAAATGGCCGGGATGAGGCTGGGGTTGTAGCTCAGTGGCAGAGTACTTGCCTAGCATGTGTGAGGCACTGGGTTCTATCTCTAGCACCACATAAAAATTAATAAAGACATGTTGTCCATCTACAACTACAAAAAAAATTTTTAAAAAAAGCTGGGATGTGGCTCAATGGCTAAGCCTCCCTGGATTCAATCCCTCGTACAAAACAATGGAGGAGGCGTGGTGGGGCTAGGGTTTAGTGGTTAAGCACCCTGGTTTCCTTCAATCCCTGGTACCAAAAAAAAAAAAAAAAAAAAGATTGCCTTTCTGCTATGTCCTGGACTAGCCTGTACCTCTGACTTGTTTCTGCCCTCTGGGATCATATGGATGCGGCTCATTCTAACAGAGACAGACATGTAACCACAGCAGGTCTACACATGTTGCCTCTCACTCCTTCACCGTGAATAATTTTTTTTTTTTTTTTTTTGGTACTAGGGATTGAACTCAGGGGCACTCGACCACTGAGCCACATGCCCAGCCCTATTTTGTGTTTTATGTAGAGACAGAGTCTCACTGAGTTGCTTAGCGCCTCGCCGTTGCTGAGGCTGGCTTTGAACTCCCGTTCTCCTGCCTCAGCCTCCCAGCTGCTGGGATTACAGGCGTGAGCCTGGCTCCGTAAAGGCATTCTTCAACCTCTTCTGATATGGCTTCAACCCCATTGAAGCCACTTTGGTCAAGTCTACCAGTGACCTCTTAGTTTGCCAAACTTAAGGATTACTTCTTGATTCATTCTGTCCCTCAGCAGGGTGCCCCCGTCCCTGACTCTGAGCACAGGAGCCACCCTCGCCAATTTTCAAGATTCCTTCTCGCCAGCTCAGCTTTGGGTCTTCTCTTGTCTAACTATATTCTTTCCCTAGGTGATCTCATCCAGTCTCATGGCTTTAAATACCATCTATATGCTGGTGACTCACCAATGTATATTTCCAGCCCAGACCTCTCCTGGGAGCTCCAGACTCCCATATCCAACTTCCTGCTTGATATCTTCTCTGTACGTCCAAAAACATCTCGAACGCAATAGACCCAAATGAGGCTCTTGATTCTCCTACTCTAAACCTGCTCCTTACCTCATCTTTCCATCTCAACCAATGGCCCCACCATTCCTCTGAGATGCTGTGCTCAATAGAAACAGAGATCCCTCCCTTCTACTTAACAAGCCCCAAATAAAGACCTGTTGACTCAATTTCCAACTGAAATCTCAAGTCCATTTACTTTGCTCTGCTTCCAGACTTTTTTCCTTGTTCGCCAAAGCCATGTTCTATCTGGCTTACTGCAACAGACTCCAGGGATGCGGTGCATACCTGTAATCTCTGTGACTTGGGAGACCAAGACAGGAGGATTGCAAGTTTGAGGCCAGCCTCTACAAGTTAGTAAGACCCTGTCTCAAAATATAAATAATAAAGGGCTGGGGGTGTAGCTCAGTGGTAGCGCACCCCTGGGTTCAATCCTCAGTACTGCAAAAAAAAAAAAAATATATATATATATATACACACACACACACATACAGATGTATAGATATATATGTATATATTTGTGGATATGTATATGTATGAATATATACATTTTACATTTCCTATTTATTTATTTATTTTGGGGCTGGCGTAGCTCAGTAGTAGAACAATTTCCTAGCATGCCCAATGTCCTGGGATCAATCCCTAGCACACACACAAATATATACAATTTTAATGTGTTCCTTGGAAGAACATATTTACATGGCATAAAATTCAAAAGGTACAAAAGGTTGTAAATTGAAAGCCATGTTTTTCCTATTCTTGCCCTTCCCTGCCCCAAGGCAAACTCCTAAGAGGTCATCATAGTTACCATTTTCTTGTGCAGTGTTCTGGAAATAATCCATAAATAAACACAAATATCCATAAATAAACACAAATAAGCCTTTTTCCTCCACTCAGATGGCAGCATTCCACACATGTCACTCTGCACCTTGGTTTTTTAAAAGTTAAAACAAAGCCGGGCGCGGTGGCACACGCCTGTAATCCCAGCACTTAGGGAGGCTGAGACAGGAGAATCGTGAGTTCAAAGCCAGCCTCAGCAATGGCGAGGCACTAAGCAACTCAGTGAGACCCTGTCTCTACATAAAACACAAAATAGGGCTGGGGATGTGGCTCAGTGGTCGAGTGCCCCTGAGTTCAATCTCAAAAAAAAAAAAGTTAAAACAAGATTGTGGAGATGATTCTGTACGTGTACATAAATAGCCTCCTTTTTCGTGGCTGCACACGATACTATATAATTGTATGAAATCATGTCATACCTGACTTAACCAGTCCCCTTACACATTGTTGATTCTAAGATTTTGGAACATGTTGAAGTTAAGAACCTCAAGCTGAGTGCGGTGGCGCACACCTTTAATCCCATTGGCTAAGGAGGCTGAGACAGGAGGATTGCAAATTCAAAGCCAGCCTCAGCAAAAAGTGAGGCACTAAGCAACTCAGTGAGACCCTGTCTCTAAATAAAACACAAAATAGGGTTGGGGATGTGGCTCAGTGGTTGAGTGTCCTTGAGTTAAATTCTTGGTACCCACCTCCACCTGCCAAAAACAAAAACAAAAAGAACCTCAAATGCCTGAGCATGGTGGCACACACCTGTAATCCCAGTGGCTCAGGAGGCTGAGGCAAGAGAATCACAAGTTCAAAGCCAGTCTCAACAATTTAGCAAAGCCCTAAGCAAGTTAGTGGGACTCTGTCTCAAAATAAAACACAAAAAAGGGCTGAGGATGTGGCTCAGTGGTTCAATCCCTGCCCATGGGTCAGCATATATATAGGATAAAATCTTGGAAGTGGAATGTCAGGGTCAAAGGGTATGTATAATTTGTTCTCTTGTAATCCACTGCCAGACTGACTTCTGCAGAAGTAGTGCTCATTTACCCACAGCCTTGCTCACACTGTGTGTTAATAGACACTTTGAATTTTGCCCATTGGTAGGTGAAAGGTGGTGTCTCAGTCTAGTTTGACTTTACATTTCTCTTACTTTAAAACAAATTGTGATAAAATATAAACGCATAAAATCTACATGTAACACAACTTACTATTTTAATCTTTTTCTTTTCCTACTTTCTCTTGGTGCTGGTACGGAACTCTTGCCTGCAAGCACTGCTCTACCACAGAGCCACACGTACAGTATTTAACTTTTTTATTTTTATTTTTATTATTATTATGTTTGGTACCGGAGTGGAACCCAGGAGCACTCTACCACTGAGCTATATCCCCAGCCTTTTTTATTTTTATTTTGAGAGAGGGTCTCACTAAATGATTGCAGCTGGCCTAGAGCTTGTGATCCTCCTGCCTCAGCCTCCCTTCCAGGTGGATGGGATTACAGGCGTGCATGCAGCTCCCAGCCCGTAACCATTTTTAAGTGTATAGTTAGGTGGTGTTAAGTATATTCACAATTGTGCAATCAAAATTCTGTTTTAAGTCTCAATATTGAGTGAGGCTGACAGTGCCAGGACCAGTTTGGGGCACCAGGGACTCAGAGATGAATCAGCCCCTGCTCAATTCGTAACTCCCTGGCTGATGGGAGACAGAAATGTAAACAGGCACAGACAAAACTGTCAGCAGAGCAGAGTCTGAGGTATCTGGAAGCTGAGGGGCAGAAGGGAAGGGGGTTGCAAGGGTGCTCTAGGAAGGCTCCTAGGGAACAGTTAACCCAGGATGACTCCTGAAGGAAGGGCAGGTCTCCCAGGTAGAGGAGTGTGACTGAGAGAAGGTCCAGAGGCCTGAGGGATCAAGGTGTGTTCCGGGAGCTGCAGGTAAGGTTGCCAGCCTGTGGTGAGTAGAGTGGGTGATGAGGTCCTGTTCTGAAATCCTTGAAGGGCAGTATGAGGACTTCATCTTTTGGGGATGGTAAGTTTGGATTAAATGATCTCGAAGATCAAAGGCTACAGGATGGAGGCTGGTGGCAGGTGTGGGGTAGGGTGGCAAAGCTTCCCAAGACTGCAGGGCTCTGGGGTATTCAGGACCGAGTCCAGATCACCCCCATCTGAGGGACAGAACTGGAAATGGCAGGGGGTGCGGTGTGAAAGGGTGGATTTCCAAAGGAGATGCCATCCCTGAAAAGGAAACACGGGTCCTGGGGGCTGGGTTGGGTCACAAGGAGAAATACCTGAACAGCAAGTGGAGGAGGCATGGGGGAAGCCACAGGCTCGGGCCTCGCTCTGCTCCCTCAGACTGTGAGGTTCCCCAGCCCAGTTTGGCGACCCGGAGATGCAGGACCTGGGACAGCTGGCTGATCAGACCCTTTTGGCCAGCCCGCTCCTAGGTCACTGCGGATCTCTAAGCCCCGCCTCTACGGACACAAGAGGTGGAGGACTGACGCCCTCTTCCCCCCCTCTCGCGCGCTCTGCGGGGGAGGGGCGTGAGGATGTGCGGGCGGGGAGGGGGAGCCAACGTCGCCATGGCAACCAGGCTGGTGGTCTGGCCCTGGAGACCCGAAAAGGAGAGGAGAAAGCCAGGCGCTGTGGGCTCCGCAGGCACCGCGGGGGGCGAGGGCGGGGGCCTGGGTCTCCCTGGAGGAGTTGGGAAACACCCAGTAATTCTCCTGGTTGATTCCTGGTGGCGCAGGGAGCCCGCGTGTTGGCGAGTGTGTGTATGTGAAGTTCTTGGGTGAGTGTGCCCTCCGCGTGCCTTCGTTGGTGCATGTGTGTCAGCTTGCACACGTGGGGCCCGGGCGTGTGCGCACGGGAATGCTCGGGCGAGATGTGTGCCAGCCTGCGTGCACACGAGTGTGTGCCAGCCCGCGTGCCCGTGCGTGAGCGCGAGCACACGTGTGTGTGCGCACTCGCGTGCGCTCCTGAGTGTGCCCAGGCGGCGCGTGTGAGTCGGAGAGTCCACCCCCTGCCCAGCCCGCGCCCCGCCGCCCCCGCCGCGCCGGCTGCCTCTTCGCCTCCGCCCGCCTCACCCCCTCCTCCTGCACTTTCTCTGCTCCCTCCTGCTCGGCGTGGCGCGCACAGCCCGACTCGCGCTCTTCTTGCTGGCCGCCCTGGGAATCGCCGGCCGCCGCTGCCCAGCCTGCGCCTGCCGGCCGCCCAGTGCCTGGCACCTGTTGGAGGCACAGAGACAGGTGCAGGGGGCTGGGCCGGCCGGGGGCGTGAGGGTGAGGGTGAGCGCGTTAGCCTGTGTGCTCCGGGGGTGTTCAGCTTTCCTGCGGCTGAATTTCTGGATCCCCTGGGGAGGCACGGTCAGAAGGAGGCATCTGAGGCTCAAGTCCCCACCTTGGGCTGGGGGAGTTAGGAGGCAGCGGCAAGGGGGACCAGGCAGACAGACAGATCCTGGGGCTGAATGAAGGATCAGCAGGAAGTGGAAGCCCAGAGGGGTTGGTGACACCCCGACCAGACTAGCGCCTGGCGCAGAGGATGGCCAGAGCTCAGAGACGGGGACCTGTGGGGATGGCTATGGGGTATACAGGGCTCAGGCACAGAGGGGAGCCCAGGATGAGAGGACTGAGCTTGGAAGATGACAAAGGGACAATCTAGAGGTTGGGGGCAAGGTTGAGGGGAGCTACGACCTGCCTGCCCTGCCTGCCGGGAGCCGCCTGGAAGCTCAGCCCCTGTGGAGCCAAGCTCCCGGTCTGGAGGGCCCAGGCCTCCTGCCTGCCCGCTCACTGGCATAGGTTGCCTTCTCCCTTGACACCTAGGAAGGGCAGCCAGAGAGAGCCCCACAGACCAGGAAGCTCAGCCTGGCCCTCAGCCAGCAGGCATAGGTATGAGGAGTCAGCCAGCCAGCCGCCTTTGGCCCTCATACCCTCCTCCCCCAGCCAGGGGTGCTGCATGAGGGGCCGCAGAGGCGACCGCATGACCATCAATATCCAGGAGCACATGGCCATCAACGTGTGCCCCGGGCCCATCCGGCCCATCCGCCAGATCTCTGACTACTTCCCTCGCCGGGGACCAGGACCTGAAGGGGGGGGCGGGGGCTTCGGGGAGGCCCCAGCTCATCTGGCACCCCTGGCTCTGGCCCCTCCTGCGGCCCTCCTTGGGGCCACCACGCCTGAGGACCGAGCTGAGGTGGACAGCTATGACTCAGACGATACCAGTGAGTCTGGGGACTTGAAGGGCTCCTGGTGTTAATGGGGGGCCTCCAGGCTTGTGGGAGGGGACCGGCCCTGCTGGGTGTGCACTAGGGGAGGGGGGAGGAAGGATGAGGGATGGTGGGGCTGCCACCACAGCTGCAGTCCGGGTGGAGATTACAGCTTCAGCAAGGCTAATATTCAATATTTCTGCTGAGACACTACACCACCCACACAGCCCCAGTGGCGGCCGAGCCAGGGACCCAGACGCACACATGCACATGCCCACTGAGCCTCTTGCACACATTCATGGGCCCACAGAGATGGAGACACGCACACCCACGCCCGGCCACCAAACCCCTAACACACACCTGTCTTGGCATGCCGACTCATGCCACCTTTTCCTCTTCTGCAGCTGCCCTGGGCACACTGGAGTTCGACCTTCTCTATGACCAGGCCTCTTGTACTCTGCACTGTAACATCCTCAGGGCCAAGGTGGGCACTCCCTGCCTCCCAGGCCCTGACCCTGTGGGGTTGCATCCTTCCTTCCCTTCCCCAGGGTGGACCCCACTCCTTCCTGCCTCCTTGGCACCCTCCATCTGGGTGCTGCAACCTTCAGAATCCTGCTTTGCAGAGGGAGGGGAAGAGGATTGGGAGTCACCGTCCTCTTTGCTGCCCTCCCTCCAGGGCCTCAAGCCCATGGATTTCAATGGCCTAGCTGATCCCTATGTTAAGCTGCACCTGCTGCCTGGAGCCTGCAAGGTAACAGTCTCTTTCTCTCAGTTTAGTCCAGTCTGTGGGTCCATCCCAAATTCTCCCAGCCCCTGCCTTCAACCTCTAGGGGTCTAGCGGACAGGTATCAGAACCCTTGTCTCCACATCCCAGGCCAATAAGCTAAAAACTAAGACTCAGAGGAACACACTGAATCCCGTGTGGAACGAGGACTTGACCTACAGTGGGATCACAGACGATGACATCACTCACAAGGTGCTCAGGTGAGGGCTCAGCCTCCCTGCCGCCAAGGATTCCAGCCCAGCACCTTCTCTGGGACACCTGTTATTGTAACTTTCTTTGGTTGGTTGATCTTCTTTTGTCCCATTAAGCCCTTACCTTGCTAATGCTCAAGAACAATCAGGGACCCCCCAACCCCTTCAGCAGCAGGCTGAAATATTTCCCTGGCCTTGCCACCCCAACATTTCTTGCTGTTCTTCCAACAGAGCATTACCTATCATCTTCTGATTGTCAGTTTTGTAAGTCCTGACTTTGTTGGAAGCTCTTGGTTTCCTCTCTGCCAGCCTAAGTCCCACTCATTTGGGGCTCAGTCCAAATTCTCCCTTCTCCAGAAAGCTTTTATGGGACCCCTTCTCAGAGGCCCTGACCAAAATTGGATCTGTGCACCTTAGGTCTGCTTGCCCTGTTTTGTGTTCACGTAAAATCTCTAAGGAGGGAAACTTTTGGGGTCAGAGAACTTGTTACGTCGTCCCAAGAGATGGAGATGTGGGGGTACAATCCCTCAGGGGTAATGAAAGGCAGCAAAACCCAGGTGATACTTCTTTATTCTTGGACAAGAGTGAGCCACAAAAGGGTCTGCATCAGGGAAGTGGGTATGGTCAGAGCTGTTTCACAAAGATCACTTTGAGGGAGCGAGGGACAGAGGCAGAAGCCAGAAAGGCCTGCCCCATGTTTGAGATGTGAGAACAAGGCCTAAAAATAACTGAGAACTCACTAGTGAGCATTTTTTCCATTTCTTTGTCACTTGACCCTCAGGAGAGCTTCCAGATTTGGGTGCCCATTATCTCCATTTTACAGATGGAAACTGAGGCTAAGGAGGTTAGGTGACTTCCCAAGGTCACACAGCTAATAAGTGGCAGCAGTGGTACTTCAGCATGGCCACATGCCACAGCTGCTCAGCACAGTAGCTGGTCATAGCAGCAACAGCATGGGTACAGAGTGGGCAGATGGAAGTAAAGACCATCACTTCATAATTGCTGGGCTGACATATCTCTGCCAGCCTGATGCCCTGCTCCAGGTGGAAGAGGACAGGAGGGTCCAAGGAGATGAAGGGTCCTTGGCTGTCCCAGACTCCTCAAGGCCCTTCTAGCTCTTTAGCCTACACCTATGGTCACATCCACCAACACATACCTGTGGTGTTCAGTCAGATCCTGCCTCCTGGATGGGAATGGGGGCAGTCCCTAAGATTTGTGAGGGCTTCCTGCAGTAGCTGAGCACATCCTGAAGGGCCCAGGACACTGGAACAGGGCAAGCTCTAGGGCAGAGCTGAGACTGGTCTGAGAACCCTTCTCCCACACTGGAGCAGGGCTCAGGTACGGGGCCCTGACCCTGAAGTTCCCTGCCAGGATCTCTGTCTGTGATGAGGACAAGCTGAGCCACAATGAGTTTATCGGGGAGATCCGAGTGCCCCTCCGCCGCCTCAAGCCTTCGCAGAAGAAGCATTTTAACATCTGCCTCGAGCGCCAAGTCCCGGTCCGTGTGAGAGCTGTGGGGTATCAGGGGGAGGGAACCCTAAAGGCCAGATTGCCAGAAGCTTCTCTTTGCCCCCTTAGCTGGCTTCACCCTCTTCCATGTCTGCGGCACTGAGGGGCATCTCTTGTTACCTGAAGGAGGTGAGGCACCTCACAGGGACCCTATCTGGGTAGGAGGTGGTGGAGGACCCAGGCTGACCCCTGCATCTGTCCCCTGTAGCTAGAGCAGGCAGAACAGGGACATGGGCTGCTGGAGGAGCGTGGACGCATCCTGCTGAGCCTCAGCTACAGCTCTCGGCGCCGGGGGCTGCTTGTGGGCATCATGCGCTGTGCGCACCTGGCTGCCATGGACGTCAACGGCTACTCTGACCCTTATGTTAAGACGTGAGCCTTCACCCTCACCAAAGCCTGAACCTGCCTGAGATCCTCTGGGGCATGGCCTGTTCCTATGGCCCACTCTCTCCTCCCCAGGGACCCTGAGCCTTGCCCCAGATTCCTCTGGGCCTTGGCCTGTCCTTAATCACGTCCCCACCCCCAGGTACCTGAGACCAGACGTGGATAAGAAATCCAAGCATAAAACACGTGTGAAGAAGAAGACTCTAAACCCGGAATTTAATGAGGTAAACATGGAAGGACTGGAAATCACAGTGGACTGGGAACAATGGCAGGGGTTGGAGGGCCTCACTGGAGGTGTGGTTCATCTTGTTCCCAGGAATTTTTCTACGAGATAGAACTCTCCACTCTGGCCACCAAGACTCTGGAAGTCACAGTCTGGGACTATGACATTGGCAAATCCAATGACTTCATAGGTGAGGGGAGCCCAGCAGGGTGGTGCCCAGTGTGGGCTAATGGGTAAGAAGCTGGGCCCTGACTCTGCTTGCTTTTCAGGTGGTGTGTCCCTGGGGCCAGGAGCCCGAGGAGAGGCACGGAAGCACTGGAGCGACTGTCTGCAGCAGCCGGACACAGCTCTGGAGCGCTGGCACACCCTGACTAGCGAGCTGCCCGCTGCGGCTGGGGCTCCTCCCTCCACCTGAGTGGGCAGTTGCTGCCCAGAACAGGCCCCTTGGGCCAGGTCCAGTACCCAACCCTCGCACGAGTGTGTTGCACGTTTACACGGGGTGGGATGCCCCCGCCCCACGCCACCTTATTTGTGTGAGAGTCTCTGTGACCGTGGGTCTGTCTTGTGAGGGACTGTGGAGATCTATATTCACATATGCAACTTCCTCCTGCCTGACTTGCTATTACCTGCAAATATGCAAACCACCCCGCCTGCACACCTGCGGGGAGTGCTGTCAGAGCCACACCTAGGGACCCCTGCTCCTCTCTCCAGCCTCTCCAGGCTGCCCCACCTCACCCCCCACCATGGGAAGAGGTCGGATTCGGGGAGGTTTGGAGGAGGAGAATGTTTCCAAAAGAGAAGAGGACAAGAAGAAAAGAGCCACTCCTTTAATACAGAAAAGTCCTAGCCCTGTACAGCTGCCCTTCTAAAGGGGTGGCCACCACTGGGTCTCTGCCTCCCCATAAGGTAGCAGATGCTCCTGGCCACTCTTTTAAATAGCTGTCCCCTAGATGGGGCTGGGATGTGAGGGCAGGGCCCTTGCTACGTTCCTGGGGGACATTTGTGCATGTTTACACCTTTGATTGTGTCAGTGGCCAAAGCATGGCACCTGGGCATCAATAAACATCTCTAAGGAAGCTGGGGCTCATGTGTGCTGGCATGGGAGGTGGGGGGTGCTGGACAGGGGCTTGGCAGAAGATGCTGGGTGGTCACTCCGGGATGTCAATCACCAGGTCATCGTCCCCATCCAGGGCATCATCTCCACTGCCTGCATCGCTGAACATCTGCCGCGGGACGGTGCTCAGGATTGTGTGAGGGGGCATCTTGGGAGGGGGAAGGGGGGTCAGGGTGGCTCCAACCCCGGCTCCCGGACCCCGGGCAGGGAAGGTCAGTGGCCCGCCCACAGGGCAGTCAGGGGGTCCCACCGCCATCTGCAGCAGGGGGGAAGAAACAGAGGGAGGACTTGTCAGAGACATACTGGAATTTCCAGGAGGCTAGGCACTGCCCCTTAAGGCAGTTGAGAGGGGTGAGGAAGGGACAAAGGCTCATTCAAGGGACAGAGGACATAGCCAGTCGGCCAGTGCTGCAATCAGGGGCCTGCCCCACCTGAGCCCCTTCAAGTCTCAAACCAGCAAGTGCCTGGGAGTGAGGGGCAATGATGGGAAGTGTAATGAGCGGGGAGGGTAGGGGTGACTGACAGGAAACTGGGATGGGAGGCTGGGCCCTGCCCTCTCCAGGGAGGCACCCTGGATGCCCTGTAACAGCAATTAAAGCCAGTCAAAGCCAGAGACAGCACGGAGTGCCTACCTCCTCCTGCCTCTGGTTCCACCTGCCACCAAGGCCTGCTCTCCCCCTCCTCCTGCAGGACTCACTGGTTCAGTGCAGGGCATCACAGGCCACCCCAAGCCAGGAGCCTGGACAGCTTCTCTGCCCCCCAGAAGCTTCTATTACATCTAGAATCGGCCCCTCCGTGGGATCCCCGCAGCCACTGGCCTGGGCCAGGCCTCCTCTCAGCTCACCTGTGCTAGGGGACCAGCCTCCTAACTGGACTCCCTGCCTTCAGCCTCTCCCAGATCCAGCTCCTCCTCCACACTGCAGCCAGAGTGCTCGCTCTAGAACACAAACCTGAGCATGTCACTCCTTCACCTGAGGGCCCTGGCCCTTCTGCCCTCAGGACAGGCAGTGCAGTGTGCCTGACAACAGGCCAGCCCCTTCACCTAGAGCACCCTTCTCTATTTGTCGTAAGTACTGCTTTATCCTGAGGCTAGGAAGTGGCCTCTGTCCTGGCCAACTCTCCAGTCCCACCTGTGCAGGTCCTCAAAAGCCTCCCCAATGACAGTCCTCTGGGTGTGGGATAGCCCTCATGCTTAGTGGGCACAACCTGAGCACCTACAATGTGCCAGGTGACTTTTGTCAATGATCTCTGATCCTTAGGGCCACCTTGCATGGGAGGAGGGGTTACCTGATAGGGGACAGAACTGAAGTTTGGAAATGGGAGTTTTAAGGAATAGACCTACCAGGTCCTCGCTGGGCAGTGCCCAATGTGGTCCTGGACTGGACATGGCAGGAAATAGTCACATGTGGTCTCCATGGTGGCCTCCCAATTGCTTTAACACATCTGGACTAATGGCCTGATCTTTTGCTTCTCAAGGAGCCTCACCCTGACCTCTGCTCCTGGGGTGACATGGGGGACTAGAGTGAGTCAGGCTGCAGACGCAAGAGCCTGCCTGAATGGATGGCAAACT
This sequence comes from Xerus rutilus, assembly GCA_028644305.1. Classification (NCBI taxonomy): domain Eukaryota; kingdom Metazoa; phylum Chordata; class Mammalia; order Rodentia; family Sciuridae; genus Xerus; species Xerus rutilus. The sequence continues at coordinate 15,954,946 of CM053415.1, read as the reverse complement.
GGAGGCCCAGCTCTTGAAAACCAGACTGTGCCAGGCACGCACGTGGACACACAGGACAGACACACATGCACTAAAAAGGGCAGCTACGTGAACACTGTCTCCCTCCTCTGGCTATAACCTCTTGATCCCTACCTGTTCCCTACATCCTACACTGGCCTGGACTTCTCAGTGACCTCCTCGATGTGACCAAGAACAACTAATGTGGCTCTGGCTTGCTGGGGCCCAGGCACTGCACTGCATTCTCCACCCTTTTTTTTTTTTTTTTTTTTTAAATATTTTTTTAGCTGTAGATGGACATGATGTCTTTATTTTATTGCTTTGTATGTGGTGCTGAGGATCGAACCCAGGGCCTCACGCATGCGAGGCAAGCGCTCCACCGCTGAGCTACAATCCCAGCCCCAGCATTCTCCACCCTTTAACTCATTTAACTTCACATGACTCTACTGACACTGAAGAAAGTGAGGATTGCAGTGTTACCGACATGCTAAAGGCCACACGATCAGAGGTGGAAGAACTGGGATTCAACCCAGGAACTTGTGCACACTAGGCAAGTGCTCTACTACTGACTTAGACTGGGTCCCAGCTTTTTCATTTTCTTTTTTTTGAGACAGCGTCTGGTTCTGTTGCCTAGGCTGTCTTGCACTCCTGAGCTCAAGTGATCCTCCTGCATCAGCCTTCTGAGTAGCTGGGACTATAGGCATGTGCCACCACGCCTGGCCGGGCCCTAGTTGTCAGCTGTGAGTGTGCCACCTCTGCTCATACTCGCCACCTCCCATCTCTTTCTCACCCAGAGTCTTCAGAGACTCCCACTCCCTTCACTGTAACGGGGCACCTCTTCATTTGGGCATCCAAGCCTTCTTTCTATAATCCCACCCCACCCGGTTTTTTGTTTTTGTTTTTTCCCCCCAATATTGTTCTCTCATCACTCTTCCTGCAGGCCACATTTTCCATTCTGTCTCCATCTCCCTTCCTACTACAGCCTCAGCCTGGACTATCCAGATCTCTCTCATTCTGAACTCAAATGTTCTCACATATTCTCTCTTCTTTGAGCACTTCTCTGATCTCTCTCCCCCCGACATGTAGCAACTGACTTGGGCCTTTCTCACAACCAACATGCTATGAGAGGAAATATCCTGTTATCTAGAACTTAGCTCCAACATTGTTCTACTTTAGGACCCAGCTCCAAGCAGAAGTCTCCAAGGGCCCACACCTATGCCATTTCCACCATCCGCCATCTGCTCCAGGCTGCCCCGATTACTTTCTCCACTCCTGCCTTTCAGGCCAGGGGCAAAAACCTTCAGCAGGGGTATTACCAGCCCGCTATTTTGTGTGGGTGCTGAAGATGGGACCCAAAGCCTCAGGCATCCTAGGTAACTGCTCCACCACTGAGCTGCACCCCAGCCCCAGAATCCACACTCTTAACCCCTAGACGCAACATCCTATTTTGCCTTTGGCTTCAGAGCCAAGAGCTGTCCAGCCTGGTCCCTACTCTACTTTGACTCCAATCTGAATAAGCAATGTGCCTTTGTGCCCTCAGTGGGCTCCTCATCACTCCTGAGGCTCCCTCTTAGCCCTCCTCCCTCCCCCATCCACCTCTATGTTGAAAACTTTCATGCAGCATCCCCAAGAACTCTAGGTTCATGTATCCAGCTGCTGACACTTCCAGATGGCTTCTTAATGCCAAACTCATCTTCCCTCCAGATTCTGCTTATGGGAGAATTGTGCTCCTCTCACAATCCTCCCTGTCTCAGAAAAAGGCCACTCCACTTCTTCAGTTGCTCAGGCTAGCATCCCACAGTCTTCCTGGGTTCCTCTCTCCCTATTACAGCTACACTTGGTCTCCCAGGAAACCTGTGGTCCCTTCTTTGAAATGGACACCTGTTTCACTCTGTGCTCTTTCCATAGCTACCAAGTTTCCTGTGGTCACTTCCTCACTGCCATCCTGACTTGTCCCCAACCTCTGCACCCAGGCTGTCCTCCACACAGCAGTGTTGTCGAGGTGACCAAAATATAAATTGGAACAGATGCCACCTCTGCTCAGCCTCATTCAGTGGCTCCCATTTCAGTCACCGTACAAGCCAAAGTCTTTCAGAAACTGGAAGGCCCTTCACAGTTGCCTGTATCTTGTCCCTCAACTGCCTCTGTCTCTGCCTGTGACCACTCTCTCCCACTTCCCTCCCACCAAATCCTTGACGAGCCAAGCATGCACACTCCCTGGGGCTTTTGCCTGGCTCTCCCTGGGATCCATGTGGCTTGCTCTCATTTCCTTGTAAGTATCTGCTCAAGTATCCCAGACCACCCACCTTGGACCCTCCCCCCTCCTATTCTTGACTCTTCTTCTTTCCTGGGACCTATTCAGCTTGTTTATCTTCTGCCCATCTTGCTGGAATGTGAGTTCCAAAAGGGCAGGGGTGCCATCTGCTTTGTTCACTTTGTTTGATAACACCCAGGATGGTGCTTGGCACGAAGCAGGTGCTCCAACACTTGATGACTCCATCTAGTTTCACCACTCACTCTACAGGTGCAAAATCTAGGACACTTAGAGGGTCGCAGAGACCTGCCCAGAGTCACATAACCATGTTATAACTGGGACAGTACTGACTTCTAGATCCTGCAATTTTGCCCCTTTCTGGGGCTGCCTGGCACCATACAGCAAGCACTCATGATCTGTGCAAATGCACCCTGCCTGGGGCCACGCTGTAGCCCCTGGGCACACTGCCACTGTGTAAGGGCAGGACCCCAGGCATCCTCACTCCAAGCCCCCCAAGGCTGGTTCTGCCCCAGATTTATTTCCACAAGTCTGTCAGGACTTCTTGGATACGCCCCTTAATGCCTAGCCCTGGGCTGGGTTCTCAGCAGTTCCATATAAAAATTGGATACCCAGCCCATCTTGAGCCTCCCTCAGATGGCTGTCCTGCCGATGTGGCCCCTCCCTAACGTCCCCAAATCAGGGTACCTTGAGTTTCCGGGGCAGGCGGGGTCGTTTCTCCCGCTTGGGCCTCAGGGGGCTGGGCTCGGGCAGCTGCAGGGCCAGGTAGTCAGAAGGGAATGGGGGGTAAGGGGGAGAAGCCAGCTGCTGGTGGGAGTGAGGGATGGAGATGGGAAATGGAGTAGGTCAGGGTGAGGGGTGAAGGGAAGAAATGCAAACAGGAGGAAGAATGGAAAAACAAAAGAGATGGTGATGAGTGTGGCTCCCAGGGCTCCTGAGAACAGAAGGGGAAGGGACAGCAGCAGGACTATGTCCTGGTATCTGCTCTCCTCAGTCATTCTGTCCCCTATTCCTACAGCAGAGAGAAATGGGCAGCCCCGACACACCCTCCAGGGATGCTTGCTGGCCATACCCAGACAGATGTCTCCATTCTTGGGGTGGCTGTATGTGGAGGCCTAGCCCCTTTGCCCAAATGATGCCCACCTTATTCCCAGGCATCTTAGTCCACCACTTCCATCCTACCCTTGACCCCAACTCACCGAGCTCAAGTATGGGGAGGGAGCTCCAGAAGCCTGAAGGGGAAACCCTGTTGAAGGAGGCAGGGAGAGACTGGAGGGGGAGGGAGCACCCCCCAGAGGAGGGCTTCTTTTCCTGGGGAAAGGACAGAGAAGGAAGTCAGAGGCAGCTGGGAGGCCCAGATCCATCCCTAGCCCCATGGCTTCTTCTTACCTTTTGGGGGCTGGTGTGTCGGACAACTTAGGTGTTCCCTCTGTCTCGCTGTTTTCTGAAGATGCGGTGGCATCTGAGTCTGTGCAGGGGGAGGGCTGGTCAATGGGGCCTGAGGGCTCTCAGTCTACTTCAGAAGGCTGTACCCTCAATACTTCACAAGAACTCCAAGGAAGCTGACTCCCCAGCTCATACACTCACTCACACACTCACACACACACACACACACACACACACAACACACACGCTATTCTGGGGAGACCCACAGCTTCTCCAGCTTTCTCAATCTGCTTCCTACTCTGGCTTCTCCATTAACACATTTGCCAAGCACATACTACATGCAGGGGTCCTTTACATTTACCATCTCTCCTGGTCTTTTTAACATTTATTTTTTAGTTGTAGGTGGACAGAATATCTTTACTTTATTTTTATGTGGTGCTGAGGACCGAACCCAGTGCCTTATGCATTCTAGGCGAGCACGCTACCACTGTGCCATAACCCCAGCCCCTCTCCTGGTCTTTATAACAATCATCTCCACTTTCCAAATGCCACTGAGGCTCAGAAAGATATGGGATTGGGACATGAATTAGGTCGGTGACTCCTTGACCATTTTATGCTACTCTCGCCTATGTGCCTCTAAACTGCCTTCTGTTCCTGCCTGCTCTACTTTCCATATTCAGGGTCCTGTTAATCTAACCCTCAAATCTCTACTTTCATCCACTGTTCCCTGTTGACTGCCACAAGGTCAGGCCATTAGGATATAAAAATCACCTCCTTAGCAGTCTCATCACCCACAGTCCACTCTGACTCTAGAATGACCCAAGACATAAATAGGATCAGATCCTTCCTGATGATATCCTCCAGTGCTTCCAATGCATTAGTAGTGATTTTTTGTTTGTTTGTTTTTTTGGTATTGGGGATTGAACTCAGGGGCATTCGACCACTGAGCCACATCCCCAGCCCTATTTTGTGTTTTATGTAGAGACAGGGTCTCACTGAGTTGCTTAGCACCTCGCCGTTGCTAAGGCTGGCTTTGAACTTGCGATTCTCCTGTCTCAGCCTCCCTAAGTGCTGGGATTAGAGGCTTGCGCCACCGTGCCCCACTAGTGGTGATTTTTAGGTTGGCTTCAACCTATCTTTCTGGTCTCCCAACAAAACTGTCTTTTTTGTGTTTGTGGTGCTGGGGATCTAACCCAGGGCCATGTCATGCTAAGTACCACTAAGCTATACATATCAGCCCCTAAAGTTGTACTCTATCATTCTAACCTCTTTTTTTTTTTTTAATTGTTTTTGGTTGTAGATGGACACAATATCTTTATTTATTTTTATGTGGTGCTGAGGATCAAAGCCAGTGCCTCACGCATGCGAGGCAAGCGCTATACCACTGAGCTACAATCCCAGCCCATCATTCTAACCTCTTTACTCAAACATTTTTTTGTAGTTCAGTACTTCTGCCTAAAAGGCCCATTATTTACTTGATAATTGATGAATATGATACAGGCAGTTGCCAGTTTCTGTGCTCAGATTTTTATTGATTGATTGATTGATTGATTGGTGCTGGGAATTGAACCCAGAGCCTCATTCACACTAGACAAGCACTTTACTACTGAGCTACATCCCAGCCCCTCAGACAGATCTTTTTAAAAAGTGGATTGAAGTCAGGTACAGTGGCATGTTCCTGTAATCTCAGCTTCTTGGGAGGCTGAGGCACAAGGATCTCAAGTTTGAGGCCAGCATAGGCAACCTAGCAAGACCCTGACTCAAACACAACAAAATAAAATCAAAAAGGAGCTGGGCGCAAGGCTGGGGTTGCGGCTCAGTGGTAGCATAGTTGCCTTGCATGTGTGAGATACTGGGTTCAATTCTCAGCACCATGTATAAGTAAAAAAAATAAAGGTCCATTGACAACTAAAAAAAAAAGGAGCCAGCAGAGTGGCGCATGTTTGTAATCACAGCAGTTTGGGAGGCTGAGACAGGAGAATCCCAAGTTCAGAGCCAGACTCAGCAAGGGCGGGGTGCTAAGCAACTCAGTGAGACCCTGCCTCTATATAAAACACAAAATAGGGCTGGGGATGTGGCTCAGTGGTTGAGTACCCCTGAGTTCAATCCCCAGTACCAAAAACAACAACAAAAAACCAAAAAAAGGGGGGGGGGAGCCAGGTATGTAGCTCAGTGAGAGAATACTTGCCTTGCATGTGCCAAGCTCTGGGTTTGATCACTAATACTCCCCCAACCCCCTCTTACACAAAAGCAAGATTGAATGCCACCTTCTCTGGGAAGTTATCCAGAATCTCTGAGGCCCAGTTAATTGCTGACTCTCAGAACTCTCCACTTTCACTTGTCATGATTTCCTCACACTGTGTGAGAAGTATCATGTATGGACATTTCCCTGACCAGAGTGTGAGTTCCTTTAGGATAAAAGTAGAGGCTTATATCTCTGGGTAAACTCCCCAGATTCAACCCCCTCTAATCATGAACATGCTGGGTTTTCTCACACATTCCCCTCCTCCTAAAGTTCCTGGAAATGAACTGGAAGACTTTAGGGCAGGGAGAAACATGGAACAAAGAGCTAGAATAAAATGAAACTTTCTGTCATGACCAATGTGCACTGGTCCCTGCCTACTTCTAATTTTACCTACAATCTTCCTCTAGTAGTAAATGAATAATTGGTGTTATATTGTCAAACAGAACAATATTTACAGCTTTTTAAAATTATAGGTCTCAATCCACTAGAAGTTTGCAACCAGCGTCAAAAGTAGGAAAAATGTAGTCTAAAAAACATATGGATACATATGTGGAGATTCGGATGTGATATAAAATATATTAACAGTTTGTAACATTATTAATTGTAAATACTAAGAACAATATGAAAAACAATGCTCTATACTCTTCTACCCTGTTACTCAGACAAACCTGGCTTGTTCTTATCTTAGGGCCCCTACATCTGTTATTCTGCCTAGGAAGCTCTAACCCTGTCCTCACAAAATTAGCTGCTGCTTCTTTTCATTCTTTTTGGTAGTGGGGCTTGAACCCAGGGGCACTTTACCACTGAGCTATATCATCTCTTCTCTTCTTTCTTTTTCTCCCTCTCTCTCTTTCTTTTCTTTCCTTCCTTTATTTTTCTCTTCCTTCCTTCTTTCCTTTTCTTCCTTCCTTTCCTCCCTCCTTCTCTCCCTCCCTCCCTTCCTTCCTTCCTTTTTTAAAGTATTTTTTAGTTATACATGGACACAGGGTCTTTATTTTGTTTACTTATTTTTATGTGGTGCTGAGGATTGAACCCAGTGCCACACACGTGCAAGGCAAGTGCTCTGCCACTGAGCCACAACCTCAGCCCTCTTTCTTTCTTTTTTGTTGAGATAGCATCTTGCTAAGTTGTTTAGGGCCTAAGTTGTTGAGGCAAGTCTGGAACATGTGATACTCCTGCCTCAGCCTCTAGCGTCACTGGTGTTACATGTGTGTGCACTATAGTGCCTGGGTGGCTTTTAGATTTTTTTTAAAAATATTTTTTAGTTGTTAATGGATCTTTATTTTATTCATTTATTATTTATATGTGGTGCTGAGGATGGAACCCAGTGCCTCACGCATGCTAGGCAAGCGCTCTACCACTGAGCCACAGCCCCAGCCCGGCTTTTAGATTTTTAAGTGATTGAAAAATCAAAAGAAAAATCATATTTCATGTGGAAACTAAATGCAATTCAGATTTTGGTGTCTATAAAGTTTTATTGAAGCCGGGTGCGGTGGCTCAAGCCTGTAATCCCAGCACTTAGGGAGGCTGAGACAGGAGAATTGCGAGTTCAAAGCCAGCCTCAGCAATGGCGAGGCGCTAAAGCAACTCAGTGAGACCCTGTCTCTACATAAAACACAAAAATGGGGCTGGGGACCTGGCTCAGAGGTCGAGTGCCCCTGAGTTCAATCCCTGGTACCAAAAAAAAAAAAGTTTTATTGAAACACAGCCAAACTCATTCATTTGAATACTGGCTGTGGCTGCTTTCACCCCACCTGAGTAACTGCTTTAAAGACAGTATATTCCACAAAGTCTATTTACTATCTGGCCCTTGACAAAAAAAAAAAAAAAAAGTGTCTATTCCTGTTCTACTCAAATCACCATTGCATAATCCTGTTTTTATCTCAAATCCTTACTGCTACCTAAAATTCTAGTGCATTTCCTCCCGACTAGAATAAAATTACAAGAGACCATGGGCTTTTTTCATCTTTGCTACTGTTGTATTTCTTGTGTCAAGCACAGAGCTTGAAACACAGTAGACGCTCCATAAATACTTGAATGAAAGAATGGTAGAGGTGGAGGCTTAAGAACCACTGGAGGCTGCATCAGCCTCCAATGCCTAAGAAGATGGGCCCAGGAAGACTTGCTTAAGTGTCAGAAGCCATGTCTACCTCCAGTTTTTCATGACCTTGCTCACCAGAGGAGTCTTCATCCACGTTCTCATATTGCAAAAGTCGGTCTAGGAGAAAACTGAGGGAAGAGGTGGGAAGGAAAGTGTTTAATCCCATTTTAGCAATATTCTCCCGACCCTCCCAGAGGGCCCAAAGGATTCTACTAAGAGCCCAAGCATTTCTGGTCCTACTCCAGGATGAGGCCACAAGGTGGATCCCTAGGAGTCACACTGCCCTCCTCCCTGTAACTTGCCTCACCTCTTGTCCCGGGAAACCTTCAGTAATTTCCTCTGCGCCTTCCTCAGCTCCTCCTGAAAGCACTCGTGTTCCTGTATCACGAGCAGGGCGGGCGCTGATCAAGAGCGGTCGATAAAGGGGCCAGGAACCCGAAGACAGCTCGCCCCACCCCTTTACACATGGGTAAACTGAGGTCCTCTCAGCGCCAGGCCTCGCACTCCGCAACCTCCCACACCAGCACTCACGTAGATGAGAAATTTGAGCTTCCTCTTCAGATTACGGTATTTCTTTTTGTAGTCCACTTCGCCGTCTGCCGGCCCGTTCATGACCCGCCCGGGAGCAGCACGCCAGGGGTTGGCGTCCAGCTACCCTTAGCCGGCTCTGCCGGGACTCTCGCGCCCCCACTTCCGGAGACTCTGCAAAGCAGTGCCCTCTCGGACTACTACTCCCGGCGTACCCCGCGCGCAGGGAGCGTGTCCGCACGGACCGCCCTCCTGGGGAACACCGGGAATGGAACGCGGCTTCCAGTGGCTACGCGGAAGATGGCGTAGCAGCGGCGCGATAACGTCATAAAGATGGCGGACGCTGGAGGGCGCCGTTACTGATTCTAAATGTGCTTAGGGATTTGGAGCCAGGAAAAGATCTCCCCCAGAGATTCCTAGTCTCTTGGGGAGGATGCCTTTTTTCTTCTGCCTTTAGTAATAACAGAGGTCTAGTCGGTGTCTGCGACTACGGAGGAGGGATCGTCGCGAGTTGATTACGTTTAAACCAAAGGCTGTCGGCGCTGAATCGGTTTCTGACAAAAATTTTATAAACGATGAATTCAAAACAAGGGTAGGAGTCGCGGGACCCTTCAACTTCCCAGAGAAAACAAGTTTTGTCTGGCAAAGTTCTCTGCCTCAGCGGTCTGTCATCGAAGTTCAACCGGCACCTGGTCTTACGGTGCCGCAGCACTGCGCGTGCGCGAGCTGCTGTCAGACGCGCTGACCAAGGCGAACAAGAAAAAAAGGCGGGAGCCACCAATCCCAAGTGGAGCAAAATGGCGCAAGAAAATGAGATGCAAGAGTTCACGCGCAGTTTCTTCCGAGGCCGCCCTGACCTCAGGTGCACAAGGGACAGGAGTTGGGGTTGGAAAGGGCGGGGGTGGGGCAGGGACTCCACCTTGACACATGTCTCCATAGCACGCTCACGCACTCCATCGTGCGGCAGAAGTTCTTGGCTCACGTGGGCCGCGACCACCTGGAACCCGAAGAGAAGCAGGTGCTGAAGAGGTTGGTGGAGGAAGAGTTGCTGAAGATGCAGGTGTGGGCACAGGCATAGGCCACCAGAGGTGGGGTTTGTTGCCCAGGTGGGGCAGGCCACAATCTTAGTACTTTTTGCCCTCAAGGTGGATGAAGCTGGTTCTAGGGAAGAGAAGCTAGACCTTACCAAAAAGGTGAAAAGGCCTCCCACCCCCTGCAGTGACCCTGACAGTAAAAGGTTCTGCTTCGATTCAGAGTCAGGTTAGTATTCTTCCCTGCTATCTGTGCCTTCTGCATCACTGGTTCATTCAAAATGTATTTGTTGTGTCTGTATTATGTCCCAAGGCATTAGATGAGGGGGTGAGGCCCAGGCATCTGGAACCAGAAATTGGGGTGGAGTGATGACTGTTTCCTACTGTCAGAGCAGGGCTAGAGGAAACCAATCCCAAATGGAGGGGAAAAGCACAGGAGAAACCTATACCAATCCTCTTTTCTCCATATTGCAGAGCCCAGCTCTGCTGCCTCCAGTCCTGACTCTTTTGGACCCCCAACAAAGAATGGGATGGCAGCAGCAGAAGTCAGCCCAGCAAAGGAAGAGAAAGGTCCAAGTCAAGCCTCAAAGAAAACAGTTGAGAGCAGTGAAGAGGAACAGCAAGGGGATCTGACTGCAAATATGGGAGTAGAGAATAGTGAGGAGGAGGAGGGCTCTGTCAGAACAAGTAAGGTTTGGAAGGAAGGGAGCAGTGAGGAAAATGAGAAAAAAAAATACAAGGGAAGGACTAGGAAGAAACTTGGGACCAAGAACAAGCAGGCACCAGGCAAGGCCTCAGCTAGTAAGAAGCAGACCAGGGAAGGAAGTGAGGACAGTGAGGAAGAACTTGTCCAGCGAACAGCAAAGAAGTCAGGGGGGAATAGAGGAGTTCCAAGCCACCAGGAAAATGAAAAGGAGAGTGAGAAGGAAGAGATCCTGGCCAAGAAGAAAGAGAGCAGGGAGGAGGAGGAGGAGGAAGAGAAATGGAAGCCTAGGGCCAGGAGCAATGGAGGGGAAAGATCAGCTTGGGATGGGAGAAGCTGTAAGCAGAAAAGCAGGGCAGGGAGACAGACAAGAGACTGGGAGGACAGTGGGGATGAGAAAGAGGCAGCAGGCAGTGGGGATGACAGTGGGGAAGATGAAGAGCCACTAGTGCAGAAGAAGAGCAAGGACAGGAGCCAGTGTAAGGGTGGTAAAAGTCAGAGTGGAAGCAGTGAGGATGAAGACAGAGGGAAGATGCAATCAGCTGCCCAACTGAGTAGTGTTAATGGTGAGGAGAGTGACTTGGAGAGGGAGGTGAGTGACAGCGAAGCAGGAGAGAGCCCCAAGGGAGAAAGGAAGAACCGCTCATCTAAGAAGAACTCCAAGAAAGGCAGGACACGGAGCTCTTCTTCCTCCTCGGATGGAAGTCCAGAACCTAAAGGCAGGAAGGTGAGGGCACAGGTGGGGCAGGAGGCCACCACTAGTGAAGAGGGAGACTCTGACTTCAGGGTAGCAGGCTTGGTCTTCAGGTGCTTTTTCCTTGATAGGCTGTCTCTGGTCGTCATGGAGAGGACCACCCAGCTGTGATGAGGCTAAAACGCTACATCCGGGCCTGTGGTGCTCATCGAAACTACAAGAAGCTGCTGGGTTCCTGTCGCTCACACAAGGAGCGTCTGAGTGTCCTTCGAGCTGAGCTGGAAGCCCTGGGAATGAAGGGTGAGACAGTGCGTGCCTGGGGGTTGCAGGGTGGCCTGGCTGCCGGGGAGGAAGGGATCACCAGTTTCTTTTGCCCCAGGTAACCCTTCCTTAGAGAAGTGTCGGGCCCTGAAGGAACAGCGGGAAGAGGCAGCAGAGGTAGCCTCCCTGGATGTTGCCAACATCATCAGTAGTTCAGGTGAGTTTTCTCTCACTACCCAGGAGCAGATAGTGTTGGATTTTCAGACAACTAATCTTCCATCCCTGCCTGTGGCCCTCAGGCCGGCCACGCAGACGTACAGCCTGGAACCCTGCAGGAGAAGCAGTCCTCCCAGGGGAGCTATACCGCAGAACACTGGACTCAGAGGAAGAGAGGCCCCGTCAGGCACCCCCAGACTGGTCACACATGCGCGGCATCATCAGCAGTGATGCAGAGAGTAACTAAGCTTCCCTGTCCCCCAGGAGGGATCCTTCCCATGTATACAAAATACCTATGGTACCTCCTGCTCTAAATCTGCACAGACCCGGACCAATTTTTTCCAGAGAAGACTGCAGCTCCCATGGACCTAGTTGTTCAGACACTACTTCTCAGCTTCACGTTCTCAGTTTAAAGTGTTTACAGGGGTTTATTTTTAAAGACTCAATAAAGGAATGTTTGTAATTACCATTAAAACCTGTCCCCCACTCTTACCCCTTATATTTTAGGACGAGAAAGCTGGGAGGGGGGCACTATTATTAGCCAGGTGTCTAGCTCCCTTTCATTTCTCGCTGTTTCCTCTAAGTTACCCCAGTCTCTAGACTCTTCCACCCAAAGTCTGCTACCAGGCCATATCTGAGAAGTGTTTGGCTCTGACCTCCCCCCAGCCTGATCAATGGGCCCCTCTGGTTACCTTGCTCTTAGCTAGGTTTGATAATGACCAGTTGAGAGGAAGATAGGGCCTTAAGAATATAAAGTACAGCTGGGCACAGGAGGGCCCGCCTGTAATTCCAGCAACCCAGGAGGATAAGACGGGATTGCAAGTTCTAGGCCAGTCTCCATAACTGGGCAAGATCCTGACTCAAAATAAAAAATGAAAAGGGCTGAGGATGAAGCTCAGAGAGCCCCAGGTTTCAACCCCCAGTACCAAAAAAAAAAAAAAAAAAAAGGATGTGAAGCACAAATGGATTTGGGGACAGTTGGTGTTTATGTCTTCCACTTCACAGGCACTTTCTCCAGGAGCTGACTCTTTCAGCCTTAAAGGGATGGGTGCAGGACTTAGACCTGATGGATCAGTCAGGGCCCTGCAGGCATCTCTCAGAACTCTTCTTGTTGAGGCTGCTAAGATATAAAAGTGTGAGCTGCCAAGGGTATATGTGAAGTGGGGCTTTCTGAGAATTTTTGCCAAAGGAAATCAGAGGAAAAAGGTTGATGACCTCCCTTGGAATCTTGGATCCAGTCATGTCTAAACATTAAAATCACTGGAATTTTGCTAGGCATGGTGGTGCACACCTGTAATCCCAGTGACTCAGGCAGCTGAGGCAGGAGGATCAGTCTCAGCAACTTAGGGAGACCTTGTTTCAAAATAAAAACATTAAGAGGTCTGGAGATGTAGCTCACTGATGAAGCGCGCCTATGTTCAATCCCCAGTACCATAAATAAATAAATGGAATTTTTAGTTACACAGCCCAATAAATTTTCTTTTTAAATACAAGTTAACTGGTGGACATGGCACATGCCTGTGATCTCAGCTACTCAGGAGGCCAAGACAGGAGAATTGCAAGTTCAACACCAGTCTCAGCAATTTAGTAAGGCTCTTAAGCAACTTATTGAGACCCTGTCTCAAATAGAAAAGGCTGGGGATGTGGTTCGGTGGTTAAGTGCCACTGGGTTCAACCTCTGTTACGAAAATAAATTATAAGTTAACACTATCAGTTGCCTCCGAACAGGCCGCCTCACGCAACTTAGACAGAAAGGGTGAGTCCTGGGGTCTGTTAGAATAACCAACAGTTTATTAAAAGCTTGCCCTTGGGGCTCTGTGCCAGCCCCACAGCTGAGAGGGGCTCCCGTGACTGCCCCCAGGCCCAGGAGCAGCCCTTTCCAAGGTCCTTCCCTTGTTCCCCCGCCCCAGCCCTGATCCCAATTAAAAAAACAAAAACAAAAACAAAACAAAAACAAAAAAACGAAAAACAGGACAAGACGGCACAGGACGTCAGACAGCAACGGGGGAATGGAGAGACCCAGGCACCCTGACCCCAAGACCCCATCCTGATCCTTCTTTCCAAGGAAGGCCTCGCCTCCTATTCTCCCCGCCTTGGGTCCCAGACCCATTCTGCCACTTCCCAGGTCTAAGGGCCCTGTTGTCCCCAGTCCATGGCCCCATTGCAAGGGTAGTATAGTTCTCTGAATATAATATATCTAGACCCACCCTTCCCCTCCCCCAGGGGACTAGATGAATATTTGACACGCACAGCTCCCTCCTTTCCCAGGCGGTGATGGAGGGAGACCCTGGCACCATGGTGGGGAAGCAGGGTTCCCAGTCAGCCTTGGGGCACCGATACCCAAGCTGGCCTGGAGCCACTGGCCAGCCCCAAGAAGCTCATGAAATGAGGAGGTCTGAGGGGAGCTGGAGCCAACATCCTGTCCCCGCCACCCTTGGGTGGGCCTCAAGCTCACTGCCTGCCAGGATCAGGCTCTGCCCACCCCTGCCCTTGCCCCAATCCTCTGTTCATTCACTCTGCACTTCAGGAGTAGAAGTGGGAGGAACCGTTGAGGATGTGGGAAGCAACACTGGTGCTGCGACTCAGAGGACCAGGCACTGCAGCAGCAGGGGGGCCCACGTTCTCACTGCCACTGCCCCCTGAGGCTGCCCGCCGCAAGGGCTGGGGGCTGTTTCTTAGCAGCAGCAGGGCTCCACCACGGGGTGTTCCACTCTGTGTTGGGGGCCCCAGCCAGTTTGGGGGACCTGGAGGAGCCAGTAATGACGGCTGACGCCAAGCTGGCGGGGGCATGCCTGGGGGAGGAGGGCCATGGCTCCAGTGTGCACCTGAGCGAGGAACAGGGCGGGAGGGCCAGGCAGGGGCAGGGGGTGGAGCAGGATAGCCCTGGGCCGCAGCCTCAGCTGGGATGCCCCCCAGAGCCATACTGGAGAAGCCCAGCCTCATGCTCTCAGCATCGAAGGCCTCGATCTCACGGGCCTGCCGCTCGAGCAAACTCCGGATTCGCTCGGAGCGCCCTGTCTGCAGGGCCAGCAGCTCTTCTTCCACCTGGGGCACCCAGAACAGGGGGTTAGAGTCCCAGAGTGGGGAGCCTGCCCTCCCTATCGCATCCTGGAGGCCAAGCCCCTTACCCGCTGCTCCAGCAATGCCCGCCTCAGAGCTACTCTCTGCTCCAATTCCCGCAGCTCCCTCTCATGCTGGCTCTCTGTGCGGATCTTGATCTTACTCTGGTAAGCATTGAGCAGCTCCAGCTCCTGTTGAAGCTGCTGCCGAAGAGCCTGGAACTCTGCTTCTTGGGTCTCATCAAGCCGGAGCTGGGGGATAGGGAGAACGAGTTTTAGGGACCTCCTCCCCCACTCCCAAAATCCTCCCCTGCCCCAGGTAGGCCTGGGCCCTAAGGTTGCAAGAAGCAGCGGTCTCAACATCTATCAGAATGGAAGATGGTCATACCCTGTGCACAGCAATTACACTTGCAGGAATCTATCCCCCAGGTATACTTGCACATGTGCTCGAGATGTTCACGGAAGCGTTGTGATAGCAAAATACTGGAAACAACCTAAATGTCCACCAATAAGGGATGGGTTAAATAAATTATGGTACAGCCATACCATGAAAAATTCTACACTGTAAAAAAAAATGAGATGTGTACTGACATGGAAAGATGTCCAAGAAATATTAAGTGGACAAAGGCAGTTAGAGAACAGCCTATAAATTGATTCCACTTGTTTAAAGTATTTATATAACTTTCCAAAAATGCACTGGAAAAAAATCTAAATACACTTAATCATTAACAAGTTACCTCTGAGTGGGTGTCAGAATGGGGTATTGACTCTTTGCATTTCATGTGCATTTTAAGCAGCCCACTCCAGTGTTGCATGTGCTCAGTTTTAGAACAGTAACCTTCCAAATCTGAAGTCTGAGTCATGGGCCTGAGGGCTACACTCATGGTAACTTGCTCCCTGGGTACACGTTAAATTAACTAAGGCCCAGGAAAAAAATCAGAGCCACTTTTCCTTGGTGGTTCTTGGTAGAGTAGGCAGGATGGCTTTGTTAAGACCTTAAGAAAATACTAAAAGAAATAAAACCATTGAGAAGAATATGAAATAACATAAACCATTGTTAATAGAGTTTACTAATAGTAAGAGTATCCAAGTTTCCCATGTACACAAAGCCCCAGCTCTGTTCACGCCTCCTACCTTCCATTGCCCTTAACTAAGCTGGAAATAGGCCAACCTCTACCATGCTCCCTCCCAGGCCCCCAGGCCTCACCGCCTGTGAGCTGAGCATCTCTGAGATGGACTGGTCATACTGCTCGGCCAAGATCGCCAGCTTGCGGGTCTGTTCTTCCTTGAGCCGCTTAAGGAGGCTCTTGTGCTGAGCTTTGGGCGTAGTCTCCAGCAAGTGAGCCCGCAGAGCCTTGTACTGCCGAGTCTGGATCTTACACGTCTCCTGGAACTGCTTCTTGATCTGCAGCTCCTTAGACTGCGCAGTGGATGGATCAAGGGGAAATGGGGGCAGGGAGAGGGAGAGGAGGAGAAAGAGGAGGAACAACCAGGGGAAAGGGGGAGAAGAGAAGGAGGAGAGGAGACAGAAGCAGAGACAGGGAGAGGGAGAGAAACAGAAAACATGTTAGACAGAGGGGGCGGGGGGAGCTGTATACAGACAGACATGGAAAGATGGGATTGTATTGAGAGAAATCAGGAAGGTCTCAATGGGCAAGAGATGGGAAGAAAACAAGACAGGTTCCAAAAGATCATCCAGAGTTGGGTGGAATACCATGAGGAATGTCAGAGTTCTCAGACAGGGAATTTTTAGAGGACTGAATGCACAAAAGCAGCTTTGACCATGCAGGAGAAAACATGACCTCGGGATAGCTTGTGAGCAAATACAAGAATGTGCAAAGGAATGAGAAGACTGAGTCACACGAAACACCCACAGAAGGCAATACAACTAAGGACAGACAGGAGGTCCCAGGTCCAGCACTCAAGAGAGGAAGGAAGGAAAGGAGAAGCACTGAGCTGAGAAATGGGTAGAAGGGACCGCCCCATTTAGGGCCACAGAAGGGAAAGGGGCAAGGGAGGTGATCAGAAAGGGCCTGACAAGTTCAACAGCTCCAGCAGCTGCCACCTGACCGGATCCACATTCCAGCCCAGCATTCAGCTCCCATTCCAAGCCCACAACCAATCCCAGTCCCAGAGCCCACACAGCTCTGCCTGGCCCCTCAGCTCACCACCCTCAACCGTGGAGGGTTTCCAACACCGTCCTCCAACCCTTTAGCTAATGCCCGATGCAGGAGAGAGATGCAGCTCCCAAACAGAAGGGAACACATAGGCAGTGGGTTGGGAGAAAAGGCAGGGGACAAGATGACCAAAGGACCTGGACCCTAAGGGCTCTCTGGAAGGGACCCACAAAGAGGGGAACTATGGGACCAATACGTTCTGTGGAAGCTCCACAGGGGCCCAGAGCCCAGGGCTGGTGGTGGTCATGGTGCAATGAAGCTATGAGGCAGAGAGGATGAGGTTGAGGAGTGAAAGGGGTTGAGATAACGTAGATGGGGTGAAGAGGTCATGGAGCTGGGGGCCAAGGGTCCAGATTGGGGGCAAACCAGGGAGGCTAGGCGGCAGGACAAAGCAGACAGAGGCAGCCTGGGCCAAAGGTATAGTTCCGCTCAGATATTTTATTTGTGTTTGTCTTTTTTTTCTTCTTCTTTTTTTTTTTTTGGTGGGGGGAAGGGGACAGGTTGGAAGGGAGACAGAAAAACAAAATCAAAGAGGAGAAAAAAAACAAAAACAAAAAAACATGACTCTTCCCACCCAGCGCCACCCCTGGCCCCAGGCCTGCGTTGATGAGGGTGAGGATGAGCACACACACAGCGGGAGCACAGCAATAACTTAGGGGGGCAGAACACAAAGTGTGACTTCTGGACTCTGCAGTGGAGGTGGCTGCCTGTCTAGAGGTCAAAGGGCTGGGCATGAGGGAGGGAGGAACATACTGAGGGGGGAGTGAAAGGGAGGGGAGGACTGCGAACTGGAGAAACTTCACTGAGTTGTGGGAAATAAAGTGCTTGATGCTCTAGTTTGGGCTGGAGCTGGTTACCTCCAGGGAGGCAGAGCCCGGAACTGGCGGGTCCGGGATCTCCGCCCAGCTAGAGTGCTTGGAGGTGGCTGTCGGGAGGCAGGGGGCCCAAATCTGCGTTGGCTACGTTGGCTACGTGGTAGCAGCCGGGGGATCCGACTGGGCCTTTCACCCCGAAGTAGTCCCCAGCTGGCCAGTGTGTGAATGGCCCATGGAGGCAGCCGGGAGGCTAAACTCTGGCTGGCCCGTGCTAGGCGCCAGTTCCAGCCCTTGCACAGAGCCCAAACCTTTGCCAATAGTGCTAGTGGGTGTTGAGCAGCGTGGGGATTGCCCCTCCGGGGCCCAGGGACAGGCAGGCGGCTGCGGAAGCCATCCTTGTTGGTCTTGGGGTAGAGTGCAAACAGGCCCCGATCCCCCACAGCCCCACAGCCCTGTAGGGCCCGGAAGACCATGGGCGACAGACGCAGCAGAACCCGCAACCAGAGACGAGAGATGCCTCGGCGCATGCGGGGGCCCTGCTGCCGCACCCACTTGCCCCCAGCTGCCATAGCTGCCAGAGGTAGAGCCAGGCCTGGCCAAGCTAGGAGCCAGGCAGCCCCAAGGCCCAGAGGCACACCCATAAGGCCTCGACGCCAGCTCAGGCCCAAAACAGCCCCTAGTGCAGTGCCCTGGGCCAGGAGTAGGAACAGACTGGGGGGCAGGTGAAGGGCTGTACAAAGGAGCAGGTAAGAGGCCCCTAGGCCCACCAGGCCTACCTCAAGTGCCAGCAGAGCTGCCTGCAGGCCACCTCCACCCTGGGCTGCCAGGAGTGGGAGCAGAAGTAGTAGCAATAAGGGCAGGAGGCCAGAGGAAGACCCCACTGCAAAGGAGAGGCCAGCTAGGAGGCCATGGGACAGGAGTCCAGGGAGCTGGCTAGCAGGGCCAGGCCTCAGGTGTGGTGGAGGAGGCTCTGGAGGGATGTCTGGGGAAGGACAGCCATCTCCAGGATCTCTAGTGGCTCCAACTGGAGCCCCCTCTTCCTCTTCCTCCTCCTCCTCAGGGACTGGAGTGAGTGCTGGACCCTGGATCCAGCCCAGCTCAAACTCCTCATCCAGAAGGTTCTCATCCTCCTTCCCCCACAGCCCCCATGCCCCAGCCTCCTCCTGGCCAATAATGCTTCTCTCCTGGGATGTCAGTGAGGGGACTCTAAACTCCTCTGTCTCCTCCTCAGGCAGATCCCAATCATCCTCATTAACTGGACTCCTATGTTTTTGTTTACTGGGACTAAGGGTTCCTGATTCTTTCCCCAAAATCCTCTGCTCCTCTGGCTCCAAGGTGTCCCCTTCCTTTCCCAGGATCCTTCTCTCTGGCACTGCTTCCTCCTCCTCTCCCAGAATCCTTTGGTCCAGGAATGCTTCCTGGCCAGATGAGCAGGGCTGCTCTTGACTAGGGGTGCCTGTGCTGGGTGGTCCCAGAGCCCCAGTAAAGGGGAGGCCCGGGGGGCGCTGGCCTGCACGTACTTTGAGGCTCTTGGGTTGCTGGCGAACCTGGGCTGCATGCTTCTGCCGCAACTCTTGCTCACGTCGCTTGTTGTACTCCAGCTGGTTGCCCAGTTCCGTCTGGTGCTGCAGGCGGGTGAGCTCAGCCCGTGTGCGCTGGACGGCCTGGAGCTGCCGTAGCTCCAGCTCTCGGGTGGCCTCATGCTGCCGCAGCAGCAGTGCACACTCCAAGTCCTTCTGTGTCTGTTTCTTGTTCAAGTCCTGAGGCAGAAGGGAGGCAGGGCCCAGGGCCTGGTCAAGGAACCTTGTTGGTATTCAGGAAGTAAAGCCCAGCACTGCCTGGCACAGGGAGCTGGGGGTAGGGTGAAAATGAGAGCTGTCAGCTCTTGTCTGATCTGGGAACAGAGGCCTAAGGACATTCTAGTAGGATCTGTGGGGATGAAAAGAAGGGTACTACAGAGAAGCTAACCCACAGCACCATGAGGGAAGAGGGGGAAGAAGACCCAAGTGAGGCAAATGGAAAACAGGAGGTGCTGGAGATCATTGACTGGGCTGGAGAGGAAGGGCAGGTGGGGTACCCTACCTCTCGCAGCAGGTCCTGGTCGAGGCTGTGACGGGCCAGTAGCATCTTGCGCTTGTACTGGCGACACTGCAGCTCGAAGTACTGGCGCTGTCGCCTCAGAAGCCCTGCTTCCTCCTCTGCTTGGCACTGCTGTAGCTGCTCCTTCTGCCGCAACAGCCACTCAGCCTTCTCCCGTTTGGGTGTGCTGGGGTTCTCCTGGAGCTCCTGGGTGAGCACAATAGGGGAGCAGGGTCACAGCTGGCCTGCCTGCCCACTTTGCCTGCCATCAGCACGTCTACTGTGGCAGTCCTAGCCTACCTCCTTTAGCTGTTCCTTCCGAAGCTTGTAGGTGCGCTTCTGTGCCTCCAGCAGGGCAGCTAGCTCCTTCTTCTGCTGTCCAAGGATGTGCTGCTGGAACTTTCGTTCCTCAGCCTGGGCAGCTCGCGCCTCCTTCTCACCAATGGCCTGGTGCCGCCGGGCCAGCTTTTCAGCCTCAGCCCCAAAGCCAGCCCGCTGTGCCTCGAGTTCCCTCTGCAACCGTGCACTGTGCTCCTCACGTTCACCCCTCAGTCGGGACTCTAGGGCCAGCAGCTGCTTCTGGTGTTGTCGCCGCATCCGCTTGTAGCCACTCAGCTGCTCCCGCAGGGCTGAGTCCTGCTCATGCTCCTGGATCTGACGGCTGACCTGGGCAGGAGAGAATAAGTGGGGCTCAGTCCTGGCCCCATCACCTTCATGCTCCCAGGAAGATCATGGATTTCAGACTCATTGGATTTGTTCTCACACTTAGCCTCTTTCAGCTGTTTCCTCAACTGGATAATAGACACATTATCTACTCATGGGTTAGTGTGATCAAATGATGATAAAAGGAACACAGCCTCCAACAAAAGCATGAGCAATTAAAATTAGTTCAAAAGAATGAATAAGACAGCCAGGTGTAATATGGAGGCTGAGGCAAGAGGATGACAAGTTCAAGGACAACCTCAGCAACTTAGTGAGACCTTGTCTCAAAATTAAAAAATAAAAAGAGATGGGGATGTGGCCCAGTAGTAAAGCATCCTGGGTTCAATCCTCAGTATTAAAAGAAAAAAAAAAAAAGACAGAGTAAGACAGACCTGGGCTCAAATCCCAGTTCTGCCATTTACTAACCATATGATCTCAAGCAAGTTAACTCCTCAAAGCATTACTTCCCTTATCTGTTACATGGGGCAATAATTCCTCCTCCCAGGAGACTGTGTAGACAAGTTTGATACATAGGGAACAGCATCTAGAACACTTGGGAATATTAAGTATCGGCATCTTCACCTTCAGCAACACTACGGCCCCAGGAACTAAGCTGGGATATGGGTCCTGAGATGCTGGAATAGGAATACTGTCCTGAATGTCTTCCCCAAAAGTTTGACCTCTGATCCCATCCTCAACTGCTGTCAGTTGGCCAAGGCCTTGAAAGTCTCAGAGCTCTCTGCATGGTACCAGAAAGCACCAAGCACCCCAGAAGGTGAACCACTAGCCACAGGGAGAGGCTGTAAGAACATATCAGACCTACCTACTAGCTGGTCTCTAAGGAGATTATCAGTACTCAAATTAAGCTCCATGGGAATGTAATCCAAAAGTTTATTAAAGGCATGAATGAAAAGCTACATTTTATGAAAGTCTAACACCTTATCCTGTGAACTGTGAAAAATATTGCCATGAATTGATTTTAGGAGAGGACCAAGGTTTTTCTTATAGGATTTGGGACCCACCAAAGATACCTAGGTAAGCAGCACCTCTGAGCCACAGTGGCCCACCTTCCAAATGCGATCTGATCTCCCTCCCAAGACAGCAGAAAACATTAAATGCAGGTATATGTGTGGGCCTGACAGCCAATCACCGAAGTGAAGCAGATCCCTGGACAACACCTTCCCTCTGCGGCAGAAATTCATCAAGCTATCATAACGCCTTTCAGGAGTACCACAGCAGGTTGGATGTGACTATGAACAAGGGCATAAGGCACCCGACTGGCCAGTGGAGCCTGGGAACACCCCAGATGTTAATTCAGCCAGGCCACAAAAATAGGAGTAAGAGTTTGCCTGGTTATGAATACCCAAACTAGGTAATGTGACCAAAACAGTGTGCTGATAGAAGGGAACAGAAGGGTCAATGAGAGAAGGCAAGAGACAACAGGGTGAAGGTAGAATCTGGATTTAATCATGGGATACAAGGACAAGTCATTGCCGGACTTAGTTTGGAACATCCAGGTGATGGAAAAAAAGGACAGTGAACCAGATGAAATGAGGATGGTCACACTTACCAGGGAGGCAGTACGGATGGTGGCAAAGTGGTCTCGGTTGCGGCAATAGGCTCGGCGGCGGGCAGAAGAGGTGGTGGAGGTGGGAGCAGGGGCTGCAGGTGGCTGGAGCGGGCCTGGGGTTATCTCTGGCTGATAGGGGTCATCATACAGGTTATCAGAGCCCTAGAGGAAGGTATGGTGGAAAGGATGCCTGAGGCTCAGAAGACACTGGGCCAAAGGGAGGTACCAGATGGGACCTATTCAGACTTAGAGGACGAACAATCAGGCTGAGGGAGGATGAGCTGGGAACTCAGGCAGTTCCTGAACAGGACAGCTTGAACTCAGCCACTTGTCCCTCAGGCCTGCTACATACCGGCAGCCGGTGGATGATGGAGCTATGGGAGGTAACTGTGTGTTCCCCCTCCTGCATCATGGCCATCTCTCGGGCTTCAGGGCCTTCCTCTTCCTCCTCTTCTTCTTCTTCCTCTTCCTCATCCTCCTCATTGTCTGAGGCATCTGCTAGGCTGTTGACTGAGCTGCTCTGGCTGGAGGCGCTGATGGACATGCTAGGCACTGAGTGGCTACTCTCTAGACTGGTCAGTGTTCCCGCCCGGTGCATGTAGGGCTCTGCTTCCTGTGAACAGGGCGTGGGCTGTTGGGCAGGGAAGGGGAAGGACAAGGGGAGTGTGCATGGAGGTAGCACAAGGAGACAGAGGGTGTGAAGGGAAGTGGGGAAGGGGGCCTAAGCCCAGCATGGGGGCTAAGGAAGGTGGCAGGGTAAACTGGGTCACCTCTTCTTCTTCTGGGGCCTCAGCGCCAGGGCCATTAGGTGCCTCTTGGAATAGGATCTTCTTCATCTTGCGGTACTGCAGGTTGTCCAGTTCCCGCACTGCATCCTTAGTCCTCTGGATTAGATCCATGATGACTGTAGGTGGCCGCTCCCGGAGCACAAAGCGGTGCTGAGGGAAGAGAACACTGAGGCCTGCTGCTGACTCCCTCAACCCCCAATAAGCCATGGTTCTTGGCATTTCCTCTGCCCTGAGGCTGACACCCACTAAGGGATGATGCTGGCCTTGTGTCCACCCCTCAGTCTCAAGTTCCTCCAGGAATGGCTGATAGGCAAGACAGTCAAGAGATCTAGATTCTAGTCCATCTCCAATACCAAAACCTTGGACATGTGACAAGGTCTCTTTGGGCCTCAAAAACTCTCACAATTATAAAACAAGTAGGTCAAACCAGATAATCTAACTCAGTTTCCAAGTAGGGCTCCTAAGGTTCCCCTGGATCTATGAAAGTAAAGAGGCCCCTCTACTTTTGCTAATTCAAAACCTAAGGGAAATCATACATTTACCCACAATAAAGCTACATGGGCTTTTGGTCTGAATT
Organism: Xerus rutilus; assembly: GCA_028644305.1. Classification (NCBI taxonomy): domain Eukaryota; kingdom Metazoa; phylum Chordata; class Mammalia; order Rodentia; family Sciuridae; genus Xerus; species Xerus rutilus. The sequence continues at coordinate 15,931,745 of CM053415.1, read as the reverse complement.
ACATTAGATCAGTGTGGTAACCCTTGTTATTGCATGCTGACCAGAAGCTCTGGTTGGCAATTATATATATCTTTGATTAATAAAAGATGGGAAAACAAATTATTATTTAATAAATCAAGGCATTTCTTAATAAACTAAGGCATAATTATTACTTAATAAATTAAGTTAGACAAAATCTAACAAAACAGAGCCTATCAGGTACAGGGGCTGGAGATGGGAACTCATAAATGAAGTTCTTGATAAAGGAAGAACTGGGAACCACTCATTTCACTGAGGGTTTCTGTGGCTCTACCAAGCTACAGTTCTAGAATAATGTAGGCCAGCAAACACTTACCTTCAGAAGAACTTCTGAGGTTGGTCTGTCTTGAGGGATTTTCTGAAGACAGGAATCAACAAAATTCCGGAAGTACTCAGACCTAGAAGTCACAGAAGATGGGAGACAGATGGGGAGGACATAAGGCAGGCAGCCTAACTCTGTGGTTAACCCCTGGGCCCAGGAATCCCAGTCCTCACCAGTGTCCTGACTGGAGCACGGGGGACTCATTCTGTGCAATATGGTATAAGGCACTCATCGCATTCATGTTAAACAGTGGTGGTTTCCGTTCCGCTAGAAAAAGGTCAAGGGGTAAAAGGTGAGAGATGGCAGGTAAGCAAAGGAGAATCCAGAGAACTTGGGTTCAAATTCCAGCTCTCTTGCTGCATGACCTTGAGCAATTCCCATAATCCTCTTCAGTCTCAATTCACACTTTCATCTGTAAAATCTAACATTCATCCTCTCTGTTGCACACAGGTGGAGCAGGGAGCAAAGAAAACAACCTATACAAAAGCACCAAACTAATACTTACTGGGTACCAAATGAGAACCAAAAACTTGCTAACTATTACAGCATAGAAGATAAAGAAATACAAGAATCAGATCTTGCCTTCAAGGAACTTCCAGTCTAAAAAGATTAATTAGAACTGAACAAGTAACACTGAGTTAAAGGTGTTAACTGGAGTAAGGGAGAGAAAGGCGAACGGTTGGAAAGCTGATGGGTAATGGGCCTTTGATCTAGTATGCTCCCAGGGAATTCAGGGAAGGTCTTTCGAAAAGAGAGATGTTGGAGGCAGACTTTACATTAGAAATTGTGATCCAGAAAAATGTTGTTTTGTTTATGCTTTTGGCCTAGTGATCTTTAAAAATCAATTGCAAATAATACCTCAATAATAATCTAAATTTCCAGTTCTCTTAAAAAAATTTGATCTGGTGAGACTGAGTCTGTATTCCCACATTAACAATGAACTGAAGCTAAGCCCTCTTCCTATGGGAATGCCCATTTCCAGTGTGCCTTCCCTTCCTCCACACTGCTTCTCTGATACCAATTCTGAGTATCAGTCAGCACTTAGAGTTAAGCTTGATGTGGTTCCCGCCCCACCAACAGTAGAGAACTAATATTTCTCTGGATCCACATCTCTACTCAAGTGTAGGAATATAATGAATTGATGTAGCTTTTTCTTCTATGTGGCCTGTTTCCTAAGTTTTCATCATCCGCTGGCCCCGGCCACTGGTGGAAATGGAGAAAAAAGGGCATATCCAAATCTCTGATCTCAGGCACAGGGTATGATATAAACCAAGGCAATAAAGTGGGAAAATTCACAACCAGAGCATAGAGCCTGTGAAGAAAAAAGCCAGCCTCTAGGAAGCAGAGCCCCTAGCCTGGTGTAAGGAAAGATCCCATCAATGATCCCCACTGGCTTCAGTCTTGCAGGCAACGAAGAGCCACTGAGTAGGGAGTGAAATGACTGCACTGAGCTTAGGCAAATCTCTCTGGCACCAGTATAAAAGATAGACTAGAAGGGAGAAGAAACTAGTGGTAGAAAAGATCACTGCAGGAAATTGTTGGTAAGAGCAACTAACAGCAACTCTTGGACAACTAGCCCTGAATTGGAGGTTTTCACCTCATTTAATGGTTGCTTCAATAGTGTGGGATGCAGGGATGAGAACCCTGACATGGCTTTAATTAAGTCCTCATGAACTCACTTGGGCCTAACTCTTGAGCCTTCTTACTCTTCCGCATTATATTGCCTCAGTCACCTGTGCTTGCTCTTACCTATATGCTACTGTTTGGAACGTTCTTCTCTCTACCCTTCCAGCAGCTATTATGTGTCTTGTGGGTCTGTTTAAACATCTCTGCTATAAGGAGGCCTTCCTTGGCCCCTAAACTAGGTTAAGCCCATTGTTTAATGTCTGTACCACTCCTGGGGCTTCTCCATTCAGCTTTCATCACACAGAGAGAAAAAATGCTTGGCTTCCTCAACTCAAGTTTAAGTTCCATGAGGGCAGGAACCTCATTCACTATCATGCCCTCAGAACCTAGCACAGTGTCTACCACAAAGCAGACAAGGAGTGAGGACTACTACAAAATATTTAGGCTGTAGAACTGGCAGAATTTGGGAGTTGCTTGAATTGGGGATTCATGGTAGAATCAAAATGTACAAAAGCTTGGAAGGCCTTGGGATCCCATCCTCCTAGGATGGGGATAGTAACACAAAGAAGCAGAGAAGAAAGAGGGTAAGGGAGCAGCAAGGAGGACATCCTTACCCAGCTCAATGCAGGTTATCCCCAAGGACCAGACATCTACTTTGCCATCATACTGCCCCTCATCCATTGCCAGAATCACCTCTGGAGCCATCCTAGGAAAATTGGCAGGAAAGAAAGGCTTAAAACCACCCCTGGCAACACCTACCCCCAAAATCCCAGCTTTCTCTACTTATTACCACTCTCACTCACCAGTATGGGGTGCCTACAAAGGAGTTGGCGGGTGCCATGATGGACGCAGAGCCAAAGTCCCCCAGCTTCACTAAGCCTGGCTCTGACAACAGGATGTTTCCAGCCTTTACATCCCTGCCAGAGGTAAATTCAGGGATGAAATATGTGGGGAAATTGAAGGAAAATAACAGATATAAGGAAATGGAACTAGAAGGCTAGGCAGAGGACTTAACAGTTTCCAAGGAAACTACAACCCAGTAAAATGAGTGGTGTCAGTTAGATGATGGTACCCAGGCACTGTCAGTACTGCTGTACCTATGGATCATGTTGTGGGAGTGCAGATATGCCAGGCCCTGAAGTGCTCCGTGGGTCACAGCTGCAATTTCCACCTCCTGAAGGGGCTTCTTGTGCACTGGTAAGGGAGGGAGGGGAATATATCAAGTTAAGGAAGCCCACAGTTAGGACTGGAATAAGCTCCCTTTATCCCTTCCCCTGTAGCTTCTCTGTTCTTTTTGATTCTACTTATTGGTCATCTTGTCACTTACCTTCTAGAAGGTCTGAAGCTGAACCCAGGCAATACTCCATCACCAGCTATGGAAGGGGAAAACATTAGATCACAAGATCCTGGCCACCCCTGGCCTAGCTCCCTTGGGAAAAAATTCAAAACAGAGCTTCCTTACCTATCTTTTTTTTGGGTGCAGGGGAAGACAGGGGTACTTAGAAATGAACTTAGGGGCACTTGACCACATCCCCAGACCTATTTTTTGCATTTTATTTAGAGATAGGGTCTCACTGAGTTGCTTAGTGCCTTGCTTTTTGCTGAGGCTGGCTTTGAACTCATGATCCTCCTATCTCAGCCTCCAGAGCCGCTGGGATTATAGGTGTGCGCCAACAGGGTGGCGCCTGGCTCCTTACCTATCATTGACTTAGGCAATACCCCATGAGAAAGGGCAACCAGAGAAAATGAGGGAATGTAAGAGAGATCCTAGAGTCAGAGCCCTTCCTAGAAAGAACCTAAGGTACTCGCCACTACTTCCATCTGGATCCCTTTAGAGCTCCATTCAATCTCTACCTCCTCAAGCCCACATGCCCTTTTCTGGCAGCTAACAGTCTATTTCATTCCTTGGGCCAACCTCTTCTAGACCAATCCTGCTACTCAAGGGTTTGCCTGAAGACTACAGTGGTCAGAAAAGACTTCCTCCTTCCTAAGATCCCTGAATAGGGCCCACTTTGGAAACTGGACCAGGACAAGATGAGACTAAGTAGGGGTAAAGATTAGGACAGAGTAAAGGGCCAGCTCACCCAAGCCGTGTGCTCCCTCAGGTAACAGCCCCGGTACTGAATGGTATTTGGATGTCGGAGCTTCTGTAAGAATCGCACCTCTTTGATGATATCTTGCCATTTCTAGGAACAGGCCAGAGCAGGAGGGGGTTACCCAGTGTGCATCTTGCAACTGGGGTCCCCTCCTAACCAACATGGTCTTAGTGAGCCTGACTCACCTCATTTGATTGCTTTCCGCTATAGGACATCTTCTTGATGGCCACCACCTCACTATTCCGGACATCCCGGGCCTAGAAGATCAGACCAGAGGATAGTGAAGACCCCCACTGAGCACAAGGCAGCAAAGACTTGCTGGCTGAGTTGAAGAGGGCAGGGAAGGCTAGAGTGGTGTAGGAGGCTGTCTAGAGTCTACAGAGTTAAGAATAGAGTCCCCTGCTTTACCCTCTCAAAACTCCACTCACAAAGTACACAGCTCCAAAGCTGCCATGGCCAATTTCCCGGAGGTCAGAGAAGAGCTTTTCAGGGTCATCCTTGAAGAAGAGCTCAGCCACATCTGGGTCCTTCAGGCTCCCGGCCCGGCCTCCAGCTGGCATGGTGGCCTCCGGGGCCCCTGAGAGTGGGGCCTGGCCTAGAGAATAGAAATGGCAATCTTAGAGCAAGGACAAGGCCCTCAAGGAGAGGAAGGAGCCCCCTCAAGTTCCTGCTTTCTCCTCCCTCATTCACTGATGAGGGGGAGGCACTGCTGAGGAAGGGCAGGGGGAGATTAGGAACAACATCAAAGCTCCAAAAAAATGAAGTTGCCCTGGCAACCAGATCACGGGGGCCGGGTCCCTGGAGTCCCTAAAACTGCTAGGAAGACTCTGGGAAGCTAAGCATCCTTACCACCACACTCAGCCTGTAACAAGTTCCCATTTCCCTATATCTGTTGTTTTCCCTCAGAGAGAAATAGGCCTCCCTGCCAGATCCCCACATGTCCTGTCCCAAGTCCCATACTGCACTGATTTCCAGGCACCTTCCTGTTCCCCTCGATGCCGAGGCCCCCTCCTCCCTCAACCTCTCACACCCTGAAAAAGAACAGGAAATGGCCAGGCCGGAGATGGTGGATATCCGGCCATTGTTATAAGTGGGGACTGGCCCATGTAGGCCAGGAGACTCACTCTCAAAAAGGGTAGAAAAACTATAGCAAGGAGGGATTCTAGAACAGGAAAGACAGTAACATAAATGACATCTGGCTTTGAGGGCCTTTCTGTGATCTGGAATGCCTTCCTTGTCCAGTCCAATTGCTTGAGCAGCACACAAGTACAAACATTTACTGGGTACAAGTAACATTTACTGGACATGGATAGTAAGCAACTCACACACGTCATCTCATTCAATCCTCACCATAACCTTATGAGTAAAGTATTATCATTATCCCTATTTTACAGATTAGAAAATAGGCTCGCAAAGGTTAAGTGACTTGCCCAAAGGTGGCACATCACCACCACCATGCTTTCAGAACAGCCCTATGAAACCAGCAGGGCAGGATTAGGATCACCATTTCCCAGATGAAATCACTGAGGCAGAGAGGGAAAAAGAGTTCTCCAAGGTCAGAGAACAGGACCTTCTCTCATCAGGCCTGCATGCTCACTATTCTCTCAGCCTGCCACTCCAAGCTCAGCCACCCCCTTGCAAGAAGCCTCCTCTGACCAGCTCCCAGAGCACCCAAACACTCAAAGAAAGTTTTTGGAGGGCATCAGAACCAGGACCCTAGAGGGGCTTCCAGGGCAAGCTCCTAGCTAAACACTTGTCAGAATTTAGGCACAAAGAAGCCTTCAGCAGAGCTGGACTCCCAGGGCAGAATTCTAGTTACTTAAAGGCACCCAACAATTTTAGCATGTAATTATATTCTGTCGTGCATTGTTTCCTGTTGTGTTGTTAATTTTGTCTCCTCAGCCCAACTGGAAGCTGGAGGGCAAGGAGGGAGCCTGATTCTCCAGTGGGCCCCCAGGGTGCTGAGGGCTCAGAATAGCCTCAGAGATTGATTGATTGCCCTCAGCCCAGCCCTCAGCAGCTTCCAGGCTGCTCAAAGCAGTCCCCCTTCTCCCTTCTGCCAGGACTGGTGCCAAGCATCTCTCACCCCACCGCACACCCACATGCAAAGGCAGGTGCTCACAACTTGCCAAGGCAATCTTCCTGACCTCTTTACCAGCACTGAGCCCAAGACTGCCAATCCAAAACCCCAGGTCACATGAAAGGGGTGCCAGCCACTGGCAAAACATCACACAGGTCCTCTTCCTCACAATAACAAACATTTGAGCAATCACCAAAGTCTGTGATAAATCACAATCACCTTTTAAGACAAATAATGTTATCTCTACCCCGCAGACAAGGAACCCCAAATCTGTCTGTCTCTAAGCTTTACTACCAGCACATCCCATCTGCAATGTACAGCAACAGGGCTTTGAATAAGTTCCTAATACTTCTTGGTCTTCTCTTACATTAAATGGATTACAGCGTGGGACTGTTGTGAGATTTTAATGAGATCTCATACTTAGGAACACTATGCAGACACTCAACATATGGATTTTTCCTTCTCTGCCCCCCAGGGTTGCCACAAGACTTTAATCCTTTGGGGGATCATCCCACCCCAACAGCTTGGCTTTAACTGTTAAGAGAAGCCACTATGGCCCTCATTTATCAGAACAGAGAGCCCTCTTAGGAACCCAAGCCAAAGACTGGGATCAGGGTAAAGATGAAGGTCACAGTAGATACAAAAATCCATAAGGCAGAGGCAGGAGCCAGAGCCTCCAATCAGGCAAAGCTCCTATGAGTATAGCTCTCCTGGAAAGGAAGCTCATTTCACTCCCATGTTTAAACCTCACCTCAACTCATTCTCCTATACATCCCTGGCCAAGCCCAGGCTGAGAAGGAAAGAGATGGCAAGAAACAGGTATGAATCAGGGCAGCAAGACTTGATGGAATTCTTTGGTAAAAATCCCCATTCTGGCACTATATGACCTTGGGCAACCTCTCTGGACCTCAATGTTCTCAACTGTATAAAGGGAAGACAGTAATAAAAGGGTGAATGGTGGTGGGGGGGGTGTCACATGAGAGAGTGGGTGCAAAAATACTTTGTAAAGATAGACCCATTGACAAATATATGATTATACCATCATTAATAAGGTAGAAAAGAAGGTAACTGTAGCTGGGGGAGTATTGCCAAGCGCCCCCTCCCACCCACACTTCTTTGCAAGGACAAGAAACCCAACCAGACCAAGCCTCAAAAGCGGAGAAGCAGACCTAACACGGGATTCAGAGGCATGGGAATCAACATCCCAAAGCAGAAAAAAGGGAATCATGGAGAAGAGGTGGCTGTGAGGGGAAAAGTGAACGAGTGAGAGGACATAAAGGCTGCAAATCCACCTGATTAGCTCAGGCACCCTAGGGCGTGACCCCTGCTGACATCGAAGACCCTGTCACCCACCTGGGTCCCCCATCAACCAGGCACAATGAAGGAAAGAGGAAGTGTAAGAGGGTGGCAACAGAAGGCAAGGCTAGGCAGAGGCTGACCACTGACCAGCTTAGGCTTCCCCATCCTGAGCAGAGAGCCTATCCAGGCCTAGCTACTCAGAAAGGAGTACCCCTTCTTTTCAGTGCTAGACACAGGGACCCGCGCCCCTGCACCCCATGTCTCACCTGGTAGGGGTCACTATGGTGCCCCAGCGCCTCCGCTTCCGCCTGGAGTCCTCCAGCGGCTCTGCCAAGCAGGGAGAGGGGCAAGGAGACCTCTCCCCTTGCCACCTCTTCCTCGGGTTTCGCCCTTCCTGAGGGGCGGGCCCGGGAAGCCTCCTCTGGAGGGAAGGGGGTGACAACCTGATCTGACCTCGCGGTCCAGTCCTTCCCCAACTCGAGGTCGACAGTTGCTGAATCCCGGATTTGATTGTGGGGTTATGAACCCCGTATATTTGCACGGGGAGAAAATGAATCCGATATTTGAACGCCTGGGGAATGAACCCCGGATACTGGTGCACGCGGGGACCTGAACCCCAGATATTTGAAATTCTATAAAACAGAGACCCAGGTTTAGAGAGGTTGGGACCCGAGTTTCAGATAGCTAGAATATAAGGACTGATACCTGGGTGTTTGAGAAGCAAGGGGCTAAGCCCGGAAATTTGGGACCCAGGGGCCTGAGCCCCAGGTCTTCGGCCACCTACAGGGGGCCCACCCCGAGGACGTCCGGCAGCACGGCCCCACTCACGCCGGGGTCCGAGTGACAGCCCCCACTCCCGCCCTGGACTCCTCCCTCCCCCCTCCTCTCTCCAGAGGACTACTGGAAGACTGTAGCTAAGGGGCTGCTGACGGTGCCCGCGCCCTCTCTCCCTCTCCTTCTCGGTCTCAGCCTCTCTCGGCACCACAGCCCCGGTATCGTCCCGGTCTACCTCTCCCTCTTCCTCCCAATTCCAAGATGGAGACCGGGCGGGAGCGCGCAGGCGCGGTAGGAACGCCGGTCCAAAGAGGGCGGGGCCCAAAGGAAACAGCCCCGCCCCTCTCCCCTTACGGCCGGGGTCCGGGAGCCAGGCAGCCACCCAGCCAGAATGCGCGCGCGCCCCGCCACGCGGACTTTGGGTGGGAGGAGGCGGGTAGAGGGGGTAGGCTTGCAGGGGGAGGAGCCTAGCGCACGGTCCGACGACTCGCAGTGGAGAGCGCTGCGGCGCATGCGTTTGCCCCGCCTTTGCTCTGTGCCTGAGCTTGTTGCTAGGGGAAGCTTTGAGGGGGCGCGGGTGAAAGGAAAGAGGCCGTGATTTGCGCCTGCGTGCAGCGTGGAAGCTGGGAGGGGTGAGGGAAAGCTGCTGCTGGGAGCGGAAAAGGCGGGAAAAGTGGACTAAAAGAGGTTAGTAAGCATCCAGCCTAGACTTGGGCCCCCAAGTGCGAGGTATCTTTGCATATCAATATTGGGTAAACTCTATTGGTCAAATTTCTTCAGGAAACTAAGGCACTGCAGAGTTGCATGACTTGCTCAAGGTCGCAGTGCATTTATGTCTAGGCATTTATTTCCATGATTTGACCCTCCAACTAGCTGGAATTGTCAATTTTATTCCATGGAAGAAAGCAAGGCAAAAGATGGCAGAGCTAGGACCAAAGCGAGTGTTTTCCAAAGCCAAGTCACAACCTGGAAAGAGTGAAGTACTATATGTCCTATGCGGACCTGTATCCCAAACTAAAGAGTCAACAGGGA
>CM053415.1:15892149-15922398 GCA_028644305.1 Xerus rutilus | reverse complement strand
AAAGCCCCCCAAACCTCCCAAGCCGGTCTACCCTAAAATTCCTACCTCAATCCAATCCCCAATAAACACCTTAGGCCACACTGGGGGGGGGGGGGGGGAGCCTTTTATTTTCTCCAAAATTCTAGCTCTTCACTTTTTGTAAGGTTTCTTCTGACTCAGAATCAAGGCCCAAGAAGTTGATTCACACCTGGAGAGAACGGAAAACAAAACAAAACAGGACAGGTCAGAGGGAGTGACAACTAGAGAAGGTATAGACTCAATCCCACTGGGGTGGCCTCAGGACCCTAGTATCTGCCAGGGGCCAGAAAGCTTTCTTTCTCAGTCCAGGGCTGAGAGGGCTCTATCATTTCCTGTCCCAGGCAGGTGGCTGGGGCAGTGAGGGCTAGCCCTAAGCAAAATTAGCTAAGTTGATCTTGAACTTCCAGTTCCTCCGGCTGGGCTGTTTCCACTTCTCCCACAGTAATTTCCTAGGGCACAGCAGTAGCTGAAGCTGAGAACAACAGTTCAAGAGCTGGATGCATAACATATGGCTCTCAAATTGAGACTGACCTGGTGGGGTGAAGATTTTTTGCAGAAATATTTTTTCCTTTGATGAGCTGACATATGAACTAGTTAGCCAATATGTCCTCCACTCCCTGCTTTGTAAAACTAAATCCCTCCAAATATCTTGTTAATAGAATCAACCTTTTGTAAATGCAATGATGACTAAATGAAAGAGTACGTGTAAAATGCTCAGGCACACAGTGTGCACCCAGTAAATGGGCATCATTAATTAGATTTTTTTGAGATGTTCTAATCAAATTTTGCAAAATTTGTCTCATAAAGCTGGGTATCAGAATTTCAGGACAAAAGCAAGACAAACATCATGCATATCCAGGAGGAATCATCAAATTTGAACACTCTTAACTCACTACTGTTGCCAAAAATCATGGATATGAACTATAGCCATGAGTAAATCTTTTTTTTTGGTGGTGGTGCTGGAGATTGAACCTCTGGTCTTGTGCATGCAAGGCAAGCACTCTACCAACTGAGCTAAATCCCCAGCCCACCATGGGTAAATCTTAAAATCAGAATATTACTTGAAAGAAATCAGTCATCAAATAATATATATTATTCCATCTTCAAAAATAAATAAAACCAAATCACATGCATAGTTGGAATGCATTCTTGGTGATCAGCTATAAAGCAAAACAGCAGTTACTTCTAGGAGAGGGAGGTCATTACCAGGAAAGAAGGGACCAGAGGATAAGGGCTTCTAAGTTGCAGGTATTTACAAGTATCTACTTTGTAATAATTTAACAAGATGTATTTTTAAGGTTCTTGGACTTTTCTACATGAATGTTAACTATTTTGTAATTTAAAAAAAAAGTAAAAATAATGAGAAAAATGTTGCATCCTTATGGTATAAATTGTTCCCAGTTCCTAGGAGGATTGATGTAGCTGAGTAGCTTCTTAGGGACACATATAGAGCAATATTTATGGATGGATTCCAAGGATCTGCTCTACCCCAGTTATAGCTGCCACCCCCACTCCATCCCATATTCCCATAGGACTGGAGTAAAGAACCCTCACCTGAGAACAAGGCAGGAACTAGGCCGGTGCCCTCAGAGCCGGGTTCTAGACCAGTGGGACTCCCGGCGCGGGTGGAAGCACACAGCAGTGACGCAGCAGAGAAGGCCACAGAAGAGAAGCAGGAAAGAGCCCAAGACCAGCAGTCTGGAGCCACACAGGGCCAGCTCTTCCTAGGGGAGAGAGCAAGGTGGGAAGGAGAAATGATGGAGAGGGGAGAGTGAGGACTTGTGCTTTTGGAAGACATCTTGACGCCAGTCCAAGAGCTGTAGAGAGAAGCCCCCACGAGGGGGAGGCTTCTTAGCACTAGGGAGGGAACAGCTAGAGAGAGGGAAGACATTATTTTTATACAAGTTAATATTTGTCTTGGATGGTTTACAAACTAATTTCTTGCCCAACCTGAACTCTCAGAATGACTCCTGGAGATAGGAAAATTCACAATTATCCACATTTGAAAGACTGCAAGCAGTGCCAGGTTTTACTCCTCCCAGGGTCTCTTTTTGTGTGTGTGTGTGTGTGTGTGGTTCTGGGGATTGAACCCAGGGCCTTGTGCATGCGAGGCAAGCACTCTACCAACTGAGTTATATCCCCAGCCTATCCCAGGGTCTTTTTAAATGTGACAGCAGAGTGTACAGCAGCTTCTTAACCTGTCTCCTTCCATCACTCAGCCAGTCTCTTCTCCCCAGTGGGCTTCTCTCTCCTTAAGAGCCTTTATTGGCCCCTTATGATGCTAATTGTAGCATCCTAGCCTGGCTTTCACAGTGTGGCCCCATCAGCCTCTGTGGTATCTCCTGCCTCTTCAGTCATTCCCAAGCCCCTCATCCTGGAGCCTCTCAGAAGACTGACCACTTTTTGATCCCTGGGAACACTGTGCTCCTGTACCTTCCTTCTCTGGAACTCTACTATATTCTCTGTCCAAACCTTTATTCCTTTTTTGTTTTTTGTTTTTTTGGCCCTGGAGATTGAACTCAAGGTTGCTTTACCACTGAACTTCATCCCCAGTCCTTTCTATTTTTATTTTAAGAAAAGGGCTTGCTAAGTTGCAGAGGCTGGCCTTGAACTTGTGATCCTCCTGCCTCAGCCTCCTAAGTGGTTGTGATTATAGGTGTGTGCCAGGGCACATGGCCAAACCTTCATTCTTTTAAAGATCATCCTGATGGAGCACAACACATGAATTGCAATCCTGGCTCTGCTACTTAAGCAGTTGTGTGGCCTTAGGCAATTCAGTCCCTCTCTCTAAACCTGTTTCCTCATCTGTAAAATGGGATAATGACACCTACCTCAAAAGGCTGTTTTAAGATCAAATGAAATAATGAACCTGAAAGCATTCTGTACATTATAAACTTTGTACATTATAAACAACTATACACAATTGTCTTCATAAGTACCACCTTTCCTGGGAAGTGCTCCCCATAAATGTTCAATTGCTCTTTATTTGATATTTTTATAACACTCTGCTCACATCTCTACAATAGCAATTAGCCCATTCTGCCTCTTATTACAGCTTCTGAATTCCTTTGAGGTAAAGATCATGTTTTATTTAAAGACAACAGTAAACAGTTGTCATTTTATCAGATCTCCATTATGTATCGGGCACTTTGCTGTCATCCTCATTCAATCCTTATTTGATGGAATGAAGATATAGTATCACGTTTTTGGTTTTACAGATGGGAAGCTGAGACTAAGAGAGATTCAGGTACTTACCTAAGCCACACAGGCTCTAAGGCAGTGTTATAGCCTGTACTTTTTCTATCTGGTAAAATTGCCTCCTGGAATCTTGAGGACACAGCAACATGGCAGTCTACAAAATCCTGAGGATGGACCTGAGGCACTTACTGAGGTGAGCAACTTGGTGAGCACAAGGCCTTCGTGGCTCCAGACTCTGACACACTCCTCACCCATCTTAGGACTCAGGGTGGAATTTCCTGCTCCCTCTTCTGAGCAGGATATGGGTGGCTGGCTGGAGGGCAGGATTCCTGGAACAGTACTAAAATATAGACAGGTTCCTGGAGTCCTTTCTGTGGTCACTTTGGCTGTGATGAGGATCAGCTCTCCTGCAGAAGAGCCTGCAAAAGGCAAAGGAGAGCACATGGGAAAAAATAAGCAAGGGGACAGAAGCCATCTTCAGACTTCTGTTCATTCCTAAAGCTTCCTACAAGACCAGGTGTTTTGGCCTTAATCCCTTTCAATAAAGTACTCCATATACAATTTATATCTTTGAGAAATGAAAATAGCTGCCTATCAATATAAACACAAACTAACTGAAATTAGCTTAAAATCAATTTAACAATCATACTACTACTTCACAAGATTGTAGTGAGACAGGCAGATCCACACTGCCTATGTTATTTTGTATAAATTAATTTGCTCTTTTTAAGAGAGCAACTTCCACTAGGTACCAAAATTCATTGAAAGGTTCACACCAGCTAGGCACAGTGGCATATGCTTGTAATCCCAGTGACTCTGGAGGCTCAGGCAGGAGAATCACAAGTCCAAGGCTGGCCTCAGCAACTTATTGAGACCCTGCCTCAAAATAAAAAAAAAAAAATTTTTAAGCCGGGTGCAGTGGCACAAGCCTGTAATCCCAGCTGTTAGGGAGGCTGAGACAGGAGAATCCAGCCTCAGCAGCAGCGAGGCGCTAAGCAACTTGGTGAGACCCTGTCTCTACATAAAACACAAAATAGGGCTGAGGATGTGGCTCAGTGGTCGAGTGCCCCTGAGTTCAATCTCCAGTACCAAAAAAAAATTTTTTAAAAGGACTGGGGTTGTAGTTCAGTGGTCAAGCACCCAGTATCATTAAAAACAAAAGGTTTATACTCTTTTAAATTCGTGGGGAAAGGATAGCAGCTTAAGTAAATGGTTTTGGGAAAATTTTCATGTTGAAAATAACATAAATTTAGATTGTTATCTCACACTATAAATGTGTCAAAGATGTGTCAAAGAATTATACAAAACTGAAAATAAATTTTAAGCAAGTATTAAAAGAAAATATAGACTATTTTCTAATTTTAAGGAAGACCTTCCCCCATCTTCATAAGGGTTAAGGACTTCCATACAACAAAAGATAAGTTAAAAACAAAAAATCAAGTTAACAGATTGCCTGAAAACACCTATAATGCACTTAATTAAAAGAAAGGTTTACAATATAATAGAATAAAAGATGTACAAATCAAGAAGAAAAAGACAAAAGAAAAATGAGGGGGGGTTGGGGCTGTAGCGCAGTGGTAGAGCGCTTGCCTGGCATGCGTGAGGCACTGGGTTCGATCCGCAGCACCACATATAAATAATAAATGAATAAAATATTCATCAACAACTAAAAAATATTTTAAAAAAAAAAAAAAAAAAAAAAAAAAGAAAAATGAGGGGAGTGTAAGATGGTATAGCCACTGTGGAAAAATGTTATGGCAGTTCCTCAAAAAATTAAACAGAAAATATGCTACAGAAAAAAAAAAGAAAGAAAGAAAAAGAAAAAAATGAGAAAAGTATACAAACAGGTAATTCACCAATGACTTGAAAATGTCCAATAAACCCATAAGAAGAAACTCAACCTCACTAGCAACTAGGAGAAAGTAAATTAAAGGAATCAAGTAATTCCTTTGCCTATTAAATTAGTAAAAATTAAAAAGGTCAATACATGAATTGTTGAAGATGTTAGAAGGTAAGTACTCTGTATTTTAGATTATTATTTGTTGGTGTCTACAGCAATTTAAATGGGCTTAGAATATGCCCATCAAGCTGTAGACCACTTTTACATTTGTTTTCCATACTTCTGTGTGTTCTGATTCTGCAACAAAATGAGTTTGTACAGTATGGTTTTAAAAAAGCCAGCACCAGGGGCTGGGGTTATGGCGCAGTGGTAGCGTGCTCGCCTAGCACGCGGGAGGCACTGGGTTCGATCCTCAGCACCACATAAAAATAAAAATAAAAAAATAAAGATATTGTGTTCACCTACAACTAAAAAATAAATATTAAAAAAAAAAAAAAAAAGCCAGCACCACATCCACCTGTTATCCCAGCAGCTTGAGGGGCTGGGGCAAGAGGATCGCAAGTTCAAAGCCAGCATCAGCAACTTAGAGACCCTTTTTCTAAAATATAAAAGAATGCTGGGGATGTAGCTCAGAGTTTAGGTGCCCCTGGGCTCAATCCCTGGTACCAAAAAAAAAAAAAAAAAAAAAAAGCGGGGCAGGTATATTCTTTGACTCAGTAATTCCACTTATGGAAATTAATGCTAAGGAAAGGATTAAAACAAAAAATGCAAAGCATATCAAAATATTTATTGTGATTTTATCAAAAATACCAAAAATCAGGAAACAATAGAGACGTTTACTAAGGAAAGCATTGACAAATGATGGCCTTATCATTTAATGAATCAATTTATAATCATTACAATAATGGTGAAGATCATGTAGTATTATGAAAAAACATTTACATGTAAGTGAAAAAAGACAAATACGAATCAGTATAGACACCATAATTACAACTGAAAAATGTATATGTAAACTTCAGTAAAACAATTTCTCCCCTTTCTTCTACATCACCCAGATGGAATCAGTCACCAAGTCTTGTCAATCCCAGATTTCTAATGTCTCTCTCAAATCACACCACTAGCTTAGCTCAACTTTTCTCATGAGTGCTTTATTGCAGTCACTTCCTAACTGGTCTTCCTGTGTCTGGACACATTCCTTCCAGACAGTCAGCTAACAGCATGTGACCTTTTTTAAAAAAAGGACAACGAAGTTCTACTGCTTTCCTGGTTAAAATCTTTAAGTATGCCCAATGTGCTGGATAAAACCCCATGACCCTGGGTTGCACACAAGATCCTCCTTCTTCAGACCCATCTCCCACTACTCATTCAACACTCCCTCTCCTGCATGTACCAGCCAAACTGAACCTCTGGAAGTTCCTAAACATGCCATCATGCTACCCATGTACATGTCCTTCTGTCTGCTGTTTCCTCTGGCTGAAGTGTACATGGCTAAGCATTCCTCAAGCTTCAGCTTAGGCACTGGATCCTTGGAAAAGTCTTTCTTCACTATCCCTGCTTCATGGACCCCTCAGTACTCCCACTGTGCTTTATGTTCTACCTCACATATTGAAAGGTATTTATTTCTATTCAAATCTACATCCTTGCAAGACTATAAGCAACTTTAGGGGAGGGCCCATGTATTACAGATCTCTGTAATTCCCATGTGTGGTACACAGAAGGTGCTCAATAATTGTTGCATGGATGGTGCAATCACAGGTAATCCCCCTCCCCCCAAAAAAATCTTTGTTTTTAACCATTATTAAAAGAATAGGGCTTCTTTGCAGAAGCAGAAATTAACAAGCCGTTCCTAAAATTCATGTGGAAACTCAGGGGATCTGGAATAGCTAAGACAATTTTGAAAAGAAGAACCAAGTTGAAGGACTCACATTTCTTGACTTCAAAACATACTATGAGCCGGGCGCAGTGGCTCACGCTTGTAATCCCAGCACTTTGGGAGGCTGAGACAGGAGAATCGCAAGTTCAAAGCCAGCCTCAGCAACCGCATGCGCTAAGCAACTCAGTGAGACCCTGTCTCTACATAAAACACAAAATAGGGCTGGGGATGTGGCTCAGTGGTTGAGTACCCCTGAGATCAACCCCTGGTACCCCCCCCCCAAATATACTATGAAGCTACAGAAATCAAAACAGCATGGCACTAGCATAAGGACAGACATATAGATCAGTAGAATACAACAGAGTCCTAACAAACAATGTATGCATGGTCAATTGGTCAATTGGTTTTTAGTTTTCTTCCCTCTCTCCCTCCCCCCCCACCCTCTCTCTCTCTCGGTTCTGGGGATTGAACCCAGGGGCATTTTACCACTAAGCTAGTTCTCCAGTCCTTTTATTTTTTATTTTGAGATAGGATCTTGCTAAATTGCTCAGGCTGGCCTCAAACTTGGAATCCTCCTGCCTCAGCTTCCCAAGCTGCTGGGATTACAGGCCTTCACCACCACACTAGGCCAACTGATTTTTCAACAGGGTGCCAAGACCATTCAATGGGGAAAAGAAGTCTTTCCAAAAAATGGTGCTATACAATTAAAGATAGACTCATGCAAAAAGAATGAAGTTGAGCCTCATCCTTATGCCATACATAAAAAAGAGCTAAAGATGGATCATAGACTTAAATGCAAAAACTAAAACTATAGAAGAAAATATAGGGAGCTAGGTGCAGTGGCACTGAAAACACAAAAGAACTCTTACAACTCAATAATTCAAACAAATCACCCAATTTAAAATACAGGTTAAGACTCTGAATATATATTTCTTCAAATAATACATACAAATGGCCAAAAGCATATGAAAAATCATTATCAATCTCATTAGCCATCATGCAAATGCAAATCAGAATCACACTGGTTAGGACAACTATAATAAGAAAGACAATAACTGTTGGTCAGGTTGTAGAGAAAGTGGAAATCTCATGCTGGTGGAAATATAAAATGCTATAGCTGTGTGGAAAACAGTTGGGCAGTTCCTCAAAAGATTAACCAGAGTGTTATCTTATATTCTACTTATATGTTTACACACAAACACACACACATGTAAATACTGGGGATTGAAGCCAAGGGTGCTTTACTACTAAGCTATATCCCCAGTTTTTTTTTTATTTGTGAGATAGAGTCTCAATAAGTTGCTGAGGCTGGCTTCAAACTTGAAATCCTCCTAGCCAGGCGTGGTGGCACACGCCTGTAATCCCAGCACTTTGAGAGGCTGAAACAAGAAAATCATAAATTCAAAGCCAGCCTCAGCAATGGTGAGGTGCTAAACAACTCAGTGAGACCCTGTCTCTAAATAAAACACAAAATAGGGCTGGGAATGTGGCTCGGTGGTTGAGTACCCCTGAATTCAATCCCCGGTACAAAAAAAAAATGGATGAACCTTAAAAACATTATTCTAAGTGAAAGAAGCTAGTCACGAAAGACCACATATTATATTAAGTGTTCAGAATAGGCAAATCTACAGACAGAAAGTAGATTAGTGGTTGCTCAGGGCTGGGAGATTGGGGTGGGGGGGAGAGAAGGAGAATGACTGTTAATGGGTACACATTCTCTTTCTGGTTGGTGAAAATGTTCTAAAATGAATTGTGATAAGCACACACTAGTGTGAATATACTCAAAGCCATTTGCATGTATACTTTAAGTAGGTGAATTATTTGGCATATGAATCAAATCTCAATAATGCAGTTAAATATTTTTTAAAAGTAGAAAGAATTGCCAAGCATGGTGGCATACACCTATAATTCCAGCAACTTGGAGGAGCTGAGGCAGAAGAATCCCAACTTTAAGGCCAGCCTGGGCAACTTAGTGAGACTCTGTCTCAAAATTTAAAATAAAAAGGGCTGAGGATGCAGCTCAGTGGTAGAGCACCCTGGTGTTCAATCCCCAGTACACACACCAAAAAAGGCAGAATAGGAAAAACTGCCTTAAGTCTGTAAATATCTGATACATTCCTTATTCTTCTTGTTTTTGTTTTCTCCTTCCCCCAACAACCTGCCACTTCACCCCACCTCAATCTGTCACTAGCACTTCCAGCCTCAGCAGCCAATTACAAAACAGCAAAAGGCCACCATGTACCCTTTTGTGGGTTTTGTTAGAAAAGCTGGAAATTGTCAGGTGTGCATGCCTATAATCCCAGCTACCTGGGAGGCTGAGCCTCAGCAGTTTAGCAAGACCTTGTCTCAAACTAAAAAAATGAAAAGAGCTGAGGATGTAGCTCAGTGGTAAAGCATCCCTGGCTTCAATTCCTAGTACCACCAATAGAGAGACAGAGACAGAGAGAACGTGCACGCTGGAATATGGATTCTTTTGTGAAACCTCCTTATTCTTATTTTTAAATTATGGCAATTAATATAATTAACACACACACACACACTCCTACACACCTATCAACCTCTAATCTGCAAATTCTATTCAGTCCTTTCCCTACCCCCAACATTCATTCAATGAGATCCCAAGGACCCATTAATGAGCCTATTCTTTTTTTTCTCCAAAGCTCCAGACACATGACAAAGAGGAAGAGGACTCCCCAGGATCATGGAGATCTGGGAAGGAAATGCCTACAGAAACTGCAGCACTATGGGTCTATTTTCAATGACACAGGTAAAAAATGTGCTCTTCATCATCACTAAAACTTTCCAGTATTCCTCAAGAAGGGGGCTCCCTCAGGAAGGGGGCTCCCTGCTGGGAATGGGAATGTGGATAAGCAACTTCACCAGTATCTTTGGAGATGGCTGCAAAAGACATAAAAGCTGGAGTACAGAAAACCCTGGCTTTTGAGGAATTTATTCCCAACTCCCATCTCCACCAACTCTCCTATCTCTGGACTTCATTCCCTGCCAGCTCCCTCTGCCCACCATCACCTCTCTCCACTCTCCTCTAGGGCTGGTCCTCTCCATTCTGATAGGCACAAAACAGATCCTTATTCTTTTTTTTTTTTTTTAATATTTTTTTAGTTGTAGATGAATGCAATATCTTTATTTTATTTATTTATTTGTATGTGGTGCTGAGGATGGAACCCAGTGACTCACGCATGCGAGGCAAGTACTGTACCACTGAGCCACAACCCCAGCCCCCAGATCCTTATTCTTATTCGTTGTTCACATACATGTACACTTGAACATACATAGACACATGTGATTCATAGGAGAATCTTAGAATGATAGTGTTGAAATCAGAAAATTTCACCTTTCTTTCCTGTCTCTCTCCTTTATTTTTTTTGTACCAGGGATTGAACCTAGGGGCACTTAACCACTGGGCCACATCTCCAGGCTTTTTTTTTTGAGACAGAGTCTTGATAAATTGTTTAGATTCTCACTAAGTTGCTGAGACTGGCCTTGAATTTGCGATCCTCCTGCCTCAGCCTCCTGAGATTACAGGCGTGTGCCAGGATTACAGGCGTGTGCCACCGCGACTGGATTCTCCCCATTTTTTATGTAAGAAACTGAGATCAGATGTCACCCAGAAATTAATGGTACCTACTAGACCATCCATCTCATCATTTTCCCAGAAGACTACAAGCTGTTTGGTAAATGATGGTGTCTAATACTGTTCCGCACACAGAGTTATGCTAAGCATATAACAGGCACTTAAGATACTAGTTTAATTGAACAGAACATATCCTCTGATATCCCTGAGGGAAAATGGTGCCTCTAAGAGGAGATGTCTATAGAGATAAGAAAAAACACTGAGTCAGACCTAGCCCACCTTATCACAATTCTAAGGATGAAATCAAAGAACTACAGAACTGGAGGTAGAAAGACAAAACAGAGAAACTACACTGAGTCAGGTGTGGTGACACACACCTGTAATCCCAGCAGCTCAGGAGGTTGAAATGGAAGGATCGGAAGTTCAAGACCAGCCTCACCAACTTAGTGAGGTCCTAAATAACCCAGTGAGACACTGTCTCTAAACAAAATACAAAAAAGGGCTGAGGATGTCACTCAGTAGTTGAGGCCCTTGGGTTCAATCTCCTGTGGCAAAAAAAAAAAAAAAAAAAGAATTTACACTGTGGACAGCATGTTCACTGTAAGTATCAAGTCCTTATTATAGCAAAAGTGACTAGGGAGCCCGGTGCAATGACGCACGCCTGTAATCCCAGCACTTTGGGAGGCTGAGACAGGAGAATCGTGAGTTCAAACAAAGCCAGCCTCAGCAATGGCAAGGTGCTAAGCAACTCAATGAGACCCTGTCTCTACATAAAACACAAAATAGGGCTGGGGATGTGGCTCAGTGGTCAAGAACCAGAGTTCAATCCCCAGTACCAAAAAAAAAAAAAAAAAGTGACTAAGGTGCAGGGAAGTTCCCAAGGTCAACAGGTTGGTGAAGTCAGAGGCAGGGCCTGACCCTGAGTGCTCCAATGCTGGACCCCCAATCATCCCCAATCTCACCTTTCAATCCCATCTGACTACCCGGAATCTTGGCTTGGAATGTCTGGGTCTTGTTCCCGTCTGGACCATCTCCGAAGTTCAAGGTGGTCAGTAAGCCCACGACATGAGATCCTGGCCACGTCCCTGTGACTGTCGCATTCATGGGGCACAGGGTCAGCTGGCCAAAAGATCTCAAAAAGGACACCCAGTCCTGTGTTCAAAAGGAGGGTGGGAGAGAGGTGAGAAGAGATTGGCAGCAGGAGCAGATCTACATGGGAAGGTTGAGCAGGAGGGTACTCACCTGAGGAATGTCAGGGCTGCGCAGGCCAGTCCTGTGCGTAAGAAGAAAGCCACCAAGGCCCAGGCCCGAGAGGCCAAGAAGCAGCAGGATCAAAGTGGCACAGACCAGAGGTGGGTGGTGGGCCAGAAAGAGATGCAAGTTGTGCCCTGCCTGGCAGCTGCCCATGGAGAGCAGAGGGGTATGGACCTCTGTGGAGAGCCTGCTGGAGGACAGTAAGGGAGAACTGGACAAGAGCCCACTGGTCAGGAGGCACTCACCCATTTTATGCAAAGGGAAGCTAAAGCTCAGACAAGACAAGAACTTGCCCCAAACCACACAAGCCAATAAGTGACAGGACCTAGACAAGAATCCAAGGGTCTTGACTCCAAAAATTCATCTCCCTGTACCACTTAATAAATATTCGCTGCATTTCATTTCTGAAATAATCAAGGCATTTTATGCTGGAAAAAGGAAAATGAAAGGGAGAATTCTCAGCCAGAGAAAGAGGAAGCAACTGTTCTGAAATAGTGTTTGGTGGAAGAACAGCTCCACCAGAGCCCAGTTACAAGTGTTTCACTAGAAGGTCTCAGCTTTGGAGCTAATTGGCCTGGTGATTCCCCTTGCTATTCATAAGCTTTGTGAAACCAAGTCAGTTAACCTCTATGAACTTAATCTGTAATATCGGAGTGTTAAGAACACCAAGTCATAGGATTAAATGTAGCAGACAGATATCTGCTTGGTACTTGGCCATGCAGGAACTCAACAGATATCCGTTTTCTCTCTCTCTCATACTGATCTTCAAAACCAGGTGAGGCAAGGCAAGAATACTGTGGGAGAAACTGAAGCTCTAGAACTTTAACATAGGAGTGGTAGGGCCAGGGTCTGCAATCGATATCCTGTCTCCTGCTTCCAAGTAAGTACTCTTTTCCGTGCAAGGAGCGCAAGAAGCGACAGCCTGATGAAAGTAACATCTGGAAGTCGAGGAGTTAAATGTATGGGGTAGGTGGAGAAGGAAGGACCCACGGAAATGCAGGTGTCACAAAATGCTCTGCTCCTGCCCTGCCTCCTGTCCAGGCATTTCTAGAAAGGGAAAAACGGGAGGGGGGAGGGCAGAGCCTTAGGGTCAGCAGCTGGTGGGGCACTCGGGCCTCCCCTCCTTCCCAAAGCCCCCTCCGGAAGAATCTCGACACCCGCATCCCTTCCCCATCTGGCGGCGTCGGGTCGGCCCGCCGCTAGCTCTCACCGCTCGGAGCCGGGCGGAGGCCGGCGCCCCCGCGACGTCACGCGTGGAGCCGCGGAGGGGCGGGGTCCTGCTCTGCGCTTCCCTCTCCCCCCGCCCACCCCGCCCCCGCGGCGGGGCTCGCATGCGCAGTGGCCCGCCTCGCCTAAGTCACGGTGGGGGCGTACCAAAAGGGAAGCCAAGCAAGGGACGAAGGGGAGGGGATAACTACGCAGGAGAAAAGGAAACGCGAGAGAGGCTAGAGAATTAGTGCTAGAACCGTTGTAGAAGGCTCAGGTCCCTCTCGCGGAAGACCCTGGAGAGCGTCCGCGCAAATCTCGTCGTAGGCATTTTTCCGTTGTTGGTCCTCCACCCGCGCCAATAGCACGGCCCAGCCGCGCCCAGGTTCCGGGGAAGGACTTGCGGTCCGCCCGGTGGGGTGGGGCTCCCGCTTCAGGATTCTGCCGTTCCTGACTGGGAGTTAGAGGTCCGCTTCTCTCAGCACCTTCGAAACGCTTAATGTCTACACCTTATACATCGCTGCTGGCTTTTAGTGACTCCTAAGTGCATAGGAGCCTGTAGCCACAAGGCTGCACAATAGCGATCGTCTCGTTGCACTTCTGTTCACATTTTAGAGATGAGGCTTTCTTACCTGAAATAGTATGACACACGGAGCCAGGAACTCTGGGTTCAAGTCCTGACTCTGTCCTTGCCCCTGCATAAGCCGTCCTGGGAAATAAGATTTACTCCTCTTCTCCCACTGGTTTCATGGAAAGCTTAAGAGGCAAAGTGTGGGAAAAGATGGGCCCAGTGTCCACTGAGCACGCAGCCAGCACTGGACAAATACCGTTTGATAGGGAATCTGAGCATTTAACCCACCCTAGCTTTCTTTCTTTCTTTCTTTCTTTCTTTCTTTCTTTCTTTCTTTCTTTTTTTTTTTTTTTGGTACCAGGGATTGAACTCAGGGATACTCGACCACTGAGCCACATCCCCAGCCCTATTTTGTGTTTTATGTAGAGACAGGGTCTCACTGAGTTGCTTAGCGCCTCACTGAGTTGCTGAGGCTGGCTTTGAACTCGCGATTCTCTGTCTCAGCCTCCCAAAGTGCTGGGATTACAGGCTTGCACCACCGCACCCGGCTCACCATAGCTTTATTAAGGCAGACACCACATGGTTTCTGTACCACCACTCGCAAAAGTTTACAGCGCAAAACCGTTGCATACATGGTCAAATGACTTTTTCCAAGGACGCCATAACCATTCAGCGGCAAAAAAAAAAAAAAAAAAAAAAAGTCTTTTTTTTTCTTTCTTTCCAGTACTGAGGATTGAATCTAGGGGCAACCTCATAATACAGAACTACATCTCCAGGCCCTTTTATTTATTTATTTATTTACTTTGAGATAAGAGTCTCAAAAAGTTGCCTAGGCTGGAGATGGATGATGGTGAATCTTGAACATCACCACCAACAAGGTGAATGTATTTAATACTCTGGAACTGTATAGTGACGATGGTAAATTTTATGTGTATTTTATTACAACTAAAATACTCTTTTTTAAAAAATATTTTTTTATTGTAGATGGACACAATGTCTTTTTTTTTTTTTTTAATATTTATTTTTTAGTTGTAGGTGGACAGAATATCTTTATTTTAGTTTTATGTGGTGCTGAGGATCGAACCCAGTGCCTCATGCATGCTAGGCGAGCACGCTACCACTGCGCCACAATCCCAGCCCCTGGACACAATGTCTTTATTCTATGGCTTTGTATGTGGTGCTGAGGATCGAACCCAGGGCTTCACGCATGCGAGGCAAGCGCTCTACCGCTGAGCTACAATCCCAGCCCCACAACTAAAATACTCTTTTTTTTTTT
Organism: Xerus rutilus; assembly: GCA_028644305.1. Lineage (NCBI taxonomy): Eukaryota > Metazoa > Chordata > Mammalia > Rodentia > Sciuridae > Xerus > Xerus rutilus. The sequence goes on along the minus strand of CM053415.1, from coordinate 15,907,570 downwards.
TTTTTTGGTACTGGAGATTGAACTCAGGGGCACTCGACCACTGAGCCACATCCCCAGCCCTATTTTGTGTTTTATGTAGAGACAGGGTCTCACTGAGTTGCTTAGCCCCTCGCCCTTGCTGAGGCTGGCTTTGAACTCGCGATTCTCCTGTCTCAGCCTCCCTGAGTGCTGGTAAAATACTCTTAAAAAACAATGAGGAGGTAGTTTGTTATGGCATAGTCTCTTACAAAGTATATAGTAGATGCTTCATAAATGTCATTGATTGACTTCACTGAAATTCCAAGCACGGGAAGTGTTTTCATCTCAAAGGAAAAATAAACATGACTGATAGCGAATCTTAGAATATAAGAATTGGAAAACATTTAATAACTGAACAAGTTCAATAATAACCCCCTCCTTTGTTTTTCATATGCTAAGCTAAGGCCTAGAGAGGATAAGAGACTTGCCCAAAGTCACTCAACCAGTTAAGCTTCAGCCAGAATTTTAGCCCAAGTTTCCTAATACCAATCTCTTTCCCACAAAATTCTGGTTCACGGGGTGCGGTGGCCCATTCGCATCCCTGAGCCCAATCCCAGTGGCTCAAGAGGGTGAGGCAGGAGGATCTCAAGTTCAAAGCCAGCCTAAGCAAATTAGTGAGGCCCTAGCAACTTAGCCAGAACCTGTCTCAAAATAAAAAATAGAAAAATAGGCTGGGGATGTACAGGGAAGTTCCCCACAGAACTCACCAACTTTCACTCTCATTGTAAAGTTGGGAGCACATCTGCCCATGCTTAAACATTTTTGAAATTTAGCTTAAAGCCCCAGTTTATTCAGTTAACAGTTTTTAAAATTCCTGCTATGATCCAGTTACAAAGTTAATATCCATCTGATGCAATCTTTTTTTTTAAATGATGTGCCATTATTTTTTTATATCTTTATTTATTTTATGTGGTGCTGAGGATCGAACCCAGTGACTCACATATGCAAGGCAAGCGCTCAACCACTGAGCTATAACCCCAGCCCCATCCGATGCCATCTTTGTCAATTCTTCTATATACTGACAAGTCTAATTTGCAGGGAAAGATAGGCATCAAAGTGCCCAGCATAGTACTGATACACAACAGGAGATCAACAAATGTGAATTTCCTTCATTATTCTTGTATTATGAAGTAATTATGCATATTTGGACAAAGTTCTTGTAAATGATTATAATTGATATTTTTTTTAAATCTTTTTTTAGTTGTCAATGGACCTTTATTTTATTTATTTGTATGGGGTGCCAAGAATCGAACCCAGTGCCTCACGCATGCTAGGCAAGCGCTCTACCACTGAGTCACACTTCAGCCCCTATAATTGATATTTTTATGTGGTTAAACCAAGTAATTCTATAGACTAGTAGAGCCAAACTGATTAGCGCAAGGAATTGCCTTGAGCCCATAGAATTCTCAACTACTACCATGAACAAATGGGTTTTTTTTTTTGATACCAGGGATTGAATTCCGAGGTACTCTACCACTGAGCCACATCCCCAGCCCTATTTTGTGTTTTATGTAAACAGGGTCTCACTGAGTTGCTTAGCGCCTCGCTGTTGCTGAGGCTGGCTTTGAACTCGAGATTCTCCTGTCTCAACCTCCCAAAGTGCTGGGAATGCAGGTGCGCACTACCTCACCAGGCTAACAAATGGCTTTTTTGTTTGTTTGTTTGTTTTCATATTGGGGATTGAACCCAGGGGCAGTTTACATCCCCAGCCCTATTTATTTATTTGTTTATTTATTTTGGGTACTGGAGATTGAACTCAGGGGCACTCAATCACTGAGCCACATCCCCAGCCCAGTTTTGTCTTTTATTTAGAGATAGGGTCTCACCAAGTTGCTTAGCACTTCACTTTTGCTGAGGCTGGCTTTGAACTCACAGTCCTCCTGCCTCAGCCTCCTGAGCCGCTGGGATTACAGGCATGTGCCACTGCACCCCAGGCATGTGCCACTGCACTGGGCCTTTGTTTTTATTTTGAGACAGAATCTCATTAAGTGGCTTAAGGTCTCGCTGAATTGCTCAGGCTGACCTCCAACATATGATCCTCCTGCCTTAGCCTCACGAGTCACTGGGATTACCCTCAGCGCTAGGTGTAAACAATGGGAAAACAGCATGTGTGTCAGGGGGAACAGAAGACATAACATTAGTTGTACACTTTAACACTCCAATGCTATATCATCCCTTTTGAAGTAATCTACTCGACAGGCCTTCAGAGGTGGATGTTACTATGGAAACCTGCTCCCTAGGCTAAATAATTTAATGAAGGTCACATGAATGGTAGGTGGCAGAAGTTGGTTTATGAATCAAGCCTGGCACAGCCTAACCTGTGAGAATCAGAAAGCCTGTTGAGAATCAGTCCCTTGAAGGAGATCAAGGGAGGGTTTCTTGATCATTCTATGTTGATAAATTCCTCCTAGAGTGCTGGCCTGCATAAAGCTTTCCCCAGAGATCTGTTTTCTTCCTTCTAGATTATTGGAAGGGTTTAAAACCCCCCTTGAGCCGGGCATGGTGGTGCACGCCTGTAATCCCAGCAGCTCAGGAGGCTGAGGCAGGAGGATCATGAGATCAAAGCCAGCCTCAGCAAAAGCAAGGCCCTAAGCAACTCAGTGAGTCTCTGTCTCTAAATAAAATACAAAATAGAACTGGGGATGTGGCTCAGTGGTTGAGTGCCCCTGAGTTCAACCCCAGTACCCCCCCCAAAAAAAAATCCTTGAAAATCTGATGAAAGCATTTCATCCAGTCAGATATATCCATGCAATAAACATCTCCTGGCTGCCAGGCTTTATTTCGCAGGCTGAGAATACAATGGTTGGCAAAGTATTCCAGATCTCTGGCCTCCTGGAGCTACATTCTGACTATAGACTCTTCATAGAAAAATTCATGTTCACTTAAATTTTTACTATTTTATCAGTAGAACCTCAGTCCTCTTGGAGCCCATACTTGAACAAGAACCCAATGTAGGTATTAAATAGTTACACCTAAGGTTCTCTCTGCCCTAGTTTTACTTTAGTTTTGTGTTTAATTTCATATCAAAACTGCTTGACAAAACTATTCCTTCATTTCCCCCTTTATACTTGGTTTTTATCCTGTGTTATTCATCCATTTAACCAACCAAACCATTCACTGAAAACATTTAAACACTTGCTAAATGCCAAGCACCTGGATAGGCACTGGAGGAAACCATATTGCCTATCACTGAAGAGGCTTAATGAAAGATCCAGATTCACAAAGGATTAAGGTAAAATGTCAAATGCCATAACACACAGCTAATAACATAGTAGAGCTGGGGGTGGACATCAGTGCTAGAGCACTTGCCTAGCATGCCAGAGGCCCTGGGCTTAATCTGCAGCACTGGAAGCCAGGCACGGTGGCACACACCTGTAATCCCAGTGACTCAGGAGGCTGAGGAAGGAGGATCACAAGTTTGAGCCTAGCCTGGGCAACTTAGTGAGACTCAGTCTTGAAATAAAATTAAACAGAACTGGGGATGTAGGTCAGTGGTAAACACCCCTAGGTTCAAATACTGCAAAAAAATTTTATAATAATAATAATAGCAGTTGCTGCCCTCTAAATATGTCAGGCACTTAATGACCTTTAAATGTTACCTCATTCAAACATCTCAAGAACAAAATATCCCTACTTGATGGATAAGAAAACTAAGAGTTGGCAATACTAAGAAAGTTGCCCACGGTGTCTAGCTCATCAACAGGTAAACCCCCTATTATATAAAAATAATGGAACAAATATGAGATTATGTTTCTAAACCTGGAATAGAAGAGATTTCTCTGAATAGACATACAAACAATTGGGCATCTTGGCGCATGCCTGTAATCCTAGTGATTCAGAAGGTTGAGGCAGGAGGATCACAAATTCAAAACCAGTCTGGCAACTTAGCAAGACACAGCAACTTAGGGAGACCTTGTTTCAAAAGAATAAAAACAGCTGGGGATATAGCTCAGTAGTTAAGCATCCCTGGTTTAACACCAAAAAGAAGAACATAGAAACATAGAAACCATAAATTAAGCCGGGCATGGTGGTGCAGGCCTGTAATCCCAGCGGCTCAGGAGGCTGAAGCAGAAGGATCGAGAGTCCAAAGCAGGCCTCAGCAAAAGTGAGGCACTAAGCAACTAAGTGAGACCCTGTCCCTAAATAAAAGACAAAATAGGGCTGGGGATGTGGCTCAGTGATTGAGTGCCTCTGAGTTCAATCCCAGCACCCCCCCCCAAAAAAAATAGACACCATAAATTAAGAAAACTGTTATAAATTTTTTTAAAATACATAAAGACAAAAATTGGTAAATTTAACTATTTTAAATTAAAAACCTCTGAATAATTAAAGACCCCATACAAGTGAGAAATAGGAGAAAATAACTAAATTAGCTAAGGCTTAAATTGGTGTAACATATAATTTATTTAATTAATTTCTTTTTTCCAATACTGGGGTTTGAACACAGGAGTGCTTTACCATTGAGCTACATCCTCAGTAGTTTCTATTTTTAATTTTGAAACAAGATCTCACTAAGTTGCTGAGGGCCATGCTAAATTGCTGCCACTGGCCTCCAACTTGTGATCCTCCTGCCTCAGCCTCCCAAATGACTGGGATTACAGGCATGTATCACCACAGCCAGCTCATTTAATGGACTTTAAATGTTACTTTGTTCAAATGTGTCAAGAACAATAAGTGAAAGGATTAGTAGTAACTAACAATGTTTTGGTTTTTTACTGAGATAAGACTTAACATAGAGTGAAATACATAGATCTTAAGTATAAAATTTTCTGAGTTCTGACAAATGTAATGTCCCTGTTAACCCCTCAATCACTTCCCTCACCCAGAAACTTCCTTAACTTCCTTTTCCACTCAGTTCCTACCTCTCAAGTCCAAAAGCACCACTATTTTGATTCTTTTTTAAAATATATTTTTATTTTTAATTGACACAGTAATTGTACATATTTAAGGGGTATGGTGTAACATTTCAATATATATATACAATGTATAATGATCAAGGTAATTTGCATGTCTGTCACCTCAGATATATATCATTTATTTGTGGTTGAAACATTCAAAATCCTCTTTACTAGCTATTTTGAAACATACAACTAATTGTTATCAATCATAGTTATCCTGCTGTGCTACAGAACATCAAGTTATTCTTCCTATCCAGTGTACCCCTGTATCCACAAACCATCCTCTTTCATCCCTCCTTCCCCTCCCTTATGCTCTTCCCAGACTCCAGAAACCTCTATTCTTTTCTTTTTCTTTCTTTCTTTCTTTCCTTTTTTTTTTTTTTTTTTTTTTTTTTTTTTGAGATAGGGCCTCACTAAGTTTCTGAGACTGACCTCAAACTTGAAATCCTCCTGTCTCAGCCCCTACAGGTAGCTGGGATTACAGGCATGTGCCACAGCTCCTGGCTGGTAACCTCTTTTCTATTCTCTACTTCTATGACATTAATTTTGTAGCTTCCACATATATATATATGGGAACATGCAGCATTTGGCTCTTTTTTTTTTGGTACTGGGGATTGAACTCAGGGGAACTCAACCACTGAGCCACATCCCCGCCCTAGTTTGTGTTTTATGTAAAGACAAGGTCTCACTGAGTAGCTTAGCGCCTCACTGTTGCTGAGGCTGGCTTTGAACTCGCGATTTTTCTGTCTCAGCTCCCAAAGTGCTGGGATTACAGGCGTGTGCTGCCGCGCCAGGCTAGCATTTGGCTCTTAGCATAATGTCCTCCAGTTCCATCCATGTTGCTCCGAATGACTGAATTTCATGTTTTTTGACTGAATAATATTCCTACATGTAAGTATACCATGTTTTCATTATCCACTCATGTGTCAAATGGACACCTGGGTTGGTTCCATATCTTGCCCATTGTGAAGAATGCTGCAAGAAATATGAGCACAGATGTGTCCTTTGATCTACTGGTTGCAATACACTATTCTATCACCAAATAGTTAATTTTGTTTCTCTTTAAAATGTCCAGATTCCTTTACTAGATGGTTAGGTTTGTTTGGGGTTTTTTTTTGGGGGGGAGGGGTTGTTTGCTTGCTTGCTTGCTTTGCTTTTTAGAGAAGGACATGCCCAATTAATTTATTTTTTCTTAAATTTTTTATTACACGAAAAAGGAATATATAACATAATCTAAGTGTTGATGAACACTTAGGTTCTTTCCACCTTTTAGCTATTGTGAATTATGTTGTTATGGACATTGGTTTTCAAATCCTTTTAGTAGATGCCTAGTAGTAAAATTGCTGGATCATAGAATAATTCTAAGTTTAGCTTTTTGAGAAACTGCCAAACTGTTTTCCAAAATGGCAGCACAATTTTATATTCCTACCAGTAATGTAAAAGTGTTCCAATTTCTTCATCTTTGCCAACACTTTTCCTCCCTCTCTCTCTTTCATCTCTTTTCCCCTCTCCTACACCCCCTATCCCCCCACCCCTGGGAGTGAACTCAGGACCTCCAGTCTGCTAGGCAAGTGTTCTACCATTGAGCCACACCCCCAACCCACTTATCATCTTTCTGACAATAGCCATTCTAGTTCACTGGAAATAATATCTCCTTGTGGTTTTAATTTGCATTTCCCAAATAGCTAATGGTGTTTAACAGGTTTTTTTGTTTGTTTGTTTGTTTTTGGTACTAGAGTACTAGAGATTGAACCCAGGGGTACTCTACAACTGAGCCACATCCCCAGCCCGATTTTTGTGTTTTATGTAGAGACAGGGTCTCACTGAGTTGCTTAGCGCCTCGCCGTTGCTGAGGCTGGCTTTGAACTCGTGATTCTCCTGTCTCATCCTCCCAAAGTGCTGGGATTACAGGCTGGCACCACCGTGCCAGGTTTGCCTGTCATTCTTGCCTAGGGGCCGTGCTAATCTCTGTATTGTTCCAGTTTTAGTATATATGCTGTTGAAGTGTGCAACCCGTCCTTTTCTATTTTAAGGGAGAGTCTATGAAATTGCCCAGGCTGGTCTAGAATTTGTGAGCTAACTGCTTCAGCCTGCAGAGTCTCTGTGATTACAGGTGTGGGTCACTGTGCCTGGCAAGGGGGCCTTCTTTTTTTTTTGGTACTGGGGATTGAACTCATGGGCACTTGACCACTGAGCCACATCTCCAGCCCTATTTTGTGTTTTTTATGTAGAGACAGGGTCCCACTGAGTTGCTTAGCACCTCACTCTTGCTGAGGCTGGCTTTGAACTCGCAATTCTCCTGTGTCAGCCTCCCAAAATGCAGGGATTACAGGCATGCGCCATCGCGCCCGGCTGGGGCCTTCTTTATATTACTTATTCTACTTCGCTGAGAGATCACAGAGCTGTGACTCTGGAAGTTTTCTAACAGCATGACAACAAAGACTTGCTCCCCATTCCTATCAGACAGAGAATAGTTTTGGAGGGGAGAAATTAGAAAGAAAAAGTGCAGTTTTATTTGTATTGTGAAATGTAAAAATGAAGTCAGCTCTTTTCATTAAAAGCCTCTTTCCTTTTTACTCCACTCTGTATTCTTTGCATATTATAAAGAAGATCAAAAAACTAGATATAAATCTTTGCTAATGTGGCTAGATCTCCAAAATATACATATTAAGTGGAAAAAAAAAAGAACAATATGGTATGTATGGAGAAAGAGAGAGGGCCTGTCGTCAACTTCAGGAGGAAAATAGCAGTTAGAGTTTTGCTTTCTCCTCAGGTGCAGTGGCACACACCTGTAATACCAGCAGCTCAGGAGGCTGAAGCAGGAGGATCGGGAATTCAAAGCCAGCCTCAGCAATTTAGTGAGGCCCGAAGCAACTCAGCAAAACCCTGTCTCTAAATAAAAAATAAAAAATGGGCTAAGAATGTGGCCATACACTGAAGTCAAGTTTAAGGTCAGTATTTTTAAATAGCTATTGAAAAACTCCATTAACTTGACAAATCGTTTTGAAGCATCTCTGTGTGCCACACATTGTTCAAAGTGCTGGGGATCCAATGGTGAGCCTAACAAGTAGTCTCAAGAGCTTGTAACCTGGTCTACACTTTGTGTCTTAGAGAAACCTGATTTCATATGGTTGAAAACAGCTCAAGGGGGTTGCAGTTGTGGCTCAGCGGTAGAGCGCTTGCCTCGCATGTGTGAGGCACTGGGTTTGATCCTCAGAAACACATACAAATAAATAAAATAAAGGCATTGTGTCCATCTACAACCAAATAAATAAATAAATAAAAATTAAAAATAAAATGACCACAGGAAGGGCAGGTTAAAAAAAGAAGAAGAAAACAGCTTAAATGGCAGTTGGGGTATTTTTTGTTGTTTGTTTGTTTTTATGGTGCTGGGGATTGAATCTGGGGCCTTGTGCATGCAAGGCAAACACTTTACCTACTGAACTACATCCCCAGCCCTAGAGTAAAGAACTTTTACAGTCTATTCCTCCCCAGAACTGCCAAAAAATCTGGCAAAAAATGTTCAAATGTAGGCAGGTGTGGTGGCGCACGCTTGTAATCCCAGTGACTCAGGAGGCTGAGGCAGGAGGATTGCAAGTGCAAACCCAGCCTCAGCAACTTAGTGAGGCCCTAAGCAACACAATGAGACCCTGTCTCTAATAAAATATAAAAAATGTCTGGAGATGTGACTCAGTGGTTAAGCATCCCTGGGTTCAATCCCTGATAACAAAAAGAAAAAGAAAATAGAGCCTTGAACAGCTCCCACATCCAGGGCACAGTGCCTCTAGTTTGTCTTTGGGTTCAGCACAAGCAGGAAATGAAGGCTAAGGCAGAGCTGTAACTGGTCTGACCAAATGTTGAGAGAGTACCCAAGTCAAGATAATCTGCAAAGACCTCAAGGATGTTCTCCCCTTCCTTGTCTTTTCTCTCCCATCTCTACCTCCCCTCCCTCCCTCTCTTTCTCCCCACCTCATAATATTTAAAATATCCTGTTTGGGGAGGAAAATAAGAAGTGCAAAAGGAAGAATACAAGAAAATAAAATAAGTAGAAACTGCACCGGAGGAAGCAGAGGTTTGGGGCTTACTAGACAAAGACTTTAAATCAACTATTTATAAAGGGAATCATAGACAAAGAACTGAAGGAAACCAGGAGAACAGTGTCTCAACAAATATATCAGTAAAAATAAGTTATAAAAAGGAACCAAATAGAAATTTTGGAACTAAAAAATACAATAACTGATATTCAAAATACATATAAGATGGGGCTGGGATTGTAGCTCAGTGGTAGAGCTCCTGCCTCGCATGCGTGAGGCCCTGGGTTCAATCCTCAGCACCACACACAGAGCAATAAAATAAAGACATTGTGTCCATCTACAACTAAAAAAATATTTTAAAAAATACATATAAGATTTGTTTTAGGGGCTGGGGTCATGGCACAGTGGTAGCGTGCTGGCCTAGCATGCGGGAGGCACTGGGTTCGATCCTCAGCACCACATAAAAAAAATAAAATAAAGATATTCTGTCCACCTACAACTAAAAAATAAATATTAAAAAAAAAAGATTTGTTTTAGTCAGTTAAGATATACAGACATGGAAATGACTATCAAGAAGAAAGAACTAGGTCTGGGACTATAGCTTAGTGGTAGAATGCTCGGCTAGCATGTGTGAGACCTGGAGTTCAATCCCAAGCGCTGCAAAAAAAAGTAGGAGGAAGAGGAGGAGGAGGAAGCAGATTGCCTAGGATGGCCTCAAACTCCTGGGGTCAAGTGATCCTCAGGAGGAGGCACAAAATACGATGAAGGACCACATAGGGGAAGTTCTCAGGTCATTCATGAGGCAGAGGAAAGGAAGACAATGTGAGTGGAAGCCTTTATTGTAGTTTTTGTTGTTGTTTTGTTTTGGTACTGGGGATTGAACCCAGGGGCACTTAACCACAGGGTTTAACCCTTTTTTAATTTTGAAATACGGTGTCACTAATTGCCTGTGGCTTCACCAAGTTGCTGAGGCTCCTCTCAAACTTGTGATCCTCCTGCTTCAGCCTCCTGAGTCACTGGGATTACAGGTGTGCCACCACACCCAGCATCTATTGTAGTCTATGGGAAGGGATAGGCAAACTGGGATAAACAGGTTAGGATGGGCAAATTTGAATAATTTCAGTATGCTCCTGGGATTAGGGACTGTCCCAGATTGTCTGTTATCTGGCTATGGGGTGACTATTACAGGGATATGGTGCCTTAGAATGTAAGAATTCAATAAAGGAGTTGGTTTGGGGTATGGGTTTTGGACTGGTTGTTTTGCTTATGAAAGGCATACTTGCAGATGAGTCATTTATCATCTCTAGGAATTGGCTGTCCCAGATCACCAAGGCCCCAAGATATCAAAATATCAAGAAATACAGAAAATAAAAAACATGATTAATGTAAGAAAATGAAAAATTAACTATATAGATTCAATAGCAGACCTACCAAAAAAGCAGTGAACTTGGAGATAGGTCAAATGAAATGAAATTATTTTACAATACCTTTAGTCATAGATGGACATAATGCCTTTATTTTGTTTATTTTTATGCAGTGCTGAGGATCTAACCTACTGCATTAAATGTGCTAGGCAAGTGCTCTGCCACTGAGCCACAGCCCCAGCCTGAAATCATCCAATCTTAGGACTAGAAAGAAAAAAGAATAAAGAAAAATGAGCAGAGCCTAAGAGACTTGCTGGACATCATAAATCATACCAATATTAATATAACTGGCATTTTAGTAGGGTTTGAATATAGGAATACTCTACCACTGAGCTGCATCCTCAGCTCTTTTAATGTTTTTTATCTTGAGACATGATCTTACTAAGTTGCCTAGGCTGGCTGGAACTCGTGATCCTTTCGCCTCAGCCCTCTGAGTATTCAATATCATAGACACAGTACCACCAGAACTAACTAATCTCTGCCTTTTAATAGGAGAGTTTACTCCGTTTACATTTAAAGCAATTATTGATAAGGATTTATTCAGTCATTTTGTTGTTTTCCGTGTATCTCATGTCCTTTTTATTCCTCAATTCCTCCATTACCTTCTTTTGTGTTTTTATTCTCCTCTTATTTCCTTTTTATATACTTTATAATTAATTTCTTAGCTGTTAATTTTGGAATTACAATTGACATCTTAAAATGACCTAGTTTAAATTAATATCAATATAGCTTAAATAATATTCAAAAACTATGCTCCTGCCAGGCACAGTGGCACATGCCTGTCATCCCAGAAACTCAGGAGGCTGAGGTAGGAGGATCACAAGTTTAAGGTCAGCCTGGACAACTTAGCAAGACCCTGCCTCAGCTCTTTTCATTTTTCATTTTGAGGCAGGGTCTTGCTAAATTGTCCAGGCTGACCTTAAACTTGTGATCCTCCTACCTCAGCCTCCTGAGTGATATATATATATATATATATATATATATATATATATATATATATATATATATATATGTATTGGTATATATATATGTATTGGTGTATATATATATTGGTACTGGGGATTGAATTCAGGGGTACTCGACCCCTGAGCCACATCCCCAGCCCTATTTTGTGTTTTATGTAGAGATGGTCTCACTGGGTTGCTTAGCACCTCGCCATTGCTGAGACTGGCTTTGAACTCATGATTCTCCTGTCTCAGCCTCCCAAAGTGCTGGAATTACAGGCTTGAGCCACTGCGCCCAGCTCTGAGTGATATATTAACAAACCAGCAGCATATTAAATATCCAGCAGCATATTAAAGGGATTGCAAACCAAGACCAGCTAGGATTTATCTCAGGAATGCAAGGATGGTTCAACATACAAAAATTAATTCTTATAATACACCAGATCAATAGAACAAAGAGGAAGAAACCCCTGAGCATTTCAACTAATGCAGAAAAGTCTTTGACAAAACCAACACCTTTTCATGATAAAAAGTACTCTATAAACTAGAAATGAAAGGGAATTTCCCCAGAAAAATAAGACCATAGATGAAAAATCCATAGCTAACATAGTATCTAAGAGTGAAGACTGAAAGCTTTCTCCCTAAGATCAGGAACAAGATAAAATGTCTGCTCTTGGGGTGGGGATATAGCTCAGTTGGTACTGCCTCACATGCACAAGGCCCTGGATACAATCTCCAGCACCATGCACATACACACACACACACACAAAAATGTCTGCTCTTTCCACTTCTATATGACATAGTACTGGAATCTCTAGCCAGAATAGTCAGTCAAGAAGAAAAAATAAAAGTCTGCCAAATTGAAAAGGAAGTAGTAAAATTTATCTCTTTTCACAGGAACATGATCATATGAGATAATCATAAATATACAAAACAAATTTAGAAATAATAAATTTAGCAAAGTTGCAGAATATACAATCATCACACAAAAATCAATAGTGTTTCTATATATTTACAACAAATAGGTGAAAGGGAAGATTTTAAAAATAATTCAATTTGCAGTAGCATCAAAAGAATAAATAACTAGGATGAAATTTAATCAAGGTGGCCAAAGACATGTATACTGAGAACTACAAAACATTACTGAAAGATTTTTTTTTTTTGGTACTGGAGATTGAACTCAGAGGCCCTCAACCACTGAGCCATATCCTCAGCCCTATTTTGTATTTTATTTAGAGACAGGGTCTCACTGAATTGCTTAGTGCTTCACTTTGGCTGAGGCTGGCTTTGAACTTGCAATCCTCCTGCCTCAGCTTCCTAAGCTGCTTGGATTACAGGCATGCACCACCATACCCAGCTGAAAGAATTTTTAAAAGACCTAAAAAAGGAAAGCTATCCCATGTTCATGGATTGGAAGACTCGATATTGATAAGATGACAGTACTACCCAAAGTGATCTACAGATTCAACACAAATTCAATGCAAATTCATATCAAATCCCAATAGTGCTTTGTATTTTTTGTTTGGTTTGGTTTGGTTTTACAGTGCTTGGGATTAAACCCAGGCCTTTGCACATGCTAGGTAAGTGCTCTACCACTGAGTTATATGCTCAGCCTTCTGATGGTATCTTTTAAAAGAAATAGAAAAATCCATCCTAAAATTCATATATCATTGCAAAGGATCCAGAGCAGCCAAAACCATTTTTTTAAAAATATTTTTTTTAGTTGTAGATGGACACAATAGCTTTATTTATGTATTTTTTAAAAATATTTTTTAGTTGTAGATTGACACAATGTCTTTATTTTATTGCTTTGTATGTGGTGCTGAGGATCGAACCCAGGGCCTTACGCATGCAAGGCAAGCGCTCTACCGCTGAGCTACAATCCCAGCCCCCTATTTATGTATTTTTATGTGGTGCTAAGGATCGAACCCAGTGCCTCACACTTGTGAGGCAAGTGCTCTACCACTGAGCTACAGCCCCAGCCCAAGAGTAGCCAAAACAATTTTGAAAGAGAAACAATGTTGGGGGACTCAGTAAAGACTGATCAGTAAAGACTGATTTCAAATTTTATTTTCCTTTTTCAAAGCTACAGTCTGGTCCTTACACAAGGATAGAAAGATATATCAATGGAGTAGAATAGAGAACCCAGAAATAAACCCTTATTTATATGGTTACTTGATTTTCAACAAAGATGTCAAGACCACTCAATGGGGAAAGGATTTATCTTTTCAACAAATGGTGGTGGGGGAAGAATGCAAAAGAATAAGGATAGACCACATGGATACCAAACCCAAAATTCAACTCACACAAAAAATTAACTCAAAGATCAAAGATCTAAACCTAAATGCAAAAACTATAAAACTAGAAGAAAACTCATGGGAGCAAATCTCCATTACCATTGTATTTGGTAATGATTTTTTGGATGTGAAACAGGCATAGACAATAAAAATAATAAACTGGGCTGGGGTTGTGGCTCAGTGCTGGAGTGCTTGGCTAGCATGTGTGAGGCACTGGGTTCGATCCTGAGTACCAAATAAAAAATAAATAAAATAAAGGTATTATGTCCATCTACAACTAAAAAAATTTTTTTTAAATAGACAAGTTGAACTTCATCAAAATAAAACAAATTTTTGTGGGCTGGAGATAAAGAACTTGCCTGGCAGGCATGAGGCATGGCAAAGTAAATAAACTGATAAAATACTTTTGTAGTTCAAAGAATACCAAAAATGAAGTGAAAAGATAACCCTCATAACGGGAGAAAATATTTGTAAATTACATATCTGATAAGGTGCTTGTATCTAGAAAATATAAATCACTCTGACAACTCAATAGCCCAATTTAAAAATAGGCAAAGCCTCTGAATAAACATGCCTTTAAAAAATATACAAATGGCCAACAATCATATTTTAAAAAGTCATCATCAGGGCTGGGATTGTAGCTCAGCGGTAGAGCGCTTGCCTCGCATGCGTGAGGCCCTGGGTTCGATCCTCAGCACCACATACAAACCAATAAAATAAAGACATTGTGTCCATCAACAACTAAAAAATATTTAAAAAAAAAAAGTCATCATCATTAGCCCTTAGGAAAATGCCAGTCAAAAGCACAATTAGATAGCCGGGCGCGGTGGCACACGCCTGTAATCCCAGTACTTTGGGAAGCTGAGACAGGAGAATCGCAAGTTCAAAGCCAGCCTCAGCAACGGTGAGGCTAAGCAACTCAGTGAGACCCTGTCTCTACATAAAACACAAAATAGAGCTGGGGATGTGGCTCAGTGGTCGAGTGCCCCTGAGTTCAATCCCCAGTACCAAAAAAAAAAAAAAAAGCACAATTAGATAATACATCGCACCACCAGAATGGCCGTAATAAATTTTTAAAAGGAAAACAACAGGTGTTGGCAAGGAAGGGGAGAAATTGGTGCACTCATATATGGCTGATGGGAATGCAAAACGTTACAGGTGCTATGGGAAGAGTTTGGCAGTTCTTCAATAAATTAAATATAGAAATAGCCTATGGTCCAGCAATTTCACTCCTAAGCATAGGCCCCCAAAATTTGAAAACAGGTGTTCAAACAAAAAACATGTACATTAATGTTTACAGAAGCTTTATTTACAGTAGCCAAAAGATGGAAATAGTCCATGTGTCTGTCACCAGATGAATGGATAAACAAAATGTGGTGTATGCATACAATAGAATATTGTTTAGCTTCAAAAAGAAAGGATATTTTGGCGCATACTATTACATGAATTAACCTGAATATTATTTTAAGTGAGATATGTCAGTCAGGAAAAGACAAATGCTTTATGATCCCACTTACATGCAGTACCCAGAGTACTCAAATTCAGAATTGAAAACCAGAATGGTAGTTGTAAGGGGTTAGAAGGTGGGGGACAGGAAGTTAGGAAAATGAAAAACATTCTGGAGATCCATAGTGGTGATGGTTGTATAACAATGTAAATATATTTACTGTTGCTGAACCACATACTTAAAAATGATTACAAGTGATACATTTTATGTGCATATTTTACCACAATTTTTAAAAATGGATCAGGAGGCTGAGGTTGGAGGATTGCGAGTTCAAACCAACCTCAGCAAAAGCGAGGTGC
>CM053415.1:15875111-15892049 GCA_028644305.1 Xerus rutilus | reverse complement strand
TTGGTACTGGGGATTGAACTCAGGGGCACTGGACCACTGAGCCACATCCCCAGCACTATTTTGTGTTTTATGTAGAGACAGGGTCTCACTGAGTCGCTTAGTGCCTCGCCATTGCTGAGGCTGGCTTTGAACTCGCGATTCTCCTGTCTCAGCCTCCCAAAGTGCAGGGATTACAGACATGCGCCACCACGCCCGGCTTGAAAACAATTCTTTTTTTTGGTACAAGGATTGAACTCAGGGGCACTCAACCACTGAGCCACATCCCCAGCCCTGTTTTGTGTTTTATGTAGAGACAGGGTCTCACTGAGTTGCTTAGTGCCTCGCTGTTGCTGAGGCTGGCTTTGAACTGGCAATTCTCCTGTCTCAGCCTCCCTAAGTGCTGGGATTACAGGCGTGCGCCACAGCGCCAGCTTCAAAGACATAATTCTAAGTGAAAGAAGCCAGACACAAGGAGTCGCGTGTTGTATGATTCCATTCACGTGTTAAGTGAAATATCCAGAATAGGCAAACCTACCCCGAGGAGGGAACAGGAAATGGCTGCTTAATTGGTGCTTAATTGGTTTCCTTTGGGATAATGGAAATGTTCTGGAACTAGGCAATTGCACAACACTATGAATGTACTTAATGCCATTAAATTGTGTCTTTTGGTGCCATATTTAAAATGGGCAAAATGGTAAATTGTATGTTATGTGTAATTTACTACAATTGCTTAAAATATTGAGCTTATGACTTTTTTTTTTTTCTTTTTTGGCACCGGGGATTGAACCTAGGTGCGCTTAACCACTGAGACACATCCTCAGCCTTTTTTTTTTTTAATATTTCTTTTTTAGTTGTGGGTGGACAGAATATCTTTATTTTATTTTTATATGGTGCTGAGGATCGAACCCAGTGCCTCCCGCATGCTAGGCGAGCACGCTACCACTGCGCCATAACCCCAGCCCACATCCTCAGCCTTTTTAAAAAATATTTTATAAGCCGGGCGCTGTGGCACAAGCCTGTAATTCTAGCACTTAGGGAGGCTGAGACAGAATTGCGAGTTCAAAGTCAGCCTCAGCAACAGCGAGGCGCTAAACAACTCAGTGAGACCCTGTGTCTACATAAAACACAAAATAGGGCTGGGGATGTGGCTCAGTGGTCGAGTGCCCCTGAGTTCAATCTCCAGTACCAAAAAAAAAAAAAAAAAAAAATTTATAGAAAGACAAGGTCTCACTGAGTTGCTATGGACTCACTAAGTTGCTGAACCTGGCTTTGAACTCACAGTCCTCCTGCCTCAGCCTCCTGAGCTGCTGGGATTACAGGCATGCACCACCACACCCCACTGAGCTTATAACTTTCTCTTAAATATTCTCTTCATCATATCTCCGTCGCAGGTATTACCATCTTCCAAGCAAGAAACTTCTGAGTCAGCCTTGACTCCACCCTCTGTCCTTCTCCCACACATCCCATCCATCATCAAATTGTCTCTGAAATCATCTCCCCTCCCTCCATTTCTACTGCCATTGCTTACGTAAGGTTCTCATTAGCTCTCATCAGAACGACTGCAGCTGCCTCCTATCCTCACTGCCTCCAGTTTCTCCTCCCTTCAATGCATCCTCCACATTACCTACTGGGTTAGTTTCCCAAATGAGTAACCTCAAGATTCTGCTGCTGTGCCTAAAGACCTCTGCTGACTGACTTCAAGGGAAAGTCTTAGCTGGGCGCGGTGGTGTAAGCCTATAGTCTCAGCACTTAGGGAGGCTGAGACAGGAGGATTGTGAGTTCAAAGCCAGCCTCAGCAATGGCAAGGCGCTAAGCAACTCAGTGAGACCCTGTCTCTACATAATACACAAAATAGGGCTGGGGATGTGGCTCAGTGGTCGTGTACCCCTGAGTTCAATCTCCAGTACCCCCCAAAAAAGAGAGAAAGTCTTAGCCGGGCGCGGTGGCTCAAGCCTGTAATCCCAGCACTTAGGGAGGCTGAGACAGGAGAATCGCGAGTTCAAAGCCAGCCTCAGCAATGGCGAGGCACTAAGCAACTCAGTGAGACCCTGTCTCTACATAAAACACAAAATAGGGCTGGGGATGTGGCTCAGTGGTCGAGCATCCCTGAGTTCAATCCCTAGTACCAAAAAAAAAAAAAAAAAGAGAGGAAGTCTTAACTTTGGGTACAGATAAGATCCTTTAGAACCTGTCCTCAACTTTCCTTTCCTGCATCATCTCCCATTTTTTACTCCAGTTACATAAATGTCTTGCAATTCTACAAATTCTGCACCTCCATATTTTGGGTAGCACTGTGTTCTGTTCGTGGAATGCTACTTATTTACTTACTTCTGCCTTTTACACTCTCTCTTCAAGACCAACCTCAAAAGTTACAGCCTCAGTTGGGCCTGGTGGTACAGGTCTGCAATTTCAGCAGCTGGGGAGTCTGAGGCAGGAGGATGCCAAGTTCAAAGCCAGCCTCAGCAACTTAGTGAGGCCCTAAGCAACTTAGTGAGAACCTGTCTCAAAATAAAAAATAAAAAGGGCTGGGGATGTGGCTCGGTGGTTAAATGCCCCTCGGTAATGTTCTCCCCGACTCTCAGGGTTGAGCCACCACCTCCAGGATACCTCTGCAACACTCCATCCATTACAGTTAACTCTCCTGTAGAAAGTCCACTTTGGACTGTGAATTTCTGAGAGGCAAAGACTATGTCACATCTTCCTCATCTCTATAATAACCTCAACAGTCCAGTGTTCTGTACCGGGCACCTGGTGGATGCAAAATGTGGGTGAGTACCCTCTCCCACTCTCCTGAAATCCTTCACCTGACCTCGAACACTTCCTTCTGAACTATTAGCAGATGACCTCACCAGAGAAGAAACCATCGTCCACGAAGTCCTTTCATTCCCTCACCTCTTTCATTCCCTCCCTCACCTGCACCCCACATGCACACTTCCCTGTCTACCTTTCCAAATTTTCTTCCTTTCTCTGTTCACAGGGGAAGATGTGCACCTCTTTCAGACCCCAGGCAATCCCTTCAGTGTGCTCTGGACGCCCTCTCCTCTCTTCAGTATTTGCTCCTTCATCTTTCTCTCATTTTCAACTTTTACTCATTCAACACATATTTGTAGAGCAACTCCATGTGCCTGTATGCTGGGATTATAACAAGGAATGAGTTAGCGTTCCACCCTTCAGCAAACCTCCATTTTAGTGAGACAGACAATGAACAAGTAATTTTGAAATGGTCAAGAAAGAAGCGGTGGCGCACGCCTGTACTCCCAGCACTTTGAGAGGTTGAGACAGGAAAATCGCGAGTTCAAAGGCAACCTCAGCAATGGTGAGGCGCTAAGCAACTCAGTGAGACCCTGTCTCTACATAAAACACAAAATAGAGCTGGGGATGTGGCTCAGTGGTCGAGTGCCCCTGAGTTCAATCCCCCGTACCAAGAACAAAAAACAAAAAGGGTGCCAGAGTGGGAGATGGGAGACCGGTTAGGAATGATTCTTAGGATGCAGGGAAGACATGACAAGCTAAGGCCAGGGGCATCAAGTTAACAGCTAAGAGACAAGTAGGTGGGGCTGGGGTTATGGCTCAGTGGTAGGGTGCTCGCCTAGCACGCGTGAGGCACTGGGTTCGATCCTCAGCACCACATAAAAATAAAGATATTCTGTCCACCTACAACTAAAAAATAAATATATAGAAAAAGAGACAAGTAGGTGAATATCATGGGGGCAGAGCCAAAAGGACTTGATGACAAAGAGGAAAGGGGAAACCAGACTCCTTTCTCATGGCTTTACCTATCCCCTGAGGGCTAATAGTAATGGATCCAACATCACATGCACAAACTTTTGGCCAATATATTCCATTTCCACATGCCTGGTGGACAGCTCCACAGTCATCTCCAACTCAGATATCCCAAAACAGGACTTACAATGAGCTCATTTTGTGTTTCCAGTTTGCAACAGCTCCCCTTCTGCATCCTCTGTCCCCTGTCTTGGACGGCACCATCATCATCATCACACAAGCCAAAAACCGAGGAATCAGCCAGGTGCAGTGGCACACACCTATAATCCCAGCGGTTAGGGAGGCTGAGGCAGGTGGATCAAGGGGTCAAAGCCAGCCTCAGCAACATAGTGAGGCTCTAAGCAACTGAGCGAGACCCTGTCTCAAAATACAATATTAAAAAGGGCCAGGGATGTGGCTCAGTGGTAAAGTGGTCCTGGGTTCAATTCCCGGTACCAAAAACCAAAAAGCCAAAAAACACCTAGGAATCATCCTCACCTCTCTTGATTCCTCAGCTCCTTGTTTCCAATCTGTCACTGAAATATCTGTGTTGCCATGCAGGTATTTTTCAAACCTGCTCTTCCCTCTCTTTTTCTGCTGTTACCTCTGCACAGCCCCCCAACATCTCTGTTGTTTGGACTGTTGAAACCATCTCCAAACTTATTTCCCCGAATAGCTTCTCTCAGAACAGAACGATCATTCTAAAATATCAGTTTGATTATTCATTGCCCACCACTTTCAAGGTCAGGCTGTTTTCCTGGAGCCTCCATGAGGCCCCCAGAGGTCTTACTCCTGCTTACTTACCTCTGCAGCAGCAGCCACATTGCTATGGCCCTCCTTGCACTTGGAGCTCCAATAAGAGCCGAACACCCATGTTCTCCAAAGACAAGCTGTGGTTTTGAATTCCTGTGCCTGTGCTGAAACAGCTCCCTTCACCTGGGTTGCTCCCCACCCTGACAAACTCCTACTCCTCATCCACATGCCGAATTTATATCTCTAGTTTCAAACACCAGATTCGTATATTTCACCAGATTCATATATTTCACTAGATTCATATATCTCCACTTAGATGTCTAATAGACCTCTGAAACTTAACATATCCAAAACCGAATTCATGATCTGTCCCCCTAAAAATTTCCATTTCTTCAGTATTCCTTTCTCAATATTCATATGCTCCATTTTGTCAGTCGCTCAGAAGCAGGAATCCTTAAGGTCATTTTTTTTATTTTTTAATTTTTATTTATTTATTTACTTATTTACTTTTGTGGTGCTGGGAATTGAACCCAGGGCCTTGTGCATGCTAGGCAAGTACTCTACCAACTGAGCTATATCCCCCACACCCCTTGAGGACATTCTTTGTTTTTAATACTTTATTTTTATTGTTTATTATTTTTATGTAATGCTGAGGATTGAACCCAGTGCCTCACCCATGCTAGGCGAGCACTCTACCCCTGAGCCACAACCCCAGCCCCACTTGAAGACATTCTTAACTCCTCTCTTCCTCTCTCATCCCTCTTCCATTTTTATAGCTATAGCTTGAAAATATATCCAGAAATCTGTGGTTTTTTTTTTTTTTTTTGGTACCAAGGATTGAACCCAGGGGCACTTAACCACTGAGACACATCCCCATCCCTTTTTATTTTTTATTTTGAGACAGTCTCGCTGAGTTACTTAGGGCCACACTAAGTTACTGAGGCTGGCTTTAAACTCGCAATCCTGCTACCTAGCCTCCTGAGCCACTGGGATTGCAGGAGTGCACCACCACACCTGGCTCCAGAGCTGTTATGGTTTGGTCTTAAATGTCCTCCAAAGTCTCATGTGTGCAGGGGTGGATCTTTTAGGAATGATTGGATGATGAAGGCACTAACCTCATCAATGGATCAGTCAATCCTCATGGCCAAATAGACTATGGGGAAATGGAGGAAACCGTAGGATGTGGCTCCTACTTGGAGGAAGTACCCTTGGGTACTTTTTTTTTTTTTGGTACTAGGGATTGAACTCAGGGGTACTCGACCACTGAGCCACATCCCCAGCCCTATTTTGTGTTTTATGTAGAGACAGGGTCTCACTGAGTTGCTTAGTGCTTCACCATTGCTGAGGCTGGCTTTGAACTCACGATTCTCCTGTCTCAGCCTCCCAAAGTGCTGGGATTACAGGCATGCGCCACCACACCCAGCTGGGGACTATATCTTGTCCTCAGTGTCTCCCTTTCTCCTTTTCCCAGGGTCATGAGCTGAGAAACTTTCTCCTGCGGTGATGTCTTGACTCGCCTCAGGCCTACAGCAAGGGAGCTAGCTGGCCAAGGACTGAAATCTCTGAGATTGTGAGCCAAAATAAACTTTTCCTCCTTTTACTTGTTTGTCAGGTACTTTGATCGCAGAGACAAAAAAACAACTAACACAGCTCGGGGCGGTGGCGCACGCCTGTAATCGCAGCAGCTCAGGAGGCTGAGCAGGAGGATCACGAGTTCAAAGCTAGCCTCAGCAACTTAGTGAGGCCCTAAGCAACTCAAGGAGACTATCTCTCTAAATAAAAAAAAGCGCTGGGGATGTGTCTCAGAGGTTGAGTGCCCCTCGGTTCATTCCTGGTACTCAAAAAAACCAAACAAAAACTGACTAACACAGAATCCAGCTACTTCCTAGCCCTTCCACTGCTAACCACGCCGGTCTCACTGCTGTCACCTCACCTACTTGATCTCCTTGCTTCTACTCTCGCTCTCATTTGTTCTAAATATACCTGTAGAGTGATCTTTAAAATGTGAAATCATTTTATTCTTCTGCTTACAATCCTTCAATGACACCTGATTTTACCAAAAGAAAAGCCAGGTTTGTCTCTGGGCCAAGTGTGGCCCTCGGCTCTGGCTCCCATCAGCTCTGTCTTTCCCTTCTCTCAGTCCACTAGCCTCCTTGCTTCTCCACCAATGTGGCAGGCCCACTCTCCCCTTTGGGCCTTTGTGCTGACTGTTCTCACTGCCTAGAAAGCTTTTCCTGTGTATCTGCTCAGTTAGCTTCCTTGCTTTCTTCAAATCTGTGCTCAAGCCGGGTGTGGTGGCATGTGCCTGTAATCCCAGCAGCTTGGGAGGCTGAGGCAGGAGGATCATGAGTTCAAAGGCAGCCTCAGCAATTTAGGCCCTAAGGGGATTCTATCTCTTAATAAAATTAAAAAGGGCTGGGGGTGTGTATCAGTGGTTAAGAACCTCTGGGTTCAATCCCTGGTACCAACAAGAAAATTCTGTATTCAATATGACCTCTTCATGAGGCCCCAATGACCCTACTTAAAATTGCTGCTTGAAAACCAGGCATGGTGGGACACACCTGTCATTCCAGCTATTTGAAAGCCTGAGGCATGAGGATCCCAAGTTCAAGGCTAGTGAGACTATCTCAAAATAAAATAGGAAACACAAAGAAAGCGGGGTGGTACTAATGGTGTAGCTCAGTGGGAGAGTGTTCGCCTAGCATGCACATGGCCTTGGTACTGCAAAAAACAACAACAGCAACAAAAATGCTACTCACATCCCCCTCCACCACAGGCCCTCCTGATCTCCCTGATCCTTCTTAGTTTTTTAGATTTCCATAGTGCCTATCACCTTCTAGAGCATTGCACGATTTATCACCATGTCTATTATTTATTGACTGCACCCTTACTACAATATGAACTTCATGAGAGCAGGGATCTTTATTTTGTTCACTGATGTACCCTAAGCACCTAGAACAATGCCCAGTACAGAGTAGATTCTCAACACATACTTGCTAAATCAATGCTTTGAAACATCTCAGACTTCAGGTTCTTCACAAAATTTTCCCTAGCTGTGCACAATCTCCACTCTCCCCCAAATAGATGAGATTAGTCCCTCCCTTTTTATATTACTTTTGCATCTTTTTTTGGGGGGGTACTGGGGATTGGACCTAGGGGCATTTAATCACCGAGCCACATCCCCAGGACTCTTAAAATTTTATTTATAGATAGGGTCTTGCTGAGTTGTTTAGGGCCTTCCTAAGTTGCTGAGGCTGGCTTTGAACTCATGATTCTCCTGCCTCAGCCTCCCAAGCTGCTGGGATTACAGTCATGTGCCACTGCCCCTGGCTACCTCTGCATTTTGTACAATTATTATATTTTACAGATAATATTGTAATCTGCATGTCAAGATTACAAGGGCAAGAGTCAGACCTGTCTGATTAATTTCTGCGTTCCTTGTGCTCAGTCGAGAGCCTGGTACATAACAGAAGTACAATTAGTTTGGTGAATAATCTAAATAACACCAAGATTAAAAGCCTGGGAATAATATGTATTGGGGAGGATATGGGGAAACAGGCCTACTCATAAGTGTCTATGGGAGCATAAAATGATCTCAGCTCAATGAAGGACAAAGTAAAAATAACTATCTAGTGGAACATAATCTTTGACCCAGCAGTTCTACTTTTAGGAATTTATCTGACAAACTTATTCATGTGTTCCAGTATTACAAAGATATTTATTGCAGCCTTGTTTATCCTAGACCATGTTATGGTTTGGATATAAAGTGTCCCCCCAAAGATCCTGTGTTAATGCAGGAATGTTCAGAGGTCAAATGATTAGATTATGAGAGCTGTGACCTAATCAGTCCTTCCTAGTTTGAATGGACTAACTGGGTGGTAAATGTAGGCAGATGAGGTGTGGCTGGAGAAGGTGGGTCACTGGGGACATGCCCTTATCTTGGCCCCCTAAAATCTCCCCCTTTCTCTCGGCTTCATGGCTACCATGAGGTGAGCAGCTTTCCTCTGCTATGCCCTTCTGCCATGGTATTCCATCTGACCTCAGGCTCAGAGCGATGGAATCTGCCAACCACGGACTAAACCTCCGAAATTCTGAGCTCAAGATAAACTTTCCCTCTTCCAAGTTGTTATGGTCAGGTATTTTGGTCACAGTGACAAAAAACTGACAATACAGACCAGAAACAGCCTAATCAGCTCGTCACTGGGGCTTTCAACAAATTATGACATATCTATAATAGAATACTATACAACTGCTAAATAGGATAAGACATATCTATGTGTACAAATAAGCTCAAAGATATATAAAGTGGAAACAATATAATGTAGGGAAACATAAAGTAGGCTGCTATTTGTGTTTTACAAAAAAGATTAAATAATACGTGCTTATATGTGCATAGTATGTTTTGAAAAGATAAATAAGAGACTGAACAGTGGTTGCTTCTAGAGAGGAGAATTGGAGTGTCGGGGATGAAGGTGCGGGGATAACCTTATTGTATACTGCTGGAGTATTTTTTTTAAACCAGGTATATTACCTTTTCAATAATAATTTAAAATTTTTAAGAAATAATAAAAGAGCTGGGTGTGATGGTTTATGCCTGTAATCCCAGTGGCTCAGGAGGTTGAGGCAGGAGGATGGCAAGTTCAAAGCCAGCTTCAGTAACTTAGCCAGACCCTCTCTCAAAATAAAAAATAAAAAGGGTTGGGGATGTGACTCAGTGGCAAAGTGTCTCTGGGTTTTATCTCCAGTACCAAGAATGGTAATGACAACAACAAAAAGAGCTTATTGAGCCGGGCGCGGTGGCACAAGCCTGTAATCCCAGCACTTAGGGAGGCTGAGACAGGAGAATCGCGAGTTCAAAGCCAGCCTCAGCAACGGCGAGGCGCTAATCAACTCAGTGAGACCCTGTCTCTACATAAAACACAAAACAGGGCTGGGATGTAGTTCAGTGGTCGAGTGCCCCTGAGTTCAATCTCCAGTACCAAAAAAAAAAAAAAAAAAAAAGAGCTTACTGGACACAAGTCCAATAAGAGAAAAAAGAGATTCAGCCCTCCGTTATGATTTAGGGGACTGATTGATAGAAAAATATCAAATATTTAGCAGCCTCTGTGTTTTCTGCCTCCCTGTCCCTCTCCCTGCCCTTCTCTCGTCTTTCTTTCTCTTTTTTGGCTATCCCTCTCTAAATGGGAAGCTTGGCCAGAGAGGCATGCAGGGATCTCAGGAGTATGGTCAGGTGAGGAAGGGGATATGTTTGAGACTAGAGGCCCAGATTTTGAATCTGATCCACTCCATATCACACACAGGGCTGTGTCCAAAGCAGCTTGAGAAAGGCTGTTGTTATGATCTACATAGTAGTCGGAGGTAGTCCAAGATTTCCTGGATGTGACTATATTCAAAATGGTGGTTCTAAGTAATCAGTTTCTTCTACAGCAAAGCCTGGCTTGACACTATGAGCACAGGAAGATGGTCCTGACTCCAGGGGATAGCATCAACCAGGGGACTTTAGGATGGCGAAGGTCAGGACTGGCTCCAGTCCCAGGGACAGTGCATTGTCAGGTAGGGAAACTAAGGCAGGCAACTTGGCTCACAGAGCAGAGCAAAGGGGAAAGGCAGGGGTGTATGGGCCTCAGGTTTCCCAGGACTCACCTCAGGCAGTCAGAGGAAGGCAAAGTTCCCAGGGCTTTTGGGAGAACAGAGTGAAAGACATATTGGGAAGTGGCAGGGATGCAGAAAAGGAAGTGAGCTAGAGGGGAGTCTAAAGCTTTTCCTCTTCCCTCCTCTCTTCACAGGCCAAAGCAGCCATCATCGAATTGGGTCCCTTGCTCCTGTGATTCTGGGGCTGCAAAGGTCCCTAAGGATATTCTAGCCAAGCAAGCTTAGGTGATGCTGGAATTCCTTCTATATTCTAGGTTTGATCTACACCCTCACAGAACCAGTAAAGTCTTCAGAGACCTGGTACCTAAGGCCCCTTTCCTTCTTTCTTCTCAGGGAAGGAGTCCTAGGGGAATTTCCCCACAGCTTTCCTTTGCCTGCCAAAGTCCCAGCTCCCAGTAAGAAGCCCATACCTGAGAGAGCTCCACTTTCTCCTCCTCCGGAGCCAGTTTAAAGTCAGGAGGTGGCCCAGTGCTGAAAAGCTCAGAGAGTCCCCCAGATTCCTCTGTGTTCAGGCCAGCAGCATTCAAATGAACTTTGTTCCCTGAGGATTTGCTCATGAAGGTGTTATTGTGTACTTGATCACAGTTCCCATGGCTACAGGCTCACAGTGAGAAGAGAATAGGTATACATCAGCATCTCCTATAAAATGGGGGTTTGACCTCATCTATAATCAAATTTGCAGCAGGAAACCTTGCAAATGGCGCAGCATGAATAGAATTCAGAGAGAGTTTTGAATGACTTAGAAGGAAAGAACATTAAATAAAATAATACATGTGGAAGTGCGTGTTCTATCCCTGGTTCAACCTCGGTGCTTAATAGCCGTTGATTGTTCATAACAGTATACATTTTTATATTCAGAAGGGAGACTATCCAACCAAAAGGTAACTCTCAAGCTAAATCCAACCCATAGACCTGTTTCATCCAAAGTGTTTAAAACTTGTTTTGAGTCAGTACCCTTCACTGAAAAAAAAAAAAAGTCCAATTTCTTTTTCTTGTTTGGTACCAGAAATTGAACCCAGGGGCGCTTACCTACTGAGTCACATCCCCAGCCCTTTTTGTTTTGAGATAGTCTCACGAAATTGCTGAGGCTGGCTTTGAACTCATGATCCTCCTGCTTCAGCCTCCTGAGACACGGGGATTACAAGCATGTGCCACCATGCCCACCTGAAAAATCCAGTTTCCAGTGTTAATGCCTTTTGTTAAGGGCCACCAAGAACACACCTCAAATTGAACAAAGTTGAGTTTATTGATTCATTACAATGAGGGAGATTATACACTCTGAGGAACTATGAGGTGACTCTGTAAGAGGGTGCTGAAAATGACTTACTATAGGATTTATGCTGTGTTAAGTTTCTGGGAAGAATTCGAAGGAAGGGCCTTTGCTCTGCTTAGAAGGCTTGGGAAGCTGAGATAATTCTATGATCAGTTATCTGAATAATTTATATCTAAAAGGTGGGGGAAAAAGAGCAAGACTAAATAGTTTGTATAAGGTTCTTGGTTTTGTCTGTGTTCAGACTTGAGTACAGAGTTGTCCTGAACCATGGAAGTCACAGTGTGACCTTGTCTATGTGATATTGGTGTTCCATAAAATCATTTATGTTCAATAAAAGAAAACAACAGCCTAGTGTTGTTCCAGCTACTTCAACATGAAAGCCTGAATGATGGTGCCAGGCCAGCTCTGGGCTCCCAGGGTCTGCTTTCTCTTGCTCGTTCTCTCCACTTGGCCAAGGCAAATGGATTGAGGCTCCAGGACTTTATTATCTAGCTCTTTACCGTTGACAAGGCGTAGCTCACCAGGAGATTGTAAAGAAAACATCTTTAGTTGGATTTTTAGTGTCTTCTCCTTTTATTGAAGGATGAGTTTTTGAATTTTTCACATGAGAACAATTGCACAGTAGCATTTAAGACTCTGGACAGAGTATATCAACCAACTCCATCATGGGCAATTAAGAGAAACAAAAATGGTTATGAGCCAGGAGCAGTGACACATGCCTGTTAATCCCAGCAACTCTGGAGGCTGAGGCAAGAGGATTGCAAGTTTGAGGCCAGCTTTATTAACTTAACTTGTCTCAAAATAAAAAAAGAAAAAGGGCTGGGGATGTAGCTCAGTGGGAGAGTGCCCCTGGGTTCAAGCCCTAGTATCACATCCCTCAAATGGTTATGGATCCTTACAAGAGACCCTAAAAACAAGTGCCTTGATTATCAAACCCAGACAATGAGAACATGTCCCAACAAATCTAGCTTATCTTTTTTAGAGATCCAAGCAGGACTCCAGTGGGGCACAGGTTGAATTGGGAGTCTAAGCATCATTTATGACAGAAAAAGGTGACTGATTTTCAGTTTTCTAGAGTGGAGCCACACAGTTCCTACAAAGTAGGTTGGACTTTCTCAGAAGAGAACAAACTGTTGTAGTGAGGATAGCCCCCAAATTAGTTCCCATTCCTGATGGACTAGTTTTACCAGTAGGTTATTAATGACCTCAGCAGAAAGAAACATTTTGTTCAGGTCCAATTTTTTTTTTAATATTTATTTTGTAGTTGTAGGCGGACAGAATATCTTTATTTTATTTTTATGTGGTGCTGAGGATTGAACCCAGTGCCTCACGCATGCTAGGCAAGCACGGTACCACTGCGCCATAACCCCAGCCCCTGTTCAGGTCCAATTTTTACAAGACCAAAGTTTGGAATTAATTATGTAAATAAAACTTCAGACCAGAAACATCTGTAGAAGGAAATCTACCGGCTGAAGTGTTTAAAGCTATCAGATTGTTGTCAGCAGCATTAGATGGTGGTGGTAGGGGCAACAGATCCAACATTCAGTTGAATTTTGAGAAGTAGAAAAGTCTGAAAAATACACATCAGTATATATATATATTTTTTGTCTTGAGTAGTAAAAGACCACAGGAGTTAAAATTAACAGAATAGCTGGGTGTGGTTGTGCAGGCCTATAATCCCAGCGGCTTGGGAGGCTGAGGCAGGAGGATAGGAAGTTCAAAGCTGGTCTCAGCAACTTAGTGAGGCCCTAAGCAACTTAGCAAGACTCTTTCTACATAAAAAAAAATAAAAAGAGCTTGGAATGTGGCTTAGTGGTTAAGCACTCCTGGGTTCAATCCCTGGTACCAAAAATAAATAAATAAATAAAGGATGAAGATAAGGAAAACCATATTTTAAAAAACTTTAATTAGCTAAAGAGAACATTAAAAACATTCTAGGCAATATAAGTAAAAGAATAAGGATAAGAAAAAGATTGCTGTAGAACCAATGTTCTGCTGTCTTCAGAGGGAAAAAGTTATGTATGTTTTCTCAGTTGGAAGACACAAATCCAATAAAACATGCAGTTTTATTGTTATGTCAGTTGTTTGTTAGGGTACTTTTTCTAGTGGCTCTAGGGCAGTTTTTTTCCCCAGTTATTTTCCAGAAGACCAAACCTCCAGGTTTCAAATCACACAGAGCTGCTTAGTTGGGTGTTTTGAAAATGCAGCTCATGGGGCTGGGATTGTAGCTCAGCGGTAGAGCACTTGCCTTGCATGCATGAGGCCCTGGGTTCGATCCTCAGCACCACATACAAAGCAATAAAATAAAGACAATGTGTCCATCTACAACTAAAACAAAAAAACTTAAAAAAAAAAAAAAGAAAATGCAGCTCATACTTATTGGTGATAAATCTGGAGGTTTTATGGTAGTGCCCTGCAGTAATTCCCTATATAAATTTATAATAGCATTGAACAAGGATTGGAAGTAATTTCTAAATTCATGGGGTAATCTGTTAACTCCGAAGGAGATAACTTGTGGGTCTTAGAGGGAATTGATCTTATTGCCATCAAGGTCAGTGGCAAAAGTTTGGATTTCTGAGAGTTTTGATAAGCTTTAACAATTATATAAAAATTTACCACTGAGGTACATCCCCAGACCTTTTTATTTTTATTTTTTATTTTGAGATATAGTCTTGTTAAATTGCTGAGGCTTATCTCAAAATTTGCAATCCTTCTGTCTCAGCCTCCCAAATCACTGGGATTACAGGTATGTGTCACTGTGCCCGGCTGATTTTTTAAAAATATTTTTTAGTTGATGATGGATCTTTATTTTATTCATTTATTATTTATATGTGGTGCTGAGGACTGAACCCAGTGGCTCACACATGCTAGGCAAGCGCTCTACCACTGAGCTACAGTCCCAGCCCTCCTGGCTGATTTTAAAATTTTTATTATGTATTGTGGAGTGAATGAGCCAAGGGGTGCTCTACCACTGAGATAATCCCATGTCCTTTTTATTTTTTATTTGAGATAGGGTCTCCCTAAGTAACTGAGGGTCTAAATTCCTGAAGCTGACCTCAAATTTGCAATCTTCCTGCCTCAGCTGTTGGGATTATAGGCATGCACCACCACACCTGGATGTATCTCTGTTTTTGACCAACAAGACTATCTCCTCATGAGAATTTCTTCCCTTCTGGTTCTAAGATACCTCCCAAATCAACTATCTTGTTCTTATCAAAAGTTCCCCCCAAAAGCCACTGCAGTTCCAAATTGTTCCTGGTGAATTTTTTTTTAATTTTTTTTTTTTAGTTGTAGATGGACACAAATATCTTTATTTATTTATGTTTATGTGGTGCTGAGGATCGAACCCAGTGCCTCACGCATGCAAGGCAAGCACTCTACCACTGAGCCACAATCTCAGCCCTTCCTGGTGAAATTTTAAGGATACATATTAGTATAATAATCAGAAAACATGCAGGGAGAAGGTCACTGACCCAGTGCTAGTTGAGACAAAGACCCATGCCAGTGCTCATGCAACTGTGGACATGGTCAAAGACTGATCATCACTGATCATGGCCAGAGAAAACTTCCTGATTCTTGGCAGAAGAAATGAAACAAAGCAGTTTGCAGGGACACAGACAAAACTAAGAACTAAGATTTTTCTTAGTTTTCAAAACCTTGGAACAGTGACCTTGGAAAAATTTATCCAAAGGACACTACTAGTCTGAGAATACTTTTTGAATTGGGGCTGGCTGGAGGACAGTCTTATTGACCTTTGACTGATGGAGAGATTTGTCTGGTAACTCAGAACAAATCAGATTCTGAGAGGCTAATTAGTTGCACAGTCCTGGAGCAGTTGGCATCCCTGTAAGGAACAAACTGAATGAAGGAAATACACAGAGAGGAGAGGTGGCTCCACAGTAACATGAGTTTATTCAGGACAAACCTGCAGATGGGGCCTAATGGAGACTGAGATCCATCTTCTATTTACAGCCTGGGGTAGATATAAGGAAATAGGGGAGCGAGGACTTTTTGCAGGTTGCTAGATGACCGACTCCTTGTGGTGTTACCTTCAAAAGAAACCAGGTGTTTTTCAGGATTTCAGTCCTAGATAAGAATTTTTCTTATGATGATGGAGTACTGTTTGGGGTTTAGGTCAGGCTGGATCAGAGGGACCATGAGGTGACTCTTGTTCTATGATGGAGGATGTTTCAAAATGGTGTTGCCTCTGTCAAGTTCCTTCTAACAATCCCCAACTTCTCAGAGAGACAAATAGTGTTCAATCATCAGAGATTGAACATTTGTAATACTCTTAGACATCCAGGGCCACACAGTTGTCATTTCAGTTTAGACTTTATAGATGAACAAAATTCAAAACCCTAGACAAGCAGATAAACTATAAGAACAGGTGTAGAAGCCCAGAAAAGTTTCACCAAGGAAAAGTGAAAATCTGATTAGATAACCAAAAAGTTCAGGGAGACCTTATTCCAAAGGAGAAAAACAGAAACAAAATAAACCTAATGCTGAAGGATCCCAACCAAATATCAGAGCTCAGTTCAGTAAGATTTACCTCCAAGCCATGAGCAGAAAGGCACTTCAAACAGAAACACAAGAGGTTTCAGCTGTGCAAAGATTTGGTGCAAAGTCAATTGTAATTCACTATGTAACTCACAATTATTAGAATGGAGGATTCCAGTCCAAGGCAGTGAGGGCTTGAGCAGAATCAAGGTGAACTTTGTATTTCTTGACAATGCCCTCCAGCCACAGGCCACCAGTAATGCACCTGTAGTTGAACAAGGGAAGCTGAAAATCCTGCGGAATCCCTTGTTGGACATCTCAGCAAGACCATGTTTGAAGAGAATTATTATAGGATTTGGGTGATTTTGTAGGTGAGTTCAAGAAAGGAGGGATTTGCTCTAGGCTGGATGCTGTCAGGAAGCAGGGATAATTATTTTTGGTCTTGATAATTCTTATCTGTAAGATGGGAGGAATGAACCAGAGCTAAAGTAGAAGCAGTCACATTGTGGGAAGAGGAGTTGTGTTTAGTTATTTTTTGCGGTTTGGACAATATTCTTGTTTGGGGTTCACACATGATTATGGAATGGTCTTTTCCTTGATCTATCAGTCAGAATGCAACCTTGTCTGACGCAGGTGTTTTGTGAAATTCTGCTCAACTGGACAACACCACAGCTTTACCATTGGTGCCAAGCTAGCTCCTAGCAACATCAAGGCTTTTGGAGGGAGAGTGCAAGCCAGCTTCCAGCTGTTAGGAGCTGCTTTTTCTTTTTCACTGCTACACTTGAAAAGCCAGAATCAACAACCCCTTTTGGCAGAACATGAGTTCTCCCTGTTACAACAGGCCCATTTCTCTCCAATACCTTATCACTGGCCCACTTTACTCATTTCCACTCTTACTGGTCTTCTACGGATGTTTAAACTAGCAACCCTCGCTAAATGGGAAAAGAACCAACTAAGCCCAGAGAGGAATGACTGGCCTAGGATCTCCCAGTGAATTGGTGGTAGGATTGAAGCTAAAACTC